>CM023481.1:318005275-318605275 GCA_013339685.2 Hyalomma asiaticum
CCTCTACTTATTGCGCGCCTTCCTGAATAAAAATACGGTCTCTCAAAATTTTGGTAGCTGGCTCGGATATGAGCAGTCGTGAACCCTACAGGAAAAGAAGATGCTTTTCAAATATAACATTTTATGTGCATTGTGTTTTGACAGTTTAATCTTACTCTTTTAAAACAGATGCATTTGAACAAACTTGTAAACATTTGTATGGTTCACTACTTCAAATAGTTTATATGTATTATTACAGTTCCTATATGATAGCTGTGTTGTCAGCAATGATTGGGTTTACATTATGACAAGTTAAATGTGTAAGAAACCATCATCATGCATTTATTTCTCTCCCCTTTGAAGTTCAAAAATTTTTTACAGAAAACTAAGCCCCCTTTTTTTCTAAAGCCAATCTTCCATACATACTACCAACACAGAACAGGAATTACAGCACAGAGGTCCTCTGGTTGCTTGAAGTTTCCAATAACCACGCAGCTGTAACTGCTATCACATGAGTGACTGCATTTGCAATGATTCAAACGAGCACTTATCAAACGGACCAGCAACACGTATGGGTGTTCGCCTGTTTTTAAAGGGGTCCTGAACCACCCTCCGGGCTTTGTGGAAAAACATATTCTACGGCTTGCCTACGCCGTAATGAACATCTCAGCCAACTGCTGTAGTCATCTGCGAAGCGTAGCGTTCACAAGCGGAGCACAAAGCTTCCACTTCCTCAGGAGCCCTCAACTCAAAAAAGCGGCTTCTCCTCACGCTCCTTGTATATGCTCTGTTTCGTCATAGAGCATTTACAAAGAGCGTCGCTACTACTGGCTGATGGCAGACATGCCCGCCGCACCTGTGTGCGGGCCCTTCGCAGCGCGCGTTTTTTAAAACCGTAAGTGCGTGCGTGCCGTGCATGCCGTGCGCTCGCTTTTCCTTGCGTTGTGAGCCCCTATATAGGCAAAATAGTTGCTGGAAATATGTAAAATTTTATTTGTTAATGCGCAAGTGTCACAGAAGCCGTTGGAAGGCGTCCGTAAACTACCTCGGCGTGGACGCAAACGGTGCGGTGCAAAAGTCACCATAAATATACTTTTCCAAGAAGCCAACAAATGCATGCCAGCAGCCTGTAATAAATCACAAATTATTCCCCAATGTCATGAAGAGGCGCACCAAACGCGACACCAAACTTTAATTAACAATTCATCAGCGATTGTAGATGGGTTTATTCCCTATGGTACTCCAATGCGCCACCTTCTAGTACTCGTACTCAATAACATGGCTAGAGTCGAACCTAAAATATTTCTTTTTATAAGGTGGATTAAAGGACTAGGTCTGATTAGGGTATATTTCCGTGGCTTAGAACTCATTAAGGTGCATTAGGGTGGATTAAGACAGACTGAGGTACATTAAGGTGGACTATGACATATAGAGCGGATTACGCTAGACTTAGATTAGGGCGACTTAAGGATTACAGCAGATTAGGGTTGACTAAGGTTAATTAGTGTGGATTGAAATCATTAGGTCTGTAATGTTTGGCTTAATTTGGCGTAGCTTAATAGTCTGTGCTTATTGAGACTTGACTTAGCCTTAACTTAATCAGTCAGCACCTAATTAGAGTTACACTAATTAGGTTCGATCTAATTAACTTAAATATAATCACACATGACTTAATAAGCTGGGCTTCATTAGTCAGTATATAATTATGCCTTGAGTTAATTAGTCCTCTCTTAATTATACATGGCCTAATTATTTTAGGCCTAGTTATACTGTGCTTTGATATATTATCTTAATTAGGTATCTCTTGGTGAGTATTGCCTTAATCAGACCTGATTTAATCAGTGTTACCCTAATTACTCGTGAAATATTTAGTCTCAGCTTAATGAGGCTTGACCTTTAAGTCTTAGCATAATTTACCTTGGATTAACAAGTGCTAGCTTAGGTTTGACTTAACTAGTAATAACCTAGCTATGCGTGGTTTAATTATAGTTCTAGTTAATTAACCACAGTCCAATTAGAAGCTTGCTTACACTACACTTGTTCACCTAAGTTAGGCTTCGCATAATTAGTCATATCCCTATTAGACTTGGTTTAATTAGTATCGTGGCTTAGTTAACTGCAAATAATTAGTATCCACTTAATTAGGCGTCCCTTACTTGTCGTAGCTCAATTAAGCTTGAATTAGCTCAGTTTGGCTTGGTTTGACTTAGTTGGAGTAGTCCTGTCTGAACTAGGCTTCAATTAATTATTCATAATTAGCTCCTTCGAATTAGACTTAGCCTTACCTAACTAGTCCTAGGAAGCTTTGTCTTTACTACAGCGTGGCATTGTTATGCTAGCATTACATAGCTTAGCGGAGTTTTCTGCAAATTTCCCAGTTTCACCAATAGCTCAAATAGTTTCACTGCTAAAATTCACTAGTGTATTCACACATTAAAGGGGTCGTGAAACGTTTTCTGAACATTTTGTACTAAGTGCGTATTCGGGATCCTGACCCTCCAATCAACAATATGCATTGTTCCGTTGCACCGCGTGCATTGATTTAGAGCGATAAAAAACGCGGTTTCGGTTTCACTGCGCGCGTTCCCCTCAACTCTGCAGATGACGTCATCTTAGTAGCCGTCATACCTCCGAGATTGGCGCGCCCTCGGAGGCCATGGGAAAACAAACCGTGCTGCCGCTTTTCTTCCGAATGGTGACACCGCACGGTTTCCAAGTATTTTCTTCCTTTCTAGCTTTTAAGTAAATCGATTCCTTTAGAGCAAACGCGAGTTCACTGTGCATTTGAACTTAAAAGTATCTTAACTCAACGTCACCAAATAGTACCACGCCGGCCGGTAGTGTCGCATAGTCGTTTCGGGAGCGCAAGAAAGCTGAGATTTAAAACGGGCGTTGTTAAATGTGCACTGAATATTTCGCCGAAATATTTCGGAATCGGCTTGTCGAATGCGTATTGAAGCAGTGAAAATTACAAACCGGCATCTTCAAATTCTTTTCACGACCCCTTTAAATTAATCCATCCTTCTTTTCACGTGTCATCGCACCTTATTCCACATTAATCTGTTGGAAGGGTTCGAGTTGTGAAGGTCTTCCTTTCAAGTCATAGTAGACACACGTTCGAGCCCGACAGGAGGATTAACCCGTCTACAATCACTAATCAACAATTAACTAACTTGGGGTTATGCATGACAAGGTGGAGCAGCGTTGATAGTTGCACTGTTTGTCCTGACGCCGTCTTATGCGCAATATCGACGACAAGCAGCGCACTGACAAAGTAAGCGCGCACACCTGCCAGCCTAAACGTGTGTGACGAACGAAAACAAAGTTTCGGAGGATCGAAAAAAAAAAAAAAGATGCGGTGATCGCGGGGGCATGCGACCGAGCCCAGGCGCGGAGCGAGCAGGTGGCCACAAGCGCGCTGCAGACAAACAGTCCCTGGTAGTCGCGCGATTTTCGTCAGCCACTCTGACACGTCACTGAAGTCTGGTGACGTAAAGCGGTGGGCGGGACACCTCCTTCGACACCGTCCTAAGGAGCTCTGTACCCTCTATTCTGCAGAGTTGAGACAGGACTGGTAAGGGAGGTTTTACGGTTGCAATATCTTCGCTCCTAACAAACTGTTTTGAAAAATTCTTTCGGCTGTGAATTTCTGAGAAGCCTTCAATGCACACCCAGCCATTTTCAAAACCAAGCCCGAGTGGTGGTTCAGGACCCCTTTAAAGGTGCTAAGGTCCTTTCATCACATAGACGCAAAGTAACACGTGAAGTCATAGAAGCATTCCATATAAAAAGAATGGGAGACGCGTGTGTTAGTCAGCCATTGCTGTCATGTGCTGTTAAGTGACACTTAAATTACTGACTAGTTCACCCATTTCTGGTTATAACTCAGTTGTTTTGTTTCCTTCGTTTTCCAGAGTGTTCTTTCAAATAAATTTTTTCAGTTGCGAGACAGCGCTCGTCCAGTGTGTTTTATGCTCCTTGGTCTCAACCTTTTGCGCTGCTATAAGCATATGTTCCAACTAGCCAAATTTTCCATGCTATTGCAGAATTGTAGAAATTAATTAGCCTCTACACTGATGATGTAGTAAACTGCCAAGTTTGTTGGAAGGAAACTGCTGCCCAATTTCTGTGGGATCAATCTAGATAACCCCTCCCTGTTAATTTAATTCTGAGAATGTGATACAAAGTTTATTCTTGACATAAGCTGGTTTACTGTTCGCTTGGTGTACGGAACAGCAGCAAGAAATTTCACAGTCGCTTGACATTGTTGACATGCAATTGTCTTCAGCTGGGCAACCTTCCTCCTGGCATATTTGTCCAAGTGTAAATGACAGCATGAAGGTGGATATATTAGAAACTTGTTAATTATTGCACATTATTGAAAGCTATACCCATCTATTTAGAGTATTGTGTTGTTCAAGGAATGTAACATAATCGTCATCATCAAGTTTAAATGTAAATACCAAACGAACTGCCATGCCAATGCTTTTATTTAGTAGCCTACTAGTTTATTGATTGTTTCTTTTAGAAAGCTGTATAATGTTTTCCTTACATGAATTGCATTCCTAAAACTTCTGTCAGACTTTTTCCTGTTTTAGAAATGCTGGCAAGCATTTCAGGGATGCGATTCTAGCAAGATTGGTAAATCTGCTAGTTTTCCACCAATCGTACATGCGGATCATCACCAGATGTCAAGCCTCTTCTTCAGGACTTCATTCTGAAGTGAAACACCCCCTAGAGTCTGGGTAGAGCACTGGCACATAACGAAATTATGTTTCGTGCTCAGCACCTTCGATTCACCCCACGATGGGGGTTGTTAGAAAAATAATAAGGAAAAATTCTGAAAAAATAAAAGTAACAGAAAAACACAGCAAGTTTACAGTTGTACAGGGTAATGTCATATCAGAGCGTAATAGTACAGAAAAGTGAACCACCTGGGTAATTAATGAAAATAGATTAAATGAAGTAGGTGCACACTGCATGGATATGTGTGTATGAGCCACAGGTGAGGAAGAGAAAGAAATGCTCATGCCCACACTGGATTATATTTATATGAGACAGTCCATTTGAATTTAACTTCCAATGAACCAGGAGCCCACCTTGGTCAACTAGAAGAGCTCCAAACACTAGAAGGAAATCAAACAGTGCTATAGATGAAACACACACAATATTGTTACTGTCTTTTTAACCTCACATACGTCTCTTCCATTTCCCCATAAAAAAAGCGCACAGCTCAACGCAGTCATTGTAAGTGAAACCTACCTGTTAGGATATTGACAAAATGTGACCCAGTCAGTGTTGCCCCGACTCGACTCATGATGCTGTACTTTTTTGTTGAGCAGAGGGCAGCCAAGTGCAAAAAATAGCCCTGCTCAAATCACACACACATGCTGCATGTTTTGGCACCATATTGTAATAGAAGTTTCTTCAGCATAAGCACATACCCAGATATTACATGGGAAGTTAATTATAACAAATGAAATAGTTATACTTTAGAGAGAGTACATATGCAAAATACCTTCTCTTACAGGTCTCTCTTTCTCTGTTGAGGCAACTGTCCTTATGTTCAAGGTGGAAAAACAAAGCCCTGCCCATTGGTTGCTAGAAAATTGACCTGCACAGGAGCAATTTCTTTATTATGCCTTTTACTGTTCTGAAGGAGGTTTGTGCTTCTTTCCAGTATTTTGCACAACATGGCTGGAACAGTACAAGTACACTTGCACCCCAGGTCTCATAAAGACACAGAAAAAAACAAGGCATAAACACTGGTTTATTTTCAGAGAAGTCAAGAACATTGCATTGTAGTTCGAGGCTGACAGTTATTATGTAATTCATTCACAATATATATGAAGAAAAGCAGATTTTCTTCATACGTATTGTGAATGAATTACAAGATTTATTGTTCCACAAACTGTTTCAGCAAGACAGCAAGAGCACAGATGCACTACTGATTTTTACAACATGGTAAAGCAATAACAGAATAACAAACATTAAAGACAGGCTGGTTACAGTCCACTTTGTAACTGGTAGGAAGTAGGAAGTGGGTACATTAGTGTTAAAGAAAAGTACAGGTGGTTTTGGAAACGGTCGTACCTGATTACCCGGTTAACAACAGCTGGGCTTCGAGAAATAATTGCAAGTGCCAATTCGTTCAGCCAAGTGTCCTTAAATACACCAGGAACCCTCAGTAGATGAAGGACGGCAAAACAGTTGAACACCGCTATAAGAGACATGTACCGGAAAGCAGTTTGCGCCTCTTATATGAGAGGTCTCTTATAAGCAGTGTAGGACAGTTTCATTTCACATGCGGCATCGCTCGCTTTCCTATTGTAGCCATCCTGCTTCGAGTTGTCGTCGCTTACCGAGAGATGGTGCCACGTCCCACCTTATTGTTTTCTATGGGGCTGGGTTGGTGGGGTGTCGGGTGGTAGTGTGTGCATGCGCACATGTGTGTTGCAAGCAGCAACTGCAAGGATCGCCAGCTGCCGCCCTCAGAAGGAGGGAGAGGGTCAGGCAGGAGGTTTTCGGCTCATGCGGCACGCATCTTTCTAGAGGAGGCGTTGGCTTGACAAAGAGCGTAGGGCTGATCGCTGCGTTCACAGCATTCGCTGTGCACTTGGCTTATTTTTTTGGCTTGTGGATACAAAGCATGTCATGCGTTTTTATTAAAAGCTTTGTGCGAAGAGTTCACACCAAGCGCTCGTGGTATGCTTGGCTCCTTCAGGTGTCTGTGAAGTGCACGTGTGGTCGTTCTCGTTCCCTTGGCGGTAAGCTTGAAGTGCTCATTGGCAATGCGTATCCGTCTCAGGGCCTTTATTATCATTGTTTTATAGCTGACTGACGTACTATACGTTTGCTGAGGTTATAATAAACTGGGAATGCGAATGCCTGTTGTTTCCTTTTCTTTCCCAAGATGGACGCAAGTTGAATTAGCGGTCGATGGCACTGCAATTAGGTTAGAATATCTCTTACAAGCGATGCTATTGACTGAAATTCACTAATGGCTTGTCCTTTACAATCGATTGTCTTCTATATCTGGCGTCTCTTACGAAAGAGGTCAAATTAATGTGAGAGATAGTGTGGCCAACCAAGAGGGTGGATGATGCCTGTTGTACCCGTTTGTCCGTTACTTCCATGCCTCTTATAGCGGGGTTCAACTGTACATCAACCTGTGACAACATACAATGCACGTGCCATTTTCAAAATGACATTGCACCTTCTGCTCCTACCTAGAACAATGTGAAGCAAAATACAATTAAACCAGGAGCTGTTGCGCTCATACGTCCAGTACTCTCATGGAAAGCAGAGGGAGCACCAAGTGGACATGGACAAAGCCCCCAACTCTGAAATTCTTCAGTTATTTATCAGGAGACCAACATCTGAAGTACGAAATCAAATGCAATTCTAAAATGCACTTCTGTTTGTGCCAAGAGAGCTGTATATGCAGATATCAGCGATCTCGTTTGGTGTATCTTTTTATCCTTTACGTACCACTGAGATATAGCTTGGTTTCCTATCCTAATCACATCGCAGTAGGAAGCTGTTATTTTGACAGGAATATGCTGGGCAGTGGTGGGTGGAGTCAATGTTACTAGACTAAGGCAGTTGAGAAAGTGCATGGGAGAAGCATGGCGTTTCGCTGTGATCCAAAAAGTGAGGGTGGTGCTGACAAGGTGGGCCCTGTTCACGTGACTTATGCTCCACTTATGGTCTACTGTCACCTGCGTTCCAGTACTATAATTAGGGCAGCTTTTATTAACAGCAAAGCTGTTTTAGCTCGTTCTGCTTTGCCTTGGCATGAAAACTCTGCATATCAGCTATGTGCCACAGGGGTACTGTAACAAAGCCTCGTTATGCCCCCTGTTTAAACTCAAACAATTCTTGTACCTAGTTAATTCATGCAACCAGACCAACATACTTTACGATTCCTACATGCATGCATCGCAAGAGCACTAGCTGGGTTTAAGTGGGAATCAAACGCACGCCGCCTGCATAGCAGGCAGGTATTCTACCAAAGAGCCACGCCAGCGGCTGACACAACTTCGGAAAAAAGCTCCTGTACGTGGTGAATAGCAAAGCATATACATGTTTACTATGGAACAGCAAAGAGGTGGGAAAGGGAAGTGAGGCTGGGGAGGAGGGAAAGGAGAGGGCAGAGGGTAAAGCATAGTGTAGCCTTGTATAGTATAGTATAGTATGGCAAGAGGTTAGGAAAGGAGATCGAGGAGTGACTGAATGAGCTTATTCACGAAGATCCACACCTAATGACCGTAGTTAGGAAGCACTCCCATAGTGCCACAGAGCATCACCTTCACCCGATGGAGAAAGTTCAAAGAAACGAATATATAATATTGTCACGATGCAACGCAAACAGACAGTGAAACGTTCTGCAAGGGTAGCAGGACAGCTTGCTAACACCAGAACACAGCACAGACACAGACACACTTCTTCGTCTTTGCCGGGAGATCCCAAAGACCAAGTAGATGTCAATGTTCGTTGATGTCCTTATCTTCCTTGTTGCCTGCAGAGCACATGCGTCAATACGTACTGTCTTTCTTTTGCCAATACACATTATGCCAACTTAATATGATAACTACTTTTGCTACACAATAAATTAGGTTCTGTTGCAAACAAAGAGAACAAAAGGCAATTGGACACTAGCTCATTCTGTTGATGGCATTCCATCAAGCCAGATGTCTGGGTCCCGGTCTTCTCTTAACGTTTTCCTGTAATTTCCTGCCGACGTGTAGGCTGCCCCCCTCCCCCCCTTTCTTCTAATGTGACCGCCAATGCAGGTCCAGAGTAGAACTGTCCTTCCATCACCAGAGGTAACTCTCCCAAACACATGCAACGTTCATTTGAGAAAATGGAAAGTCCAAAACAGTGTCACCTATTCTGATATTTAGGAGTACGAAAGGAAGAAACACTATCAGTCACACCAAGCTGTGTTACTCATTTAAGATTTTCTACTCATTAGTGATGAACAGGTATGAATTTATAGCAAGAGCAGGCCATCTGCGAGCGTACACTGCCAAATGCTTGTCATGTACTCCTGTCATGTACTGCAGGGTGGTCCTCCCGTGACGTGGTCACAAATTAATGCTAGCAATGGAAGGGGGCCACATCTGAAATGAGTTTGCTTGCTGCTGTAGGATGGTGTAAACTGTGTGGGAGTGCACCAGCTTTTTCAAGCTCAATAAAAGATAGCAGGAGGTGCTCGCACCACAGAAAGGAGGTGAAGACAGGCTGCCAGTATTATGCTGAAGATCTTGAAGCACACACAGGCTTTGCTTAGAAATTCACTAATGAGCTACACAAGGAGAATAGACTTTCCAGCAAAAGTAGCCTTTCTTCCCTTTCTTTTCTTGAAGCTCTCTGTTCACGACCTCCCCTCTGTGTGTGCTGCAGATTGCAATCAGGCCTCCTTGGGATTAAATTTCTTGGCAGTGGTTGAGTTCCTTCTGCAACTTGTGTAGAGGGGACAATCATAAGAAAGAAGTTGGACCCATATCAAGCCAAATAGGGATTGAAAGTGACTGTGCAGCACCGGTACTAAGCTCTGTAGACATCAGCAATTTCATGCCAGAATACAGAGCTCCTGCACAGAGGATGCAGCACAGTAACAGCATAAGCTAGTGTTTGCTGTATGCTGTCTCATTCTTCTCTTTCAGCTTTATTCTATCCTTGCTTCTCCCACGCTTTTCTTCCTCTTCCATCATCTGCTTTTTCTGCTTCCTCCTTTTTGATTCTCATCTTTTCCCACGTCCTCATAGCTATAACCACAGATAGTGGCTGGCAACATATCACGTTCAGAGACTCCACTCCTACATTCTCAGTTGCCAAGCCATGTGGCGAGAGTCGGGGATGGGTGCCACTGCCCCTCTCACCATGTCGAGAATGCAAGTTGCCCAACCAAGTGGCGAGTTCAAATCCGCAATGACACAAAGCTTTTATTTTTTTTTCTCCACTGAAGCTGATAGCGGTTACGGACACCCGAGGATACCAGCGCTACCAATATTAGCCACTGCGCCGAGCCCGTAAGAGCTTACGCTGCAAAATGCCACGCGTGGGCAGGAGAACCTGTAGAGTGCAAGCCGCACAAGCTTACGTACTACGTGTCAGGGATGAAGTAAAACAACCTTTCATGTAGAACTTTCGATCTTGCAGCTTTGTTAGGTTTGAATGCACAGTGAGACATCACTTTCGATCTAACTTATCAGTCGCGATTGCCTCTATTCTGCAATTTGCGCGAATAGGCCCTTCACGATCATGAAACGCGGGCCCACGGGCTCGATCGCGATCGGAATTACATCGTGTGACGCCTGCATCGAGCACGGACAGTGGCCTCGCTGACAACGACCCTTCAACGAATACGTGCAATATCATCCAGAAGCGGGTTGTCGAACCCTCGTGCAAAAGCGGAAAACACTTTCCTTGAAACGCGCACAGTAAAACGCGAGCGGATTCACAAAGCCACCACTGCACACACCACACCAATATCAATCAAAGATCAGGGTCACAAAGAACGCCGAAACACGTTGATGAGAACGTAGTGAGCGCGCAACTCCAGGCGACGTCGAGTAGCTCCAGTAGTGCCTCCAAACACCGTTCAGCGATTCCTTACTCAACCAACATGGACAAAGCTGCAGACGAGCGCAATGAGCGGCCACAACGCAACCACCACAAAGCTGCTTCATCACAGGATACGTAAAGAATTTGTAGAGGCGATCACACAGAGGCAGTACATGGCAGTGTACACATGCAGAATCACGCAAAACGAAGTCGACGACGTCTTCGTTCGAAAAAACACAAGCAAAAGCGTCGTAGGTTGCCTGGCTCGCCTTTCTAAAATTTCTAGAAAAAGCCGCAATCCGCAACCAAGCCAAGCCAAGTTGGGTGAAAATAGTGTTTCTCTATTACGACCCGGTCGGAATAGGCATTCCTCTATTGCGACCCGGTGGCAGCAGAGTCGGCCAAAGAGAGAGCGAGCGCGCGCGTCCAGACCGGCCGTGACCAGGCGTATAAGACGCGCGTCGCTGTTGGACGCCTCCATTGACGTCAGCGGGAGAGCGAAATACGAAAGGGAATGTTGGTTTCATGCTGTCTGCTCGTGTTTTGAACTTCGAGGGCTAATAACTCCAGTTCTAGACCACCGATTTGCATAATTATTTTTGCGTTCATCTCAGCATTCGATCCTACACACTGCAGTACTGCAGACGGCAGTTGAAAAAGTGTCGCATGGCCCCTTTAAGTTCCAGCACTAAAAGCGTGACGTCACAGATATCTGACGGCGTTTGCTAAGGCCTACATAACTATTTATTTTATTTATTTATTAGTACCTCAAATGCCCCGTGAGGGGTATTACATGAGGGGTGGCCATAACTAGTCCGTGATGGATACCTTGAAGGATGTATAGCTGGAGTGGCGCACCACGTCGGCAGGAAGACGATTCCAGTCCTTTTGCGGTCTGAACGAAGAACGATTTCATGTGGGCGGTAGTGCGGGCTCCTGGGGGATAAACTGCTTTTGGGTGGCCAAGAAGGGATGAAGAACGATGTAAGGGTTCGATGTCAGCCTGATGACGTAGAAGGTGATAGAACTTGTGAAACAGACATAATCTTGCAATTTTGCGGCATTGCTCAAGGGTTTGAAGGTGAAGCATGACTGAAAGGGACCCTGAAACGGTTTTGACAATTTTGTGCAAGCATGGTGATCCGGTAGAGCGAGTCATTAGGATCATTAGAGGACAGATTTCAGCGCTCTGCATTAAGTGTGTAATTTACAATAAGGTTTTGAACACGCGCATCGCAGAAGATCGCAGCGGCTCGCCGAAATGCGTTTTCAAACGCCCCTGCCTATCGAACAATGCGATGGGAGGCCGCTGATTGGGCCCTAACAAGGGACATGCACGTAATTTTCCCAACCTAACTGCGAACAACGTGCTCCTTCGTTTCAGCCAACGGTATCGTCGCGGCATCTGGCGGCGTACACACGAATCGCCGGCGCTCTGTTAGCAGCTGTTACAGAGTTTACCATTGCCGAGGCTGGCGACATCAATAAAGATATCGGGGCGGCCAGTGGCGCACCGACGGGGGGGGGGGGGTTCGGGGGTTGTAACCCCCCGCCCCCTGAGGCCAACCTAAACCCCTCCTACTCCGTAGCTGCTCCTAGGTCGTAGAAGAATGTGGCGCTAATGTCTCTGCAAAACGCCGAAAAAATAATAAAAATAATCATCATTGATGTTACTATTATTTGGCATTTTATTTACTTTTTTTACACACACAACCGTGCAATCGCATGCCCGGCTTTTCATGAAAAATTGAACCCCACCCTCTGGCAGAGATCCTGGGTGCGCTACTGGGGGCGGCATATCGCTGCGGAGGGCTCGGCAGGGCGGCTGACGCGGGAGGCGCAGTCGTCGCTAGTGCGCACTCCGCAGCTGATCGAGTTGAGGAGGAACAGCAGTGGTAAAGAGGAAGGCGACAGAAATAAGGTCATAGCTGCCTTAGCGCATGGTGCTTCGCTTTATTTATGGCGTGAATGATTTCACAATTGTGTTGCCTAATCAGTGACACAATGTCAAAAAAACGTTTCAGGCACCCTTTAAGTTCGGTGACACTAGTGTGATAAGAATAGTCCGAATTAACAAACCGAGCGGCACGATTTTGTATAGATTCCAGCGCGGATGAGAGGTTAGTTTGACATGGGTCCCAAACTGAGCATGCATATTCAAGTTTTGGTAGAATAAGTGTTAAGCATGCTAGTAGTTTACTGGGGGAGGAACAAGGTGCAGGTTACGATGTAGATAGCCAAGGGCGCGATTAGCTGTGTTGGTGATTTTAGAAATGTGAACGGACCAAGTTAGGTTATTAGAAGCGTGTGAAGTTGGGCTTGTTGGTTCATATCAAGACACTTGAAGCGCAAACAGACAAGGACTAGGACGAGTGAACGGTTAGCGCTGTGTGTGTCTACTCGTCCTAGTCCTTGTCTGTTTGCGCTTCAAGTGTCTTGTTAGGTTATTACATAACACCAAGGTATTTGTATGATAGAACTGCACATATTTGCGAGCCACCTATCGCGTATTTAGTGGAAACCAATGATTGACGACGATGAAAAGTGAGATGCGATGTTTTGATTGATCTGTGGAGTTTAACGTCCCAAAAAAAGCCGTGATTATGAGAGACGCCATAGTGCAGGTCTCCGGAAATTTCGACCACCTGGGGTCCTTTAACGTGCACTGACATCGTACAGCACACAGGCCTCAACATTTCGCCTCCATAGAAATGCAGCCACCGAGATGTGACGTTTTACTTACGTTTAGTGACATTAGCCATTTGTTACACCAAGCTTCTATGAGAGAAAGGTCAGACTGTAGGGTGAGGATGTCAGCGTTGTTAAGTATAGGACGATAAATTACACAGTCATCAGCAAACAAACGAATTTTAGAAGTACAACCGTTGGGTAAGTCGTTAATGTATATTAATAAAAGCAACAGTCCCAGGACAGTGCCCTGTGGCACGCCGGAGACAACAGGCGATAAAAGAGAGGACTGTTGGTTAGCGTAAACAAATTGCTGACGGTTAGACAAAAAGTCACAGAGCCAATTGTAAACAAGAGGGTTGAGATTTAACCGTGAGTTTTAGAAAAAGCCGTTTATGAGGAACCTTGTTGAATGCCTTTTGAATGTCTAGGAAGAGTGAATCAACGGTATGTTTCGATCGAGGTGAGAGGATATGTCATGGATGAAAAGAGCGAGTTGAGTTTCGCAAGACATGCCCTTTTGAAAACCGTGCTGATTAGGATTGAAGAAATGGCAAGATGTTAGAAACTTTACCACATGAGAATAGATTATATGCTCCATAAGTTTAGAACAGACACTGGTGAGGGAAATGGACGATAGTTATTACATGAAGATGATGAGCCTTTTTTCGGTACGGGAATTATCTTGCCTATCTTGCCTACCTTCCAGTCTTGAGGCACCACTCCAGATGACAGATTGCTGAAAGATGGAACATAGAAACATAATGGTGACGTGTTTAGTATTCTTTAGCAGTTTAGAGTTGATCCCGTCGATGCCAGCTGAAGACGTTGACTTAAGCATCTCAATTAATTTAGTAATACCATTTGCATCAAACGTTATATTGGACAGTGGCGAGTGCTCAAGGTAAGGACATTCAGGAAGGTCAGTACAGGGCTTAGAAGTGAACACGCTAGAAAAAAAGTGTTGAGCACATTAGCTACGTTGTGGTCGGGTATAGGCTCATCATAGTCATTGACAATGAATTATGTGGCTTTGGGTTAAGATATTTCCAAAACTGTTTCGGGTTATTTCGTGGCATGGTAGGCAGAGCTTCTGAAAAAAATGAGTGTTTAGTGCTTCCGGCCAATGAATTAAACTCCTTTTCTGTTGTGCGGTATTTTTCCCAAGCAGAAGTACTATGCGAGCGTTTCGCTGAGCGAAATAACCTTTTCTTTTTATTGTTCAGACGTTTCAGTGTGCTGTTGAACCACGGGGATGACGGGCATTCTATTATAGTAATGATACAGTAATCAATCAACAAAGGCCTACATTGTGTTCCAAGGAAGCCAGAGACTTAACACAGGGGGGTCTCAGAACATTTGATGGAGCGAATATGGCGAGAATACAAGAGAGAAAAATCGGCTTTCCGAACCATCCGAAGTTCCGGCGCGAATTTCAAAACTAAAGCTTTGCGAGATTCAATTCCTCTTTTAATATCGAATATAAATAGTTGAAATTAACGACATTCGAGTTCTCAAAATATAAGTCATCATTCTAAACCACTTCCCTTGTACACTTTAGCGTCCCTTTAAAGGGACCGACAACTAGCTAGAACGTGCGAATGTGCCTTTGGAGACTCAATTATAGTGACGGAATCAAGCACCCCTTCGCGATTTCAGCAGGATTTGTATTTTTAAAATGAGTTTGAAAATCGCAACCACCTTAACGTGGCGTCACCTGGGGGGTGAAGCCCTTATGCTGGGTTTTCGTCTTTCAAATTGCTGTACGTCACCTGCTGTTCAGGTCTCACACCACAACGCGGGCTTAAAGGGCAACTCCGACGATTTTTCAGTGTCCACGGATCTCAATGAAATTTTCCATATAAGTTCGCCTCTGTACTTACTCTAATATATGCCAAGCTTGGCAGTCAATTGCAAGTCATTTTGTTCTTGAAAATAAATTTTAAAATTTTTTAGCGGATTCCCATGTAGGCCACCATGTGTCTTTGGCGTCATTACCATCATTACCTTGCACGCTGCCTACCTGAGCAGGGGGGCGACCAGAGTTCTGCTCACTCGCGAACAATCACCCCCCAGGCAGGTGGTCAAGAGCAAAAAGGTGAAAATTCAGGGTTCTAATCGTCACCGCAAGTTCAGAAAAGCTGGCATAAGTCAATATATCGTCGGATGACATCGCCGTTTTCATTTTCCTGGCACCAGCTACGTCATCACCTACGTTGCACGAAGCATCTATCCTTTTCAGTCGAACACATCTTCATTCGGTTATTTAAAATCATCGGCGAGTTCTTGAACAAAGTAGATCGACTGAAAGGCACGTTCAAACCGAAACTGAACCGAGCAAACTCTTCGTGCAGCTTATGCGATAACGTCACAGCCTCTTGGCCATCAGAAATATGGAGCTGACGCCAGAAAAATGATGTTGTCCGACGATGTATTTAGTATGGCAGCTTTTCTGAACTTGACAGCGACGATTTGAGCACTGCCGTATCGCTGTTTTGCTTTTGAAGGTCCGCAGGTACCGCAGGCTCACGTAGGCAGCACTGAAGGTGATGACGTCAAAAACACAGGGTAACCCGCAGGGGAATCCACAGAAAAAATTTTAAAATTCATTTCCAGGAAAACTAAATGATTTGCAACCGCCTGGTTTGGCATATATTATTACAGTATCAAGGACAATACATATTGAAAATTTCATTAAGCTCAGTGGACACTGAAAAATTGCCGGAGTTGCCCTTTAAAGGAATCCCCACCTCATTCATTGCTTATTACGCAGTAAAATGGGTCAATACATGCTACGTGTATGACTTCATTGGCAAAAAAATGTGATACCAGATGTTTCACAGCGTTTTCCGCGTTTCGATTCCGTGATTAGACACACTGTCCAGTAAGCCTTCCGCTGCAACAAAAAACAGGTACAGTCTACCCTCATACTTTGGGGAAAACTATGGAGCGCATTTCATCGCGATGTGGTCATAATGCCCGATGATGCGGCGAGCGCTGGAGTCGGGCAGCAGCAGTTGCTCGAACATGTGCAGACGCTGGAGTAGCGCAGCCTTGAACGGCTTGAATCGCATCGTCTGCTACAAAGGCGCGCACTGGATGTTACGTCGCAGAGCGTGCTACGGTCCGGCACGCCCTCCAGAATGAGCGCCGGGGAGATCAGAGCATGGCGTGTGCATTTCCGCGCCGGCGGGCAATGGCTGTTTGGTATAATGAAATATGTTGTCGGGAAAAACCACTTCCATATGATTTTGTTATCCTAAAGCATCAATTTATTGTAATCTATTTGTCTGATCATGTTTGACCCGCTGTGTTATTGTTGAGTGCTTTGTTTTCCTTACGGGTCAAATAATGACCGAACACGCTGTGCACACATTTTCGTTTATAATGTTGCTGCATATTGCTGGAGCAGCACCCACAGTAATGAAATATACTTGCAAAAGCTCAGTACCTGGGCCTTTTGAAAAAAATTACTGCATCTCCACTAATGTGAATCACGACGAGTGGCAAAGCACTGGATATCGTACCAGTATGTCACCGTACGTCTCCCGCACGTTGCCACTGCGAATGTGAAATGAGTGACATAAAGTGAACATATATACAAACGATTTATTTGGTTCCTCTTTAATGCTGTTGCATTTTAATCCTCTTTTATAATTCATATATCGTCTTGTGTCCTGGATTCACATACATATGTTTCGACTATAGCAACGGTTTTCTATATATCGTGACAGCGAGAGTCAATGACAAAGCTAGACGCCGACAGCTCGGGCGCATTGGCAGAAACTCGTTAGGATCGTTTCTGACCCGACAGCCCTACATATACACTGCCTGGTTACACTGCCTCCAGGATAGCCCACACATGCACACACACCGTCTGACTGCACTGCCTCAAGGACGGGCTCACACCCACACTGAGCACAGACGCCGGACAAGCCTAGACCCTAAGGTGCTCCACCCCTAAAAGCAAACGAAGTGTGCAGTCAAACTACGTTTTTAGAACTACTTTCTTATAAATGAAGGCTCGGAGGATGGTGCCGCACAAGCTTCAGTAAAGAACATTGATCGGCTCAATTCCTGCAGTAACAATGAAAACAGCGCACTACCCAGGCAGTAGCACGCTTCCCGACAATGCAGTTAGCGCGCGGTTCAAGGCTGTGCTCCTCGAGCATCTGCGCCTGCGCGAGCAGCTGCTCCTGTCCGACTCCAGTGTGCGCTGCACCGTGGCCGCATCTCAACGCAGTACGCTCCGAGTTCTCCCATAAGTATGAAACAGACTGTACCTAAAGAATTGGTTATCAGTCCCTTTAACCTTCTAAGGCCCAATAAATGCAACAAAATAAATGATGCTGAATATGAATGTGGAATGAAACCCCTCAAAAAGCCAAATCACCACTTCGCTATGATCATGAAACATTTATGGCAGACAGCAACAAGCAAGGCCACATGCCATGTAAATTGGTACTTGTCCATTCTAGAAACGCAAGGGTCAGTACAAACAATTGAAACAGCAGTGTAAGTGTACACTAAATACTAAATTTGGCTTAATGACTCCTTCATTCTTCGATGCATCTGTGGCAAAAGAGCAATATGCTTGTCCGCACACTTCACAACACATGAGCTATATTGGTTCTTCAACTTCGACGTTTCTGCTTCTGTCAGCGTGGAGGTCATCTGGTCCCGCACGTCATTCTCGCACTGCCTTACACACATTCGTATGCGTTCCTGCAATATCAATAAAATACTGCACTAAGAACACAGATCAAAAGGTTACAGTCCAAAAAATACAATACACAAGTTTTGACAATGTGACAAGCAAATGTGTCATGTTGGGCTAATGCTTGCGGGCACTACTTTGCATGCTGCACACTGAATGTAGCCCATTAAATGCAGAAGTCTAAATAAAAGCAAGGAATTAATACCTAAATAATACTTAAACAGCGATGCCACACACCTGAAAGTTTCCAAGTTCACCTTCGACTTTTTCCTGTGCTTTGTTTAGAGGTTCAGAGCAGTTCACTATGCAAGTACGAGCACCGTCCATTGACAAGCTGGAGTTGTCACAACACTTAACAGCACACCTGTGTACATCACCCTGAAAGGCAAGACCGCATCAAATCATCCACTCAATATTCAAGTGAGCTATCACAGCAAAAAATTTAACACACAGCAAAAAATGTAATGTTATGGAAGTCAGCCTTGACCAAAATCCACCACTTTTATAGCCTTGTGCTACAGAACAAGAAGATGCTAATTTTCCCCTTTCACAACCAAAATGCGACATCACTATTTG
Source organism: Hyalomma asiaticum (assembly GCA_013339685.2). Lineage (NCBI taxonomy): Eukaryota > Metazoa > Arthropoda > Arachnida > Ixodida > Ixodidae > Hyalomma > Hyalomma asiaticum. The sequence continues at coordinate 318,023,808 of CM023481.1, forward strand.
TTCCACTAATAACACATGGAAGCGATGCCCAGTTTTAAAGCACACTTGTATCAGAGTTTAATTAGGGCCATTTGTTTTAGGGTAAACCCTGAATTTACCACATTCCTGCACACCAAGAACATTTTTTAAATGTCAGCTCAAGCCCAATTTCTACAGGAATATGCACTCGACAGCAAAGGGTAGTCCTTTGTTGCAGACAGGCATGGTGTAATGGTAGCATCCCTACCTTTCATAGAAACAAAAACAAGCACGCTCCCCCTCTATCTGAGTGAAATATGGAACGTCAAAGCTGCCTTCAATGTAACACAAAGGGCAGAAATGTTGGTGGGGCACCATCCACCCAAAAATTTCTGCACAAATCAGATAGAAAGCACGGTCAATTGGGGTTCAATTCCTGCTGGTTTGGTCTCCTAACAGATGAATGGACACGCACTGATGTTGAATGCATGCCCATATTGGACATACTTTACGGGGAGACGCTCCTCAACAGACTTTTATTTCTTGTGCTATATATGTCAAAATCCAGCTAATGATACACTTGTCTGCACAGATTTCAAATATGTCAACAGTTTCGGCATAGATACCACAGATCTCAAGTTATGTCATGCACAATGACAAAAGATGAAGTTTTTTACAGGAGCTCTATTGTGCGTTAAATTTTCGTGGGGTACATCGTGCTGTAGCGTATTCAGCTCTTATTAAATCGCAAAAAGCTGATATCTATCCAAAAACTGCAAACAAGTACTGCAAATATACGAAAATAATTTTAACTCTTGAACTCATTATCTTCAGTCTCCCTTAGAATGTGACGATGTACCTTAGCAACTACTGATATATACTGTAATTTCAAGTAGTTATTGGCATTGCACATGTCCTGGAGAATACTTAGGCCAAGCATCGTCTGTACAGGTGAATTCCAAGTCTACGAAAGACTACCCATAAATGTTATAATGAAAGAGAAGGGGTCAAGGGCTCGTTCTTTATTTGTTAGAAACAACTTAATGAGCAAACAGACAATGAAACCTAGGAAAGCATAGGGGAAGTTACTTGTGGTATTGTAATTGTGGAGAAAGTAGAAAGGAATTAAAGTGGACGAAAAGACTAACCTTGCCTTCGGTGGGGACCGAACCCACGACCTTCGGATGTCGCGTCCGATGCTCTACTGCATCGGACGCGACATCCATTTAACAACTTGAAAAATGTGTGTATGAACAGCACCTGCCGATTGAGATTTCGATAAATGGCTAGCTGTGATTAAAAAAGGAACATACTGCCAGATGTTTGCACATAAAAGGTGTCCCGCTTAAAGGTAACAAACTTTTTAAAAATGATGGAGCATGCTAACAAGCTGCAAGAAACTGAGCTGTATTTAGGATCAAGTGGCCTTGTGCAACAATTTTTTTGTTTTGCAATATCAATTAATTAGCCTAAATTAATTAGCTAACTTATTATTTGCTACAGCAAGAAATTGTCAATATGAAAATTGTAGATCAAATTTAAAAATGACCGACTGCAGTGTTTGCTGCTGATGGATCTTATGGTATATGCAGTCAAAGAAAGCCCGCGAAATACAAGGATAAGCACGCGATAGCGCCATTAATTGCGCCCCATACGTCTGAACAAAAAACTACACATGCGCTTGTATCTGCAAAGCTGTCGCATTCAGGCACACACAGGAAATGGCAGTGAAAGTTTGTCGCGCTTTAAAGTGGTGTGGCATAAAGATCTCATTCACTTTGTCTCATCGAATGAAGCACCACCACTCAAAGCAACTACAAGCAAGCATGCACACACAAACACGAGAAAAAAAACGGCGATTGTAGCCAGTGCATATCTTGCGGCCACCACAAACGAAAAGAGTCACATGTGTTATTCAAAATGAAGCATATACTGCTTTGTGAAGTAAATCTGTTCTCTTTATTGTGTGCTTTTCTTCTCCCCTCCCCCCCTCCCAGGGATATAACCAAAGAATTTGTACTTTGGTTATATCCTCTTTGGTTACAACCCAAATTCTGTAGTAATTTTTGAAAATAACCAGATTTGTCCCCAAATGCAAACTCTGAAAAAAGAAAAAAAAAAAAACCTCAATAAATCCTTATAACAAGGGGCCCTAGTCACACTGTGCATGACTTCATAACCCTTGCAGCTAAACTGCCAACAGGCCCTGATAGAATGGCACAAATTCCAAGACAGTCAAAGTGACTTCATTTGACATTAATTGAAGTGGCCAATTAATCTTGCTGATGCAAATTCAAAATATGCAATTAAGTGGGCAAAATAAAAAGTTATCTCTATTGTCACGTGACTGAACGCAGAGTACAGCACTGCTACAGGTCAAAATAATGCATGCTCTATGTCATACCGGATCCATACCCTAGGTGTTCTGCTGACAAGTTTGCCAGAATGAAATGAGCTAAACAATGATTGAGGTCCATTATGAGACCATCCTACCAAAGTCCGTTTTGGAGTGCATAACTCCAATTTCAACAAAATATTGGCTAGAATGTGTGCAAGAGTATGTTTATATATGAAAATTGCCAACAGAAGAGCCTACTCACGAAAAGAAAATTTCTTGAATAATACGGCTATGCTGGAGCGCATACAGCAGACATTCCCAACTCGTGACTGGAGATTTACTGCTATCCTTAGAACAAAAAGTGTACAACCAGTGCATTCTCCTGGTGAGATGACTAATCAATAAAAACTTAACTGTTTAATGATAAATTTCAGGGCAGTTCGTAGGGAAAGTGTCGGGCTTAACAAAAAAAAAAAAAAAACGAAAAAAGTCAGGCAATAATTTCTGAGGTTTGACATTCCAAAACCACGGTATCATTATGAGAAATGCCATAGTGAAGGGCTCCGGAAATTTCAACTGCCTGGGTTTCTTTACGTGCATAGTACATGGGCCTCTAGCAATTCGCCTCCGCTGAAATGCAGCCGCCATGGACAGGATTCGATCATGTGACCTTCGGGTCAGCAGACAAGTGCCATTGCCACCAGACCACTGCAGCAGGCGAAAAGTGATATGCGACGTTAACAGACACAAAGCGAGTGGAATGGATCAAAGAAAAACAGAAGTTGCTGACATCCTAATGTGCATTAAGAGAAAAAATTCACAGCATATCCATGGAGTGAATGATGATGAGTGGGCGAAGCTCCGGAGGTTCATCGTAGATCGTGCCGAGTTCCGGATTAATTTAGTTAGCGCGCACGCTAGGAATCCTTATGGTTCAACTACGCACAAGTGAAATCTCCCACCGGCACTTCATTGCAAGTCAAGATCCAGTGCCTATATATATATATGGGTGGCCGGTGAACGGTTCTCCAGCGCAAGCAGTCGGTATTTTTCAATCAAGAAACTCACTAGAAGACGCTGCCTGCGTCAAGCTTGTCTCTCGCGGGTGAGGGCGCGTTCTCCTTCTTTGCGAGCTGGTAGCGCGTTCATCGAAGAAAGAGCGTTTCCATAGTCAACGCGCGCCTTTCGCTCTCTTTGTCTCTCTCACAAGACAGCAGATGGAAGAGTGAGAGAGCTCGTGCACCAGGAGGAACGCGCCGAGGACGCGCCTCTCACACGTGCCCTCCTAGTAGCATGTTCCTAGTCGGTAACGCGCTACAACGGACGGACAGACCCAAACCTTAAGGAGCTTCGCCCCTAAAAAGTGTACCTGGGCAGGATACGTAACACCCTTTGTAGGAAAGCGAACTTCCGCATGGCGCAAGATTTCTTGGGTAAATGTTTTGTTGTTTTGTGGGGTTTAACATCCAAAACCAGCTCCGATTATGAGAGACGCCGTAGTGGAAGGCTCTGGAAATTTCGACCACCTGGGGTTCTTTAACGTGCACTGACATCGCACAGCACACGGGCCTCAACATTTCGCCTCCATCGAAATGCAGCTGCCGCAGCCGGGATTCGATCCCGCGACCCTCGGATCAGCAGCCGAGTACCATAGCCACTAGACCACCGTGGCGGGGCAGAAATTCACAGCCATAAAGTGGGATCAACTCACTCAGAACAGGAAGAATTGAAAATTATTCAAATATTCCTTCGCCCTGCCGTGGACTTTAATTAAAGGCCAACACTGGCGATGTTTCAAGATCAGTGTATCTTAATGAAATTTGCTGAGTGCGTCCGTTGGCACACTTTCGTCGTATGTGCAAGATTACAGGCTCAAGGGATGTATACATTGTCTACAAATCAATTTTTACTGATTACTTCAAACCGCCCACCTGGTTTCCTACACTTATTGGCCACATTCTGTGTTGACGTCATCATATCATCATAGGCAAAGCGGCGGAGGTCATGGAAGCACACAGGTACCAAACCATGGCCACTGAGATTTGCGCATGCTGTGCCAACTCTCGGAGGCCACCGCCACCGCCAAAGTACTTCGCAACCTTACCACGAGGGGAGGGCACATGCGCTGTCGGACCGTGGAAAAGGCAGACTGACTCATCTGATATCACTGCTTGGTTGGATTTCGGTTCTGGGTTTGCAACTCTTTGCTCATCAAAAATTAATTTTGAATTGGCTGAGCATTTGTACTATCAGGTGCATGACAAGAGGTTGTTGGGAACACAGAATTGTTATTACTTGACATGGTCTAAAAATCGCCAGGTATGGCCTTTAAAATAGGCTGTTGATTGTTGGCTAATAGAAATGTATTCGACTTGCCTATGTATTTTGAAGCAGTTGAATGAAGGTTAAAATTCACGGGTCATAATAGGTGTGCTAGTGGGCTTTTTTTCTCAATACAAGCCTTAAACGGGCTGGCCACAACCCAGAATATGCAATGAGGCAGAGCACATAAAACACCATGGATTATGATGATACAATCAATTGTGCTGTTCACAATTTAGGTAAGAATTAGTTCTTAATTGCCAGAGAAACACAAAAAACAATATGTTTTATCACCTTGCAAGACTTTGGTACAGTGCAGTGGAGGTATTCAATATACTATACATATAGTCTGTTTCAGTAGTTCTGTGCAGCACTGTGAAAGCTACAGGACCCTTCGGCCAACCAGGAGTGCAAAGACGTGCTAAATGTATCCCTCCACGCCATGGCATCTGCCAATGATGGATGCTGCAGTGGCAGGAGCAACCTTGGAAAGAGGAGGAGGAGGACGGAGTGGGCTAACAGGTGCTTGTGCGTACAATGGCATTTAGTCTCGCCTCGGAAGAATTCTGTGCTCGATGGCCTTGTTTGTTTTTGTTTTTTTGCCTATTCATTTTTTTTAGTCCTATTTTAACACTTTCCCAGTTCAGGCCCTCAATCATATTTTACAGTTCATCACCTTCATTGGCATTTCATTGCTAAAGAGCATAAGTGTCATCTGCAAACCTTAAATTGCTGAGATATTCTCCGTCAATTCTAACTCCCCTTTTCTTCCCAGTCTAAATGTTTAAACACTACCTCTACACATGCAGTATATAATTTTGGGGAGATCGTCTCTCCTTGTGTGGCTACTCTCCTGATCAGAATTTTTTTGCTCCTCTCATGAAGCTAGTGTGGCTATGCAATCTTCGTAGATGTTACTTACAGTTTGCATGTATATGTCAGGTACCCCCTTGTCGACATAAAGCCTCTATAACTGCTTGTATTTCTATGGAATCAAATGCTTTCATATAGTCTATAAAGGCCATATAAGGAGGTTTGTTATATTCAGCAAACTTTTCAATTAGGTTGATAGCATGGCTGTGGTCCGTTGTTGAGTAACCTTTCCTGAAACAACCTTGCTCTCTCGGTTGTTTAAGTCAAATGTCCCTCTTATCCTAGCGATTACTTTGATAAATAACTTGTATATTACTGGGAGTAGGCTAATTGGTCTGTAATTCTTTAACTCTTTTATGTCACCTTTCTTGTGTATTAGGATTACATAAGTGTTTCTCCAGCTGAGTGGTACACTAGATGTCTTGATACATTTCGTGAAAAGTTCAGTTCAGTTCAGTTTATTATTCTTTCAAAATACAAAGTTCATAGTAGTAGTATGCAGACGAGGGTCCCAAAGTCTAGCGACTGCAGTGGGACCCTCGAGTGATGCAAGTTTTTCAAATATACTGTCTCCTCTGTCTTTGACGGCTTTTCTGCCTTCGTCAGTAGTTATACATGGAACCTCAGTGTTCTCCTCTGATTTGATTTCTACTAAGGTTGCATGGTCCGTCAGAGAGTTGCACAGTTCAAAATAGAAATCTTCTCCTGCCTTTACTACTTTGTTGTTCATAACGTTACCTCGTTTACCTTCTAGTGCATGCATTTTAGTTTGTCCCAAGTGCAGTTTCTTTTTGGCCAATCTGTTGCTGCTACCTTTCACTAATGTTCTATTTCTCTCACGTTCAAGTTCCTTACATCTCTTTGCCCAGCTTTACTGACCAGCTTTGATCATTCTGCAAAGTCATTTTCATCTACTGTAATTTCTTTATTGTCTTTAGTTTGGGACAACTTGCTAAGATCTTGCCTTATTGTTTTACCTCAGACATCTATCACTGTTTCAAAGATCACTTTCATTATGGTTTTGTTCACTTCTAAAAGTTCATCGTTCTGGTCCAAGGCTTCAAATTTGTTTTTCTGGGTGACTTTAAATTCTTCGTTCATTGCTTTCATCACCTCTAGGTTTGCGTTTTCTCTAGTAACTAATCCGTTATAGCTACATGTTATCTTGCCTACTACTTCTCTGTCTTTAATTATGCCTGGATGTTCGCACATTGTAAAGTCAATTTCGTTTCTTATTTCCCCGTTAAGGCATTTCCATGTCCACTTCCTGTTCCAATGCCTCTTAAAGAACGTATTCATTATTCGCGTTCGGTTTCTTACTGCAAATTGTACTAGCATATCTCCACGGTTATTCCTTTTGTCGACACCGTAGTTGCCAATCGCTTGTTCTCCCACGTGATGTCTACAATTCAACCCTGGCCCTCAAGTGTCCAGCGGCTTCGGAGCATCTGTACACTAACACAAGTATGCTAACAGTCAACAAGTGCATGCAGCGGCTCTACCGGGCCTGGCGCTCTCCCGGAATTACAACACAAAAACGTACAGCACTTGCAAGTCTGTAGAAGCTGCATGAGCTTGACAATACAAACTATTACCAATATTCTGCGGAGATAAGTGTTGTCCAGATCCTTGACCATGTTGTCTACGGCAGTTTGAACACGCTGAGCAGCTTCTTCAGCCATTCTGTCGCTTTGGCGGCGTTGCTCGCACTTGTAGGCGCTTGTGGGCTTACGTTACCGGCTTCGGCGCATGGGCCAAGAAACCAAGCCAACCAAGCTAACGATCACCACGCTTGCAGACGCCGCACGTGCGCCAGCGGCCAGCCTTGCAGACTACAAATGGCCCGGCATGGCCGGACACCGGACCTAGTTAAAGAGTAGACACGTATTCTTAAACAATTTTAGTTTATATTTCATAATAAAGCTATTAAATTATAAATGCATTATGAATAATTTAGAATTCAGTTTTTCTTGCCTTACGCCAGTAAAGGCTTCTTTTGAGTAAGTAATCGTAAATTTGCCGCACTCTGTATCTGTGCAATCAAAAGCTCGAAGTCATAATTTAAGACGACGCAAAAGCTAACAAAGCCAAAGCAAGACAAGCGAAGCGCGCATGATCGAATTCGTCGGCTTTGGTTGCCTTGGGCTAGCGGTTGGGCTCTGGTTTATTATCGTGTGTTCGGGGCTTTCACTTTCGTATCTGTGTGCACAGACTGATTCATAAATGTAGGTTTGATTGCACGATACTTATGGCACGGTTTAGAAGAAACACAGAACATTCACCGGGATCTAGAACAGCATCTCCTTGTGACAGAAGAGATGTTTCCAATGATGCACGAGATCGGGGGGATGAGTACTCACAGAACCCGTCCCCGCCTGTCCTCGACGCAGCAAAGATGTATTTCTTGCAGAAGAATCAGTACTGGCTAACAAGAATAGTATTTTTACGTTCTCTTGGATTCGTTTACGGTAAGCGCGTTTTCTTAAATTGCGAATTGCAAAGATGTATTTTTGTAGCCCGTAATCCGTTGTCAAGTTTGAGAAACGCAGCAGTACTGTCCTATTTCCTGTGAGTGTATTTCAGCTCATTTGATCAATTTAGGCAGCAATACGTGTGCATTTGACGAACTGTTCCCTAACTTTTCCTAACTGCTGTGTTGTGACATACCCATGGGCGTACATTTTGTACAAACGCGCACATAAAGTCGTCATCTCGTCGCTACTCTATTTCGCTTTAGAAATGGCAATGTCATACACTTCTCAAGTGTTTCACGACTCTCCATGTGCGGTTGATTTACCGCTTTGGTATGTTTCGAGGCACTTTTTAGTGCTGTAGCAGCAGATTGAGTGCTTTCAGGTTTATTATTCCGCTAAAAACACTAAAGTTTGCGTACCCTGTGGTAGTTTATACAGTAACTGAACTCCCATCAGCAATACCAATGTGCAGAAAGCGGACTGGCATGTTCAGCTTGGAATGTGTATTTGTCACATTCCAAGCTGTACTAGGAGAGTGAGCACACGGCACCATCTTAAGCAAGCGTTGCAGGCATTATGAAACTTCTCAGAAAGGGAAAAATTAGCATCCACCCGTTTGTAGCAGAAGCCTACAAGGAAATCCATACAGATTTCCCAGAAGTGAAAGCATCCTAGTTGTCGAAAAATTCGTCCGAGCGCCCCGTACAGGCGTTGGTCCCGGGTTCGAGCCCCGGACCAATGCCTGTCTGGGGCGCTTGCTCTGCCAGTTGAACTAACCAGGAGGCTAGCGACTGACAGTGTGAGGGCGAATCCATCGACAACTCGAAGCACATGGGCATGAATATGGCAAATGAGTACTGCGGAAACCGGCAAGGTGGAGTAATGTTTTATGAAAGGGAAAATTAGCATCCACCCGTTTGTAGCACAAGGCTACTAGGCTTTTCTGTGTACACCTTGTACGGGGGTGAATATGAGTGGCAAGCCAGATAATGACCCCTATTCTGTGATCTTTTTTTTTTTTTCAAGTCCATGAGCCTCTTGCCTAGTAGCAGGACCCAATAGTGGAATTGGCAGAAGCCAACCTAAATACCAAGTATGCTACTGAACTGGGAATGGTTAACATTTTGTCCTGCACAACACTGTTTGTGGCCTTCAGAATGCATCAGTAAAGTGATGTAAAGTCCACTCACTCATATGGCCTGTTTTTATGTACTTCATAACATGAATAAGTGCATTGATTTGATTTTTAACTGACGCAATGCACGTGAACTTTATATAATATAATGTAATGAAATCTGAGCAATGATTTTTTTCAGCTACAAAATGCTGAGTTATGAATCCTTTCTTTTCGTTATTTTACATTTTCAGCACCCACTTCAGCTACTCACTACAGCTACTCACTACAGCTACTCACTACAGCTACTCACTACAGCTACTCACTACAGCAATAGGCAGTGCTCATGCTGATGAGACCTAAAGAGATACACCTACCAAAATAAATAATTGAAATTTACTTGACGTTTCAACACCCAATATGGGAGCCTTGTTCACAATCACAAGATTGTGAACAAGGCTCTCGTATGGGGTGCCAAAACGTCAAGTAAATTTCAGTTTCTGATTTTGTTCGGTGTATCTCTCCATGTCTAATCAGCGTGCACTTCCTCAGCCTGACAGGTTGCCGTGAAACCTTTGATTTAGGCAGCGCTCAATAACAAATTTCTCTTTACATTTGCCCATTTTATGTCAATCGTTTTATTTCATCATGTTTCAACCCCTTTTAGTTTGCGGGTAATGACACAAATATTACCATGTTTTATAAATGACAATGTTGTCTCCTTTGCAGCTGTTGCGTTTCTTGTTGCCCTCAATCAGAACAAATATTTGGTGGGTAAACAGGGACTTCTTCCAGCTCAACATTACATGGAAAGGGTAACTGCTTTTCCTCTGTATTGACTCAAAAAAGTGTTGTTTGTATTTATGAATGATAGCAGATTGCTTAGACCTTTTGTGGTAAAATATTTCTGATAATACCCCTTTTGATTTCATAAATTTTACTGACAAACATAAATGGTAGTCTGTGTTGCTTTGTGACAGAGTGTATACTGAAATAAGCAATTGTACATAGGTTGTTGCATACACAGATATATATGAAACTGAACTTCATTTCTTGCCCATACAAATAGTTTGCCATGGTTTCGCTTGCTAGCCATTGTCACTTAGGTTACCATGCAAGTATGCTTATGTCTGAACAGTCTGGAAAATTTTGTCTTTGCAGTATTGCACGGTGATGTCTCTGAAATAAATTTGAGATCATCAAATTCACTTCTTATATTCTCCTGATGTGTTCAATCTTTATGTCATCCCCATCCTTCGGCGTACCTTCTCCTTTTAGCATCCTGATCACACTTTCAAGCATTTCATCAGCTAGTATGGCACGAAAACTTGCTGATATCATTGCTATAGCTTTTATGTTTAAATTTAATAAATTTATTCCTTTCTCTACCCACCACCAAGTATATCCAGCAATATGTGCCTTCAGTAGGTTTCATGGGCATGTTTCCCATTGCTGTTCTTATTCTTGAGTGGTCATCATTATGGGAGTTTGGTTTAATGAAACTCTTTCTGGGTGACTCATAGGGGCACTCTTTATAGCAATGTGCCTATTGATTGGAGAACATTTGTTCCCTTTCCAATCTTTTCCTTTCACAATAGGTAACATTTAACAGCAGCGTGGCTCAGAGTTAGCTTACAGTTAGGGTTGCTTGAGCTTACAATGTTCATGTCGATAAAGGTTATGTGCATGCACACTTTATCAAACAGGCCTTTCTGTTCTACTTTCTGTTCTTTTCCATTTTTTTTATCACACTGAATACTGAAATTGTTGTTCCTTTCAGATTAAAGACATGTACAACGGTTTCCACAGTGAGACACTGCTACGAGTTCCAACCATAATGTGGCTCTATGAATATGTCGACGTTGACACTCTGCTTGACTGCATAGCATCTGTGGGCACTGTCATAGCATTAGGTGTCATGGTGACAGGAGCAGCAAATGCAGTCTCTCTTTTTCTCCTGTGGATTTTATACCACTCCCTTGTAAATGTGGGACAGCTATGGTAATACTTCAATTCTCTAGCTGGCCATTCTTTCATTGAAAGCATTCGGTACTTAAAAAAAAAAAAAGTCTCAACCTTCAGGCAGGTTGGGCATTTTGTATTTATGGCATAACAACAGTAGATTGAAAACATTTAACTGATACCACTGCTGAAATGTAATGACTGTTTCTACTTGCTTGTTTTTATTAATGAAGAAATAGTTTTATTAATTAGAAGCAAAATTTTCACTTCTTTGTGTAAACAAAACTACTGTAGATGTGGAACAAGTTGAACAAGCAAAATTTCTTGCGTAAGCACAAAGACATTTTTGTCTTGGAAAGTTTGAAAATCCGAAAATATTGTACGAAGTGAGTAATAATTGTGTAATAACTTTTGTGGGGGCAGTGCCAAAGCACCTTGTGATTTCCTCGGTTCCTGCTATAACTGGGTGCTACATTCACTTCTTCACTAACATTTCTTGAACATCTTGCCTAGTACCTGTTAAGTGGAACGTATTTCTCCTGTCTCTTGAGCTTCCATTTAATGAGTTTCTGCTTTGTATTATGCTACCTTCTGCTTTTCCATCTGCTGACTGTGTGTCAGCAGATGGAAAAACACAAAGTGGTTAGTATAAATTAAGTGGTTAATTTAGGGCAAATAATAACTAATCATTGCTTTATTCATTGCAGTCAGTGAAAGATGCAAAGCTTACAGGTGCCAATCAGCAGGATTTATTTGCTGAAAAGGCATACAGCTCCCAGATGTTCTGCTTATAGCTGTGTAGGACGGTCTTGTGTACCTTTACTGAGGTGCATCAACTACAAAAACCCCTGGAGTTTTAAGAGGACTCACATCTGTACTTTGAGGAACCTGTTTTTCTGTGGCAAGGAATGCTTAATGACGAGTCGCTTTAACTTGCACAGGCTTCCCAGAATGTGGCACAGAAGATTCTCAATGCAGGTCTCTGAGTACACTCCGTGTTCATATGTGATAAGCCATAGGAAGGTGGCTCCACAGCTGTGGCATTGCACTGCAAAGTATGAGGGCACAGGTTAATTTTATGAACATGATGGCCACGTTTCAGAGGAGGCAAAGCACAAAATATGCCTGCATACTTAGACTTAGCTGCGTGTTAAAGAACACCAGGTAGTAAGAATAATTGAGTCCACCACTATACCTCATGATCATATTATGGTGCAGTGGTCGTAGCTTGGCCACATTACACAGGTGAGAGTGGACTGAACGACTACATTGATAATGTTGCTTGTGTGTGCTGTGCAATGTCAGTGCACGTTAAAGAACCCCAGGTGTTCGAAATTTCCGGAGACCTCCACTACGGCGCCTCTCATAATGAGAGCTGCTTTTGGGACGTAAAAACTGCACAAATCATCATAATGTTGCTTGAAGCCAGTTTCAAACAGCAATCTCCACTTTGAGCAAGGAGAAAAGTCATTTCCCTGGGTTTGTTTGCGATTCCTCCTTGTTCTTACTAGAGACTGCAGGGAAAAACTGCTTTCTATGCTAGTGGCATGCTCACTCAGTTTCGTTTTGGCCATGTAGTGTGGTTTAATCATGGCCATTTGAGTGGTTTTGTACAGAAAACCCCGGCGGTGAGTGTACGACTAAGCATTTACAATGTGGTATGTGTACATAATACATTTAAGTAACAATAATCTTGCTGTTTGAAGTTTTATAGAGCCCTTGCATAGTTAATGTAATCTCTACCCGTCTGAATTAAGTAACATATTAATAATCGTGCAACTGATCAAAAAGTATAAAAAAGATAGAATTGTAACTCTGGGTGAGAGCTGGTGGTTGCAAGTTCAGTATGCCTCTGTCATGGCTTATCTCACGATTCTGTGTTCCAGTCACAAATGTGAAGAATTGGCAGGAATTTCCCCTGTGTACCGTATTTACTCGCATAATGATCGCGCTCTCTTAATGATCGCAGCCCTAAATTTTGTCGTCAGAATTCGATTTTTTTTCCCCCGTGTAATGATCGCACCCCGAACTTGCCGCAGCGATATGTCGTGTGCCTATTCTAGCTGATGATCATCATGTTTACCATCTGTTGAATGTTACATCAATAACTCTTCAAGACTCGCCAAGTGAACTGCACGCACCAAGCAGATGCCTAATTTTTGCCCACCCTTGGCGGAAACGTGCCGTATTAGGATAGCAGTAAAGACAAATGCCGTAGTTTTCACCACGCCAACAGCTTCAAGAAGACAGGCATATCTAACGCGCTCGACGGAACGTAAGATAACCTTCTGTGGGACTGTGATGACACTGCCAGTTAAAACAGGGAATCGAGCGACGACGACGCTGACGCCAGTGATGCTTCAGACTCTGAATGAAAGTTAGGGGGTCAGTGAATGAAAAAATTAAAGGAAAATATGCAATGAGTGTAGTTCTTGTGTAATGTGTGTGTTTACTACAAAGGACAAGCTTTACTCTACTTTTATTTTTGGTTATGTTCATGATAGCTATTGTAAAAATTCTGATACACGACTTTTTTGCGTTCTCAGTGCTCAAAATATTTCGCAGAAAATTTACCCCACGTAATGATCGCACCCCGAAATTTGCGTCAATATTTTTAAAAAAGAAGTGCGATCATTATGCGAGTAAATATGGTAAATGATAGTTTTCATGTCATGGGCCCAATGCATCTTACATGTCTCAGCAATCTGAGACATGTAGTTGGATAGATCTGGCTCAGATGCGCATCTCTACACGTGGTGACTTCTGAAATTTTTCTAAATTTCAGAGAGAGTAGGTGATCTGCCATAATAATTGCAGTATGATTATGTAACTGAACTGCTAATACATTGATTTGTCCTGTTCTTTCTGTACCAAGGCATTACGATTTCAACAGCAATCATTGAACCAGAAAGGCATGAACTTTAATTACTGGTCAAACTTTCGCTGTCATGGTGTATTTTGTTGCCCTGAACTCTTCTGTTTGTACAAACTTTATTTTTGTCATTCTTCAAAATATTCCGGTCAGCTGTCCATCCTTTCCCACTTGATTTGCGCACTTCTAATGATTGTTCAGTTTTGCATGTATAGTAGAACCTCGTTATAATGAACCCGGATATAACGAACTATCGAATATAACGAAGCAATCGCAATTCCCCTTGAAGTTCCTTTAGATGAAATTGATATTGGTTATAAGAAACTAATCGTTATAACGAAGTAATTACTGCTCCCCATCAACTTCGTTATAATGAGGTTTTACTGTAGTTGTACCTTTAAAAAAAAGCATGTGTGCAGCCAAGTTAAAACAAGGTCATAATGCACATATAATTATGGCTGTATTTTTTATTCTCTTTCCATTTTGTGCTTCAAGGTACTCATTTGGTAAGTATTCTGATATTGCCATGCTTTTCAATCTAGCAGTACTTAATGTTTGGAAGTCTAACCATGAGCTTTTGTTTTGGTTCTAATATATTGCTTCCTTACATGGCTGGCAAAGGTTGGGAGTCCCAGCTGCTTGAAACTGGCTTCTTGGCCATCTTCTTCTGCCCAATCTGGACCTGGAAGCAGCTGCCACGGGACACACCTCCTTCACCTGTCGTTGTGTGGGGCTATCGCTGGCTCCTTTTCCGCATCATGCTGGGTGCTGTAAGTTGTTTTAGGAGATTTGTTCTTCCCTAAGAAACATATGTGTCAGCTTATCTGTCTTCATCTTATTTAGTTCATGTAGTTCTACAGTAGTATTTGAATGCATAACTTCTGAGTAGCTTTTAGCCTTTGATAGGAAAAGTGGAATGCAAAGAGTTCTCTTGTGGTTGTCATACTCGGCTTTCCTTTTCCTTTCAAAATTGATATTTATTTACGTAGTGTTGGTCCATTCAAGAGAATGTGTTGAAGCATGAGCATGAGTGTAGTAATGCAAGAGTGTGACAAAAGTGGATAGAGAAGGCTTTTACTTATCTTAATGGGACACTAAAGGCAAATATTAAATTGACGTGTACTGTTGAAATATCTTTCATGAAACATTGTAGTGCTTGTTTTGTGCCAAGAAAATGGCTAGTTAGAATAAAAATCATATTTAATATCTTTCATGAAACACTGTAGTGCTTGTTTTGTGCCAAGAAAATGGCTAGTTAGAATGAAAATCATATTTAATATCTTTCATGAAACACTGTAGTGCTTGTTTTGTGCCAAGAAAATGGCTAGTTAGAATGAAAATAATATTGAAGTGGTCAGCACACCATTAGACCTATTCAAACCTCCCGCCTTAGCTGATCTATCGACATAGATTCGCCGTTTTCTCTCTTTACTGGCTGACAGTCCAACCAGCTGTTCAAAAGGCAGGAGAGAAGGAGTATGGTCCCCCTCGCTGGGCAAGGCACTCTTCCACTGTCAGTAGTCACAGAGAAACCAGTTTCTACTTCACCACTGCTTACCACCGCCTCGGCTGTGTCAGTGCGCCAAGTTCACAGAATGTTGTGCAGGTGGCGCATTGTCGTGCGTTTGCCTAAATTTATCAGTGACCAGAGCAGTGGTACAAATAATATTGACATTTAAATCTTCCCTAGCACTCACCCATCATTCTAAGTGAAAAGTTGTTTGCCTTTAGTGCCCCTTTAAATACTGTTCAGAGTATTTTGGTGTGTTGGAAATACTACTACTTAGAGAGGAGGGGTATTTTCACTGAAACTTAAATACATCTTGAAGTATATCCTGTAGTCAGTATTTCAAGCACTCAGAAGGAAAATCCAGTCTTTTAGAAAGAGAGGCAAGAAAGATTCATCTAACGTAAGCATGCTATATGGCTGCATACACTAGAATTTGCTCAGGTAGGCATGCACACAAACTTTACAAAACTTGGCACGCTTACATGCCAGGTGCAAAAAGGCACTCAAAGTGACTCATCCCCCCATATATAAAAGGACACAAACAAAACCAATTGGATAATTGATGCACTCAGATAAGTTTTCTGCAGCCAAACAAAATACATATGTTATGTTTAGGAGTCATAATATTTTATTAGGAGTCATAATATTTTATAATAGTTTCAAAGCCCAGGTCAGGTGATTTTTTACCATGTCAAGGTAATGGCAGTTTCTTGTTTCTGAGACAGTTTCATCATCTGATGATAGAAAATGCTTAGCAGATTCTAAAATAATTTCAGAAGCAATAATACACAAAAACAAAGCTGAATACCAACCGAGCAGTAGCCCTTCAGGTGACACATTTGACTGTACAAGCTGGAAGGCATATAAAGCCTGCTGGTATGACAAGTGCAGAGAAGAAAAGTGACCAATGTGAAGAGCTAGCAGACGTTGCCAATTTGTGGCTGCACTGCATTATAGATCCATGCCTTTGGAGCTGCAGAACTAGGAACGACAACTGTGATCAAACGCTACTACTATATGGTCACTGTATCACAGGTCTTCACAACTGTCAAGCAGTAACAGCTGTATTGTTGATGAATTTAACAGCCTTTGATCATCATTCACACTTAACCTAACACCACCCAAGCCAGCCACTGAGAAGGCTGGTAATTCAGCGCAGCGCATCTTACTGCAAAGTATAATAGAGACCGAAGTGAATCCATAACCACTGATTTTATTAGTGTTGGTGACAGCACGAAGCAGTGGGCAGTGCATTTGTTTACATTGGCAGCTACAGCAACAACTCATCTACTTGGTATAGAATGCAAGCCCCGGCTCGGTGATGTCAAATAATGCCAGAATGTAGTAAAACAAGCCGACTGGTCATGTAAGCACCATTACATTTTGCAGTTATGTGAGTGACCAGACATCGAACACAGCAAGCTGGTTACCTTTTATAGCGTGTGCTAATATAACTTTTCATTTATCATTATTCGTACATTAGTGCACAAAATTCATGTGTACAATAAAATAGGCATAGGTTATGACTTTATGTGTATGATTGCTGATTACTAGGCCTTGTCATTTTCTCATGAAAACACTGATGCCATAAGTTATGACCTGGATGGTAGCTAACCGAAGCGGTTGTTTATGCTGCTGTGTCACACGCACCACTGCTTGTTGCCCGCTTGGAATAAGAGGCAAAGAGTGTACCTTATGAGTTAAATAACGAGCCATCATAACAATACTCGCAAAGCAACAATGTGTTGTCACTTGCAACCAGTCATATAACCATCCACTAAGAATGTAAGTTCCAGCGGAAGCAAGATTTGTGAATATCATGGTGATTTTTATTTTTTTTAATAATTATCTTAATTTCCACTTTATTGATCTTGAAATTGTATAAAGTGTGATTTCATTGTTTGCCAGCATTCCACTAACTCTCACTTATGTCTTGTTACGAGGGCCCCTCAACAGTTTTTACTTCGGGGCCTCTAAATATGTCATTGCATGACCATTTTGTATTAAAAAAATATATATATCTCCATGTATGTAGTCGCCTTCAATTTAGGCAAGTGCTGGCGAGTGAAACCTTGCAGGACAGGAACATACCAGTGCTGATGGTGCACTGTGTTGCTCATTCATCATTGTATTGGACATAGTATTACACGGATAGAACAACAAAAGAACCAAAAGAAAACAACTAAAAGTAGATGCAAATTGCACAGTGACATGTATGGCTACTTACGTGACGTGCACCTAGCTTTTTGCCTATATTTGTCATTAATTTTTGTTCTGGTAATCTGTTAGTGTAATAATAAGTGCAAATACAATTGTGAACATCCACCAAATAGCCACATTCATTGCTTTACTAACTGTTTGGCGGCTTTTCACATTTTTTTGCTTGCATTGTATGAAATGTCGAAGAAATTGGCGTGCTACAAACTTAGCTATAAAAGCAAATTTATTTGGCTATATGCTTCAGGTAAGGTTTGCTGACGGCACATGCACAATGTTGGTGGCTGTGCTAGGTCTTACCATGGCTGAATGCAGTTGACGTCGACTCAGAATGCATTTTCTGCTGGTGAGGGCTAAAGCATGTGCAGCTAACGATGTATTGACACTTGCTACGACACACATAACCATCCACTCAGGATGTAAGTTCTCACAGAAGCAACATTTAGTGCCCCAACGGTAGCTCACGAGAATCATTCTCCTCAATGTTGGTGGCTGCTTTCGTTGTCATTGGCTTTTCATTCACTGCATGCTCTACATGTGCAAGTGTGCAGGTCACACGCAATGTGGCCAGTAGCTGTGAAGCCAAATGAGCATTTCTAGGCAATCATAAAAATTCACTTCGAGTAGTAATAAAACTGCACACATTTCTCACCCTATTATTTTCATAAATTACCGAAGTGTGTAGGGAAACTTACTAAGTGCAGACTTGCCAAGTCTTCTGGTTTACCTACACAGTGTACAGATTCTGACCACTTTGTACGGTTGTACGATTAACAAGGTTATCTCCTGGGCAAAGACGCAGTTTTGTGGGATTTTTTGCTGCTTTTAAAGCAAACCCACAGTTTTTCTGGCCATATACCAAGCCTTGTTTACATGGATTTGCCAGAATGCATTGCATTTCAAAGCACATTGAAACGCTGATTTCTGGACAGCAGATGTCCAAACCAGCAAACCGGTGTGGCAAAACACCCCTGATACAACTGCCAGATCACATCACCGGACATCGGATCGGACGCAGTATTGGACTGTATGTTCAGTGCTTTACGCAGTGAAGTATGTCATTTGTGGGAAGGTGCCACCAGCTTCGAAGACACTAACAGCACATGCTACTCTGCATGTGTATGTAGTTACACATGCATATTGTAATTATGAATACCGATGGTATCACCAATGGTTAAATGTTTTGCTGGTAGTCATGCAGAATGCTGCCTTAAGAAGCAAGAAACAAAAGGCGCCCACAAGTTTTTTTTCCCCCTCATACCTCTCCCCTTCCCCCTCAAAACCTTCCAATTTTCGAGGTCCCTGGGTTGGCAGGTCTGCAAGTGCACTTCACTGAGATCTGTTGACCTTGGAAAATTGGCAAAGTTGACCCCGTAAGAATGCCACGCTTAATTTTCATGAAATGCCCTTCCCTCTAAGTATGTTGGTCAATCAACTTGTGGACATGAAGTTCACACTGTCACATGCAGTCATGGGCACGTTACTAGTAAAAAGTAACAGTGTTACAGTTACAGTTACCTCAGCCAGAAAAGTAACTATGTTACAGTTACTTTTACTCAGTTTCCAAGAGTAACTAGTTACAGTTACAGTTACTGCAAAAAAGTAACGTTATTACTTTTCCGTTACTGTACAAGATTAATACACCGCAAACGAAATTATGCAGTTCTTTCAACAGAAACTTATATGAAGGCGTGCGGTTGGTCGAAGTTGCTCTTAGCACAGCGCCAGATAAAAGGAATGGAATGGGGCTCACACAAAAGCCCAAGAACAGCAATCGTTGCGTACGCCTAATTTTCTGTAACAACATTTTTATTGATTGTCGGGGCATTATTTACAAAATACGATAGGACAGCCTGGTGCCACAAAGGACTGCTGCACGCTTGTAAATGAAATGGAAGCTCATCCTGAGACGTGACAAAGATCATAGGCCCCTTCGAGCCACATTGCTGCCGCCACTTTGGGAAGTGCTTTTTGGAAGTACCGCCGCTTTGGGAACTGATCATGTGAGAGGCATTGCAAAGCGTCTGTTTCTAGGTGATTTCCGCGCGGGTGCTCATGAAGAAATGCCTGGCCATGCCAAAAAAATTAAGGATTGCGCACCGGCCTCTGAACAACAGTGACTTTCGTCAATTAGGCGGACCATACTGCCGTGTCGAGCACATTTCTCTACATGGGGGCGGGGAGAACCCTTCGCTGCCTTTTTTTTGTCGCCGACCGGCAGTGCTTTGCTTGCCTTTGTAGAAAAAAAGTCTTCAGTTTCGCCCCGGAAACACGTCAGCCAATTCCAAAAAAAGTAAATAAATAAAAAGAGAACAAAAAGAGAAAAGGCAAGCCGAGAAATGTCCGTGTCCTGCACAGCGTCGCGATACAAGCAATACATCGTAAAGATATTCCAGTAGTGAGATACAAGTACATTTTGCAAATTTATCTAAATACAGAGATAGAGATAGTCATAAATATTTATGAGAAACATCGCGATAGTCTTGTATGGCGATACTGTGGGAGCCCTGATTTTAAGGAGTGTTGCTGCTAGATATTTTTTTAAAGGAAGTAACTGTAACGGTATTTCCAGTTACAGTTACTGTGTAAAAAGTAACAGTGTTACAGTTACAAGTTCCTCTAAATTAAAAGTAACTAGTTACAGTTATAAGTTACTGAAAAATGTAACTAGTTACCGGTAACGTGTTACTAGTAACTAGTTACTGCCCAAGACTGGTCACATGCCTCTTATACAGCATCAGACTGTGTGAAACTCCAGTGCCACCTCAAACTTTCCTGACAGGGTGAAAGGTGACGTTACAGTAACCTCTGTTTCGGGGAGAGAGCAAGGTTGGCCTTTGCCAACCTTGCTCTCTCATGTAGCCTCCGAGGGATGCACTCACTTAGACATTTCAAAAGAAAATTTATTCTGAGTTTGGTATTCTTTTACATAAGTGCTTTTTTTTTTTTTTTTGCACTTAAGTGCTTTTCGTGTACTGTTCAGAAACTTACCTTGAAGTATCTTGTACAGGTCTGGCATATAAAGCCAGACTTTTTTTTTTTTTCCTTGGGAAAGTTTGAATCCACACTGCAAATATTGCTGCTCATGAATAACTTCTATGTACCTGTTTCCTTCTTCAACTGTGCCCAAATGCAGCTGTCCGTCACCAGGACCCAGCACAGAACTAGATGTGTTGCGCTATCATCCAACATAAAGCATCGTCCTGCAAAGCTCTTAATCTGGTAGACTTGTTGTCTAGTACATTCCAGTGATATACGAGCTCAACAAGTCACTGCTGCCTGCTTCAGCCAATTTTTCTGCTGATTGGAAAGTCATGGGATCAAATCCCTGCCGAAGCAGCTGCATTTCAATGGAGGTGAAATGTTGAGGCCTGTGTACTGTGCGATGTCAGTGCATGTTAAATAACCCCGAGGTGGTCAGAATTTCTGCAGCCCTCCACTACAGCATCTCTCATAATCATATTGTGGTTTTGGGATGTAAAACCCTAGAAATCATTCAAACCAATCCAGCCAATTTTTCAGTTGCCTACATCCAAACAGCATGGGCTGTGAGCAAGTAAGGTTTACAGGATTATATATATATATCTATATTGCAAAGATGACACATTTCACATGTACAAGGTATCTTGAACATGTAGCAAGGGGAACATGCAGTATAAGCCAGTACATTTAAATTAATTGGGGATAGTCACTGCATTATTTGCATTTTAATAATTGGAAAGTGTGATATGCAACATTCCTTCACTCACATAATTGCTGAAAACTTCCACACTGTGGTGAGGCAGTTATTATTAGGGCCCTGACTTCTGGGACTGAATTAAATAATTAGTACTTAGCTATTGGTGCCGTGAAAAATGCTGACACAATCTCCAACTCCTATTCTATGCAGTATAGAAGAAATGTGCACTGGCTTCATTTGTGCTGGAGGGCCTTTTCAGATGCATTGTCATGCTGTTATTGAATGTCAGTTCCCCAAACTGTTCATTGTAAGTGCTGAGATAGTGGTTCTACTTTTTCTTTTATTTCATGCAGTACGAACGACCACATTGGTTTCTTTTTCTCTCTGTAGCAACCATAGCCAGCAGCTCCTCATGTAAATTGGAATTAAGTGTTATATCAGGTAGAGCCACCTTACCAAATTTTGGTAAATCTTTAATTCTTGTGGGTCATAATGACTCAAGAAGGCTTTGTCTATAAAAAATAAATGCTTTTGAAGCTTCCAAACGAAGCTTCACATATATGCACCTGTAGTAGCAATAAATTTCACATTGCTAGGGTTACTGTGGGCCACTTGTTTAGATGATATTGTTACATTACTGTGTTTTGGAGGAAACACTTTATATGCTCTCCATTTATACTGGTGGCACTTTGCATTCTCACAATGCAGGGCTTGATCAAGGTGAGAGGTGACAAGTGCTGGTGGGAGTTGACATGCATGATGTATCATTATGAGGTATGGCTCATTTTATTTATATTTTACACATATTATTCATAAAAAATATTTTACTTAAGGGCTTTATGGTTGTATGTACTTGATGAAGACCACTTCATAGAACCTTGCTGTATATGTATCATAAACTGAGTTCAATGAAGCTTCTTTGTCATCAATATCAAGCTTTTGAGTGATCAATTGTGACACCTGTGTACAGCATTTCAGCTTATCCACTTGACAATTTGCCATGCAGTAAATACCACCACTTATTAAAATGATGCTGTTTGAGGCTGCTGGTAAATTTACTGACAGGCAAAGTGCCTTGTGCAAAACCACACCATCAGTTTTATACAGTTTGCTTTAGACTGGTTGTGGCATAATTGAAATTTCTCCAAAGTAGTGTATGTCGCTAAAGCACTGTCATCACATAGCCTCCTTGATAATTCTGTGCCTGTTAAGACTCTGAGAGATCAGTAGAAAGGTGCCATCAGCAGAATTGCAGACCGCCACTGCTGAGAACACCAATTACCTAGCCTATCACCGCGACTCCCATCTGCACAGGGGCCGCGGCACCATCTTTTTTTAATTGCTGTGATATTGTAACAGCAATCCACTGGCTTTGTTTAAATGCTATAGAGTGTCATGTGCCTCTAATGAAGTATGTCAAGTTTCGAATGCTCTTGCAGCTACTGCAGCATCATAGAAGATTGTGCTTTGCATGAAGCAAGAAAAAATAAAACAAAAAAAATGTGCATGTTTATTTACTGCTGTCATAGTGCACGTGCCATTGGTTAGTGCGCAATATGCAATACAACTGTTGGCAAGCTTTCTTCAGGTACACACAGTGTATCTTTCCAGAACATATGTTTCCTAGGGTGCTGTATTTAAAGCGCTTCCGCTGCAGTGTCTGGAACTTCCAAGGCAGAAATAAACTATTATTTCAATGCTGCAATATTTAGGAAAGTGGGCCGTCCTTCGAGCCTTATCTCTTGTTAACAGCATATTTTACCACTTTCAGACGAGTTTTCTCAGTTCTTTTATATCAGAAGAGAGCT
Source organism: Hyalomma asiaticum (assembly GCA_013339685.2). NCBI lineage: Eukaryota > Metazoa > Arthropoda > Arachnida > Ixodida > Ixodidae > Hyalomma > Hyalomma asiaticum. Next base: position 318,046,935 of record CM023481.1, read on the forward strand.
GTGGCATATGTGAACATTCATATGCTCGGAGACTTTTCCAATTCCTACCGCATCCATGTGTTTTAACTGGCTACCAGGAAAAATCAAAACAAATAACTAAGGGCCAATAAAAAGTGCACACACTTTGAGCAATGTGTGAGCAAATATGTTATCAGAAACGAATTGTTGATGTACACGAACAGTTTACTAGACACACAAGGTGTCCTGAGGGCTGATATACAGTTCAACACATTTTCTATTGAGTGTTAGGGTGAAAAACCCTTGTATGTAGACACCATCGTTTTTGATGGCTTAATAAGCATATGGTGCATTAAGCTGTGGTTAGACAATTTTAAAACAGAATGGAAGGACACCCTTGTACTTAGATTTAGGTGCACACTAGAGAATGCCAAGTGGTCGAAACTAATTTGGAGTTCTCTGCTACGGCTTGCCTCGAGGTCATATTGCTTTGGTTTGTAAAACCCCAGCAATTATCACAAGCTAGCTTAAGTGAGTCCTTGCATCTGGAGCTGTCAGTATGTAGTTCCGCACTGCTAAATTTAAGGGCCAGTTTAATCCACCTTTTACATGGTCTGAGCGCGCGTGCACCGCAACCAGTACAAACGATCTGTACGGCATTGTAGCAGATGACGCAAGCAGCGGGCAATGCGAAACGGTGTACCCATTACTGAAGCTAAACAGTTGCGGCAAACGACCTGTACAGCATCGTAGCAGACGACGCAAACAGCATGCAGTGCGAAACAGTGTACCCATTACTGAAACTAATGACACCCAGTGCCAGCTATGCTGGTATGTCAGCCTCACATTTTTGGTAGTGTGAAATTCTTTCCCATCATTGTACAATACAGGCAGGATAACGATGCCTATCTGGCACGGCCTTAGCAGCGAGTAACGCACGCTGGGTGCATGAGTAAGGCCATTGTTCTGCACTCCGGTAGTTAAACAGTTTGTGTAACGACGACAAGGATACACAAAAGCTGAGGTCTGGCAACACGCATGATCACTCGGAACGTCACAATAAAGTCACCGAGCTAGACAGAGCTAGGGTTCCGGTGCATCGCCTGTTGTATTCCTTCGAGAACATGAATATAGCAGCACCTTTCAGCAATGGAGAACGAATACTTCAGATAATTCTGTGACGTGTGGTTCAACTCGTCAAACATTAGATCGTGCACGTACACGTCATCCCCGGATTATTCCTCGTTTGTTGTTGTAAGAGAACACTGCAATTCACTTCCTGCGATGAATTCCTATAGCTGCTTTTCACTTGGCGTTTTCTTTGATCCTAGTGTTGTTGTAGATCCATTCGTGATAATGGCCAAGTATGCTGGTGCTCCGTAGCTTGAACAAATGCCACTGTCAGAAACCTTATACGGATTGAGCTCTAGCTATCTCTCTGTATTCTTAATTGGAGAGAAACTTTTCCAAGTTGTGAAAGACACCTTGGTCACAGCCGCACAAACTTGGTTTTGAGGGGTTTTACTTGTTACTGGGCTTGTGGTGCCACAGGCCAGCGGGCTATGTTCTACAGATGTCAGTTCCTGGTGCTTTCATGCTGCGTTCCCGAACCCCGCGTGGGCCAACTTTCGCACATTGAAGAGGATACCTAGACGTCCGTGAACTTACAGTGCGCCAAGAAGACTCCTTTAATTTTTTATAGGAGACACAGGAAAGGGGGAGGCAAGTGACAAAAAAAGCACAAATATAAAGAGTCAACAGAGCTTTGTGTCTTACAGCACATGTAAGCACGAGCTTAGACACAACATTTAGAGGGGAAGGCGTATTTTTGCTGGTGGTGTGGGAGGCAGGCTCGCGCTCTGTCTGATGCAGGTGCATATGCTTTCACGCGACATACCTCCACTTTACGCACGCTGTCTCGAACAAAAAACACCGGATGCCACCCCTCAACTGAATGTCCATATGGAAAGTGAGCGGTGTTTGCTCTGCCTCTCGCGTTCGGGTGGCACTTTGTCCCGTTTCTAGACCCCAAAGGCTTTCCCACAGGCAGCTCTTCTTTTTGCTTTGGTGTTCACAAAGCCGGCGAGTACTGCCAGAAGTGGGAACAGAGTTTGACCCTGAAAATAAGCACAACACTCACTATGTGTCTCGCTGCCCAGCCATGTTGTGCCATAGAGAAATGCTGCGGTAGTAGACGACAGACTTGGCATGACGCCATACATCTTGTTTCGTGCCCGTGTCCACAAGAGCACGCCACACAGACATGCAAAAGGCAGATTACTACCACATTCAACAGAGTCTTGAATGGCTTGTCCAATGTTGGATGTTCCCGCAAGGTATCATAAGAACTCTGGTATTGTGCACGGACATTGTCAGAACCTCAAGAACATATCATACGGATATGCCAACTGGAGGATGCAGGCCAAAAGTATCGTGCATTCACAGTAAGCTCAGGTCGGCAAGCATAGCACCAATAAGGTGTAAGAAGGAGAAGAAGAAGAAGACGTCCCTGAGCGGCCGCTCCTTCTTTGGTGGGCTGATATTTTTTTCTGTTTCGACGTTTCTGGCCTGTTTTGAGACTTTCTATTGCCGACCGAAGATAACTAGCATCCTGTGGGAACGTGTGTGCTGAAGACCGAGCTCGTTATCGTGTAGATTTGCTGTGAAATCCAGCGCATCGGCACTACAACGGCGGTAGGCAGCAAAGAACGCCGGCACGAGCCATATGACAGACAGCGCGTTCTGAGGCACATGAGTGCCGCAGACTCGGCCCAGCGTTCAGATGTGCCTCAGCAGGCGACTAATGTTCTTAAACCGGCCACGCTAGTCCTCAACGCTGCTGCGCACGGCAGCGCACCTTCGGCGAATATGGATGACGCAGGCAAAAGTGAAGCCAAGAAACTCCGCGTTGACAAAGACAAGAGATCCACTTATGACCTAAGCGAAGACGAAGACATCAACTGTGATGAGACGCCGTTTACTTTAGTGTCCTATAAAAAGAAGAGACCTGAAGGAATCCCAGTTGTTTTTTGCCCATCAGAGGAAGGCTCAAATTTCTGGCAAGTTAACCCCCAACCGCGCTGCATCAGAAATTGTTTCTGTGGCAGAGGAAAAGGTGCAGTCTTTTCACGTGAACAGAGATGGAAGCTTCTCTGTCAACGTTGCTTCACTGTCATTGTCACAAAATAGTGCCTATTTCGACAAGGGACCCAGCGTTGAACTAGAGGGAAGGCACAAAAGAACAACAAGCGGCGCGCGCGGTCACGCCGCGCCGCCCAAGGTGACGCCGCATCTCCAAAAGGCGAGAACTTTGTGGAATCTTTCTTATCGCGGCGAGAGTGCACGCGGGATAGACGTAGGGAGAGAGGGGCGGCGGAGAGTACACGCCGACGCTCCTCGGGCAGTGAGGAAGAGAAAGAGGCGCCGCCCCAACGAAGAAGGACCTAGAATGGGCGAGAAGGTTCCCAACTGTGTGTGTGCTTTCAGTCACGTGGACCCCGCGCAACTTTCTAGCACGCCTTTCCAGGGCTATATAAGCAGTCGGACACGGGCCGCGGGGGAGTAGAAGAGTTGCAAGTAAAAGAAGAAGCAAGAAGTCGTGCGTGACTCAGACGCCGTTCCACGAGCCAGCTGACAAGCCACCTGCAAGGTTCGAACTGAGAAGACGCCCGAGTGACTTGGTGAATAGGACTCTTTTGTGTTTTGTTCTTTGTTGCAGTGCATGAGTTTGTTCGTGTTTGTTGGCTTTGTGTAACTTTGTAACCCATTTGTGTTTGAGTTTGTAAAAGCCGTGTTTGTGTACGTTTTGTGTAACTGCCTATTTGATGAGAATATATTTGTTTTGTTTGATCACCCTTGGCTATGACTCAGTCTTTGAACCACTGCTGGCGTTTTGCTAGTGTGCTGAAGAGGACCAAAAACCGTATTGTCCAAGCTTTCGTGGGATTATTTCCGGGGGATTAATAAGTTAGTCCTTGGGATCTTTTCCGGTGATTGTGACCCGTACTTCACAGCACGGGTTTGGTGACAGTCATCAGCATGACATCTGTCGATGAGCGAAGTGGCTGGCTTGGGAGTCAAGACATCTATTCCTGCATCTTATACAAGGAACATCGACAAGACACGCCATGTGCCAGTTGAGTACACTGAAGAACAGCTGGTTGATTTTCTCAAGGAATTTGGAGTGACATCTGCCCGCCGTCAGGCGAGATTTAATCGTCGAGAAGATAGGTCGGTAGTATATCACCCCCTGATAACCATTATCCTACACTTCAGAGAAGACAAACCAATGCCGCGGAGAGTTCATTTGGGTCTCACGAGTCATTCAGTGGAAGAATACCTAGGCCCTGCACTGAGGTGTTTCAACTGTCAAAGATTTGGCCATTTAGCGAAGAACTGCCACAGCCCATGTCGCTGCAGGATTCGTCCAGAGGACCACAACCACTCGGAGTGCAAGTCAGTACATCAGCCAAAGTGTGCAAACTGTGGGGGAAACCAGGCAGCTTCGTACTCCGGGTGCCCACAGAACATAGCTGCCTCGAAGCTGCGTAGGCACGAGCTGATTTACGGGAGACTGCCTCCACATAATGTGCCATCACCCAACCCTGACACTGTAAGATACATGCCTTCTATCTCCAACCAAGAGCAGGAGCAAACAGACAAACACAGTTATTCGGCAACTTTAAAGCGACCTGGTCATCAAGGTCCCAGCACCGAGCGTCACGATCAGTCTACAGGGAATGCGGCATATTGTGCCGAGCCATCACGTGAGTCTGGCCGCGCCGCTCAGCAGCAACCTGTTCCATTGTCCCAGCAACCTCATCTGACTTCATATCAGCGACGTCAGCATTCGCCCCCGCGACACCAGTCATCTCAGCGACCACATCAGGCAGCACTTCGACAACCTGCTCCTACCGTGCCTGGAGCCTCAGCGTCGACAAGTGATTACGCGCCCGTACCCATGGCTCACATGCTCCTGCCCATGCTTTTCACAGCTCTCCGTGCAATCCTCAGTGCCATTCCACAAGCAAATAACGTGCCAGAGGTAAAAGCACTGCTGTCTATGGAGTCATTGGTGATTCCACAACCACCATCAGCGCCACGGCAGGTTTATAATGAGTAGTCGCTATGACAATGTGTTCATATTTCAGTGGAACGCTAATAGCATTCGAAACAAGTCAGCTGACTTTCGCAAGCTACTCGCTCAGCATAACTTTCCTGTGTTATGTATACAGGAGGCAGGTGTAGGAGACGATTTCTGTCTTTCAAATTATGTTATTTATAAATCATCACATGTTGCTGGAATTAGCAGAGCAATGTTATGCGTCAGAAAAGACTTGCCATCATGTTTAGTGCAGTCGAGCGATTCTGAAATACCAGAGTTTGTAGCGCGCAAGATATCGGTTAGGAACACATCTGTTACAGTGATAAGTCTTTATCTACAACCTTCTAGCAGAATTGCTCTAGACAAGTTAGAAAATATGTTTAGCATTGCGAAGTCATCTGTGCTGGTTTGTGGGGATTTAAATGCACATAACGTCATCTGGAGTAGTGAATATAATGATTCTCGCGGAAACATTGTCGAGCGTGCCGCGGAAAAATGCAGTTTTGTGGTGTTAAATGATGGCTCTCCAACGTTTCTGTGAGGGTATCACTACTCCAGCTGTATAGATGTCATGCTGTGTTCACATGACCTTCTCGATGGCGTTGAGTGGTCTACAGATATCGAAACCCATGGCAGTGACCATTTTCCAATTTTAGTAAAGCATAGGCTTATACAGAGTCCGGGGACCCGCCGCTATTCAAAATATACTAACTGGCAATATTTTCGTCACTGCATAACTAACACATTGGGCGAAGATCCGAACTTGGAAAGTTTTACAGACGTGTTGTGTGAGTCTTATAACAATTGTACGAAACAAGTTCTTGTTCCAAATGAGTACTCTGCAGTGGATGGGGAATATGAACGTCTTAGAGCAATCAGGCGACGAGCAGAACGCGCTTACCGTCGCAGCAGAAATCTTGAAGATTACAAGATGGCACAAAAAGTTCACTCCACTTCGCGCAGACGCTTACAGAAATTAGGTACACGGCGATGGTGCGAATACTGTATGTCACTGACCCCATTCACTCCAGTTCCAAAAATATGGACCATTGTAAGATCCTTCAGTGGCCCCGTTACCTAGAGCCACCCTTTCCGAGCCCTTGCTGTAGCCCGAAACACTGCACAAACAGCTGTCGCTGATGAATTTTGTCAGTTTATAGCTAGGCCAGGAGTATCATTTAGTTGCCCAGGGCTTCAAAGTTCCGTAGTGCTTCAAGATCAGAAGGTTCGTGCTTGCTTTATGTCACAGCACCCTCAGCTTGACTGTGAATTTAGTTTAGACGAACTGAAAAGTGCTCTTGCGTTAAGTAGTAAGAAGACGGCTGCAGGCCCAGATGGCGTAACGTATACGATGCTACAGAACCTCGGACCAGCAGGCAGAAATGCTGTTCTAGAGATATTTAATAATATTTGGATAAGAGAGGCTCTTCCAGATTCGTGGAAGTTAGCTCAGGTAATCCCACTACTCAAACCAGGGAAGACTCCACTTTGTCTTGACTCCTTCAGGCCCGTCAGCCTCACAGGCTGTCTTTGTAAGTTAATGGAGAAGATGGTAGACAGTCGACTGAAATGGTGGTGCGAATACACTAAGGTGCTTTCGAACTACATGACAGGCTTTCGACAAAAGCGGAGTGCCATAGATGCTGTGATAGACATAGTCACGTGCATTGAACATGAACGCATTTGTGGGCATTTGACAGTTGCAGTATTCTTAGATATCCAGAGAGCATTTGACACAGTAAACCACATACACGTGCTTGCTGGCATGCTAGATCTAGGAATAAGCGGTCAAACACTGCGATGGATATCCAATTTCTTAAGCGAAAGAAAAATCTTTATGGAGACAAGTGACGGTAAAAGCAACTGTCACATCGTCACACACGGCATTCCACAGGGCAGCGTTCTTAGCCCGTTTCTATTCAATTGTGTCATGGCTGCCTTGCCACGAAAGCTACCGCCAGGCCTGCACTATTCATTGTACGCAGATGACATCTGCATATGGGCATCTGGGCTGCATGTACGAGAAATACAATCAACACTGCAAAAGGGGTTCAACATTATAAATAACTTTTTGAAAGAAAGAGGTATGAGTCTCTCGCTCGCGAAAACCGCAGTACTGCCTTTCACTAGGCGACATCTGAAGGACTTCAGTCTTACACTTGAAGGACAATCTTTGATGTTCGCGAAAGAACATAAATTCCTTGGCATTATTCTTGACAGACAGTTGTCGTGGGCGTCTCATATCCGTGGTATTGAGAAGCAGGTGAACTCAGTAGTAAATGTACTTTGCTGACTCGCTGGCACCACATGGGGAGGATCAGTCTCTTCAAAGCAAAAAATTGCTTATTCTGTGCCTATTCTCCATGGCTTATCGCGAAGTTCTGAGTAACGTCTTCAGCGCTTACTCACAAGGGGGCTGAGGATTTGTCTTGGTGTCCCGCAGGCGACCTCGAGTTCACTAGTAGTCGCTGAAGCTCGCTACCCGCCTTTTTCAGTCTTGGGAACGGTTGAAACTTGCAGACACGTTTATCGCATTTTAACACAACACGAGGCTCATCCCTTAAGCTATGCACTAAGCGACAGAAACAGAAGCAGAATTCACGATACTGTTCGTCAATACAAAGCAACACTGCCGTGTTTCGAAATATCTGAGGTAGACATTAGCTAACCTCCTTAGATGTTAAGAAAGCCTAAAGTAGAATTATCAGTCGAGGGAATAATACAGTAAAACCTCGTTATAACGAAGTTGAAGGGGGAGCCGTAATTACTTCGTTATAATCACTAGTTCGTTATAGCCAATAACCATGTCTCTATGGGAACTTCAATGGGAATTGCGATTGCTTCGTTATATCCAATAGTACGTTATATCCGGGTTCGTTATAACGAGGTTCTACTGTATCTAAAAAAGACATGTTCATGGTAGCCGCTCAGCAATTGGCGCTATTCCAAATTTACTCATCATATCCACAATACGTCCACGTTTATACAGATGGTTCGTGTAATAACAACTCATCTACTTCTGCATTTGTTGTACCACAGTTGTCGATAGAGCGAACATTTAAAATCTCTCGTGTGACAGCTCCACTGTTGCAGAGCTTTTTGCAATTCTCTGTGTGTTGCGCTTCATTACAACGGTAAAAAAGGCACAAAAATGGCTTATTCTTAGTGGCTCGCAAGCAGCCCTTGCATCGCTAAAAAGCAATGAGAAAAGACCTTTAGATAGTATATTGCTGTATGAGACGCTCAAAGAACACACAAAAGCAAGTGCTATGAACCACACAATTGCGCTTCAGTGGATACCAGGACATTGTAATATTCCCGGTAATACAGCAGCAGATGCAGCAGCAGGTCATGCACACTGTAATGCAGAGACAATTGGTCTTCCTATTTCGCGCAATGAAATCCGTCTACTCATAGGCGGAGACTTTTTCATTTTCCGGAGGGGGCGCCGAGACCTTCGCTGCGGTCTTCTGTCCTCATTCTCCAATTACCCTTTTTAGTCCTTCTTTCTCTAATTTTCCTCCTCACCCTCTCCCATATTTTTCAAAAACGCTGGGGCGCTCAAACAATTTTACTTTTTTTTTTCTGATGATGAAAACAGGCAAACTGCCACACGGCCGGACTGGAGGAGCGATGCGCGCGCACTTGCGCGAGGGACACACTTGCACGAGGGACGCACTTGCGCGTGTCCCTCGTGCAAATAATGTTTGAACTTTACATGATTATTTGCACTTCACATTTGTTACTCACATTGTCATGCAATCATGACCCACTGAATGAAACACCGGTTAAAGGAGTACTCACACAAAATTTAAGGCGATCGAGATAACTTGCGGAATATATTGGCGTCGACACACAGGCATCATCTACAAAATATCAACGGCTGATATAGCTTAGAACATATTTAATATCAATTTTAACGTGCCTGTCGCACCACTGCATGCGAAACGCGCTTTTGTGTTTCATGTAAACTACAAGTCACCACCTGCGTGACGAGTTTGTGTTGCTGCCATGATTCTTGGGACAGCGCTCATCCTAGCAGACATTTCCGGCGGAAAGAGGGGGCAGAATTGCACCGGAGTACAAACTGATGTCCTCGCCTCGGCGGCGCATTTTTGAGGGATCACGCATGTTTGAAACTTCCCAGATAGGATTGCAGCAGCACCCAGGGAAGCCTTCACTCAAAAGAGTTGTCCGTGTGTTGCTCGTGTGAACGCGGTTTTGTGTGCACATGTAGTCAGCTATGTTTACATGAATACCATCCTGGGTGCCACCTCACTCATCGCTGTTTGAAACGGAAAGTGTGTCTGGGCTCCACAAAACCGTATAACAAATATTAACAATCGTGCGCTCTAGACCTCGAGGTTTGCAGCCGGGGTAAGTGGGTCATTAGCTACTTATGCAAAATTAGCTACTTATGCTACTACTGCAAAAGAAAAAAACAAGGTGTAGAATTTTTGTGTAAGTATTCATATAACGTATCAACGTAATTGAAAAATGATTTACAAAACACCGGCTGCCAAAAGAAAGATTCCCCGGTCTAGTGTATGAGGTTCCGTGCGTCGATTGCCACACCACTTACATTGGCCAGACAAAAAACTTTCCAGAAAGGATACGGAAACACCAAAATGACGTACGTGGCTTCAACGCTACGCGGAACGCACTCGCAGAACACAGCGAAAAGAAAGACCATCACAACAACTTCGACGACGCCCAGGTCCTCGACACGGAAGGTAACCGCACCAGAAGGCAGTTCTTAGAGTCGTGGCACGTCCAGACAACACCTGGAAATATCAACGGCTCAACTGGGGCCCTGCCGAGTGTGTATATACATGATCTCCGCAACCAATGAACAAAACAACACCGCAACAAGCAAGGTGGGAGGAACGACGGTGGAGAGAGGGACAGTCACTAAGAAAAGCCGCTAGCTTCGGAGCGGGCCGGACAGTCACCCCTTGATGAAGAGACCGAATGGGTCTCGAAACGTTGGGTCAGTTTTTAATTTCAATATTAAAAACTTAGATTAAGAAAAGTGGCTGGAGAGTTTTTTTTTTCGTATAGGCCAGTTATTGGACTTCCGCCATCGCTGCAGCGAACCGCTTTAATAAGAGGGCTCCCTTGGCGCCGCCATTATCCCCTTAAAAGGCGTAACCCCCCAAAAATCCGCTGTCGAGGCTGTGCAATCGGCCTTTGTACTCCCGTGGTATAGTCCTGAAAGGAGGCGTATCTTCTTTCATCGCTGGTCGTTGACACGCCAGGCACGTGGATCGGCGAGTGTGGCCTCGCCGCAAGCTGTGGTTGCTAGCTGGACCTATGCGCAACTCACATGGGGAGGAAAGCAATCCATGCTTTCCTACCCATGTGAATTCATCATCTTCGCGTGTGTTGGCGCATCACTTATCAATATTATTAATGCTTTGCTGAGAGCGTTCAGCGCGTTACCATTATACTTCTGAAATCCACATAACGATCCTCCTCTCCGGGCTCCGGCGGCGGCTATGCCCCCCCTGGAAAGTTTGGGGAGGCTTGAGCCCCCGAGCCCACCCGTAGTCTCCGCCTACGCGTCTACTGCTGAGAAAAATGTCCTTTGAGCTCAGCAAAGAGGGTTGGTTTGACGAAAAATCAATGAGATCAGACTTATTTTTCATTGACCCAGGCATACAACTCTCAATTTCAACAAGTCTGAACGAATGTAGAAAGTTTGAAATATTGCTGCACCGCCTGCTGCTTGGTACAGCATTTACGAGGCACTTCCTATAGGATCCAACGGGTGTCTAGCCCACAGTGCTCATGTGGCCCACCCAGACGAAGATATACATCATCTTCTGCTTGAGTGCACAAAGCACGATTCACTACGGAGTGTGCTGCGAGCCAATTTGTCGCATTTAGATAGAAGACCTTTTAACCTAAAAAAGATCCTTGGTCCGTGGCCAACAGCGGTCCTTCAGAAAAGAGCACTATATGCACTAAAAAAGTTCTTAGAAGATACAAATATCCTCTGGAAATATTAACTTTGGCTTGATTCCAAAGACCCAACGAATAATGTAACCCCTATGTATTCAACAGTGTTCTTTGTTCTTCTCGCATGTTTCAGATTATGTCTAATTACTTGTGTTGTGTGTGTTTTGTTTCGCACAGACATTCATATGAACTATTCTAATCGTATGTGCACACGCTTCCTATGTGAAAGTCGGCACGGAACTCTAATCCACGCACTGTTGAACTGTATATAGCGCTGACCTTTTTAGTGTGACAAATGTGTATGTCTTGTGAAACTTTCTTTCTTGCTGCTTTCTTTACTTCTTTATTGAAATTTTTCTGAGATTTCTAAGCGAGAAGGAGTAGCCGGTGCCATACTAAAGGCACCAACCTCTCCTATTCACCACTTCAATAAAAAAAAAAAGGTGTAAAGTATGTGTACCGCACTTTACAAGAACAACAATAACATGACAAATGCAGTACTTGTCCACAGCAACATTGCTGCACTGCGATTCCAGCAGAGGCAACGGAGATGCAGGCATGTGCGTTGCAAGAGGTAGTCCACGTTATTGGGCAACCGCTTGGAGTAAATGACCAAAAGGGAGAGGGAAAGGCTATGGCCACTCGAGCACCGTTTGACAGGCACAGAATTATCGAGGAGGATATTGTCATGTGGTAGTGACACACGCAGTACTCGAGGCAAAGCACGCAGGACTCAAGGTGATGTGAGGCGAACTGTTTATTGGGCGAACTTGTGCCCAGCAAAACAAGGCCACTCACAATTCACAGCAACAGCGGCGTGAACAGTCGTCGGTCGACGGAAAGACTGACAAGCAGCGTAATGCATCGGGTTTTATACCCGCGTCATAACGCGTTCTTGCATTATCTCGAAATGTACGCGTCAGGCATGCCAAGTTTCAAGAATGATCGACACGGTTCCTGAAGTGACATGCAAGATAAACGCGGCTTGCATTGCGCGAAGCAGAAAGTGATAACGGCGCTCCCCGCGAACAATCAAAGCATGCGCGCGATTCATGGGAAGGTGATAACGGCGTTCTCTTTTAAGGGGGGACGCGGGTCTTAGAAAAGTAAAAAATGGCCAAAAAATCGATTTTGAGAAAAACGCATTTTAGGCATGTATGTACTTTTGACCAGCTGGCCTCAAATTATTAAGGCAGATTTCGATCGGGAAATAATCTAAAATGTACTTTCAAGACGCCACGGGAGCCGAAAGTTGCACCAAAAAAGCGAAAATTTGTTCGAATTTCGCGCGCGCGCCGCGGGCGCGGCCGCCGGCCGGCCGCCGCCATCTTGGGCTTGTTTTGAAGCTGTTTTCTTTGTGCACATTTTCCGCCGTTTCAAAATGGCGTCGCTCCGACAGAAAGGCCGCTATCCGCGCTTTTCCAAAGGGTGGTTTCGGATCGCTCATTGGCCACAGCGCGCGCGCGCAGGCGAGCCCCTCATCTCGCGCCTCTGATTGGCTCGCGCGTCCGGGGCGGCCATTTTTTTTTTCTATTTTTGTTTCGCGATCGCCGCGGTTGCTGCCGCTTCGTCCGTGTCGTCTGCGCTCGTGTTTACGCCACCAACGTGCAGTTTTCTGCCTTTCTGCTGGCATGTCCGAAGACGCACGGCTGACAGGCCACGTTGGCGGCGTCAAGCGTACGAAAAAAACGAACGCGGTGATGGTGCGCACGGCTGAACGCGGACGAGAGCGCGCTGCCGAAACGGTCCGGAGCGGCCCATTCTGCGCTGACCCCCTCGCTGCGGTGCAATCTTATCGTCAGATCATCTGCCAGTGCTTTCACCGGGACCCAAAACAGCATTGATACGGCATATTATTCAGTGGGCGGGACCGCCGAGTGCGTGAGAGATGCGGCGAAGTTCGGTGTGTCTGGCATCGCAGTGCGCAACGAAGCGGAAGTTGCTGAGCGATGGTAGTGGGCACCGGCAAGAAAGTGGTGCTGAACTTATCGTTGCGGACGTAGTTGTGATAAAAACGTTCTTTGGCTTGTGCTTTGCCTCGAGTTCGGCGCAATAAGTGACCTTGAAAGCAGCGGGCACGGTATCTGTTCAAAGCCTGCGTGCTTTGTTGTACGCGTGGGACTTACGCGAAAAGGGTTGCTAATCTCCGAAGATCGCTTGTGATAGGGTGCTAAGATAGCTGTAAGATACGATTTTGAAGTCAAATTTCGCGCAGCGAAGGCCATCGATAGTATTTACAAAGGAACAACGACAGCCGTTTATACATGACCTGACAAAGCAACGCGCAAATTGCCAGGAGACTGAGCTGCGCTGCGGGTAAATTGGTTAGTGCCCTGCAGCTATGGCGAGTTGTAATACTGGCATTAAGAGCTGAAAAATGAGCTCTAGGGCATTATTGCTACTATGAGCAGGCTTTCAAAACTGCAGAAGACAGCAGTGAACACTGAGTGCAGCCCTTGCTTTGCCTACTGTTGACACTTCCGAGTCATATTATAACACAACAGTTTTGTATTTAATTAATAAATATGCCGTGTGCGTTCTAGACATCAACTTTGTGCACATTTATTTTTTTTATGACAAGGCCACACTATTATACTATATTTATATTCATTCAGCTTGCATGGCACTGAAACAGACCTCTGACCAGCCAGATGTATAGTTTCTGATGCTCATTCTGGGCATGGTACCTGGCTTTATTACATGATTTTTCTAATTTGTTATGAATGTACGGTCTTGTATTTAGCACAGTCGTTCGCGTGAAAAATAAAGCTATAAGAACATATAATTGATAGTCCTGTAGCTGCACTTAAGCCAAAGTTACATTTGTCTTAAACTTCAAATGCGTTTTTCTCAGTTTGATGTTTTTGCTGCCCACACTCAGCCTTACGGGGTTTTTTACCAAGTTGTTCTTGAGTGAGAATAACAAAGTTGGTATCATTTTATTCGTACTGAAATGATCTGGGGGGTGATGCTATTTTTATTATCCAAAGGTGATTTTATAAATTACAATTAAGCATAATAATGAGGCAAAAATGTGAAAAATAATTGCAGTAAATGTTCCATCTGTTTTCTTACTTACAGAATGCTTTGAAATGAATAAAAATAGCATCACCCCCTAGAGCAAGTCTTGGGCAATGGGGTCATGCACTTTCTTTTTCAGTTTAACACAATTTAATTGGTAAAGTACCCCGTAAGAATTGACTATTAATTATTTTTGCAAACCTCCATATCTTTTGAACCAGAGCAGATATTAAAAAACTAATTACAGATTTGAAATCAGCATGAAAAACTAGCTAAGACAGTAAAGTTTGGTTTACATTGACCCAAAAATAAAAAAAAAATTTTTAAGACCCACGTCCCCCCTTAAACAAACGAAAACAACCGCACGTGTCAATATGGTCATCATCAACATCATCAGTAGCAAGAGCCTATCTTATGTCCACTGCAGGAAGAAGCCCTCTGTCAACGCTGTCCATCCTTTCCTCTCCTGTGCGAGCTGATTCCATTTTATGCCTGTGAATTTCTTAATTTCATCACCCCATCTTACTCTCTGTCATCTAGAGCAGTGGCGCACTGACAGGAGGGGTTTCGGGGCTTGTACCCACCCAGCCCCCCTTTGAAGCCGAGACCCCCCCCCCCTGTCACATAACCACTGTCTTTTCAATGAGAGTCTCATATACCTTAAAGGGTTCTGTCGACATCATTGCAATTCAGGAGGCAGCTTTCAGATTTGTCATTTGGCAAGACTCACAGGAAGCATAACAAGATGTTCTGCTGTGGTAATTTAGCACATGCTCAGGTTCAGATTTTTATACTGACGACTTTGCATGACCGCAAACTGGCTGGCATGTCAGCACCCTTATCACTACACAGGGTGATGAAATTGGCTAAAATAAGTGAATTCCAAGGAACTTTGTGCACTTATTTACAGAACTGCTTCTTGGCCCTATCAATCCTCATCAATAACTTTCAGTAAAATGCTGAAGAATTCATCCGCGCCATTCTGTAGCTGTTTTTTATGATTTTGTTTTTATCTCGTGTAGGAATCCTCCATCTGAAGCAAGGAAATTGCATGCTGTAATAAGTGCCTGTTCCCCCTCTAATCTTGTCAGAATTTAAACCACCTCCTGGGAGAAATCCTGGGTGTGCCACTTGTCCATGGCTATGCTTCCCCTCTCTTGATATCAATTCCGTTTATCTAACTGTCCATTGGTTATCAAGCCTTCTCATTACGTGGCCTGTCCATGTCAATGTTTTTTTCTCGACATTGATGATTATTTCAGCTACCCTTGTTTGTTCCCTGACCCACTCGGCTGTCTTCCTATCTCTTAAAAATCGGAGAAAGATGGTAGATGATCCCGTTAAGTTTTCTGTAAGCCCCAAAGTATCTTAATGTAACGCCTATCACTTGTTTGTTCCATTGCCCACTGTGTGTGGTTCTTTACTTCCTCTTGAGCTTCTGTGTTATTTTCCAAGTTTCTTTCCTGTATGTCGTTACGACAAAATGAAGTAGTTATATAATTTCTGCTTTAGTGATAGTAATGGCAAATTGCCGTTCATGAGTTGGAAATGCCTGCTGCATGTGCACTGACCCATGCTTATTCTACGGTGCTCAGCTCTAAAGTTTTGTGTGATTAGAACAGTAGTAATATACAAATTAAGATACTTTATTTTTCTTGAATTACACCAAGAAATGTACGCAAGCTAACAGTATAGCAATGCCTGACGTACATATATATACCTCTGCACCGGTTATACAAAAACATGAAACATCAAATGCATACTAAAAGGATTGGAACAGTAGTAATATACAAATTAAGATACTTTATTTTTCTTTAATTACACCAGGAAATGTACAGAAGCTAACGGTATAGCAATGCCTGACATACATATATATATATACCTCTGTACCGGTTATACAAAAACATGAAACATCAAATGCATACTAAAAGGATTGCAGCATGCAGCAAGCTTTTTTTTTGTTTTTTAGACTTTAAGATGAAAAGACAAAAAGAAAGCAATTTATTCCCAATTCACTGACAAATTGAAACACTTCCTAACAATAAAACTAGAAAACTTCCTTTGCATAAAACAAGTAACAAAACAATATGTAATACTGAAGAATACATGGCAAGTACACTTAGTATAACACGGTAGCAGTGTAAAAAAAAAAAAGAAGAGAGAGAGAGAGAAAGGAAAAAAGAAAAAGACAACAAGCCATTCAAAACAAATGCACAGCAAGTTCACTATGCACAAAGAAACGCATAGTTATACGTAATATAAGGAAGGAACATTTATATTAATTGAATAACCTCAAAATGGCTGCATTATTTAACAGTACCATCTTTAGCAGTTAAAGGGGTTTGGGCTAACATCAAAGTTGGAATCTCTGTTGTGTTTATCAAGAAGTGATATTGTTTAATATTGCAGAGATTGATTTTCATTATTAGTTCGTGTTATTCGCATGTCTCGTTTTCGTTCTCTTAAGCAGTACAATGATTTATCGTTGCTGTTAGTAATGTGTGATTTTTTTATTTGCTAATTGAAGTAGTTCAAAATAAAGTATTTGCTCAGCACTCAATATATTATGTCTTAGAAATAAAGCTGTTGTTCTAAGGCCCTCCATGAGTTTTCTTTTTAGCATTCAAAGAAGCGTAGTACTCATTCTTTGTAATACTGATAGCTTAGTGTAGTTACCCTGCGGTGTCGTCCCCCATACTAAATTTCCATAACATAATTTTGAGTGAAACAGTGCATAATACGTAATGTTCATTACCCACACAGGGAATTGAATTTCCTTTCAGAATTGCATTCTTCACATCCACTATAGTAGTTTTTTTTAGTGCAGGATGAACACAAACTCACTTTAAGGGGAGATGCTACTCGAAAAAATATTGTCTTAAACATATAACCTACATTAACGAAACCCTAGTTGTTTGCATAGCTTTTTATGCTGATTTCAAATGTGTAAGTAGTTTTATAGTGACTAGCATAGTTTTTGTTCTGTGTCGTGACGACGTGCAACATGCAGGCCTTTTTACCTCCACTTTTTCTGCCACTGAACCTCCATATATTCGAGTCACTAATGGCTCTTATTCCTTCTTATCAACTGTATAATGCAGAAAACTTACCAGAAAGTACATATAAATATGTTAATTTTGGTTAAAAACCTTAAATTACAAAGTCTTTAAATATTCAGACCCTAGTAACTGGTTACTTGAAATTTGTAATAAATATACAGGCGATATCAATGCTTGAAAGAGATACTTGCACTCCTCACATGTTAACAAAAGCATGTGGAAAATTTCATCTTGGTCTGAGTCTGAAGTATTCAAAACATGATGTCCAAGCAGAAGAACTTGCCAAAGTTTACATCTTGAGAAAAGCACATTTTAAAAATAGAATTGAAAGTTTGTTACTCTGGAAAAGCTACACCTTTTAAAATTATTTCTTGCTTAATGGATGCTTGAAAACCATGATGATTTTGAGAATGAGACTTTTGCTAACTGCTCATGGCAAATCACAATGGCAAGCAGTTACATTTTGACCAGGGAGCTCTAGATACAATACAAAATTTCTAGTTTTTAGCAGTCACCTTGTGCTCTTTAAATGCGATTTTAACCAACTTCTAGTTCGTGTTCAAGAATAATATTTATTGTCATGAAAGTAGAAATAGTCAGCTTCTCAAAACAAGAAAAAAACAAAAGATATGTGGTTTTTGAAAAAGCTTGCAATTTTTTAGTAGCATCTTCCCTTAATTGAGGGTTGCTGCCTCGTGATTCCAACACACTATATTTGTCCTTGTTGAAAGTTAAGGCTATCCATTTTTCTTTTATGGATGGTGAACGGTTATGCTGTATTCATTGCAGACACAGCCAGTGCCTAATCCGCTTAGTTTCTACCTTCACCAAACCCCTGAATTTGTGCACAAGCTGGAAGTCATTGGGAATCACATCATTGAGCTGATCGTGCCATGGTTCATGTTCCTGACAAGACCATTCAGGATAGCTTGTGGAATAATTCAGATATCCTTTCAGGTAAGTTCAGCAGAATGTTGATACATAACAAACTACGGCAAATTATTCGTTATTTGGAAAGCTTTAAAAGAAACTGGTAATTATATTCTAATTATGCAGACTTCCTACCTTTGTGAGATCACATCTTTGAACTTGTTCCTGAAGAAAATTGCACATATTACAGTGATTATCTTTATGAAAGGGAACACGCGAGCACATGACAGATAGCCTTGTACCACGCATGCAGTGCAGCACTGTGATGACGTGAAAATAAAACGGTAGAGTGGGGCCATTACTTCTACTGCCTACACCCTTATCACAAATGTGTCGGTCTATTCTTACGTTCTTTTTTTTTTTTTCATCCATATTTTGTTGTGTGACTTTAATAAACAAAGATTGTCTTCAGTGCGCATTTTCACTATCGCAGATTTGAAAGCTCTTGTTCGGTCATCTGCCATGACAACACAAAATGCTAAAAAAAAGGAAAACTGCCGAAAGGGGGCAGGCAATAGAAATCATGACACTGCTCTCTCCTTTTCATTTCATATGCAGCCACTGTGCTGCGCCTTAGTGGACTGTGAAGCAATCTGCCTCATACTCACGTGTACTCCTTTGTAAAGATGATGGCTGTACATTATTAGCCAATGTGCAGACAGTGCACAATCACTAGCTACAGGTTTCATTTCAGCGAAGTAATAACTGCTAAATGAATTTAATTGGTGCACAAATTTACATTCTCTGAAGTGTGACATCCGCTGTAGAAGTTTCATCATGAACAAGAACTTTGGTGCAAAGTTGTAGGGGTTGTTCTTCTACTACTACTACTAGCAGTGGCATCGCCGCTAGCAACCCCGTGCCATGGGTTCAAGCACTCGACGAGCAGAGAATGAGGTCGTCGCGTTCGCGCGCTCGCTATCTCAACCATGCATCGCCGCGCTGCCGCGCGCGTCGGCCCGCGGCCCGTCTTGAGGCAGGACAGCACGAACCGTCGCACGCGGCAAAAGAGGAGAACATTAAGCGCAACTCTCCTAGCATGGTAATTTAATAAGCACGCTAAATAAAGCAAACAAAAAACAAAACAGGGCCAAATCAAGATCGAATTAAATATAAACAAAGGATAACAATAACGATAAACAACACGCGAACATACAAGAACACAAACAAAGAACAGAAGCAATGAACACGAACACAGAATACACACAAAAACCATGCAAGGAAGGAACCGCCTAACCCCCGGCCAGCGTACTCACAAAAGCACGCCCCTAGAAAAGGAAAACAGAAGGAAAAGAACATACAGAGATGGCTGTCGGTCGCAGGTCGCCGCCGTGGTCGCTGGGGCCCGCTAAGGCGCGCAATCCGACCGCTGGCCTGGTTGGCCGGAGGGCCACAAAAGTACGTGCGCACCCCTTCGAGTCCCAGCGAGTTCTCTCGGGCATCTCCCAACCAGAAACGGGCGAATATTCCAGAAATTACTCTCTGCCCAATGGCAGCCAAGTTAAGACCACATGGGCGAAGCGGGCGGCCCCTCGCCGCGATGGACCGCCGTTCTGTCCAGCTGGGAGAGGGGGATGCGGGGACGTTCCGTGGAAAACATGGCGTCACGCTGGACCCGGTCCCCACATCCCTCCCTCCTTAAAAGCCCCCCTAAAGAAACAATACCGGCGGAGCTGATACGTGATAAAACCCGAGAGCCCCAAACCAAAACAAAAATTCGAAAACAAACACGGCAACACAACCGCGACAAGTCTCAAATGTCCATTGAGGCCGACGCGCGCCACGGCATCTTCACAGAACCCAGACGCCGGCCGCTACAGGTCTCACGTGCCGTCGACCCTGTCGACTACCTGGCCGCCCCAAGTGCCGCGACCACCGCTCCGTCCGCAGCCTCGCCGTCGACTGCATCCCGCTCCGGACACGCAGACTTCGGCCGCCAAATCAGCGCGGCAGAAAACACACACGAAAACAAAAAGAACAGTCGTGCAGCACAAGAAACAAACTCAATTGAACTAACGAACGATAAAACAACACAGGGCTAGAAATCGTTCTCAAAGTAGCGAAAAACAAAAACCCAAAAAGAAAGAAACGGTACGTAAACAGAAAGGAACACTTAGTAAAGAACCTAGAACAGCGAAGAGAAGCTAGCGAAAGAGTAGAGAGAGAAAAAGAGAAAGACGTCTCTGTCAGGTTATCTCTCTGTCTGAAACCAGTCGGGCAGTAACCAAAGTAAACGTGGTCGTCACTAGTGTGATGCCATATGACCTTACACTAGCGGATAATCCTTCCACGAACGCACACTGCGCATCCGTGACACCAAGCGAAACGGGAGATCCACAACGTGTTGCCTACGAAATGAACAGACGCGGAAGGGACGGCGACAGCTGAGAATTCACACTGCACCGTGCCAAATCGCAGAGCACAGTAACTTTGACTAAAGCCTTCCGCTCTGACGACTGGCTAGAATTATTGCAGGGGCGCGCCGTCGCTCTCCTCTGCTGTCGGGGGGGGGGGGTGCCACTGCCGACGTGCGTAAACACGGCGCTAACCGTGAAGGTGGCATGATGCTGTGGCCGAGCTCGTACGGACCGCGCAGAGTGAACCCCTTTCTCTCCCAGGCCACGGCTACACAAGTCACTTCGGGCCCAGAACCCGCGCTCATCGCAAAACAAGAAAATGATACCGCGCACGCGCCACGTGCAGTACTAACACGTTCAGGCGCCTCGCCTCCCGGAGGCGAAAACACAACAGCGAAAGAAACTATTTACACTACGTACACATGGGTCACTCTGCCGTCAGCTACGTCGCTCTTCGGGCCAACGAAAAAAGAACAAGAACAAACAAACAAGAAAAAAACCAGATTCCAGGGGAGCCCAGTGAGGATGGATCCCCTTCATCCTTCCCCTCGACCGGCCGGCTGATTATCGCCACAATGGCTTCCTTCTCTCCCGCCGCGGGGACGCTGCATCGCTCTCCCCTTCTGCGTGCGCGAAGAAACGGGTGCCCGAAGGGCTATTCACGGAAGAAGGCTCTCCTTCTACTTCTTTGTTCCTCTCAGCATCCTTTCCCCCATCTTTGCCTCCCTCAGTGCAAGTCGGCCATGTGCACCTAACAGCGCCGTCAACTTTTAACGAAAAGAGACTTTAGGCGACCCAGGCAAGAAATAGTGCGTCAACTACTCTTTTACTGGTTCTAAATTTACTGAAGAAAGACGCGCACGACACGAAGTCTAAAGAAAACCGTTGGACTCACCGATTTGAACGTTCAACGGGAGAGATGGTCATTCTCCCGGCCATGCCATGATGAAAGCCATGGTCAGTCCAACGAGTTTCCGCCACCAAGAAGGAACTGCTGAATCTCGGTGGCAACTTGCATCATGCCTTTCCTCGTCCACGCTTCGCCTCACACAACTTCGAAGCGGGTTACCAATCCGTTTGAGAAGTGAAATTTGCCTCTCCTCACACCACGATACATCGACAGAGAAAAAGGAAGGACAGACAAAGAAAGAGATACGGGCGGTACACGGTAGAGATGGCCAACCTCAACCGAAGCGCATTTGACGCCGGGACCTGAACGCAACTTCCCCACTCTGCCGACACCTGCTCGTCGTTTGAGCGACCAAGGGCTAGGCCCCTGGCCCCACTTAGTTTGGCGCCACAATGTAGGGGTTTCTTTTAGTAACTACTACTACTAGCAGCGGCGTCGCCGCTAGCAACCCCGTGCCGTAGGTTCGGACACTCGACGAGCAGAGAATGGGGCAGCTGCGTCCGCGCTCGCTCGCTATCTCAGCCATGCATCGCCACGCTGCCACGTGCGTCGGCCCGCGGCCTGTCTCGGGGCAGGACAGCACGAACCGCCGCACGCGGCGAAAGAGGAGAACATTAGGCGTCACTCTCCGTGCATGGCAATCTAATTAACACGTTAAAATAGTACAAACAAAACAGGGCCGAATCAAGATCGAATTAAATATAAACAAAGGATAACAATAACGATAAACAACACGCGAACATACAAGAACACAAACAAAGGACAGAAGCAATGAACACGAACACAGAATACACACGAAAACCATGCAAGGAAGGAACTGCCTAACCCTCGGCCAGCGTACCCGCGACCGCGCGCCCCTAGAAAAGGAAAACAGAAGGAAAAGAACATACAGAGATGGGTGTCGGTCGCAGGTTGCCTCCGTGGTCGCTGGGGCCCGCAAAGGCGCGCAATCCGACCGCTGGCCTGGTTGGCCGGAGGGCCACAAAAGTATGTGCGCACCCCTTCGAGTCCCAGCAAGTTCTCTCGGGCATCTCCCAACCAGAAACGGACGAATATTCCAGAAATTACTCGCTGCCCAATGGCAGCCAAGTTAGGACCACATGGGCGAAGCAGGCGGCCCCTCGCCGCGATGGACCGCCGCTCTGTCCAGCTGGGAGAGGGGGATGCGGGGACATTCCGTGGAAAACATGGCGTCGCGCTGGACCCGGTCCCCACAAAGTTCAGCTGCAGTGCAGCTATTGATAGCACATTGTGGACGGATTTAGCTGTGTTTGCATTACAGCCAGTGGTGCAACAAGTGTCATTGTATTTGCTTCTCTATGTGAGATTGTTTTGAGGGAAATTTAAAGCTGCAACAATGGTAGTAACACATTGCACCCATTAACTGGTGCAACCCAGAAAGGAATAGTATCGTCACAGGCTCTCTGAGCCCATGCTCTGCCCTTCCATGAGAAGGCACCATTTGCTTGTCTATTGCTCCAATTTTCCTGTAGGATTGACTGATGTCCACAAATCACTGTATTTAAATGTATGAATTTGTAGTACTACATTGTTAAGAAGTCAGGTCCATTATTCTTAAAAGGTTGGTGTTGGAATTTAGGGGTGATGAAATATTTTTACATTAAATATATATGTAATCATTGTGAGACATCAGAAAATTTTATTAGTATGGCACATGTGGTAGGAAGGTTTTGCTGCGCATTTTTCAACAATGCTTCTCAGCTGAATATTGACTGTGTACATTCATTCCTGCTGGCAGGTGATCCTGATTATGAGTGGAAACCTGAGTTTTCTCAACTGGCTGACAATCCTGCCATCAATCCCATACTTTGATGATGCCATGCTGAAATGGATGTTCAGTAAAAAAACTTCCAAACAAGTGGCATTACTGGCAAAGGAAACAGCTGAAGGAAAAGTGAAGCATAGTATGTGACTTGGTAGTTTTCCATGTTGGCAGATAAAAGCAGAGAGCTTTCCCTTTGGATGCTGCATTTGCTGCCCCTGTATTATTAAAGGGCCCCTAAACCACCAAGAGGTCGAAATTTAGTTGTGGTGTTGCTTTTATGCCGGTGTCCGCAACAAACACGTAGCCGCAAGAATTTTTCGAAACGGTGCCGAAGTAGCCGAGTTACACGCGTTTGATTATCAAAACGCGGCGCTTGCTTGTTTTGCTCTCTCCTGCACCCACCAGCCGCTTCCCGGTGCCACCTCCTCACCGAGTGCTCCTCCGAGTGTCACGTGTCCATCATCGCCGATGATACGCATCCAGTTGACGCGCCTCCGCCGGGCTCCCGTGTTCGCGCAAGTGTTCTGTTGGTGCTGTGCCAATGCTCTCTGTTAACGCTATCCGTCGTGTTCTGACAGTTGCTGCAGCTTCTAGTCGGCTGTACCTCACTTGCACTTGCGTAGCGTAGTGCATTTGCGAATTCACACGCGAACACCACATGAACGACACATGACGAGGAAAACAAAGAGGCAGGGAGTGCGTGCATTTGCTAGCAGACTAACCGGAAGTCGACGTTCTCCTTCAACCAATCAGCGTAGCTCGGACTCTTCTGACGTCACTAAAAACCACAATGTCGTCACGGCTAACTTTGGCATGCCGGAAATGGCCGGCGAGGCACACGGGAATGTTTTTCGAGTTTGTGGCGCGGCCGCGGCGTGTAGCGCTACCGCATTTGACATCGTTCATGGTGACGGCATTTTCAACTTGATGCGTGTGTTAACTTGAAATGTTCAAAAAAATGTCGGGGGTGGTTTAGGGGCCCTTTAAGAGACCCTCCAACACTCTGAATTGCTACTAATGGTTGTATTTTGTACCACTAAATGTCAGAAAGTGAATGATGGAAGTTGACTAACTCATATGGCACTTAGTCGACATATTTTAATACATATATGCAACTAAGACTGAACTTTGCTTTCAACTTGAATTTGGGAGACGTATCACCGCCCATTTGTTTTACCCACTGACATAAGCTATCAAAGCCAGTACCAGAAGCCCTCAGCATAAATGTGGAGACTCTTTGTTGTCTGCCATGTTCATGAGGGTTTGTAACAGCATTGCCACAGTCAGGAAAGCCAGGCAAAGTTAGCAGCAGTGTTGTTTATAGTTTGAGCAATAATGGCTATTACGCTATTTCAACTAATGTCAACTTAACGCTGACAAGAGGAAGAGCAAGTATTATAGTTTTTTATACAGTGCCTGCACAATCCCTCAAGCAGTGTCATTCATCCTCTTTACCTGGCCTCCCTTAAGGGAGGGGGGACATGGCACCTGGAGCTGTCTTGTTTATATGCTGTATGAATTCAGTGTAAAATCACCTATTTATGTGTGTTTTTCTGTGCCGATTCTGAAGGTGCAGTAATCTTTTTGATCATTAAAATAGGTATTGAGATAATGAGATTTAATTACTATTGTTTGGTGAGACAATAGACAAAAGAATAGTGGCCACAGAGCTATTTATAATGTATGAGTGGAAAGCAGAATGTGCAAGGATTGAAGTGCTGCAAGTAGTTTTCAAATTAAACAACAATTAGAAATTTAGCAGCCTGTTGCAGTTCAGTGGCTATAGCACACCTATTAATGAACAAGAACAAAGGTAAATAAAATAGCTACTGGGAGGAAAAAACAAAAATCTGCTTGCAGCACTTCATGGTCCATACATCAATCTTCAGATAGCAAAAAAAATTACAGCTGTATCTCTTCTAGAGTTTGAGAAATTGCCGCACTAAACAAGCAGGATGAGTGAAAGCATGTTCTGAGAAAAAGCAAGAAAACGAATAAAGCTCATTTTGAACCAAATGTAATACAGAGTATTGAAATATACTTGCAGGTGATTTATGGCTATTGGGGATATAACCTCGATACCTACTGCTGCAACATACATAGCTCAGCAGCAATTTGGCATGAAAAAAAGCTCATTTTTCTTGCTTTTTGATAGCCAAAATATAGCTTGCCTTGGGGATATAAACTGCTATTGTGGCTGAAATATCAGTCCGAGATATGCGAAATTTGGTCAGCATCTATAGCACTGCCTGTATGTTGCAAAAATACCACTTTCCAAAAATCGATTTTTTTCATGAAATTTTGTCTCTAAGAGCAGTGTCCCCCCTTAATTTCACCAATGGTACCCACTAGGGGGTACTGCCAGCACAGAATACCCAAGCACTGTGGGTTGCTTATGCTAATGCATATGCAGCTGCATATGCATTAACATTGTTAATATCAATGCTTCATAATTAAATTCATGAGAAGCATGAGCAGTGACACCAAGCAGGCTTGATGCAGTTAACACAAGAAGCTTGAGTCAACTTGGGACCATTATAACCATTGAAATCAGCTGTGCTCCAAGGTCAACTCTCATGGTGGCAGCATCACTTCTGGGAAGGTTGTGCATGCATGCACATGTAACCTAGTAAAATCTGTCATTTGAAGGCTCCAGAAGTAAAATGTAATAATTAACATATAAAAACCTGTTAGAAACATTAACTGCATAGTCTTTGTTTAGCCAGTCGGTCAAAGTGCACATATTAATTTACTACACTTGTATCAGTGCTGAAAGTTGCTACTTGATGACAATTCATTGGACACAAAGATATTTCTTGGACATGTTATATATGCATTCTTTGACTTTGGAACCATGGTAAATGCTAAATGAATGTCTGTCTTCCATTGTATACAACTGGAAAAAAAAAAAAGAAAGAAAAACATAATTTTTGTTTTAAAGCCCCCTTGATGCCTTTCCTTGCTGTTAAAAAAAAAAAAAAAGGAACTTGTACAACAAAAGCATATAAGTGGTTACAGGATTTAACAGCAATGTATAGTACAAAAATTTACTGTGTGTCTGTCACTACACATAGCTGAGGGCAGCTGCGAAGTTTTGTCTATTGAAAATGTGAAGTGCATAGTGGAAGCTCATTGAATGAAACAACTGTTGTTGTAAGGACTGCTGAATTCACATAATGTTCATTGTGCCATTCTTATTCTTTAAGTGATTAAAACTCTTGGACACCTTTACAGGCAAAGGAAGGAAGGCTACAAATATGGCCCTTGCACTATGCCTTGGTTTTTTAAGCATACCAGTGGTGATCAATCTTATCTCACCAAACCAGCAGATGAACACATCCTTTGAGCCTCTGCGTTTGGTTAACACCTATGGAGCCTTTGGAAGGTACTTGGGTACTCCGGCATTATGTTAAATTTAATTCCTTTTTCTTTTCTCTATATTTTGAGTAGGTTTATAGATGCAAGTTAACTCAGCATCATGCTGTTATTCCAGCTGGATCCTAGCAGCGTGTTATCTGATATTACAGTAAAACCTCGTTATAACGAAGTTGAAGGGGAATTGGTAATTGCTTTGTTATAACCATTAGTTCATTATAACCAATATCAATTTCATCTATAGACATTTCAAGGGGAATTGCGATTACTTCGTTATATCCGATAGTTCGTTATATCCAGGTTCGTTATAACGAGGTTCTACTGTAGTTGTGTATACCTTTGCCAATTTACATTTAAACTTGCAGATATTCATTAACAATGGTACAGAAATGAAAGGATTTCTTGAGGGGCTAGTTGGTGAAACGTCTTGAAATATCAACGGTCTCTCTTTCTTGGTGTGAAAAATTGCACCTTTTGTTTCAAGAAGTGAAAGGGTCACATATAACATGTTATCCAATCTTTTGGTCAAATTTGCAGGTTTAAATAAGAATTGACCTTTTCACTCAAATTCAGACCCTGTTGCTAATTGAGCTAGTGCTTGAAATCATTTGATTCAGTGACACTTTGGTAGTATTTTGTTGATTACAAGCCCTATGTCACCCCTAGCCTTTTTTATGAAGCTGGAATCTACAGCTTCTGGAAACATGCTGCCCTGCTTCAGCATAGAGGGCCGTGCTGCTCCGCCACTAGACATCATGTGTAATAGTGAGCTAATTTGCAGGTATATATGTTGGTGGGAATAATGCTTGTTTACGCCCTTTGCTTTATAATACCGGTAAGCTGATACTCTTTCACGTTGGTTGTTGAATGATGTGGAAGAAAAAAAGAATTGTGTGAAGATTGTGTCTGAATGGCTAAGGCAGGTCTACCGAGACTGACCAAATGCTGTAACAGGCACTTTGAGATGTTTACATGAGCTATAGCCAAACTTGAATGTTCAGCCAATTCAAGAGTGTATAGAACATCTGTAGGGGATGTCTGCACGTTGTCCGCTTGGAATTACTAATGCAACTGTGGCAAGTGCCATGTCTTACTGAGGACCGACTTGTACCTCCGTACCAGTGGTGGCTTGCGCCCTGCCTTGCACATCAGTGCAGGCCGCCCTCGATTCATGGCCAGCTGCAACTATGCGCCTGGATGGCCCCTTTTCTCTCACTCCTGTTGCCCTACACTGGACAGAGGCCATTCACACTGCCTGCTGCACTGTGACCCTCTCTTCATTGCTGGCTCCTAGGGAGACCTCCTTGAGCGCTTGCAGAGTTGGGACATTCTTGGACTGCGCTGTGCACAAGTGCTACTTCAAACAGTAAAAAACTTCTGACGTTTCTTTACAGTTTACCAATACCCATTACTCTGGTTACCGTAGACATAATAGTGGCAACGCAGACATAACAGCAAGGATACATGAAAACATTGTAGACCATTGTTTATGGGAGACTTCAATGTAAGAGTGTGAAGGAAACAAAAAGGAATACAGGCAATCAGTAACTATGGTGTAGACGATAGCAGTAGCACGGGAGGGGTGTTAGTAAGATTAATGTAACCAAACCAACTCCGTGAAGTGAATACCTTCTTCATAAAGCACAAAAACAGGAACTGCACATGGAAAAGACCTTAATGGAAAATAGATTTCATAACGTGAGCAGATCCAGGCACTGTGTAAAGCACAGAAGTTGTCCGTAAGATAAAGTGATTGTTTCACATACTCACATACTCATAATCACAATGAGCATTCCAGGATTACAACCGCCACCGCCTTTCCTGCCTTCACCTGGTCATCCGGCTGTCCCATGGGACCAGTGGAAGCAGGCCTTTCAGACGTACATGGTGGCTTCCGGAGCATCAGATCTTCCAACGGAACGCCGCAAAGCGATCCTGCTCACCTGTCTTGGCATGGAGGGGCAGCGGATTTTCTCTACACTGACGCCAGCGGACTTGCAGTCTGGCTGTGCCACCGCTACTGTTGCCAGCCCTTCGAGTACAAGTGACACCAAGTCGACAAGCGACGCGTATGACTCTGCAACTGCCTTGTTTTCGGACCATTTCAAGTGCTCAGTTAACGTCATCGTGGCTTGACACTGGTTCAGTCGCCGTGCTCAGCATGCAGGTGAGACAGTGGAAGAATATGTCACTGCTTTGCGAATCCTCATTGCTGACTGTAATTTTGGAAGTCTCGCTGATGAGATGTTACGTGATCAGCTCGTCTCGAAGACTACAAATAATCAGTTACGTGAGCGGTTACTTTTTGAAAGCTCCTCATTGACGCTCTCACGAGATATCGCCATCGCTAATCAATATGAACAAGCTGTGAGCCAAGCTAAAGAATTTTGCGACGATGCTTCACTTCATCAGGTCAAAAAAGCGCAAAGCTCTTCTCTGCCTCCAGAACAAACAAATGGATGTACACGTTGTGATAAGTGCAAAGCCAAAACATTGGAGTATCCTGTACAAGGCACTACGAACCTTCGAGCTTGTTATCATCGTGGGGTGACTGATCACCTTGCAAATAGTCCTGCATGTAAGGCACGCAAGCGTAGATGTCGCGGCTGCGAGAAGATTGGCCCCTTAGATTTTATGTGTAGGTCATCTGGATATTCAGCGAAGGTTTGACAAGTTGATGATGATGACGACACTAGCTCACAGTGTATTGGAAAAACAGTCTGTGTTGTTAAGGGACACAAGCACGGCATTTACGCATCCGTCACTGTGGAAGGTTGCACTATCTCCTTTCTAGTGGATATGGGATCTTCTGTCACTATTTTGGCTGAAGAGCTTTACCATCAGTTTTTTGCAAGTACTTGCCCCTTGAAGCCCACGTCGGTGCAGCTTTTCGACTACTCCAAGTCAAAGATAAGAGTTTGAGGATGATTTGTCGCGTCAGCTGTGTTTCAAGACAGAACTGCTCGCATTCTTCTGTATGTTGTGTCTGAAGGCACCACTGTATTGGGCTTAGACGCCATTGCAGCACTACAGATGAAGATTGAAGGTAAATCACTTCAGTGCCTTGCATTGACATCCAGCACTCATATGTTGCCAACTGAGCTGGGTTCAGAGTATGAAAATCTCTTTGACAAACAGCTCGGACTTGCCAAAGGCTTCAAACGCAAAGTTAAGGTTCATGAGTCCGTTCCACCCTTTGCCAGCAAGCTTCGACGACTGCCCTTTACCCTTCGTGAGCAGGTGTCGGCAGAGCTGCAGAAACTAAGCCCAAGACATAATCGAGCACGTTGATGCCTCTCAGTGGGTTTCTCCTATAGTGGTTGTTAGGAAAAAGGATGGCTCAATACGAATGTGTGTTGATTTGCGAGAGCCCAATAAGGCTATAATTGTGGATAGCTTTTCACTACCACAGACAGACAAGCTGCTGCACAGCTTAGCTGGCGCCAAGCGATTCTCAAAGCTGGATTTGGTGTCTGCTTATCATCAACTAGAACTCGATCCTGAGAGTCGTGATGTGACTACTTTCGTTACACATGACGGGCTTTTTTCGCTTTAAGAGAGTATGCTTCAGCTTGGCTTCAGCCCCTTCAGCATTTCAGAAGATGACGCGTCTCATACTGAAAGGGTGCAAAGGTGTACTTTTCTACATAGACGACATTATCATCTATGGTCGTTCTCAAGAGGATCATCTTGCAAATCTTCGCGCTGTTTTGCAAAGACTTTCTAAAGCAAGCCTGAAACTTAACCAGAAGTGGTTGATCTCATACTAATAAGAGCAAAGATAATCCTCAACCTAAAGACAAGAACAAGATTGCTATGCCATAGCTGAGCTTTCTGAACTTCGTTGTTTGCGATATGAGATGTGCCAGCTCATTTTGATAAGTAGTGATGCACCAAGTTGCAGCAGAATTTGCATCCTACCTCCTCACATCTCAGTAAAAGAGCATTAAATTCTGTGTTGCCTGAATGAAATAAACAAAAGCAACACAATGCACTCTCGGAGAAACACACTTGCACATTGAGAGATGTACATATACACAGTTGCAGCTTGTCACAGCACTGTGAAATATTGACATACCATTTTAAAAGCAGAAAGTATGAATTACTGCCATTTATCTCAATTACTAAAAACCTCCAGGTTAGCTTGACGCTGATATTTGAAGTATATCATCACAGGGGGGGGGGGGGGGGGCATGATGTATACCATTCATGAAGTCAGGGCAGCATGTCTCCACAAAATTCTGGATCCTCCTTGCTAATTTCTTTGGACAATAGAAATGGCAGATGCAGTTTGAAAACGGTAGTGCTACCATGAACTGGAATATATTATGAACATATTATGTGAAAGATTGGTTTGTGTTTTCCTAGGATAGCAAGCAGAGCAACACAGTGAAGTGTCTTCTGGTTGTTGATAAGCGACTGCACATAATTTTTTTTGAAAGGCTGAAAATGCCTTGTAACACGTGCATTGTTACTTTTATTTGCCATGAATGTGTTGTCATTGCCATTATTTATGTGCATGCCCATAAATTGCTTTTTGTATGCTATATGCATGGATTTCTCAACACACTGTACTTTAGTAGCTGTCTTTGGCCGCTGTCTCTGTGGATGTGTGCTGAAGGGACCTCTGCTGTGCAATCGCCTGGCCATTGCAAACTGCAAAGCGTAGATCGCTCGTTGGCAGTTATGTCTTAACATTGTGAAATTCCTGCTGGGTGCGAAATTGGTCAAAATTTAAAACAGATAACTTTGTGCCCTCCTTTTTGTGGGAGCTGTGCTTCAAGAGGTAGTGAAAGGCAACACGCACACACGCCTATGTCACAGGCACTTCTTGCAGCTTTCACAGCTGGTCGGTGTGTGTCCACATCGGCTGTGGAATGTCGCTGACCATGACATGTGACTGCTGTTCTTGATACAGTGTGGATCACACATTGTCACATCTGCAAGTGCAGTGAGAAGCAAACAGAACGTGGATAGGAAAAAGTAGGTGCGGCTTGTTATGTCAACAGCACATGTTCTCTTTCCTCCGGCACTTGCAAGAACACAAGGGGGATATGCCATTTGGGGATGCCATCCAAAGCAAAGAAGGGGAGTGTGGGCTTTGGCATTTAAGCTCGCCTGTTAGAAGCATGATAACTTGCGGGACAGTTAGATGTATTCTAAAGTGTCCAGTAATGAATTAATTTCCAGACAACACTCTACAATTTCCTGTGATTGACCAAAATTTCCTGTGAGGCTTGGTGGGGCACCCTTTGAGAACATTGAATGCATTTATTAGGCTCTGCTATATCCGGCACTTAGCATTGTATCCAAGGCACAAGGCACTTCTAGTATTTTTATAGTTTATTTATGCCTCAGTTA
This sequence comes from Hyalomma asiaticum, assembly GCA_013339685.2. NCBI lineage: Eukaryota > Metazoa > Arthropoda > Arachnida > Ixodida > Ixodidae > Hyalomma > Hyalomma asiaticum. Next base: position 318,078,757 of record CM023481.1, read on the forward strand.
AGTTACATAGGCATAGACTTCTAATATGTCTTACAAATGCCTTGTTAACCTGCTACCATGTTATAGAAGCATGTGTCATCGATGAACCAGTGCAAGGCAACAGGCTGCATGAATATTATTAAATATTTTTTGTTAGCACTACCAATATACTAGGATGAACTTAGCATTGCATGGTGCTACTTAGCAGTGAAACCCCTCTTCAATTAGGCCATCTAAGTTTGTTTGGTGCAGTGTTTTTCCTGTGCTACAGGCAGTTGCTTTGATCTTTTATTTCCTACAGAAAGAATAGCCTTATATTTGGGTTATTAAGTGTACCTTCAGCCAAGAATTCCTGGTATTTTTACTGCTGTATAAACTACTAAAAAATTATCTGTTTTATGAAAAAGTTCTCAAAGGTCTGACCCTTCATAATTCTCTTCTTGCTTAAGAATAACTTCAAAAGTTGGTCACACTTTGGCTCCGATTCATCTTCTTGCTGATGGGTCGGTGAGTGTGGCTGGTTTGCGTGGACGATGAATGGACAATCAGCATGGATTGCAGGCACTGGGATGCCTCTTCCAGCTTCCTAGAGAGGAGCTCATTCTTGAACCGCTCGGCATTCAGTTCCTTCCGTAGCTGCGCCCGTGACTTAGTAGCGTTGGGGACCAACACAGGATGGTGGAGGAGGGAGCTTGCGGAGGGCCGTTGGGTTGGCACTTTCTGGATCATCTCAGTGAGAAGTTGGTTGAATTCTGGTGAACATTGTTCAAGCATCGGGAGGTTCCCCTTTCGGATAGCTGCCCAGTGTTCACCATTCTTGGGCAAAGGTCCACCACCACCCGCTTCAAAAACTGTGAGGCCCAGTGCAAAGATGTCTGCCTTGGGAAGGTTCGAGTAGTCCTCCCGCAGCACTTCCTTCGACAGGTACCGGCAGTCGCCTTCTTCTACCTGGGGGTCCTTGGTTGAGGTCACGTGACCCAAGTCACCAATCTTGTAGACAACTTCTTCAGTTGGGCCTTCTGAACCAGAGTCAAAACCGTTGTCCTGGCTCTCTGGAAGAGCTGTAATTGGTACCCTCGAGATGAAGATGTTCTCTGGCTTGATGTCCATGTGGACTAGGTTCTGGGAGTGCATGTACCGGAGGCCCTCGGCCACATGGAGTAGGATTCGCCTCAGGTCCTTCTCCGAGAAGGGCTCGCCATCGCGCGCATTGCGCTGGATGGCATCTGCCAGGCTGCCCTCATTGCAGAACTCGTTTTGGATGATCATGTGATCATCCTCAGCCCAGGCGGAGTAGTAGCGGACGACGTGCAGATGCTGACCCAACACCGCATGCGCGTACACTTCGTTCAGGGCAGTCTTCTCATCCTGGGTGCCTCGCATAGGCTTGCGAGACTTCTTGATGGCATAGACGCACCCATCCAGTCGATGCAGGCACTTGTACACGCTGCCAAACTCGCCGTTTCCCACTTCGGCCAGCTCGAGGAACTCTGTCTCGTAACGCGACTGGCCAGGTTCCATTCGCGTGATACGTTTCGCCGTAATAGTGCGCTCCTGCACAAGAGGATCTTCATCGTCGCACTCCCACAGCTCTTCAGTGTCCCCGCTCTCGGGAGAACGGAACACACTGTAGCACTTCCTCGCTCGCTTCGATCTCGGCTCCGGCGGGGCGGTCTGCAACAGCGTGAACGGGTTCACGTTGGCCGACGCCGCGACTGCTGCCTGCACGGGTTTGACGTGGTCGCTCAACCGCTGCCGGTTGACGCGCGCGGTGCTGGGCGCCTCGGCACGCTGCAGCAGGGTCTTGGGAGTCTGCGGCGAGCCGAAGAGTCGCAGGGCCCTGACGCACTTGCGAGGCGGCGTCTCCTGTCGCGGCAGGGCCATCGCTATCTGACCAGGGACCGAAGGCGACCGCTCCAGGGAACGCTCGACTCCCGAATCGGTCGAGCTGTTCAGGTCGCTCGAAGACGACGGCGGGGAGGAGTGGAGCGTACTCGAGGAAGCGTCGGCCACTTCGCGGAACAGCGTCTTGGACGACAGGTGCATGCTGGACTGCTGGTCGTCACCTCCGCCACCTTCGTGTACGGGCGTCGTCGGTTGCACGGCGAGGTGAACTCGACGCGACACGCGGGACGCGCGGGGCGTCGCCGGGCACTTTCGAACGGTCGGCATCTGCGCGCCGATGACGCACGCCACGGCTACAACGACTGATTGCTCTCTACCGGCAGCCAGAAGGCCGCCAACAACGCTGCTTTTTAGTTGTTTTGTAGCGAAGAGCAATGGCTGACGCTGCAGCCGTATCGCGAACGCTGCTCGAGACCCGAGCGCGAGACTGGTGACCAGAATGGCTGATGCTGCAGCCGTATCGCCAACGCTGCGCGAGACCCGAGCGCGAGACTGGTGACCAGCTCTTGCCGAGACGCTGCCAGCTGTTTTTGGGTGCTCTTAACATCTCGCCTTATTTTTATTGTCTTTTGGCCTTCTCAATAAAGTCTTTCACCACCTCTATCTGCGGACGTTTCCGGCGCTGAGGTGGCCACGACCCTGCCCTTTGACACACTGTTCCTCTGCCGGCCACCTCAGCCAGCGAGTACATGCGCGAACTGCGCAGCGCACGATGTCCCCCATTGCGACACACACTTCTCTCCTGGTGAGCTCGTACTCTTGTGGTCACCTTCTCGCCATGTTGGACTGTCAGAGAAGCTCCTTTCTAAGTACCCTACCTTGCGCTCCGCCAAGTATGCCCGTAACCTACGAGATTGCCCCGGTCAATGCCTCTTCGCCCTGTCCCGTGGGGTCCAGTGACACAGTGCACGTCAGTAGGCTCAAGGCTTACCTACCCACAGTGCTTCGTATCCATGACCATCCACACGCCGGGACGGTGCTTTTGCCACCAGGGGTAGTGTTACAGACTGGTACCACTGACAGCCAATAAGCGAATTGAGTAAAGGCGACAAGGACGTTTAGTGAGGTTTTCTTGGGCTGCTGCTTCACGGCAAAGCGCCTGATCGTTCCCTTGTAAATACATCTGTATATAGCTTTGCCCCTTGCGTGTTTCACTGTAACAATATCATTACTTCCTCATCTGTATAGATCAGTGGTCTAATCTTGCCTCAGCTAGCAAGGCTGCTGTCATGAAATTTAGTGCTGCAAGGGCATGGGCAGTGAGGAAAGCCCGGGGTGAGGGGATTGAACAAAATGTCACGTAGAGTTGCCATCAGACAGCAAGCCTTTCCCGTATCTCAAATATGGAGTATTTATGAAGTGAATTTGGCATCAGGATTCCAGAAATATATCAGTACTGACCTCCAGGAGGACAGTAATGTTGAAATCGATTCTGATGGGCTGACGACAGTCATGTGCGGGTAGGAGGCTGTGGTGAAGGCCAGGCTACTAGATGTGGCACACAGTCCTTGTGTTTGAAAGTCCTCTTATAGATCTTCGGCTGCGTGACCTGATCTGCATCATCGTAGCTAGAGCTTGACTGCAATGAAGTGGTTTGTTTTACAGCTGAGACATTGAAGGGACACTAAAAGCAAATATTGCAATGGCATGAACTGTCACAGTACAATTCTAGAAACTTCTCAGCACTTGTTTCGTGCCAAGAAAACACTTAGTTTAAGGAAAACTACATTTCAGGGATAGCATACTTGTAATACAGTCTAAATCAGGCACCCCCTTAGTGAGGAGTTGTAACTTCACATCATTGCCCTTTATAGCTCGATAGTCAGTATTACGGTTTCTTGCATAAAACACATCACGTGCATAAACGACATCACATGGCATCACATTTTCTCTTGCAGTTAGAGTGAGTTTTGCAGGTGAGCATATCTAGCATGATACTAGGCAATAACTAAACTACTGAAGTGCAAGTGCATGAGTTATGCAGAGCTAGGCAAAAATGAAGCTTAGACTATGCACATTGTTGCCAAGGGTAGTGTTGAAAGGGCCATTTTTTCAGAAAACCAAATAAAAGTAGCAGTTGATTTCACTTTATTAGTCTTTTAATACAAGTGGTTGTGTACTTCAGTGAGATAATTATGTCGATGAGTTGCTCTGTCATTGGGCTAATACTAGAATGTTTCTCTGGAATCGCAGGATGTCTCTTAGATTTAGTTTAATTTCTCGATTACTATAACACTCTTGTTGAGCACTGTTTACAACGCTTCCCTATAAAATATTATTGTTTTAGACATTATCAAGCATTAATCTATCACCATAAGCATTTTTGTTTGCCTCTGGTCTTTTTTGTGCTTGGTAGTGGTTTTTTATGTGGTGGATTTTTCACGTTACCTGTCTTGTTTTTCCTTTTTTTCTCCCCTGTATTTTGTATATCTTGCAGATAGCTAAGGAAGGCAGACAGAACTGCTTATTTAGCTGATAAGGTGGCCCAGCTAGCATCCTGCCGAGTTTGAGCTCCATGGAGTTATGAATAGGTGGCATTAAAATCTAGCATTCATACCTTGCAGCAGTTTCCCAGTGCAGTTGTGCCTTCTCTCAGCGTGAACAGTACTGCTGGTTTTCAAGTGCAGCACTGAGCATGTTGAGCTTTTTTCAACAGTAAACATAGCAATTTGCTAACACACAGCATTTTACTTAAAGGGCCCATGACAGCTATTTTTTTGTTGGAGACTTTTATGTTCTAATGAGTAGAACAGTGTCTTGTAATCACGGCATGGAGTGGCAAATTCTCCAGCGTGAAGTCTAATTAGTCACAGCATCGTTAATTTTGTTCAGTTTTAATGAAGCTTCGAAACGCGCGCCAAAAACTGCAAGAAACTAGCGCCGCGGGGCTAACGCGGCGGCTGTCGGAAGTGAGCGCATGCACTGATCACTTGAGCTCAAGATTCGGTGACGTTGCGGAGAGCGCGAGCGCCAGACCAGCTCGCCACACTCGCTTTGCATCATAGCGTGTGTACAATGTACGCTTGAGCGACCAACACGGAGAGGAAGCAGAAAAATACGGCTTTTGGCGTGGCCTCCGCGATCGGCTGCGAGAGCCGATCTTGGAGGCTACGCTCGGAGGCCATAGCGCGGCGCGCCCGTGTCTCTCTGTGACGTCACGATATCAACTTACAAAAGTGAAACGTCACAGATGGCCCACTAACTACGTCACACTAGTGGCGATGTCGCGAGGTGCTGCAAGCTCGGATGAGCATTCCCGCTTACTTTGAAACCATATTAAAATTACTTAGAGGCGACGTTCGCCGCTAATACTTGGTCAAGATTGCCTTCGTATGCAGGAAAACCAATTAACGCAAGCATCTCGCGTTTGAAATTTTGGTGTCATGGGACCTTTAAAGGCTGTCAGTTTTCATGACCAGCATGGTGTGACTGATGAGGTGCCTTTCATTATTTTGTACTCACCATTGTTACTTCTAGCCCTGTCAACACAGCAGTGCAGGGCTAGCAAATAAACAAAGGAGACAAAGATGGCAAATATGGACAAAGATTACAAAAAGTGGCACCTGGAAAAGAGAGTGTAAGCAGAAGACAAGAGTGCTGTGGTAAATAGTGGCACATCTGTCTGCCACAGCAGTAGTACTAGTTGAACATGTGAGATTCAACTCGGCACTCCTGTCTCATGTTTCTTCATATTTGTGCCTCCTGCTTTGGCCTCATGAGTGTCTCCAATGTCTTCTAAATAAATGAACATGAAACAATTTATTTAAAAGCTGCATCACTGTCAGGCGAGGCACCAGCCTCAAAATTTCTAATAAATCTCTCTTCTTCTTCCTCCCCATGTGCCCATGTAGTATTACAAAATCTAGAAGAGAGGTTATCATTCAAGGGACATACAGCCTCAATCCACATGACAAAAGTACACTGTGGGAAGAATATGAATTCTTCTGCAAGCCTGGCAATGTCTTTAGGCGACCCTGTATCATCAGCCCATATCATTACAGGCTAGACTGGCTGATGTGGTTTGCCGGCTTTCAGGTACCTTTTTTTTTTGTTAATTTCTGTAATGCTTCAATTTTCATGTTTCTGAGAGAACGGGGCTCAGCAGCTGTGGTGTTTTGGTGCTGAAGACAAGGATCGATTCATGGCTGTGAAACTGCACTCTGATGTGGTCAGAATGCAAAAATGCTCATGTACTGTGCTTTAGGAACACTGAACAACTCCAGTAAGTTAAAATTAATATGGAGCCCTTTACAACAGTGTCACTTGCACCCCGCAGTGAAGATTCACATTTGCTAGTGCATAATATGGGACAGAGCTTTTAAAAGGGGCAAACACTATCTGAAAACTAACCCTTGTTCAAGTTTGTTAGTACAAGTACAATCATAGGTGAACTCCTATGATTTACTCTTACCATTTCTGAGATCTTCCCTAATTTTGATTACAATCAAAATCAAATCAATTTTTGGGTTTAAAAATAACTCCTGAGGTTTTATGTGGAAAAATCAAAATCCAGTTTATGAGGAGTGATGCAGTGGGGGGCTCTGAATTAGTAATTTTTAGCCACTGTGGTTCTTTAGCACACATCTGCACATAAGTATGGAGGTGTTTTTGCATCCCCCCCTTCATGAAGTACAGCTACGATGGCCAAGAATTGAACCTGTCCATGATGGTGGAGATTGCTATTGTGTATACATATATCTTTATTATTGTTATATGTATGGATCCATAGTAGCATGATGCTACAGAAACAGACGCTTCTCGTGTGGCCACATTATTTGCATATCTTTTTTTTTGGCAAATCAAAATCCAACCCACAACCTTGCTGTTAGCATCAAAAGTCCACAAGCTGCTAAGCCACCCTGGCAAGTCATTGTGAGTATGCTAGGTTGTACGTATACAAAATGTAGCGGGGCCAAGATGGATAGATCCGCATGACTGTGCTGCTTCTGCTTTTTGGAACAACTAGTGTTTAAGAGTTATACTAGATATTTAAACAGAATAAAAAAATAAAAACAATTTTATTTCAGGACTATCAGAGCCATCCATGGCTCTTCCACTTTGTTGCAAAACTTTTAGTGAATGACAAAAATGTTTCCAAAATCATCTTGAAAAACCCTTTCATAGACAGGGAACCACCAAGGTAAGCAACTGCAGTTAATAACCTTCACTGTGCCTTAGCTTTGCAAGTATTTTGTCACAACTGCTAAAGGAATAACATTCTTGTAGTGTCCATAAACATTGAATGATGTAAGCTGTGAGTGTTTTATTCGTTTGCAAGTCACTTGCCACCTGTATTTCAGAACAGCAAGCCATTTTTATAAAATGCTTTGATTTGATTTTTGTAGGGATGCTGATAGCATTCAAATTAAATATTATATTAAAGGGCCCCTCACCAGTCAATTTTTAACTGACAACCGTAATGCGTACATTGCCTGCTGTCGATCATGTCTGCCAAGAGTTATGTCGCTATGCGCCACAGAAGCAGTTCAAATTTCAAACGGAAAGGTGTTTCTGACTGCTTGCTCTCCTCTCGCACGTGTTCGTCTCAAACGTGGAGAGGATGACAGCCACGACAGCAAGTGCCTATGTCAACCTTCGTTGCTTATGTCAGCAGCTGTGCCGTGACATCACTCTTGCTCATAGACCTTACAGGAAGCCACCGTGCCATGTAAACTCCAGAAAAAATTAAAAGAAGGGACGTCACATGCACAGTTGGGTTTGATGTGATGATACGTATTCAACAGGTGACCCCTTTGCACCAGTGCGGGAAAAGGCAGGGAAGGAATTTGGCTTTTGAAGGCTAGACAGGCCAAGCGGCGAGGGTGTGGAGCTCGCCTCTTCGCATCACTGTCTATTTATTTTGGCACACACTGCTGCAAAATAGTTTTCTTTTCCACTTTTAATGAACCAATTCGAAAAAATTCTTTCAGTAGAATGCTCTCGACTGTGCATGGAACAACCACCACTGTAGAACTAAAATTTGCTCTGCAACCTGGTGAGGGGCTCTTTAAGCAAACTCAAGAATAAATTTGCACAGCTCATTGGCTTAATGCTATGCTTCTTGTTTTTCATGCAGTGACTTCAGTTATTGTCACGTTATGCGCACCAGTGCACAAGCACATTCTGGCACTGTAAGCACCACCAAGTTAAAAGAGAAAAAAAGATGCATGCTTGCCGTTGTCTTAAAATTTAAAACCACAATGCTTGCAGCCTTCGTTAGAACCACTCTGCTGTATTAGTTGTCATGGTGGTGTTTTTGCTTGCCCTTTCACAGTGTGAGAGCACAGTATACCTTCTACAAATGTTGCGAGCCTGGCTGGTAATAACAGATTGCAGCAAGTATAGCTCAGTCATAAAAGTGCTCTCCAGAGAACAAGTGGAAGCCACATTTTGAATTAAATGTTATGTGGGGTTTAACCTCCCAAAACCAGCTCTGATTATGAGAGACGCCGTAATGGAGGGCTCCGGAAATTTCGACCACCTGGGGTTGTTTAACGTGCACTGACATCGCACAGCACACAGGCCTCAACATTTCGCCTCCATCGAAATGCAGCCGCCACGGGGATTCAATCCCGCGACCCTTGGATCAGCAGCCGAGTACCATAGCCATTAGACCACCGTGGCGGGGCATTTGTTTTTTTTAACGCGGAAGCGTTTCTTGGCTAGGTTGGCGAGACTGATTCCGGCACCGCGCCAACACTCGCCGCAGCGGCACTCGGCTCGCGCTCCGCTTAGCTCTGCTCTGCTGCAGCTACCTGCAGTGGCGTGCAACCGCGTCACTGCGTTTCTTCTCTGGGTTGGCGAAAGCGCACTCCCAGCTGCGTAGCGTCGCCGTAGCAGCACAAGGCGCACGAACGCGCCACCTAGCCCATCGTTCCTCGCCGCCATGCGTGCCGAGTTCAATCTCGAATTGAAGACACCCACTGAGGCCATCCCAACGTCGAGATGTACGTCCATCGATCTCGCGTTCACCACCGACCCATACATTGTGCAAGATGTTATGTATGTATCCACCTAGTACTTGGATCACAAGGCCATGGTAGTGTCTTGTACACCAGCCCAAGTACGCCGTCACCAGAACGATAAGAGGGTGATGACATTGGTGACTGTCTAATGACACCACCCACGACGCCGCGGCAGTGGTACTACTTCGACATGCCCGAGACCTGGCTCGGGCATATCTGCGTACACTGCCTGGACAACAAAATACAAGAGGACATGTCAAGTGTCGACTACACTTAGATGACATCAAATCATCTAAATAAACACAATCCGCCCTCCCACATTGCCTCATTCTTTATAACACAACTCGGCAACACTAGTTTTCAGCACCCCTCTGCAACAACAATCTAGCCAAAAGAAACGCTTTCGCGTTCTCATCTCGTAAGAATATGCTTAGGGATTGTCGAACTTTTATTTATGAATTAAATCAGAACCATACTTTTTATTGTTTGTATGAAACATTAAGTTATAAATGACTTGTGAGACTAGCACAGTTTGAATGACCATCCATTGAAAATGAATGATCAAGCATTCACTGTATTAGCTTGTTAAAAACAGCATCCTGTTGTCAGGAACTGAAAGGCAGTGATAACAATGTTTAGCATTTCGTGCTGCCAAAAAAAAAAAAAAAGTGTTCACTTGCTAAAGTTTATACGAACGCCAAGGACATACGTGGAACCCCGCTGTTACGTTCCTCACTGCTGCGTTTTCCCGGCTGTTACGTTGTTTTTCATCGGTCCCGGCGTAGCTCCCATAGGGTCCCATGTATTGCAAACCCCGCTGTTACGTTGCAACTGTGGGCGTGTTCCCGCATGATGCGTTGCAACCTGGCACGCCGTACCCGCCCGGGCATCGCTATTTTTATTTTACTTTTGACAGCCTTGGTCACGCTTGCAGGAATCGCCGCCCGCTGATGGCTGCCGAGATAGCGCCAGCGCTATCTCGGCAGCCATGCGATCGCTCGGCAGCCGAGCGACACTCCCCACCCCCCCTCCCACTTTTGCGTCTTATCATGCTCGTTAAAGACGGGCGGGGCGTTTCCTCCCCGCTTCGACGGCAGGCGATCCGATAGGGGTGATGTTATCGCCTCCGAGCGACGGAGATGTGCCGGGCGCGTTTGATGTCTGCTTCAGCCGTTTTGGTCGCCCCCACTCGAGTGCTTTTATTCTAGCGACCGTAATTTGGGCTCTGGGGGCTTCCGGAGAAATGAATCGGAAAAAGGAACATCGCACTCGCAGCCCCTTTTGCGTATGTGTCTCCTTCGAATAGCGCTTGTTCTATAGGTTTCAGAACATTCTGCGGCGTCGGCGACTCGCCCGCGCAGCGAGGGGCGCGGCCGCGCGGCTGTCCAGTCTCCGTGCGCTCGCCGGCGACCTGGTTCGGGCCGGACGGCGAGCGCAAAATATACGAGATTTTTTTTTTTTTTTGTATTGCTGGCTAAATGTCAGGGGTGCGCAAATTATGCGAGGGCGCCAATTATGCGCGTAAATACGGTTAGCAAGCACTGAAGAAAGAACGTGAAAGCGCTATCGAGCGATCGCGGACCCGACGCGACCTAGCCGACCAGCCGTACTCGCAATCGCAAACCACGCGCGGGGTGCCGGAACAGGATGCGGTGATCGCAGTGACGGGGCGACTTGCCTCCAAAATTGGCGGGTCACGCTGGAACTAAACCTCAATGATCACAGTTTTGATTGCGATCTCTGAGGCCATACTTTCTCTCATCGGGGCGCCGAAGGCTATAATGGCGGCCCATTCACTGCGCTCGACAGCCGCGAACGGGGTCCGAATTATCTAATTTAGAGCTAGAAACCGTCCGAAATATCAGCCGGATTTATCACAATAAGCCTATGTTGGCACTAGCGGTACTGCGCGGCTGTCCGGATTATCGGTCGGCGACCTAGATGGCTCACCTTGCTGAAATAAATTGTTTGAAATCAAAGCGGCCCTGTTCTCGTTCATTTTGGGAGCTTTCCTCACTCTTGCGTTTTCCCGGCTGTTACGTTTTTTCGCCCCTGTCCGCTGAAAAACGTATGAACGGGGTTATTCAGTTTATATCTGATTGCCTGTGTAAAACAAATCAGATGTGTAAATGCATTAAAGAAAGTACAAGAGAGTATTATGGCTATGGAATTGGCCTGTGCTGCTTACTTCAAAGAAAAAAAAAAATGTGGCATGTTTCAAAATGCAGCAGTTGTTGAATATGTTTACGCATACAGTCAAACACCTTTATAACAATGTGCTCGACACCTTCAAAACTCTTTGCTGCAAGATTCGCGTACTGTAATGCTTGCTGTGAGGCTGGAAGTTCATTGTGTGATGTCTTCAAGCAATACGTCTCTGTGGCTTTTTTTATATGCATGTCTTTGTTTTGAATATTTTTGTGCACTTGCCCAATACTATGTGCATGTGTGCTTTTTTTTTTTTTTTTTTTGAAGCTGTGAAATTCTTTGCAAAGTTGTGTGTTTTCTCATTCATGACTCCTGTGCTTTCTTTTTCTGTTTACTTGTATGCAAACGATTAGGCACTTAGAGCTGACACTGCTCAATCCTGCTCAAAATCTACAAAGCATATGTAAAGTGTACTTTACTTGTGTATGTTTATTTGTGTTGAAAAAAGTATTCCAGTCTATTCTAGTGCATTGTGCATAACATATATGCTTGGGTTTGGGAGAATAGATGGTTCAACAAGTTGGTTAGGATTCATTTTAAAAACAGCACAACAACAGCACAACAACACAGGATGAGGGAAGATACATGGGACGTGTGCTGGTCCTGTGAGATTGGCGTTCGTGCCATGTGTCTTTCTTCGGCCTGTGTTGTTGCGCTGTCTTTAGAATGAATGCTTGGATTTGTTTTCTGGTACAGTTATGCAAGTCTTATAGCTGCATGTTACTTTGCTTTTTAGTGCCTCATTGGTATGCACTAATCCTGTGCAGCCAGAAAATTTTTCCCACCTGGTGGCTGTTATAACTATCCTAGTAGGTGATGATGAATAAAGCTAGACAACTTCCTTCATCCACAAAAAGCGGAGTCTGTTGAACCCATTATTCAATAAAATCGTCCTCACAGCCAAGGCATGAATGCGCGAATTAAGAGTAGTTGTTGCAAATGATGTAAGCGCAGAATACCTTTTTCAGTGAGAAGCTACCTGAGTGGGAAATGCAAACTTTCCTCCACTCTTATGTCTTGCTTTGTGCAGCAATACTAAGATGCTACAAAGCATTCACTCCTGCGGTGCCCCGCCACGGTGGTCTAGTGGTTATGGCACTTGGCTGCAGATCCGAGGGTCGCGGGATCGAATCCCGGCCGCGGCGGCTGCATTTCGATGGAGGCGAAATGTTGAGGCCCGTGTGCTGTGCGATGTCAGTGCACGTTAAAGAACCCCAGGTGGTCGAAATTTCCGGAGACCTCCACTACGGCGTCTCTCATAATCAGAGCTGGTTTTGGGATGTTAACTCCACAAATCAATCAACTCCTGCGGTGTCCCTGCCTTTACGAGTCTTCAGAAAAAGTTTGACAATAAGTAGCAAGGGGCATAATGCTTCCTTTTGTTTAAGTAATGCTCATTGACCATAACTGCGCATATTGCATGTTGATCCACATATTTCACTACCTAGCCACCAAGAATTAAACGTAGAAGTCGAGCAGCTCCGATTGTTGGTATTGTTCCCGCATTTCATCAGGACAGTGCTAAATCAAATTGAGATATAATCATGTCTTCATAATGATGTAAAAGATATTAGGTTGGTTGATTCCCTTGACAAACCAACCCAACTGGTTTATGAAAATGCTGCACATCTTTAGAGTATACCATAAATGGTGGGCAGGGCATGTATCTTTCCCTACTAGTTGAACATTTTGTGTTTGGGAAATTATTTTTACACAGTGCTTGTTTTGGGGGTTTGTTTCTTTTTTTTAGGTACATCAGAGCTGAGCACTATCATTATAGGTATGCTCCAGTTGGCAGCTCCCAAGCCAAGGCTGGCCAGTGGTGGATACGCTCCCGTGTTGGCTCCTACATGTACCCAGTTTCACTTGCCAGCTTGAAGCCACTGTTGAAGAATTTTGGATGGGAAATACCATCTCTGTGAAGTGAACTGTGCATTGCTGATGAAAGATACCATGCCTGCCCGAGTGTCTGTGGAAGAACAGCGACAGATTTCTCCCCTCCCTATCTTTCTTTTCGTTGCTTGCATGTTAAATCTGTAACAGTAAAAAAAGCAGTCTTCTGCCATTGGTTCTGTGGTGTCTGCTTCGTGCATTGCATCTAGGCATGCTGGCTGGTGAAGCAAGAATTGCAAAATGCCACTAAAACAAAGCCTCAGTACCACCATTAACTATGGAAGCTTATTTCGTCACTTCGTCTTCACATTGATTTATCATTATAGCTTGCACTGCTGTGACTTATCACTTTGGTTGCCTTGTTGCTACAGCAGTATTATGAGGTTCTGAAAGGAACCAGCAAGGAAAGCTTTTTTTGACAGCAGTACCGCAATTCTGCCCAGTAACCCACTGTAAATATTACATTTTTTTTAATCCGAAGTTCTGACTTCTTAGGCTGCTGCTGTGTGCACAGGTGACTGCCTGACAGCACCGAGGTACTCGTACAATCATATGGGCCCTCACATGTGCAGGCAGCAGCTCATAAAACACTGGTATCATGAAGCATTTGGGACTGGCTGTTTATGTAGTTTGCTCTCCTAAAGACTGCATACATGGGCGTTTTTTATTGTTAATAGAATTTTTGTTAGAAATCACTTGTGGCATATGTAGCATTCTGCTTCTAAATAACTGGTACTTGTGCAATAAATGTTGCAAGGTCAAATGGGCTATTATGTCGGTAAACTTGGGGGGGGGGTGTTTCTTCCTTTCATGTTCTGCTTCCCCTGATACTCAAGATGTGATGTGCATTACACGTGAACTAAGCTACAACTTGCATAGCAGCTAAATTATAAAAAGTGTATATAACCTCCTTGCTATTTACTATCATGCCTCCTGTGTACACTCGCTGCGCCTTAGTCATTCTTCCACACGTACATCTACTGTAGCTGCTGTTCAGATGCTAGCCCTAATGCTAAACAGTACAATCGGCAGGAATTTTCTTCCTTTGTCCTTTTCTGTATATATATGTAGTAAAGCAAGTAATTACACACCAAACTGCATTGATTCAGGTATGGGGTCACTGTCTTTTCATTGTTCACTGTATGTTTCAGAAAATGTGTCCAAAAATCTTATAGATACAGAAAAAAAGATATTTGTGAACCTTTTCCTTAGTTGATTCATTTATGATGGCACGCACTGCAAAATGGGTAGGATTGATATTTTGAACAGTAATTAAGAAAGATAGACTAATTAACTTATAAACCAAAACAGCTAGATCCTCAACCCTAATTCAAGAAAGAAAGTCATTTACACAGGTTATTCATATCCATTGTAATCTTTGCAAAAGGGCAAGGCTGGCAATTTCTACAGATCGCTGAAGTCTGGCTAATTGCACCCAAGAAACCAAAACTGAATGGTGAAAGAGTGCAGTTGCCACTATTTTCGGTAGTGGCCTGTGCGATAAAGTTGTTCCCTTCACATTGCCATGCAACTACGAGCATGCATCGCTGTCAATCAGCTTCTGTCAAGCATGATCAGGCATGGCAACAAAAAAAGAAAAAAAAAAAGAAAAATCTTGGTAATGATGCCTGCTCAGCGCTGCTTGGCAATGCGAGGGGAGCAACTGTGTCACTCAGGCCACTAGCAAAGGTAGTGGCAACTATGCTCTTTCACCATCCAGTTTGTTTCCTGGGTGCAATTAGCCAGATTTCAGCAATTCGTAGAAATTACCATCATTGCCCTTTTGCACATATTACAACTGATATGGATTCCCTGTGTAAATGACTTTCAGTCATCAATTTGGTTTGAGCATCTAACTGTTTTGGTTTAAAAGATAGTCGAATTTTCTTTATAACTGTTGAAAACATCTACCCATTTTGCAGTGTGTGTCACTATGAACAAAACAATTAAGCAAAAATTGCACAAATATTTTCTGTATTTATAAGATTTTTAGACATATTTTCTAAAACACCAGGTAGACTGGTGCATACATTTGTTTGTTTCATTCATTCTTTACACAAAGGCATTTGTGGAATTACTTAGTAGTCTTTTTCTTGTTTTTTTTTTTTTTTTGCTACAAGAGCCAAATTCAGAAACATAAACTGGTCTAAATTTGATGGGAACTTAAAATATGCCTAGGTTTCTCTTATTTCAATAATAACTCATCAAAGCAAGGCCATTCCCGATTGTAACATGGACTCAAAAAACAGTATCGAATAAAAAATGAGCCAAAGGCTGCATCTGCTTGAATCAAGGTGAGCCACATCGGCTCAACCATGTAGTGCTGCGTGTGCTCGTGGCATAAACAACAAATATAGCCACATCCAAGCTGTTTAACATGTGCTAGTTGCTTTGCATATCGTGCTTCTGTTTGCTTCTTGTCAAAGACTGTAGATTTCGAATGGAAAACGACAGAAATGAGGAAATTGGGGACCGATCTACTCCTAGAAGTGATCCCAAAGAGTGCGCTAGAGCCAGCAAAGAAGAAACTTCCGAAGTACGTGCACAGGAAAAAGCAATTTGAGAAGTGCTCTCGTGTTGGCAAGCTTAAGAAAAAGCTTCTGGGGTTTTATGTCCCAAAACCACAATACGATTATGAGAGATGTGTAGTGGAGGGCTCCATAACTTTTGACCACGTGGGGTTCTTTAACATGCACTGGCATCGCACAGCACATGAGCCTCAGTGTTTCACCTCCATTGAAACACAGCCGCGGTGGCCGGGATTTGATCCCACGACCTTTGGATCTGCAGCCAAGTGCCATGGCCACTAGAGCACTGTGGTGGGGCCACAAAGCTTCAGAGAGAAATTCCAAACACTTTCAAAGGCCCACACATGTGTCCCAAACATGCCGGCCCATTAGGCCTATGCATCAGGAGATGTAACAAACAAAGACAAATTCATGACGTTAATTTTGTTGTAAAGTATTGCGATATTTCTCATGCGCTGATATGCAGACCATTTTTTGAGTATCCAGTGCAAGCTTAAATAAAATGGTGCAATCAAAATGAGCCAATTACTGTATGTGTGTATCTATAAGAGCCAAATCCAAACTTTGTTCCTTGCATAGGTTGGCGCACTCACTCGCGCTCACTCACACTCGTTGCATAGACGTGAGTGCGAGTAAGTGCCAGTGAGTGTGAGTGGAGGTGAGTGTGAGTGGAAGTGAGTGTGAGTGGAAGTGAGTGTGAGTGGAGGTGAGTGCGAGTGTGAATGAATGTTAGTGAGAGTGACTGGAGCCGAGTGTGAGTGAGTGCAAGTGAGTACCAGTGAATGTGAGTGGAGGTGAGTGCGAGTGAGTGCAGGCCCCGGAAAAATTGGGGTGAGTGAGTGTTCTCCGACACTGCCTACCTATGGTGACTGATAGTAAAGCATAAGTAACATTAGAAGCTCAGTTGACATTAGAAAAGTACTATCATCACAAGTGTTGGTGCAATAGGTTTATTTACTATATACCGTGTGGAAGCCGCCATAGGCTAGTGGTAGTGCACATGCTACGTGTGCTGTAGGTTGTTGCATTCAGCTTCTACGCAAGACCACTTGAAGGCTATTTAACTTCAATGCTACGGTACGGCATCAGATTTACCTATCTTTAAGTGTTGTCCTAGTGCTGAGGCAGCAAGATAATGTTAAACTCATGTGCCGATCAACATCACCACGGCCTTGTTTCCGGGCTAGAGTTCGGGAACGGTAATGTGGGAACTGTGCGTGTGCAGAAACGCGAAGAATTAAGTCATACGCACAAGGAAAGAATAAAACGAAGTTATTCGGACGGGTATACGTGCAAAAGGGTGATGCATGCAAGATTTAAAAGTAACGAAAAAAGTAAATTACTCGCGCAGTCAACTGCAGTACTTACATGCAGTGACAGCTTCGCTCACCATTACAAGCTTTTCTGTTGCTGTTGCCAATGGTTTACAAGCGTATCGACTATGTCTTCATTCAACAATTTGTTAGCCTCGACTGGTACTCTATTATGCAAAGAGTGTAGAAGGAGGGCACAAGAGAAACGAGAGAAAGAGTTCCATAATAAGGTTACTTTATTTTGCTTCAGAGATAGCTTACAGCAACGAACATCGCCGTGCCTAAACAAAGCTTGTATTAAATGCGGACATCAGAAATAGAAGCAATGCCAGGTAAACTGTCCCTTAACAACGTGCACATAATTATGTAAAATAAGATTCTTCTCAATGTTCTTTTCGCAGACTGCCGACGTCTGTGAGAGAAGCTTGTCCTTACAGCGCATGTTCTTTTCCATTGTTTTCCAAGATTCTCGTCCTCTGGGGCTCGTGCGTCCTTCATGCTCCCTATGGCCAGGGTAGCTGGTCTTGCAGCCTGGCACATAGCAGTACAATAAACCGTTGCAGATTACATGCGGTTCAAGGAGGCACAAGCGCTACTTCTAACAAAAACAATAAACTGAAAAGCTACCAACACAGCGAGCTTAAATAAATTGATTTCGTGAGAGAGGGAAATTAGAGCGAAATTGTAGGTAATAATACAATGCCTACCAATGCAGCAGAGGCGCGTAACCATGGAATGAACGAAGAGAAGAGAGAAAGTAAATGAACATTGCAAGCGGTGATGAATTGTGGGAACGACATTACGCCTTATGATAGCTGAATGTGAGAAACAAGAAAGGAGAGGAGACTGGAGGTGATGTAATGCAGGGACGACATTACCAAGATTACGCTGCATGATTAAAGATGTGTGGGGGCTCTACTTTGCCTATGACAGGTCAATGAGAAGAGAGAAAGGAGTGGGGTCTGGGTGCGATATGATGCGGGGACATCCAGACATCGTGCCAGAAGCATTGAATCTTACATCTGCGTCATCTGCATTTGCCCGGCCCCTTCTCCTTTTTAAAAATTTTCCAATGATACATGAATTTAGATTTTACTAGATTGAAATCAATGGATAGCGATTATTGAAATCAATAGATACGGCTCCCCAGAAAAGCTTCATGCTCCCCCATGCAGTCGCACGACGCTTTAGCCACACTCCCAGTAGGTCGGCGCACTCAGTGTGAGTGGAGGCGAGTGCGAGTACCAGTGAATGTGAGTGGAAGTGAGTGCGAGTAAGCGCCAGTGAGTGTGACTAGAGTGAGTGTGAGTGAAGGCTAGTGCGAGTGCGAATGAGTGCCAGTGTAGGTGAGTGCGAGTGAGTACCAGTGAGTGTGAGTGCGAATGAGTGCCAGTGAGTGAGTGAGGTGAGTGCAAGTGCGAGTGAGTGTAGGTCCTGGAAAAATTAGGGTGAGTGAGTGTTCTCGCACACTGCCGACGTACGATTCCTCAATTACAGTGATAGCTAGTGTATGGTATGGTATGAAAAACTTTATTAGGTCCTGAGGGATCAGTCTGTGGGGACTGATGCGGGCCGCTCCCACGTCGGGACAGAGAGAGGCCGAGCTCCTCTGCCACCACACGGGCCCTCTGGACAGCCCTGAGTTGGTCCGTCAGCACTTCACTGTGCAGCATCCGCTGCCACCACTGTTCACCTTGAGAACTATAACCGGCCAATGCCGAGCAGCGCCAGAGCATGTGGTCTAAATCGAGGAAACCCCCACACTTGCTACAATAGACTGAAACTCCGCAGTCGGGATTAACTTTATTCGTGATGACTGGGTCAGGGTACGTCCGTGTCTGCAGAAGTCTTAATGTAACCGCCTGTGGCCTGTTTAATTTACAATGTGGCAGGGGGAATGCCCTGCGCCCTAAGTAATAGTGCTTTGTGATCTCGTTGTAGGTTAACAGCTGGTCCCTGAACTCGGGAACGAGAGATCCAGCCCCCTCGGGGAGTGCACGGCACACTAATCCTCGTGCCTCCCTGTGCGCCACCTCGTTGAGGTTACGCGGGACTCCCTCCACTGACCCCATGTGCGCCGGGAACCAAGTAACTGTATGCGAAGTGATATCTCTGCCCTGCAGCAGTCTGTAAGCTTGTTCCGCAACAAGTCCCCTCGAGAAAGTTTTAACCGCAGATCGTGAGTCACTAAACACTGAAACCCTGTCTGAATCAATTAGTGCTAGAGCAGTAGCCACCTGCTCAGTGACCCCCGGATCCTTTGTATAAACAGAAGCGGCATTTCGAACACTCCCTTTGCCATCTACCACCACCACTGAATAGGCATCTTTCCCATTAATCCATGCCGCGTCAACAAACGCTGACTCCTCCTCCTGATCCTCTGCCTCTCATAACAAAGCCCTAGCTCTCGCCATCCGCCTCCCTACATTGTGCACAGGGTGCACATTTCGTGGAAATGGACGCACAATAATGTTGGCCCTAAGGTTCACGTTCAACTCGTGTAGCCGCGTCCCATCATGTGACTCAGCCACCGATTCTCCTATTGACTTCAAGATATACCTACCCGCTGGTGCACCTAGCAACTGCTCTCTCTGTGCTGTACGCTGAGCCTCGGCAATTTCATCTAGAGTGTTATGCAAACCCAGTCGGAGCAACGTATCGTTTGACGTGCTCACAGGCAGATCAAGTGCTGCCTTAACGGCTTTTCTGATTAAAGCATCCAGTTTAGCTTTCTCCCCCCTGTTCCAATTTGACATAGCTGAAACATACGAGAAATGACACATAACGAATGCATGAACTAACCTCATTGCACCTTCTTCGCCTAAACCCCTATGCCTATTAGGATCTGTCTGATAAGTCTTACGGCTTCCTCTGTCTTTTTGGTAATACGCTGGATGGTTCTAGTGTTCGATCCGGTCGCTTCAATTATCAAACCCAAGACCCTGATGGCTTCAACATTGGGTATCAGTGACCCATCCCTAGCATGGATTGAAATGCAAGGCACAACTTCTGGTACCCAGTCCTTCGGCCTACGACCTAGCTTCCTAGACTTGAAGATCAACATCTCCAACTTTTTTACTGGAGTACTTGAGACCCATAAGATCCAAACATTCTTCCGTAAGCGTTACCACCTCCTGCAATCTAGCCTCAAGCTCCCCGTCACTACCACCGGCACTCCATATAGTAATGTCGTCCGCGTAGATAGTATAGCCAATACCCTGGATAATGTCCAGTGCATTCGCCATCTTCGACGTCGCCATATTCAATAACATAGGCGAGAGTATGGATCCCTGCGGCGTACCTCGACAACCCAATTTAAAGACTTCCAACTTGAGCTCCCCAAACCTAAGACATGTCCTTCTATCCATAAGGAACGCCTTGACAAAATGAAAAAGCCGCTGCCCCAGATTCAAGTCCGATAGCACCTGTAGAATGTAAGAATGATGGATATTATCGAAAGCTTTTTCGACATCAAGTCCAAGTAGTACCTTAGTATCTCTTGTCCGCTGATCGAGTAGCTGATGCTTAATCCTGATCATAGCATCCTGAGTTGAGAGGCCGGGCCAAAATCCTATCATAGAGTGCGGGAGGACCCCATTACCCTCAACATAACGCGTTAGCCTATTTAAAATGACATGCTCAGCGACTTTCCCCAAACACGATGTCAGGGAAATGGGTCCGAAATTGCCAATCCTTACGGCCTTTCCAGGTTTGGGTATAAGAACAGTAGTCGCAAGTTTCCACTCCTCAGGGAAAGAGCCTTCCTTCCATCGCTTGTTTATCTCCCTCGTAAGGAACGCAATAGACCCTTTGTCTAAATTGCGTAACATCTTATTCGTGATGCCATCCGGCCCTGGTGCCGACCGACCATTAAAGGGTCCCTGAAACGTTTTTTTGACATTGCGTCACTGCTTAGGCAACACAATTATGAAATCATTCACACCGTAAATAAAGCACCATGCGCTAAGGCAGCTATGGGCTTATTTCTGTCGCCTTCTTCCTTACCGCTGCTGTTCCTCCTCAACTCGATCTGCTGCGGAGTGCGCGCTAGCGACGACAGCGCCTCCCGCGTCAGCCGCTCTGCCGAGCCCTCCGTAGTGACATAGCGCCCCGATATCCTCACTGAGGTCGCCCGCCTCGGCAGTGCTAGCCTCTGTAATAGAGTGCCCGCGACTCGTGTGTACGCCGCCAGATGCCGCAACGATACCGTTGGCTGAAACGAAGGAGTACGTTGTAGAAGCACGTTGTTCGCAGCTAGGTTTTGAAAATTACGTGCACGTCACTGGTTCGGGGCCAATCAGCGACCTCTCATTCGATCGGTCGATGGCGGGGGCGTTTGAAAACGCCTTTTGGCGAGCCGCTGAGATCTTTTGCGATGCACATGTTGAAAATCTTATTGTAAATTCTACACCTTACGCACAGCGCTGAAATCTGCCCTCAAATGATTCTAATGACTCGCTCTACTGGATCACCATGTTTGCACAAAATCGTCAAAACCGTTTCAGGGTCCCTTTAAGGTCTTGCAGTGCCACCCTTATATTACTTTCAGTAAATTCCTCATCGATAACTTTATTCTCATCCCCGCTATATTCCAAGACATTACGCGTATCCTGCGAGGTCTCTAATGGAAGGTATCTGTCAGCCAAATCCTTCAGCAACCTTTCCTCCGTGGCGTCCCAACACGATTGATGAACCAACTTGCCTATCACTGTCCTCTGATTAGATTTAGTTTTTGTCTGGTCCAGTAAATGTTTGAGCAAACTCCAGGCACCTCCCCTTTTAATGCGAGCATCAATAGAATTACACAGTTCATCCCACTGCTGCTTAGACAATACACGACAATGGTCTTCAATCTCCCGATTAACCATGGCTATACGCTTTCGAAGCCTTCTGTTCAACCTGTGACCTTTCCATCTCGTTAGCATTGACTGCTTTGCTTCCAACAAATGCGCTAGGCGACTATCCATTTGCTCAGTGTTAATATCTGTCTTAACCTCCTTAGTAGTCGCCTCAACGTCACTTTTAAGTTGACTAGTCCACTGTTCCAAGGTCATCTCTCTCTCCTCACCACCGATTCTCTGCGCTCTTCGTGTCCTAAATGCATCCCAATCAACGACCCTAAATGTGCACTCCTTTTTATTAGCCATAACTAAAGTAATCATCAGTACGTAATGGTCGCTACCAAAATCAATATTAGAATTGGACCAGGACGATTCCTGCACCCCCCCGAACAAAAGTGAGATCCGGTGTAGCATCTCTACATGTCGACGTGCCGCATCTTGTGGGATACGAAGGATCCGTAATAAGAGATAAATTTAGGTCGAGTGCCTGCTGCCATAGTCTCTCCCCCTTAATAGTGTTGTATACATACTTCCACGCATAATGAGGTGCGTTAAAGTCACCTCCAATGAGCAAAGGTGCATCTTTAGCCAGACTAGTTGCCTTGGTCAAGAGAGATTTGAAACTCTGCTTTATGTCCCGGGGGCTACTGTACAGGTTAAGCCGGTAGACGCTCCTGTGACGTGCCCCTTGCCGACCTAAAATTATCTCCACCATAATATACTCAATTCTGCAATCCGCCATGTAGTGATAGCTAGTGGGCTACGCAAATTTTAACTGCAACATAACTTCGAGGTAATTTGGTGACATGAGTGCACTGGAAAAAACTTGTTGGAACAGCCCTGACAATATTGCCAGCAGCAAACAACAGCATTTTCCCCAGTTCAACTTAATATGGACTTGGCCCTTTTAGAAATAAAGACCTCACTTTTACCTTTACATTATTGCTTACAGTATAAAACACTAGCCCAGCTTTCTGGTGATCGTGACAATGTTAGAATACATAAGCAGCCTTACAGTAGCATTATCTATTGCTGGCTGTTAGTGCTTCACCATCGTTACAAATGACAGAAAAAGAAAGAAGCAAAAGAAAAAAAGAACGTCCACGTAAATACGTTTGAAGAAAGTACAAAGGTCTTTCAAGAGAACCAGTTTTGTCTTTACTGCAAGATAAAACAGCCTGTAACAGCTATCACTGCATGAGTCAGCAAACTGCACGACGTTGAACTAGTTGGTCATTGTTAAGAGGGAGTTTGCTTGTATGCAACATTTCCACACAAGCACGTGCAAGCTGTGACCACTTCGAATGAAATACTTGGCACCATTGTCGCATATTTTATTATTTTTTTCTTGTCTGCTCTCTAGCATTTGTTAAATTTATTGTGCATTTAAATTGAGGAACATTTCTACCTTTATAAAAGGCATCTTTACGCAAGGTGGTTATTTTCAGACAACATGGTAAGGGCTTGGAGTTCACTCACGATGTCCCGCCTAACGGTTCATCGCAGTTTTTAGACCTGGAGTTGCAGGTTCGCCTGCAGCATATCTGCTGGCAATATTCACCACGGGCGCAGAAAGAACTTTTGCCTTTTAATTCAGTGCATTCAACGATAGTAAAGAAGGAGACAGCAAGTTCCTGTCTAGATCAGCCCTAACCAAGTCATATGCCCGCACGCCATGCATAAAAAATTCCAGAGCCAAATAAACGGACTTCATTCAGCCAGTTTTCACTGCAAGATCATCATAGATGTGGCTGATAAACTTAAAAAGATAAAAAAAAAGCCCGCCAGGGGTCCAAAGAAAATAAATGTCAAGAAGGTCACGGTTCTCCCGTATCTGCACAAAGCTAAGAGACATGGCATGCAAGACGTACTTTTATGCCAAAGAATTTGTAGGAGTGGAGAATGGAAGAGTGCATGGCTGCGGTAAAAAAAATGACAAAACATTCGTGAAGTGTGCCACGTGGGTGGCTTATCAGATCCTGCTCAAATGTAGGCGGTCATACATCGACCAGACAGGTCGCTGTGTGAACAAGCGCCTAGCGGAACATGTGAGGTCACTTAAGCAAAGAGAAGGAGCTCATTTGCCTACTCATTGCGATGCATGTGTTTGGGTTGCGAGCCAGCGTTCAAGAAAGTTCAAATTCTAGGTAAAAGCAAGGACAAACTGGGATGGGAATTGTTGGAAGCATTTTTCATTAAGGAATTTGGCAGTGACTGTGTGAATGACATGTCTCTTTTTATGGTGTGGAACCCACTTTTCTGTGCAACATGTGTTGATGTGACGATGGCCACATGTGTATATATTTTTTCTCCTCTTGGTTTGTCCCCCCTGTGATGCCTTCCTCATTATCACCCCTTTTTGGGGGGGCGATTGATCAATGCTCATAACCGTAGCGGTTAAAAGCAATAAACCAGTAGAACTTTGCGCCCTTTCTGTACACCTTTGTTTTTTCTTGTGTTGTCTAACCACCTTGTGCAAGGGCGCCTTTTACAAATATGAACCAACTCGCCCAACAAGAAGTTCTAAAAATGTCAACCTTTGCTTTTGCTTAAATACATTCTTTTTCTCATTGGGAGTCAGGAAATGCAACTCTTGGCGTGCTATCTTTGCTGTTGTGGCCTAATAAAGTATTTATATATAAAACAGCGCCGTACCAGAGATTCTTCCTAAACTAAAACATAAAATCATGAAAGGATATGCCCCATTTCTGAATATAACTGGAATAATTGCTCACTCACCATCAAAGTGGCCACTGGATCTTTCGTGTCAGTTTGACATGTTAAGGTTATGTAGCACTGGCTATATGCTGCATTATGGCAAGAACACACTCTAAACCAAGATGCAATTAACCACATAAATACCAGGTACAGCAAATAATGCTAATTTGTGGGATGCTCTGTTTAACCAGTCAGTGTGCTTGTTCAAACTACATTTATAAGATAATTTGCTGCAGTGAGAAAGCTTGTGAAAACTGTTTTGCAGCACTTGCTGCTTACTCTTAATGTCGTGCTGCTTAAGTAGTTGGCGACAAAAAAATGACATGAAAGATGAGCACTGCCAACCCTGTTGGATTGTCAGTTTTATAAATGGCACATCCATGCAATACACTTAGCTTTACAAGTCACTCCATAGCCACACAGTCCAGGCAATTTTGTGCCTTCTAGTCCAGACCAGTAAAACACCAGGTTGGTTGGGTGTGGCGCACTGTTTAGTTGTCCTGCTGTATGTAAAAAACTTTGCAACTATACTGCATATGTGTTACGAAGTGTCCTCATCGTATGTGCCCCATGATATCATAATGGCTTTTCTTCCAGAAAAAGGAACCAGGTATGAAGCAGATGATTTGTTTCTTCCTCCATCTTTTAAAACTGTTACATTGAAGAACAGTAATGGATTTTTACCTGAAAAATGATGTTTTGTCTTTTTTTCATGTGGAGAGTCATTTGTTTTGACAGAGTCTTGTGTGCGAAACGACTGTGACTTACCACCGAGTTTTGCCCGGTTTCCAATAAATGTCAAAACACTCTGGTCAATACTTTCATCCGGGAAATATTTTTCTAATACAAGAGAAGTTTTGGACCTTTGATCTGATGTAAGCAGTGATGAATTATAGCAGCATGTCGGCACCTGGGTTTTTGTAGTACTTGTGACTTGATGTTGCGCTTCTGACTCTTTAATTTCATGCACCCATTCGGAAGCATTAGATAAAGCTGAATTATCTTTGAGCATATCATTTTTGAAGCTTATTGCATCGCTTCTTGGATGGGTGATTTTGTCTCTATTCTGTGAGCAGTGTGTTTTCTTTCCAGTCCATGATGGACATTACACTGTACTTCTGCAAGTGTCCAATCCCACTTTCATAATTTTGACTAGGTCTGTACGTGGCTTCTTGCAAGCGATTTCTGTTAGAGAAATGCTGTCTGACAGACCAAACTGGTTTGTGCTGTTGCATTAGCCTAGATATCTCGTCCCTCTTCTCAGAAGCTAGGACCGAGCTCGCAGTCAGTCGTTTCTGTTCTGTGCTGGCTTTATATACAGCTTTGTTTTCTTGCAGAGAACTTGACTTTCTGAGTCTTCTCTTCTCAGGTACTATAATAGTTCCTTTTGTCACTTCACTGCCATGGCCAAGGGGTTTGCTGATAATGTTTGCCTTGCTGTACTCATCAACCTCGACTGCATGCTTCAAGCTATCAATGATGTCATCCTGGACTTCAACAGGTTTTTGTTTGTGTCTAAAGTAGCTTTTTCTAGCTTTCATTTTCTTTGTTTCACTGTTAACTAGATGGGCCACAGGTCTGTGCAATAAACTGTCACTATTTTCTTCGTTTCTAAAGAGCTTCGCAGGTGCCATCTTCGAAAGCCTCTTTCCAATTTGAGTGACTTCATAGTCATCGTCTTTATTC
The DNA here is from genome assembly GCA_013339685.2 of Hyalomma asiaticum. Classification (NCBI taxonomy): domain Eukaryota; kingdom Metazoa; phylum Arthropoda; class Arachnida; order Ixodida; family Ixodidae; genus Hyalomma; species Hyalomma asiaticum. The sequence continues at coordinate 318,104,793 of CM023481.1, forward strand.
AAAGATTCCTTCTGAAAAGGTTGCTGAGGAACTGTAGTACTGCTGATAATGTGTTTAAGCTCTGTTACTTGGTTGCCTAGATGGCTGATTGTAGCGATGTGATACTTGAACTTCAAAGCAGTGATAAGGCTTTCTTCTTTCTTGTCAACACCTTCTTCACTGTCTGCTTTATAAGGGGTCAGGTCATCTGGAGCTAGCTGAATCTCAAAATTCCCACCTTGTTCACTCTGGAAGGTTGAGGCACACCTTCTCTGTATAACAGGTACTTGAAGCTTCATTGCTCGTTTGTTGTGCTGCTGAGGTGCAGAGAGTAACGCTCCATTGTGTTCTAATAATGTAATAGGTGCACTGCTGAGACCCACATGAGATATTGTTCCATTGTTTTCATTTACTCCATTGTATTCCAATAATGCTGCTGTAATGTATGGACTGCTGAGAGATTTCGTTATGTACTCTTCTACTCCTTCCTTCATTTTGTCTTCATCATCATCTCTGTCAGCTGCGTGCCTCTGCTGATTTTTAACGACTGTACCATGGCTGCTGGTCTCTGTAGCTTCCGTCGTTTCAGCTGGCTCATCTTGCCTAACGGTATTCTGAACTGCTTTCATCAAGACATCTGCTGTCTTGTTTTCTTCCTTTTCATGAATAAAGTGCATGTGTGATCCTGAGCTTTTGCATATCAGTGCAGGTTGAGTGGCATTGCTGCCTACTGTGACAGGTGTCAAAGCAGTTCTGGCATTGTTCACAGGGAAATTTAAAAGTGTGACTGTTTTGGCAGGCTCTTCATCAGCTGTTTCTGTGAATAGCAGCACAGTTGTATTTGTTGAGCTTTCATTGTGCATTTCCCCTATAGCACTGCTGAGAATACTGTCTGGAATGCAATGAGAGAATGCTGGGCTGTCGGGAACATGGTAGCCAGGTTTGCACACACACTCGTACATGCTAATTTTGTTGGGGTTGTCCTTACACAAGTGGGGACTGCAAATGCTTTCCGACGTGCACTTTCCCTTGTAGACCGAACATGTAAGGCCTGTGAAATGCTGGCTGCATTGGCAGTAAGAGCTTCCATTTTCGTCCTGGACACACTGCCCCATGATGCAGAATAGGCTGATTCCTATGGGATGAACTGTAACACACGGAGGCTTGCCTTCTTTTAAAGCCTTCCATGCAACATACTCGATGGCTTCGTGAGGTGTGTTGTAGTGAGCAGGGTCAGGCTTGAAACTCCGCACTGTACCGCAGAGAAAGGCAGCAAGAAGCAGAGTAGTTGCATGCATGCAGGAGTTGGGCTTGGACGAAAAGCCTTCACTCATTTTTCAGCGACATCGGCACACGTTGCGCTGAGCATGAGCCCGGAGGACATTACAACTGCGTGAAAGAAAAGGAAAAAAAATATTTTTTTTTTGGGGGGGTAACGTTTGCACGTACCGTGTGCACAATTTATATGTCAGGCATGCTAAGTGTTCGTCATTTATTCTTGCAAGCTAAATATTTTGTCAATGTTTGATCACGGGGCGCCAATTTACTTTTCTTTGCAGTTAATATGTCCCTTATTTCTGTTATCAGTCGTTAAACTTGCACAGACGCTGACAGGCAAGCAAGCTGCACTGAATTATAAGTAAATACTTACAGTAACGTTTAGATGTCAGGTGCTCAGGTTTCCGTTTCTTTCACACAAAAATCCAGTGCCCGCAGCTGCAATGCAAAGTTGAATGCCCCAATGTCGTACAAAACCAGGTTTCTTTCTTGTCTTCTTCCTCCATGCATAATATACACAAACTTGCCCTGTTAGCTACCACCACTAAGTGAACGATCAAGAAGTGGCGCCAATATATTTAAAACATCGGCCGAGGTATAATGAACTAGAAGGAGGTCTCCTTCTAGTTAACCGCCATTAAATAAGCAATTTACTGTAAGCTCGGGCTCTCATTTTGTCGCACATTTGAGCGCCCCGGCGGCACTTGGCATTGCAGCCCCAATCGAAACTCCCTCCACCGAGACTTTAATGTGCGTGATACGCCTTCATTGAAGGAGAATAAATATTTTTTGTCATAACTGTTATCTTACATGTAAAACAGTATTTCTGGGATATTTCTCCACGCACGCACACGCTCGCATATTCGCGCGGAGGGTGCGCACGAGCATTCGACTGCTTTGGCTTCGGTTGCTGCGGTCCTTTGCGCTACCATTTGCACTAACTGCTGCACTCCTTCATTTGCCCGACGAGGTTGTGGATGGCTGAGCGTTCAGGTTCTGCCTCCGATGGATCCTTCGTCAAAGGCAAGCGATTAATTATTCTGAAGGCGTCTACGAGGAGGATTGTGCAATGCTTTCCGCGCGGAAGTTGATGGCGCTCTGATTGCTGGTATTAATGAACCAAGCCTTATACCTGCGTGCATGATAGTTTGCTAAAAATCGTCGGTTGGGACGGCGCGTTCCGGTTATGTGAACGTGAAATGCTTATAATACTGTGCCTCTTTTCCTTTTTTATTGGTCTGACTTGTCTTTGCGTTTAAGAGTTTTGTTTGGCGTTTGGGGGATAACCTCGGTAGCGTACAGGGAATAACCTCGGTCGTTGACTGTTCCGTTTTTGCGTTCCGCACAAAACTTCGCATGCTTTCCTATATTTGGGTGCGTTGTTCTTTCACTTGAACATCGCTGTGGTGTGCTGATAGTGCTACTGCGTGCTTAATATCTTGCAGTGGTCATCGAAAGATATGGTAACCTAAAATAAAGAGCTCGGGAGACATCGGAGTTCGCTGGTTGTCGACAACATTTTCCCCTGACCTGTACAGAGCGTTGTTTCATATTTTTCTTTCCACCCTCATGAAATTGATAACCTTATTCTCAGTGCGTTCCTGCAGGGAATTGTTTTTTTGCAGATCCGGTGCGAGATGATTGGCGTTCAGCTTTGTTTATTGGTACTGCGTTCTGACACCCCGGCGCTGTCTTCGCTAATCGTACATGTGGGTGTGCTATGAGGGTTGTTGGCTGTAATTAGCCATCGTCGGTTATTTATCGTGTGAATATTAAAGTCTTCTCTTCGTCTTTATTGTGTGGCTGAAAGTGCTGGGTGTCACCAAGAGAATTCATAAGCCTGGAAGATCACTTACCGCGAGTAGATAAATTGTCTTTTTCACTGAATTTTTCACGGTTGCCTCGTAATTCTGTGCGCTATTTGTGCCTTCAAAACGTCGAGTAGTCTTTATCATCACTGTTTTGGCCGATGTTACTCAGAATGAGCTCCAGCAAATCTTGGGATTATTCAACATATCCTGTCAAATTAATCTTAACCCACTTTCGAGCGTGCTTGGATTAAGGTAAATGGAAGTGTGTGGAGGTTGAGCGCTGCTGAAAAATCGTTTTGTAGCCCACTGTCTCATACCGCAAAGTTCTCTGGAAGCGTAGTGCAGGTCGACTGAAGTGAGGGTCTAAACTTCCATACATGCAGCCGCACAGGTAGTTTCGTGTACATCAGCGTTCTGGGACATGATTGAAACAAGACGCTGCCAGAATCCCACGGTGCAGTTGATTCTTCATTCCATTGTACCCCGAAATTTTGATTTGTAGTGGCGTCGTCCATCGCGCAGATGCATATCCAGACGCCACTGGATCTAGTCAAAGAGCAGTAGCTGACAAACGTGCCCATGATGTAGTAAAATGTGTAGGAAGCACAGGAAAAATATTTTGCCTTTGGTTACTGGTGGCTGACTTATGGCATATTTAATCTATTATACTGCAGTGTTTTCAAGAGTAGACCTGCAAGTGAATGCCTTTTGTTGTAAGCGGAAGTACCGATGTGAAACATTTCTCTTTGGATTTTTTTTTTCCTTAGAGTATTTTTGTTCTCATCTTATGGGTGTTAGTGATGCCTTTGAATGTGACAAAAGTAGCGTTCGATCACACTAAAGATTTCGATTGATTGATAAAATGTGCATGGGAATTGAGCAGCATCAAAGTCATGCACGCTGAGAAGTAGACCTTGCAGCAGTGCTTGGTGTCCATTAAGTTATCCATGATTGTTTTAAATGGGCTTAAAACGATCCATGTAGTGTAGTTAAGGTCATGCAAACGTGGCTTTATCTATTTTATTTCAGTGTAGTGACTACGGCAGTAACATGCCGTTAATGCCGTGCGCAAAACAAACACTCTTGCAATGTGAGCAGCCTCCACATAAATGGCTTGTCCACATTTATTAGCATGATTATTCATGTATGAGGGATAAATAAGCAATTTTTGCTATACACTTGAATTCATTGATCTGTTTGTTCCACTCATTAAGTGGCTATACATGGCCCTTGTACCAAGACACCACTAAATATACATTTCTTACAATTTGGCATTGCATTTGTGATAATTTCTGTCATTTAGAAATACGTGTTGTCAGCCACTGGTTACATTGTTTGCTTGCATATTCTGGCTCTAGTTTTCATGCTGCCCATGTGAGACACTTTGCATTCTCATTGACAGGATTGACAGGATTGATATTAGATATGCCCTGCATTAAGCAGGTAAAGAAAACTGTGGATCAGCAATGTTGCTTACAAATGCCACCTATATTGGACTCATAGCATTCTAGATAATTAATGTCATTTAGAATGAGGTACCGGATATATTCTCATGTGATTGTTAATTGGCTCAAGAAAATTCTTGTTATTATGACCAAGAATTTGTGCAGGGGTGTTTTTAGACTTTTGCTCTTAGAAACACACTGTTCTTCATAGCATTAATGTTTTTGCACACATTTACTACTGCTAAGCCTAAGGATAATACTTAGACATTTCGTACATATTAAAATGATATGAATAGAATCAGTGAGTTCAATGAGAACGAAAGTGCTAACTAATGTTTTAGCAGATGAGTGTACATTTGGAGAATTTAAAGCTTCACTTTCTTTACATTCGTGTAAAGATGGTTAAGCTATTACTTCTTAATGTAAAATCAAGGATTCAATAATATTTGCAGTGATTGCCTCTAGCTAACTTTTGTCCACCTTATCATCTTGACCTGTCACACTTACAGATTGTACGAAAAGTCTTGGGTTGACTTTAGTATGTTTGAACATTGTGTAATGACTTGCAATTGCTCGGACAAAATAGAACAGCCGAGGATTTGTGGTAGTTCTGTTTAAGCGTAGAAGTCATGAGTCATGCTGGTGCATTCATAATTCAAGAGGCCAATGCTTAGAATGGCTTACTTTATTTACAACTTCATTTGCTACACTAAAATGGCAAATGAAACCTGAAGGGACAGCTTTTATAACAAAATCAATTGCGAGGCTATAGTTACGTGGTACTGCATTCTTTCAAATGTGACTGTGCCACATATAGTTTAGCGCAACTTAATGGACCCTCACGCAATTCAATGTTCTTATCGGATGTCTTGGAATCATGTTATTCTTTGACACATCAGTTGAATGGTTGGTTTCTGCCAGCAAAAACCAACTCTTATTAGAACCTGCCCTTCCTCATAAATAATGCTATCCCAAATTTACCCAATGATTAAGAGGGTACAAATGTTAAGAGGGTACAGACCTTGTGAAGCTACTGCTTGTGGTTTTTGTGTGCCCCTGACAACTCTGTTTTTGAATGCTACTGTTGAATAAACATGGGATTTTACGTCATATATGTGTGTGTGTGTGTGTGTGTGTAAGCAGTGAAGGAACGGACGAACGTGCAAGAACTTTTTACATTCCAGCATTTCGGCCGGTGGTCCGGCCTTCGTCAGGGACCACTGGCCGAAACGTTGGAAAGTAAAAAATTCTCGCACATTCGTCGGTTCTTTCACTGCTCATATTTGTCTAGATCTGCAGAAACATTTACTGGATATATATATATTGCCTTGTTTTTATTGTTTGGTTCTCTGCATCAAATGAGGCCATTCCACATTAACTAAGGATTCATCTAATGTCACTTGTGGTAGCTCTAATATTTTCTGGTACACTGGCTGTTGGTACATGCAGACTTAAAATATATTGGCCAGCACATTAATTTTGAGAAAAATAAATTGTTTGCAGAGTTTAGGAGCTAAAATATTGTTTGTACTTACTGTTAGCCTCTGTTATTGTGTAAGCGAAGGACAAAAATAAAACATATTGATTGATTGATTGATTGATTGATTGACATGCTGTCACTATGCAGTAACATGTTCATCCAAGTGACGCAGGACGGCACATGGCTGATCACTGAGCTCAGCTTGTGACAGCTGTTGCGCACATGTACTTACATCAGTCATTTAACATCATTCATTTAACTTTTGATAAAAAATGAGGACACACCTATCAAAGCACTTGCTATTGTGTGAAATTTTGGTTTATTTGGTCAAATTTGTTTGAGCAAATTGTTCACAAGTTATTCATGTTGTTTCATGGTCTGACATGAGGCCACGTGATATGTAAGCAAAGTAGTTTGACTGGAATACAAAACATAGATTTACAAAACTATTTGTTTAGTGTTTGATATAAAGTAGTAAGGGGGGTGCCTTGTTCTTGGTGTATCAAATTTGTTTGTGCACTATGCTTTTATGCAGTAATGTTGATCCTGTCCTTAACAGTGTCCTAGGTGAATGCCACATTATTTTGATGTTGCCAGAGTTACTTATTATTCAGTATTAAAAAAAAAAGCGAGAACTGGAATTTTTTTTTATATATTCTGTTTGAAGTGCTTCTTCAATTAAAAAATTTTGGCTTTCCGATCTGGATACTTGCAGCTGGCATGTGCGCAGCTTAACCTTGAAAACCTTGGTGTCAATGTGGCTGATCATACCACCATGTGGTGGTAACTACCGACAGGGACCTCAGGTAAGGCTGTTATATGTTTAGGGTAAATTTTTGATGATGACCATTCATTTCTGAAGTGTATTGGTATAAGATTTTTTTCAGGCCTGCATGCATAATCATAGCTTTGTTTTCTTGCTTACTAATTTGGTGGGACAAGTATGTTATTCTGAGTCTCAGCCTAATTTTGCATTCATTTCCTTAATGCAAGATATTTTTTAGGGCTTTTGGAATTCTAGCTGTACCATGTCAAACCCTGTTATAGGGTATATACTTAGGAGAGGTATGCAGCAGATTCCTGAGAGTGAAAGTGCATGCTGTGTCCTAACATGCTCGGTCAATCCTATGTGGTAGCTTACTGGCTGATGTGTTGTGTTGCTGAGCTTGAAGGCGCAGTTTTGATTCCCAGTGTTGAAAGCCTCATTTTGACGAGCACAGAATGCAAAAGACCAGTCTACTTATGCTTAGATGCATGTTAAGTGCGGTGGAAAGTATTAGTCCCCTACTGTGACTTGCCTAACTATCACATCATGGTTTTACCGTGTTAGACCCCATAATTCTTTTAAATGCAGTGGTCTCTGACGGAGCCTAGGCACCTTCAGGATGAAGTATATCAAAGCCACTACAGTTCCCCAGGAAATCCAAGTGTGGTTTCAGGTAGGCCTGGCACATACGTATCCTATGAGCTTGCACGTCTCAAGTAACTGTTTGCGGGCTTTAAAGGGCCCATGACAGCCATTTTTTTGTTGGGGACTTTTATGTTCTAATGAGTAGAACAGTGTCTTGTAACCACGGCATGGAGTGGCAAATTCTCCAGCGCGAAGTCTAATTACTCACAACATCGTTAATTTTGTTCAGTTTTAATGATGCTTCGAAATGCGCGCCAAGAACTGCAAGAAACTAGCGCCGCGGGGCTAGCGCGGCGGCTGTCGGAAGTGAGCGCAGGCACTGAACGCGTGAGCTCAAGATTCGGTGACGTTGCGGAGAGTGCGGGCGCCATACCAGTTGCTGAATTCGTCTGCTCGCCGCACCCGCTTTGCATCATAGCGTGTGTACAATGTACGCTTGAGCGACCAACACGGAAAGCAAGCAAAAAAATACGGCTTTTGGCGTGGCCTCCGCGATCGGCTGCGGCAGCCAGTCTCGGAGGCCACGCTTGGAGGCCATAGCGCGGCGCGCCCGTGTCTCTCTGTGACGTCACGATATCAACTTACAGAAGTGAAACGTCACAGATGGCCCACTAACCACGTCATACTAGTGGCGATGTCGATAGGTGCTGCAAGCTCGGATGAGCATTCCCGCTTACTTTGGAACCATATTAAAATTACTTAGAGGCGACGTTCGCCGCTAACACTCGGTCAAGGTTGCCTTCGTATGCAGGAAAACCAATTAATGCAAGCATCTTGCGTTTGAAATTTTGGTGTCATGGGACCTTTAAGTGCTTGTTGGTGCTGTTAGTGAACATTTGGGGTCTTTTCTCACCACTTAGCTGGACTTAGCCTGCTTGTACTACACTGTGGTAACATGTGAATGGCTGAAACCATGGACAAGTTATTTTGTACAAACAAGAATTTAGTTTGACCTCATTTCTTGCATTTTCAGAACATTCTCAATTCTTGTTTACAGAATATGTGCACACTGTAAGTTCTTAATTGTGTGCAGATAGCAATAAAATCAATGAAACCATTAAAAGGGTTGTTAATGTGAACATTAGCCAGTTTTAGAATAGGGTACCCAGGCATTTGTTTTGGGTTTTCTACACTGTTTGTAAATCACACTAACTTCTACCTGGATCATCATTCCGGCCCCCATTTTTTCAAAGAAAAGTGTGCATCCAAGCCACCCTAAAAGTTTCTTCGCATTGACCTCATGAAATTCTAAGGGTGGTTCACTTGCATTTTGGTTTATGGAAGACAGACCTTAGTCTAAAATGTCTACAGTGCAGTTAAAAGGACCACTTATGCAACCCCTTGAAACCCAAGGCCTAAGCACCCTATTCTAAATTCTCCATTATCAAGAGCAAAAAGTACGAACACACTGCGTGATGACGTATTAGCATGGAGAGAGAAAGCATTTGGACCTGTGAACTAGTTTTCCTAGAATGCTTTGCTCATGTTACTCACAGCAAAGGTTTAGTCAGAACAGCCTCTAGGCCTGTACAGCACGTTTTAAAGAGAATGATCGTCGTGCTGCTGCTGTGCTGCCATACCAAACAAAGTTGTGAATTGTGCATCTGAAGAGACTATCCACAGGAGGAGATGCTGATGCTCAGCACAATTGCTTCGCATCTTTTCTCAGGTTATGTTTAACCCGAGTTACTTGTTTCACCTGCCTGCAAATAGCATTATGGTGCTCTATAGTAATTGGCCGACATCGATTACTTTGGCTGCTGTATCTATGTCTTGCCTTAAATTGGCCGACATCAATTACTTTGACTGCTGTATCTATGTCATGCCTTAATTTCTTGCAGCAAAGTGCTACACTGAGGAGGTAATATGTTGTGTGTACAGTACATATCCACCTAGATAGTTCTGACTTAGCTCTGACTGGTGGACAATACATCCAAACTTGTGACGTACTCACATGTGTGGACTGCATAGGTTTATGTCACTCACTCTCTGCAGTTCACTCCCCAATGACTAGCTGCGTGCTTACTTTGGCTGTGAAAAATTTTTATGTGGTTTTGATCAACTGGGACCTCCTGAACACAATTACAATGAGCTAAAAATAAAGCACTATTCTTGTGGCATGTGAAAATGTGGAGAATAATGCCAGTTATGTGACTTTAGCTCGTATTGTAGTAAACAAAATAAGATTATGATCACTAACATTCATTATAAGAATATACCGTATTTGCACGATTGTGAGTCGACTCGAATGTAGGTCGACCCCCCTAAAATTGCATCTCACACACACACACACACACACACACACACACACACACACACACACACACACACACACACACACACACACACACACACACACACACACACACAATCGCATTTCACAGAAGGAAAACTTATTGCTTTGAACTGAGCCTTTCGTATCCCTGCCTCAGAAGCACAGACACGGGCTTGTTGCGTGATCATATCACAGGTCACCAACAGCGATCGATCGCGTAAATCAGTCACGTATGCCTCAAGCTTCTCCCACTCCGGAAAGCATCCAGACTTTGGCCCGCGAAAGCCACGGCACTTGGAGTTGCATGAGAAGATTTCCTCGCGCTGAAGCCGCCACTGATCCCAAACTTGCGTCCTGCTGCGCAGCTGTTAGTCTCCTCGGCATGGAGAATAGCAGCCCGTTTGAACGCTGCTGTGAACGAGCGCCGATAGTTCTTGGGGCCCAGGGCACTCATGACAGATGGCACGACTCAGCATGACACAGAAGCACGCGGCGATGCGGCCGCTTTGGAAATTGTACCACACAAAGAGAAGCTCTTCTGTCAACTACCAATACCCCCCATACGGTGGCTCTTCCATCAGTGATTGATGCTCCCACAAGACCTGTGTGCTCGGTAGATTTTAAAAAGAACAGCTTTTGTATAAAAACGCGCAATACCCATGCGCTGTGGGTTGAGTAGGAAACTTTATTCGCAATTATGAGAACACATTCGCTGCAACAGGATTCCATCAAAGCCACTGGCTGCAGCACAATACCAAAACAAACATGGCGGCAGATGGAAGAGGCCGCTCGCGATTTCCATTTATTCGTGGGTACGTTACTCGCATTGAAGAAGCGTTTTGTTTGTCTCAAATAAACAAAATGAGTTTTAGCGAATCTTTTGATTCAATGCACGGTGCTAACGTAGCCACAATCACATCACGTTAATACACTTCCAAATGCGATGATGGTAGGTTAGTCACCCTATGTATGGTGGCCAAAGGGCGCAGATCGGAAACGCCAACTTTCAAAGTCAGCATCACCTTTACTTGCGTCAGAATGTACACAATGGTAAATTAATACGCTATGTTTCGACCGTAACCACGGAAACGAGGGCGCAAAGCTGTCCTCACCTAGTAGCACCCCTGATTTCTCGTTTCTCTCGCCGTCAACAGCGGCACACGGTTCGACTTCGATTCTAAGTCGACCCTTCAAAATTGGATTGTCAAATTTGAAAAAAAGGGTCGACCTACAATCGTGTAAATACGGTAATTACTACATGCTGATATTGGCAAGACATTATGAATAAACTTTGTAATCCCAGATGATTTGCTATATCTGTTTGTTGGTGCAGTAAACTTGCTGAATAGTGAAGTATGTTTCCCTACTCAACTTCTTTACGAAGGGAATGTTGTTGGTACCAAGGAGACAATAGGTGATGTTTCTTGAAGGGATGTTGAAGCGAGCTCATTGGTATCATATGGATATGTTTGAACAAACATCACTAATAAAACAAACACGGAGGACGAGAATGAGGTTGGCAGTCAGCGCTTGTGCTCATTCCTGCCCTCTGCATTTCAATTTTTGTAGGTGTAGGTGGAATCCAACCAAAGGCAACGATTCTAGACAGCTGGAACGGGCAGCATATGTGGTGTAGTGTTGTCCCCATGCATCCATTTATACACTCCCTCTTGTCGCGTTTAATGTTATCCTCATGCGAAATGAATATGTGTAAATTTTAAACAATAAATATTTTATGCGACATTTGAGTGGCAGATGCAGTGCAACCTTTTTGCTCTTTTCAGAAAAGCTTGCCCCCAATGACAGTGAGGGTGTGAGTCACTTGTTACAATGAGAGAATGAGCAAAAAAAGTTGCTTCTATGAAAATGGTGGGCTGGACCGGAACTTTGCTTTATACATTTCCCTCGGTGGCCCTTTGACATGTTTATTTGCCTGGTGGCATCATGGTAGTTGCGTGTTTTTGCACTCATAGTGGACAAGCCAGCCAACCTGTGCCATTGCTTCTGCTGCTCAGCAGAAACAGCTCTCGGTCTGGAGGCTCATGTTCTGATAAGTGTGAATAATTAGCCATGAACGCCAATGTTGACGCTGCGGCTTAAAAGTGAGAAGTCGACACAATGTTGAGCCTGCATCCTGTGGCTAGAACTCCTGCTCCTGCTTTGTTCCAGTGGTGGGGGTCATGTTCAAATTGCTGATCACTCATTCAGTCCACTGGCTCCTCCTAATCGAGTATCGGAATTCAGCATCATTGAAGCATATGAGCACATTAAATTTGGAATTTCTAAACAAAGCTTTGCAGTAATGACCTAATGTTTTTTTTCTGTGTGCGTGTGTCATGCATGGCACATCGAAGTTTGCAGCACTATATCATTCCAGATGTTGTTCAAGCGTTTGTCAAGACACTCAAAAATGATAAATTACCTGAAAAATAATGTATATGGTAGGAGTATAAAGGGTGAATGCTGAAGGGAAATATTTGTTACTGTTAAACATGCAGTAGAGCACCTTGTGATGTCCAGAGACGAAGTAAAGAGTGTGCAGCACTACCACCACGTGCAGAACCAAAAGTTAAAAAAAAGAAAGCACCATAGAAGTTGTTTTTGCTTACTCATAGTACTTTATCTTTTACTGATACTGTGCAATATATATATATTGTAACAAGATGTAACCAAAGACTAGGCGTTATCAGGACACGCTCACTATATTAGAAAAAGCCGAGCTCAAAGCAACACTAACGTCAACGTCTTCTTCTTCGCGCTGAGTCAGAGCTGCTGCCGGTGTGCTTGTCTACAATATATGTGTGTACACACATATATGTGTGTGTGTGTGTGTGTACACACACACACATACATAAAGAGCAATAGCAGACACGACTTCGCAGTTATCGTTTATTGCCAACAGTTTCGACCGCTGGTCCGGTCTTTTTCAAGGCATAGAGAGAAGTGAAGTGATTGCTGAGAAACTGGTCGGAAGAACAAAAGGGAGAGAGTGGTACTAGAGGTACACAATTCATTCTGCAGGTGAGCGTTATGGGTATGGGTGCTTGAGAGAAGGCTGTGCGGGAGGGAGAACAAGGTGGGCAGCTAGCTATACGGAGTGGAGGCAAGCAGTGCACAGTGGGGGGCATATATATATATATATATATATATAACAAAACAACACTGCGTTAATTCTGCAAAATAGTCTCAAATGGGCACCGTCAGCACTAGCAGAAGCCGCTCGTGTATTTTTTTTTTTATTATTGCAGGGCAAAGGCTTGATCTACAATGATCTGCAATGCACCTGTCTTGTGCAAGCTGATTACACTTTATACCTGTAAATTTCTTAATTTCATTCACCCGTCTAACTTTCTGCCATTCACAGCTTTGCTTTCCATACAATGGTACCCATTTCATTGCTTTAGCTGACCGGTGGCTATATGTCCTATGCATTACATGGCCTGCTGAGGTCCATTTTTGCTCTTAATGAAGGGGCCCTGTAACACTTTTTGAAGAAAGCCTGAAAATGGTGCCAATCAGTCGTTAAGGCTCCTGTCTGTGAACGTGTGAGCCAAATATAATTGCACTGTGCACACCAGCGAATTCGCAGTTTCGTTTCAAACATGGCTAGAAAGCGCCCGCTCATTTTTAAACAAATGGCATTGCTGGGGGCACTGAGTACATCGTTTGATTCAGAAATAGCATTGGCCATTTTGAGGATCGTGGAAAGATCATCTGCTACGCTTTAGTTATTCTTTTTGAATTCAACAACCAAACAAATAAAGAAAATGTGCATATGTCAAGAGCAATGAAAAATACGAAGCGCCCCCCGTGATGATAATTGTTGAAAGAAGGGTGGGTGCTTTCCAGCTGTACTTGAAACCAAATTGTGAGTTCCGTGGTGCATGCAGTGCAATAATGTGTGGCTCGCATGTAATAGGAGTCATGATGGCTGATCAGCACTGTTTTCTGCGTTGAAAAAAGCGTTGCAAGGCCCCCTTAATGTTTACTAGAACATCAGCTCTTTCTGTTCTTTGATCTACCTTGCCGTCTTCCTGTCTCCTAAGGGCCAACGCTGGCAACTGTTGAACATCCACTGATATCAATTAGAAGAGAAGCTCAGGGGAAGATGGAGGCTTGAATTGGTGAACAGATCACTAAAAATGATGTAGAACAGAGAATGTCGCTGAAGCCAACGTTTTGACAAGTGTACTTGTCTTCGTCAGGACGGCAACTGCATTCTCGAGCGTTTGCTTCTCCCCCGTCCGCAGAAGGAGAGGAGGAGACAGTTTTATGCTGCTAAATAATGCATGTAGGTACAATAATACAAAAACTCGAAGTGGTAAAAAACTGGAAAAAATTTTGAGATAAGCGGAGCTTCAAGATAGCTGAATTCATGAAAGTATAGGCATAACCACCGTGTAAAGGTGGCATGACACCTTTCCTGTGTGGCACTGGCAACCACTGGCATCGTCACAGAAGCTTAATGTACCAGCAGGGGTACTTTTAGTAGATCATTTTTGGCATATCATGTCCAACACATCGGTAGTAGATAGGCATCGGCAACACTTCGCACATACAGTCGAACATGGATATATCGAACTTGAAAGGGACCGCGAATTAGTTCAATATATGAAAAATTCAATGTAAAAAAGTACAGACCCTGAGGCCTTACCAGTGGCGGACGATTACCTACTATTGGCGCATTCAAGAATGACTACTAATTCCGCACACACGATGCAACAGAATGTTTTATTTGCGTGAAAAAAAAAATCTCTTATCTTGGCCTGCTTCTTTGTCTTCGAGATGAAGTTGAAGACGCTGACCTCGATCTTATCGAGGCTGTCCAGGTGCGACAGCCCGGTTCCCTCTATGTCGCCGCAACAACGGCGAATCAAGCCGAACGCTGCCACCACTTCAGCGGCGGAGTACACGCATGTAGCAGCCGCCTTGTCCGGACAATCTTCGTCGCCACTTCAGCTGTCGGCCTGGGCATCCTGGGTCCCTGCGACCGCAGCTACAATGCCCTCATCAGCGTGGCTCGCAACAGCCTGAACATTGCAGTCTGCTTCCACAAAATCGTCTGCAGACACTTCGGGTGGAACGGCAGACGGGAAGAGGGACGAAAACTCATGAAACGCGTCGTCTATGCGCTCTTTGTCGCCGTTTTCACCGGTTTCCGCAAGTTCCGTCATCACGAAGCGTGCCTTCCGGAAGCAGTTGGCCACTGTGCCCATCTTCACGTCTAGCCAGGCGCCCCTCATTTGAATAACACCAAGCAGGTCAGCCTTCGGCTCGGTGCCCATGCGGAGGTTGACCAGCAGCCTATCAAGGAATCGCCTCCTGTAGCCCACCTTGAAGGACTTGATGATGCCCTGGTCGAGCGGTTGCAGCTTCGCTGTTATGTTGGCCAGCAGAAACTTCAGCTCGATGTTTTTGAGCTCGCAGGTGGTGTGGTGGGCCGAGCTGTTGTCTACAAGAAGGCAAGCGCGGCGTCCCGACTTGCCCAGCTCGACGTCCCACGCTTGCAGCCATTCTGTGAACAGCTGACGCGTCATCCACGCCTTCTTGTTCGAGGCGTAGCGAACGGGAGCTGCTTAGAGTACTTGAAACAGTGCCGTGCCCTTGCTTTCCCGATCACAAAGGGCTGGAGCTTCCGAGACCCATCCATGTTGGCTGCCAGCAGAATGCTCACGCGGACTTTACTCATTTTGCCGCCGTGACACATGCTACCCTGGACGTCAAGAGTCTTGCTCGGCAGCATTTGCCAAAATAGACTGGTCTCGTCGGCATTGAAGATTTCCGCGGGTGAAAACTTCGCTGAGATTTCCGGCCACTCCTTCGTCATCCACTGCTGGATGTCTTGGCTGCTTACGGCTTTGCTTTCGCCAGAAATGGTTTTGCCAGCGATGTTGTAGCGTTGCTTAAATCGGTGAAGCCACCCGGTGTTGTTGGCAAATTGTCATCACCGAGTGCAGCGGCAAACCATTTGGCATCAGCGTTGGGCCATCCACAAGAATGTTCTTCACGTGCACTTCTAAGAACCAGGCATAGAGTGCCTTTTCTACTTTCCTGTGGGCAGGAGCGCGCACACGACAGGCTTCCGACATTCGTTGCTCCGCCACCTTTGTCTTGTTATCCACCTTATTTTTCAACAAGGTGCTTAGAGGTGGTATCCCGATGTCATCCGCCCCCGTCGAACTTTTTTCGCCCGCCTCAACACGCTGTATGGCTTTCAACTTCGTCGCATTCAAGGTTCTTGCGCTTATTGACGCTGGCCATTGCTACACGAGAAGTATAATATTCAAGCAATCCGCAGCGCCTTTACACAGCACACACAGCACGCACGCAAAAGAGGAATGCAGTGGTATGCGACAACTCACTAAAGTGAACTCCGCCTACAAAGTGCTCACGATCAGTCGCGATGGCGGCGATGGCTACCCGGGCTACCTGCGAGGGCAGCAGTGATGTACGAAAGGCGCGAGCTGTGGTTGGCTGATCAAAAACAGCAACAAAAAAAGACAAAAAAAAAAGAAAGAAAAGGGAAAAGGAGGAGGCCGCCGGCTCCTCCATTCCTGCTCTCCGAGCCGACGGTAACGCGGAGAAAGCATGAGGAAGAGAGGGAGAGAAAAAAAGAAAAAAGAAAGCCGTTCTGCAAGTTGGAGAACGCGCCCGACGGGAGTGTAGTCCGAGCCCTCTCGCCCTCACGTTTTTTGAGCGTTTCGGGTGTCTGCTGAGGCCGCGGTGCCGCGAAGGTGGCGAAGGTTTCGAGGCGCAGCGAGTGCCGAAGCGCACCTTCCAGCTCACGCGGCGTTCGATATATCTGATGGCGGGTAAAAATACCATTCGATATAAACGTGCGAATTTCTATACTTTTGCAAAGGATTTTCAATGGGATAATTTATGAGTTCGATATAGCCGAAAATTCGATATATGTGGGTTCAGTATATCCATGTTCGACTGTATTTACAAAGAATATTATTTATGTTTGGAAGTGCATAGAAGTATTTTGTTATGAGTGCTAGTGGCTGGTTGGTCCGCGCTTTAGGGTCTCTTTTTTTTTTTTTTTCTAGTGCTGGTGTCCTATCTAGTTTACATGCGTCATTGTATGCCTTGTGAAGAGCGTCGTGCGGGCGATTTCAATCAGCTAAGGTTGCCTTTAAATTGCTTAAATGGTGAACATAATCCATGTCGTTGCTGTAAATCCTTCTTATGCGCCTTGCCTGTCCGATAAATATGCCTTGTTTGCAGCGTCGTGGGTGATGACAATTATAATCAAGGTATTGCTGGCTATCCATTGGCTTTTTGTAAAGTGTCGGCTTTAGTTTCCCTTTTCGATGGATGCTGTCATGTCGAGGAAATTAATTTTACTATACCAGTGGTGCATGGGAAATTTAATGCTGCGATGAAAGTTGTCAAAATGTTCAAAAAATGTGCTTAGGGCACTTACACAATGTTCCCAAATAAGAAAGATATCGTCTATGTAGTTGAGGTAGGTGCAAGGCTTTAGTGGTGCTGATTCCAAGAACTGTGCTTTTGCGTCCAGCTTTCTAGAACTGCGCACACTGTGTATTTCCAAGATATGTACGACAATCGGACTCTTTGGAAACTTTCGTTCTTTCCATTTATATTAGTCACCCTAACACCTGTCACCGAACCTCCCCCCCCCCCCCCCTTTCTTCTTCTTCTTCTTCTTCTTTTTTTTTTTTCTGTTCGCACATGCCGCTGTTCTCCTTCTCTCCTTCTGTGGACGGGGGAGAGCGTGCAATGGCGTACAGAATTGAGCACTCGAGAAAGCAGTTGCCATGCCATCCTGGCGACGACAAGTCCACTTGTCGAAATGTTGGCTCCAGCGACATTCCCTGTTTTACATCACTTTTAGTGATCTCTTTATCCACTGATCTCTGAAGTATTCGTTATAAGTTCTCTTTGGTACTGTTATGGTGTTTGCAAAACTATATAATTGTAAGTCGTTTAGTTTTTCTTAAAGTGAACTTCAAGGTTTGTTATCAGGTTCCCACTTTCATTCTTTTGAATGCAGCCACCTGGTGTTTTTCACACAATCAACATTGCTGTCTTCTCAAGGAAGTGGTAAAAAGCAAGAGGCAATCCTTCAGCACTAAAATAGTCCCGAAAATTGTCGCTGTGGAGTTCCAAAAAGCTGGCACAGCTTGATGCATTGTCAGATGACATTGCCACTTTCTTTTCTGGGGCTAGAACCAGATGTGTTTTGTTTATGTTAAGCAAGGCAGGCTGTGACATCATTGTAGATGTTGCATAAAGCAGCATGTTTGTTTGGACACTTAGTTTCTTGATTATTTAAAACGATTGATGAGTTTCTAAGCAAGTTTAACCACCTTGTAGGACAACGATCAGCTGCCAGTCATAATTTGGGAATGCCTGTCGTATGCACTCCAACCCATCTTTATTCTTTGAAAAATTTTACGGTGAGACCGAACATTCCCCAGTGCTTCACCCACTCATGGTTCACTTCGTGGAGATGCGTGAATTTTTTTTTGTTTCATTTTGGCTCACTGGACATGATTGTATTGCCCGCTTTATACTACAGGCAAACCTCTGAGTTATAAAACGTGTACTGCTGCATCAGACAAAAGCAAGTGCTGAGCGAGGCTTATATACACCTTTTCATAGAGGGCTCCCTGGGCACCACCATAACCACCGCTGGGCTGTGCTAGACATGCGTCACCTCGCACAAAAACACTGCCGAGGATATTTAGCAGCATTTTTGGCGACTTGGGAGGTTTTCATCATGAAAGAGCGCGCACACACTAAGACAAAGGAAATAAAACAGAGGACACGAGCCTTTTTACTGCCGCGCACAGCCCAGTATGGCGGTGCTCCGTGTGTCCTGTGAATATGTCTATAGCATTCTCCACAGTTTTGCTTTTATTGCATTTATATGGACACTCCGAGGGCTTTTTTTTGCCATCACTGTCGTGTCTTTCATGTTCCATGTATATATAAATACATAATAGAAGTTGCAAATAAATTTTATTTTTTGTGAGGCACCGAGTTGGGGAATTGAACAAACAACTGTTTGGCTCCGAAGTGCAGTGCCGTGAGAGCATGCTTTCCCTTTGGAAAATGGCGAGCTATTTATAGGCATCCTCCAAATTTGGCAATATGCCAACCCAACATCTCTGAGCTCCTTTAGTGTTGCGTAGGCTTGTTTACAAATTGACTACGGGAAGGTGTAATGGATGGGATCCTGCCTCTGAGCTCATTCTTGGCCAGTGTTTCTCCAGTGGAGCAGTGTGTGCTGCTTCGTGCCATCAAGCCCCCATACATCAGTATGCTGGCTGAAGAGCTCCAGGACAATGCTTGTCATGCAAGGCACACTTGCATGTGTGTCCAGATGCAGCGGCAAGTGTGACACATGATGCATCTCAATGCTGGATGCCCAAGGTGGGCACTGCTAGATGGGGCATGATACCTAGTGTTCCTGTGTATACTCTCGCTGGAAGCAGAGTTGTGCACAACTGTTGTTGTGCCGCTATTCACTGCTATCACATAAAAGAAAAAAAAAAGACATATGTTCCACGGAACTGCTGAAAAGCCAGTTGTGGATGCAACAGCACAACACAACATCTGCATTACACCATGGCCTTGCAGATATTGAGTGTCCGGGGAAAGCCATGGGCATGGTCCCACATCACTAGTGGTGATGTCACCATACCAGCACACGAGGTGAATACACTTCTTGTACAGTGTGCTAATTTTGCCTCCCATGTGTATGAGGACTTGACTCCATAGTTTCAAAACATAATGGCAGGCCTGTAGGAGCATATACAAGGATACTAACAAGGTTGTGGCAAGGCAACGACATCGAGAGGATTGGTTGCACATATCAGAAGCATAAAATATTGTCCGCAAAGCTACTGGTTTTTGTATAGTGTTCCAGTGTGTTGCTATCACATTAAATTGTTTTGTCTTACTGGCAGAACTGTGTCTTTTTTAAATGTTCATATGCAATTAAACTTGTTTTGGGAGCAACTTTCTTTCTCACCCTCTTTCTTAAAAATTACTTTTTAGGGGGAACTGGAGAGCAGAGGAATTGACATTGTGTACTCTCACACTGTAATGAGTCTTCTTCTACATCCTGACCAAGTAAGTGATTTCTTGAATGCTGGTACTCGGTAGGAATCAGAACTATGTACTGATACAATATCTTGAACTGCTTGTTTTTTTTTTATTATTAAGGGACGGTCATAGACTTCAAAACCTACTTAGTAGTGTATAATATAAATTACAGTATTGTTACGTAATTCTTCCAGAGCATTTTTAACTACTGAGTCGGGATTTGTGTATGCAATATGTTTCTCTTTAAACACTAATATCTTATGAAAATCCAATGACAGTAAGGCACTTGTCATCTTTGCACACAAACTCTGTCCCAAGGTGGAAATGCTTTGCTGCTGCTAAAGTTGCATTGAAATGACTAATCAACAAAATCTTATTCATTAGCTGTTTGAGTATCAACCTGAGAGCTCTTGTTTATTTGGCAAAGTTGTATGGTGCAACAATTTATGGCATGTACATTTTTGAGAAATGCAAGCAATGACACATAATTTAATATTTTTGTTGCTGAATTTCAATCAAGATATCGAAACTGAATACGTGGAATGTGCAGCAAGTTCGGCGCTTTGTTATGCCAGACCGCAAATTCTTGTGACAAAGAAGTCAAGAAGTTTGAATAAAGGTGCATTGCAGTAGAATTTGGCGAAGAAAATGGCAGGTCATCTGAAATACATAGAGCACTTATTTTTTGTGTGGGATGTATGCTGTTATACAGTAAAACCTCATTATAAGACTCTTATAATGAGCGTCCCTTGAGCGTCTCTTAAAGAGACGCTCAAGGGAACCAGGAAACATGCATCCTGTAACCAAAATTCAAAAAGCACAGAGGAACCACACTAGGTTACTAGATGCCGTTCCTGACGTCTGTATGCCATGAGACGTCTACTGAGGTGATCATAGGGACCCCAGCAGACGTCTCATGGCAGATAGATGATGCTTTGTTATGCATCATCACCAAAGTTCGTTTAAAGATATCTACAGGAAATTGCTCAGGGTGGCTTAAAGAAGCAGCTTTTTTTTTTTTTTTTTTTTTGTGACTGCAGATTGTATTAGCTTCTTTCCCAACTTCTAAAGGTAAAGCACTTCCCTTTGTGAACCTCCCTGTTGCCAATGCTACCTTTGAAGCGTTCTTAGATGTTCGTCGGCTTTTTCTCCGGACATTTTCTGCCCTGCAATGTCCTCTTTACCCTGCTTCTTTTCTAGTTCATCTTTAAGGGGGCATGCACTATTTACTTGTGAGAGGATCGCATGATCTGTAAGCCCTTCAGAGCGCAGGAGGTCCACAAGGTGAACATGTTGAGGTTGTGTCTCTTCTAAATAAGTGAAGAATTTACTCTAGGGACCTGAAAAAGTTGCTCATAGTAATAGAAGTGCCCCTTGTAAACGCGTCTCTTGTATGAATGTTGTTAACGTAGCAAACATAGGAAAACCAACCAAACCATTTTCAAATCTCTCATAACAGAGTATCTCTTGTAACAGTGTCTTTTGTAATGAGATTCTACTGTATTTTCTAAAAATATAATTATATGCGAGGCACTCCTTTGCCTGTTATGCTGCTTCAAAAAAAAATAGAAGAGAAAGAAAATGCCAAGGTGGCTACTGACAAGCTTTGCACGGAAATTTAGTTTTTCTTGCACATAGTACAAAAAGAAAAGAAAAATTAGCACCAAACACCACAAGCAAAGGTAAGGCGATACGTTGGTGCAAATGAGATGACTTGCCCTTTTCATGAAAAGGTACTGTCACAACATGCCTGAACATAGGTTTTTGTATACTGTGCATAAGCTTAGTGTCATCATCATCATCATTAGCCTATCTTATGTCCACTGCAGGACGAAGGCCTCTCCTAATGCTCTCCATCCTTTCCTGTCCTGCGCGAGCTGATTCCATTTGATGCCTGCAAATTTCTTAGTTCGTCACCTCATCATACTGTCTGTCGTCCTCGACTACACTTACCTTCTCTTGGTATCCATCCCGTCGTTCTATCTAACTAGAGTTAGAATGTGTTCTAACTAGAAATTCGATGGCTACACGCGCCTGCTGCTTCTGCTGCACAATATACTATCGCCATAAAAGCACGTTATTTCTGTTTTCCTGAATCATTTCCTGGAAATCTGTGTTAACCCAGAGCCCTTGAAGAACTTCGGATCACTGCGAAAGTACAGGCGTTGCAACTCTTGACCGCGCATATCAAACCTTTGGCTGTACACAGTGTTTGTATACGGAGACATAAATAGCCTCTAATTTATAGAACCAACAGTCAGTTTGAATGAATCACTTTTAATTCAGCAATTGACAACCAAAGAATGCTTTATATGGCTTTTCCCCAGTTTTCATGTTTCATTTTGTGTTGATTTATCGCTACGGTGCCATGCTATATTTTAAGTTTGGTAGCTCATGCACTACTGTGTGGTTTTCAGAGTCCTTTTTAACTGTTTGATTCTGCTCTTAAGTTGCCCATTCAACTAAATTATTTTTCTTTGTTTTCTACATTTGTAAACATCTCGTGTAGCAGGTGTTGATTGCATCTACAGTTAGCCTGTCAGAACCAGGCTTGTTTTGCACAATTGTTCGGAACTGTTTATTGCTCCACCAAATTCAAACCCTATAAGACCAGCACCTGCAACCAAATATTTTTATTTAGTTCAGATGCTTGCTCCAATACACATGCACAGTACATACTTTGTGCGTATATTTTGTGTTTTAAACAACTCATTCTCTTTCATGACTGAGGCACTCATAAATATGCAAAGGAAGTCTTGTGGGCTCAACTTCTTTCCTCCACTAGCTGGACATGACCTGTGCACAGAAAGCCTGGACTACTTATTTATTTTTTCTTTGGTAAAGAAATGGACCCAGCATTCAAAAAAAAAAAAAAGAGAGAAAGAAAGAAGAGCAACTTCTGTGGTTGACACATGATGTGAAGGACAAGCCACTCTAGTAGAAGGAATTCTAGAATCAGGCAGCTGCCTTCACTGCCATATGCCCGATGCCAACAGAACAGACTAGACTCAGCATAGCACTTCGGCTGCCACTGGCAGCACACAAAGCTCTCCCATTGAGTTACGGTAAAGCTTCGTGACCAGAAAGTGTAGAAAGATCTGGTATTTACGTAGGTGTCGGATATTCCTTCATGGCGCAATGCCTTCAGAACTGCTGGTACATTCGAACTGGTCCATTGGTCCTGGTAAAGTGACATATATTTGAATGGGGGGAAAACTCTCGCTAATTTGAACTTGAAACACGCTACACGGTTTGAACAAGATTGCCCGGCTGCACAGAGTAATTTTTATGCAGTTCCAAGCGAAAAGACATGAAAATTAAAAAATACCCGCATTTCCCCGAAGGGGAGTATGAGGAAGTGCGAAGCACGGGGTGATGCTATGAGGGGGCGCGCGCGACTAAACTGCAGAGCCGAGCGAAGGAGACGGCAGCGAGAGAGCACGCGCCAGCCGACCCACGGAGGTCTGGCCGTTTTTAAGTGCAAAGCACTTTTACTGATGATGATGATTAAGTGTAATTAATGATTTAAAGTGGTGTTGTCATGATGCATTTGTACGCACACACACACATTTATATATGAAGTATTATTTATTTATTTTACACTTCACGCTTTTCGTATGATGCATTAATGCACCTCGCGAGTGCGTCACACACACACACACATACACACACCACACACGTCGCTACAGATCAGCACCTATTCGGCGGCCGAGGGTGAGTGCAAACCTAACGGGGGGAGAGGCACACCAGCTGCGCGGAGAGGGTGCGAGGAGCCGGCGCGGCGCGCGCAGCCACGGCGCGGAGGCGCCAGCTGCACAACGCGCCGTGACGTCACGGCGCGGAGAGCGGTGCGGAGCCGGCGCGGGGCGCGCGCAGCCACGGAGCGGAGGGCGGAGCGCGCGCAGTCACGTGGGGCGTGACGTCGCTGCGCCGTTGCTACAGACGCTCCTCTCCGCTTCTCGCGCCGTTGCTAGGGGAGAGGAGGAGGAGCGCGGATGCCGGCGGAGTTTTCGGGGTCGCTTAAGAAGTGCATTCGCACTTAAAACTCCACTGAGTCACTCCACTGGCTGCCGCAGTTTGCAAACCCTTAGCCACGTGATCAATCCACATACATTTTCTAAAGCATCTAGCGGAAGTTCTTTTCCTCTCCCATGAGCACAGCTCTTCTTTTTTAAAGAAGTGAGAAATACGACATCGGTGGTTTCGACCGGCCTACCGTTCGTAAAAGGGAACTGTGGAGGCATGCTCACGAATGGCATGCAATAGATGCAGCGCATGTGAAGCACATAACCAGCCCACCTGCCCGGCCACGGTGGTCTGATGGCTACGGTACTCGGCTGCTGATCTGAGGGTCGCGGGATCGAATCCCGGCCACGGCGGCTGCATTTCGATGGAGGCGAAAATGTTGAGGCCAGTGTGCTGTGCGAAGTCAGTGCACGTTAAAGAACCCCAGGTGGTCGAAATTTCCGGAGACCTCCACTACGGCGTCTCTCATAATCAGAGCTGGTTTTGGGACGTTAAACCCCACGAACCAATCAATTAACCAGCCCACCCGGCCACTTCCCGTAGCTCGCAGTTTGACTCGTCCGTTCTACGGCGACACCATCCCGTCAGCACCACGGTGCCGGGCACCGGTGCGTGGTCGGGTGTTTCTTCTCTGAGAATGCTATGCGAACTCTTTGCCCCACTGCACTGGTCGGCTCCAGTCCATGCTGTTGGAGCCTCGTCGAAAAAGGTGCACCCAATTGCAGATGACTGATTATCTTAATGCTCAAGTTACGAAAATAAACACGTTTTTGTACGTAAAATCCTCTTGTGTTTTTGCATGTGCGCTGGTGCGGTAGCCTCTTGTGTTCTTATATGCGCACTACCGCGGAGCATGGAACGATTGGCACTACCGCAGTGGTCTGTTTGGGTCCAATGCATTATTCGCCCAGATGTTTGAGGCCGTCACTTTCATGGGCACTATGGCTATTCATGCTTGTGATGGAAAGAGGGGTGTGAGGTGTGGGCCCAGAATCGCTCAGCAAAGGAACGCAATCAAGCCACGAATGCACTCACACACAAACACTAACTCTATTTACAGGCAAATTTATGTGCAAGTCAATGAAGTCTCTATAGCCTAGCTAATGACATGACTTCTTTTAACGGGCAATAACATCTTGATAAATAAAGTCTCTCGCCGTGTTAGGCTTGTGTGGCAGACTGTTGACGCGTCGGCACAGACTTTGGTCGGCCGATGTGATGCCTGTCTCGATGATAACATCAGCGTGCATCGGCCCATGACACAGGACAGCTTTGAGACAGAGTAGCAGTAGCGTAAGTCACCATGGTAGCTGCCAGCACACCGGACTCCGGTAAAGCCGCCTGGCACGGCAGCTGAACGGGATCTGCTGCCTGGATGGCAGCAGGAACAGCAGTGCCTTGGGCAGTCCCCAGGACAGCCGCCCAGGCGGAGCACAGCAAGCGCCTGAACTGGATCAGCTGGAACAGTGATACCTCACCTGGTTCCTGGGCCAGTCACCCAGCTGGAGTACAGGTCGCGTTCGTGGGTCAGCCAGCTGTCGGGAACTGCCGCCAGAGTGCAGGAACAGAACAGCGCCGGAATCGGATGTCCAGCCGAGAACCGTCTTGCTCGAACGCTGAACTGCCTCGAATGCTGGCAAGCGCTCTTGCGTCACGAGTTCTCGCTTTCTTCGTCTTCTCCGGCGTCATTCTCTGTACTGACGTAAGATTGAAGGACGCATGTATTACCGTTTGACTGCAGTTAATGCTTTTAGCTATACAACTGCCTCAAACAGCTCACAACAGAGTGCTGCTGTGTACAGTTTAATCCGCGCCGGCGTACGCCTACCCACACTTACGCTGTAACGGTGCTGCTACCTACACGTCGATGTCAAGGCCACACGTGGGGCATGGGTGTCATAATGTGGGCGGTGCTACTTTTGTGCGTTTTAACGCGATAGCGTTAGAGAGCTCGTTCCGCAGAAATACCGTACCGCCGTCATTGACGGCGTCGCGTGAGCGAAAAATAATAGCTCCAAAAATGGACAACTATGTCCATCTAGCGGAAAACATGTCAAGCAATGTCTCGACTACTATGGCCTCCGAGACGGCGGGCGCGCCCGCCATCTAGGAGGCCATGCGACTACAGCAGAGCCTATATGCGGTCGCGTCGGATGCTCTGCATCCACTTCTTTAGCATTTCATTCTCACGGCACCATTAAAGATGTGAAGTACTGCAGTTGCCATTTCACTGACCACAAGGCGATGCTTGTTGCGGTTGGCCGGAAGAGGTCTCCAGAAGAACAAATCGAACAGCTGCCAGGTAGTTAACGCAAGAAGGACGACAGAATGTGACCATTTACGAATAAAAGTGTCACGCCTACGCGCAGTTCATAATACAGGACCATGTGACTACATCACTGCACAAAATTTTCATGAAGTTGATATAAAAGTGCTGTTAAGTAGATCGAAAACCTCTTCCATTACTATAGGTACGTCGTGCGTGCTCGCGTGTGTCTGTGCGTGTGTGTGTGTGTGTGTAACAACACACATTAATAAGTATGCACTGAGTGGTTGAAGTGCACACTAGGGGTCGGATTTCGCTGTCATGTTCAACTCTTAAAGGCGAAACTTAAGGGTCCCCCAATTTTTGTAGAGCGTAAGTGTGTACTGCTTTTTAAGTTTGCACCCTCACTTTTACATATGCCGTATTTCCACAGTGCATAGTTAATGACATTGCACCCCAAAGGATTTGCGATAGTCTACTTTATCGCTGCGCATGTGTTTATAATATTGAAAATGCGCACCGTATCACTAATTAATGGGACTCTCGCTAGTTCGAACTCCGGTTAATTTGAACAAATTTTCTATCCCCATGAAGTTCGAATTAACTAGAGTCAACTGTATCTCTACTGAGCCAAAGCCTTTTCGTAATCTATGAAAGGCATATAGAGGGGTTTGTTGTGTTCAGCGGATTTCTCGATTACTTTGTTGATCATGTGAATGAAGGTGATCTATGATGGAGTATCCTTTTCTGAACCCTGCTTGCTCTCTTAGTTGATTAAATTCAAGTGTGGCCCATATTCTGTTTGAGATAACCTTTGCAAATGTTTTGTATAGTGCTGAGAGTAGTCTGATCGACCTGTAGTTCTTCAAGTCTTTTACAACTCCCTTCTTGTGTTATAATGGAATAGAATTTTTCCAGCTTACTGGTACATTTGAAGTTTTCAGGCATTGTGTGTATAGTGTCGCGAGCTTTCTAGTTGGGAAGTCTCCTCCATCTTTGATGAAGTCAGCGGTTATGCCGCCTTCTCCAGCTGCTTTCCTGTGTTACGTGCCCTGAATTGCTTTCCTAACCTCGTCCGCAGTGATGCATGGAGTTCGGTTTCCTGATCGACATTTATTACACTGATGGTGGGGAGACTCATATTTGAGCTGGCCAAAAATGTAAACAGACGATGGCTTAGGCGGTCAAAGCGGCTGTGTTCTGCATGCTTAGGTCAAGAACGCCTTGAGTGACATTAAACTTTGCCCACACTGTGGGTCCCACAGCTGCTGCGGCTACCTGAGGCATGGTCCGTTCACTTTTTTGGCCAATAATGTATATGCTTACTGTACATAGCCTTTTGTAATGGAAAGCAGTACCAACAAGATTAACCTGCTCAGAAATTAAGTAAACCACGCACACCAATTCTGAAAAGTAATAGAGCATGGTGACCTATTTATGATGGACTGCTGGTACAGAGGAATTATGAGGTGATTGTTGTCAGCTAAAGTGCGACTAGAATTAAGTTCAAAATGTACCACACCCATTGGAATACAATGTTGCTTAGACAGCAAAAACGTTCGTGAATGAGTTGCTAAAGTTGTATTCTGTTTCTGGAGTTTCATAGATTTTCATTCATTCACTTGACGGGACATTTGCTGCTTGCGCAACTTCTTTCAACACCCCTTGTTCAATTGAATCATTATACTGAGTGATGAAATCGTGTTTGTTCCACAGCTGTGAAACAACTTAATGAGCAAACAGACAATGAAGCCTAGGAAAGCATAGGGGAAGTTACTTGTTGTATTGTAATTGTGGAGAAAGTAGAAAAGAAACAAAGTGGACGAAAAGACTAACCTGCCTTCAGTGGGAACCGAACCCACGACCTTCGGATGTCGCGTCCGATGCTCTACCAACTGAGCTACGAAGGCGGTCGTCCCCCCGTCCACTTTATTGTGTATTTATGTACGTATTATCCTGGGAGTGTTAGGCAGTGCCACTCGTGGCCAAGGCGGCGTGTGTGGAGCACACTTTCTTGCCAGGAGGCGTCATGTAGAACGTGAACTTAGATGAGATGGCTGCTGCCCAATAAGCCCTCGCATGCTACCCAGGATAATACATACATAAATACACAATAAAGTGGACGGGGGGACGACCGCCTTCGTAGCTCAGTTGGTAGAGCATCGCACGCGACATCCGAAGGTCGTGGGTTCGGTTCCCACCGAAGGCAGGTTTGTCTTTTCGTCCACTTTGTTTCCTTTCTACTTTCTCCACACTTACAATACAACAAGTAACTTCCCCTATGCTTTCCTAGGCTTCATTGTCTGTTTGCTCATTAAGTTGTTTCTAACAAATAAAGAACGAGCCCTTGACCCCTTCCCTTTCGTTATTTCATAGCTTGGGCCTCCTTGCGGCAGACTTGGTGCCTTAGGTAGCATGCGAGCGCTTATTGGGCAGCAGCCATCTCATCTAAGTTCACGTTCTACGTGACGCCTCCTGACAAGAAAGTGTGTTCCACACACGCCGCCTTGGCCACGAGTGGCGCTGCCTAACACTCCCAGGATAATACGTACATAAATACACAATAAAGTGGACGGGGGGACGACCGCCTTCGTAGCTCAGTTGGTAGAGCATCGGACGCGACATCCGAAGGTCGTGGGTTCGGTTCCCACCAAAGGCAGGTTTGTCTTTTCGTCCACTTTGTTTCCTTTCTACTTTCTCCACAATTACAATACAGGTAACTTCCCCTATGCTTTCCTAGGCTCCATTGTCTGTTAGCTCATTAAGTTGTTTCTAACAAATAAAGAACGAGCCCTTGACCCCTTCCCTTTCGTTATTCCACAGCTGTGGTTATATATGGAAGAGACATACATTAACCATAAACATTTGCTTGCTCTCTTAATCCTTGCATTTATAAAACACAGGAAAAAAACATCTTTTGATTGAAGAACGGTGTGTAACCGAAGTGTGAAATCCCATAGGTTGTTCTGTGGCAGGTTCTGTAGTTTACACATGCCTAAAAACAAAGGTTTATTCATATTGAGATATTAAAGCACCCCAGATGGACAGCATCTGTGAGTGGGCTTCGGATGCTGGCGGTATGTTATACTGCTCCATAGGGCAGTGGTACCCTTATAGAGTATAACACTGTGGTGATAAACCCTATTAATCTGAGTGCTGCTATGTCATATGTCATACGTATTGCTTAATGAACAAATCTGCGATTAAGTATTTTTTTGTTAGGCTGTTTATCATTATTTTTTATATAAAGACAGTTGCTAACAATGTTGCTTCTAAACGTGTCCAGGAACTAGGAAACCGTGGTGCTGCAGTGGAGTGTCTAAGGTCAGCCACAGAGCAGGTAGGCACTGCTGTCTCTATGGGCTTTTTGTTAACACAGGTCCTTGGAAACATTGAAAGTCCTTGAATGGGAAAATTGCATTTTCAAGGCCTTGAAAGTCCAGGAATTCCTTTTCCGTCCTTAAAAAAACCTTGAATCTTGGGCGTTTTATAGGAGCCTGATAGTGCAAGTCTCATTTCTTGGCAGTTGAGCGTAACTCTGGCAAAATTCATTGCTTACAGCATTCTGCGCACACTTTTTTTTTCCATCTAGCTTGCTTCAACTTCCAGTAGGCCAAAAGACGTAAGTTACTTGGCTGCAGTGAGCCTGGAGTGTCTTCAGCTCCTCCGGGAAAAAGAAGTTGCACCAATGTGCTCATCTTCTTGTTACAAAAAAATAGTTTTACTTAGTGATACTAGAAAGCTTTTCATTTGGCTTTGTGTGGAGACAGGATCCCTTGGCAACCCACTAAACGCTTGTCATTCGTATCGCAGTGTAGTGTATGTGATGCAGTGGATAAGGTAAGTGACATTTTGAATGTTCATATCACAAAAAAAGTAAATATCTTAGTCCGCAGTGAGGCAGCATTACTAACCACATTTGCAGTCGGAAAACAAATTGTCCCAAGAAAACTCAAAGCCGACAAAAAGGTACAGAATCATGGAGGAAACCAAAGTCATAGGGAAGAAGAAAAAGAAGCTTGAGGCAGTTATTTCAACTAACATTGCAGACAGATATCCTAAAAGTGCACAAGTTACTGGTTTCATTGTGCGTATAATGAAAGCAAGCAGCCTGAGAAAGCTTGTGGTGAAGAACTTTATGACATTAAGGTGCAAGTAGCGAAGAAGAAAAAAAAAAAAACCTTCTCCGAGCTCAGAACTTCATCTAGTCTAATGAAACTGTATACATTGTGTATTGAGTGAAGTAATTTTTTCCTCTGCACAATAAAATAGTGTGTGAGCAGCTATACTGTTCATTATGCTGGAACAGCAGCACTAACGGCAGACAAGGACAAAGCAAAGCAAAGAAGTAACAGCTCAAAGGAACACAGATGACGAAGAAACGAAGACCACAGGACAAGCGCTGACTGCCAACTGAATGTTTATTGCGTGAAGATCAGCCTATTTATACATTCTCAGAAGAACATGCACACATCAAAACACTCACAATCACAAAATACAATCGTTCTTTTATGAAGTCTATCTCCTTCTGTGATAGTACAAGTGAGGGCGAACTAACACAATTATCTCCTTCTTGGTTGATATAGAACGCCTCTTGGCGCTGACTGCCAACATTCAGTTGGCAGTCAGCGCTTGTCCTGTGGTCTTCGCTTCTTCGTCGTCTGTGTTCCTTTGCGCTGTTACTTCTTTGCTCTGGATATGCACCAACTAGCCCTCATCAAGTTGTTGCTGGCACAAGGACAAAAGCACAACACGACACAGGTGCTGAACTCTTAACTAAAATTTTTATTGAAAGGCAAAGGCACGCATATACAGTAAAACCTCGTTAATTTGGAGGCCTCGGGACCAAGCAAAATATCCCAATTAAGTGGGATTCCCAATTATCCGAAACGACGCGAAAGCTAAAGAATCAGCCAGAAAACGTGTTACATGAGTGGCACATATTTATTGCCATAAGTGCAGCTACTTCGAGAAGAAGTCCTCAATGCGAGACTGACGTTTTCTGTAGTTTGCCGCGCTAAAAGTCATACTTTCGAGACGGTTGACCAGGCGCAGCATCTAAGCCTCGTCGCCGTTGCACTCGACAAAGCTACGCACAACACCAAGTGCATCGACAACTTCCGCCAAAGGGGGTGCTCGCGGAGGCTCGTCATCACTTTGTTCTTCATTATTTGCGGCCGAGTCGGACGCTTTTGCAGCGATCTCGCTGTCTAGGTCATCGTAGCACGTCTGCACTGTGTCCTCGACTGTCGAGTAATCGGAAAAGCTGATTGGGCTGCACTCTCCGTCCTCGGTGTGCAAGGCCTCATATCGAACACAGAGAGTCTCCCCCTCCTCCTCAAACTCACAGGTGATAGTACTGTCAGTGGTGACGGTGGTGGCATCCTTCACAAAACCGGCGTGCTCAAAACAGTATCGGAAACGGTGGACTCCACTTGCCTCCACGCATGAACAATGAGGCATATAGCGCCAAGAAGGTCGATGGAGTACTCCTTGCCGTTATCATAACAAAGGAGCATCCGCTTCAGCAGATTGTAGCGATATATTTTCCTAGTATGAAGGATAACACCTTGGTCCATCGGCTGCGATAGAGACGTCGTATTAGGTGGTAGGAATACCAGTTTAACTGCCTGCAGATTTTGAATGTCGCCGTGAGCAGGGCAGTTATCGACGACGAACAAAACACTGCGCTCCGCAGCCGCAAACTTGCGATCAAGGTACCGCACGTACTCCTAAAAAATTGCAGCTGTCATCCACGCTTTCTTATTATATTTATAAATAAGATCGTTCTTGGGTGGCAGTCGTGCATTTTTAAAACGAGGCTTCTCCGTCTTGCCAACAACAAGCAGCGGCAGCTTGTCCTCGCCGCACATATTTGCGCCGAACAAGACAGTGACCCTGTCTTTGTTTTGTTTCCGCCCCTTAACGTCTGCCTCCTTCGACGCGAATGTTTTCGTGGGCAGCATTTTATAGAATAGAGCAGCCTCATCAAGATTGTACACATCCGCTGCTTGGTATTTCGTGAGCAGCGGAGCCAAGGTGTGCTGCTTCCAGCCGTCGACAACGCTCTGGTCCGCGCTGCCGCTTTCACCACAAACAGTCACAAAAGTCAAGTTGTTGCGCTCCTTGAAGCGGCAAAACCACCCATTGCTGCATTTAAAGTCTTCATGGCCAAGCTGCAGCGCCAGCTGGTTAGCTTTTTCCCGCAAAATGGTCCCGTTGACGGGAAGGTGAGCTGCATTTGCTTTCTGGAGCCAAGCAATTAAAGCCTCTTCAACGTCGGCGTATGTAGGAGGGCGTACTCGTGTGCGCTTTGCCGAGTGCGTCTTGTTGTAGGCATCGATTATCTTCTGCTTGTTCTTAATAATGTTGCAAAGCGTTGACAAGGGCACGTGGTGCTTTTCGGCGAGGGCCGTTTTCGATGCTGTTGATTTGCTGGCTTCTTCAATTAAGCAAACCTTTTCTTGGAGCGACAGGCTTTTATACTTCGGCATCTTCTGAGCGCGCGGCAATTAAACAATTCACAAGGGAAAAACAAAAAAAGCACAGGCGGACACAACCACACCAGGCAGATGAATGCTCACCTCCTGATGCACAAGGCTTACAAAGGCAGATGAATGCTCACCTCCTGATGCACAAGGCTTACAAAACGTACACACACTGCGTTGTTGAAAAGATGATGATGGTAGATCGTAACAGCACACATCGCCACCTGGCGTTTACAAAAATTGCTCCAACATGGCGTCTATGATGTGCTTTTAGTACAAAATACGCGGCCTCCAAGATTGTCGCCTCCTATCCCACAGATCGAAAGCCGCGATCGTGTGCAAATTAACCGGGAAGTCACAGACTAGCCGTTCCAATTATCCGGTTAAATTTACATGTAAAAATTCGGGACCGCACAAATTATACAAATTATCCGGGATCCCCAATTAACAGAGTACAAATTACCGAGGTTTTACTGTATATGACAGCCGATTTGTCACATGACGCACCATAGCATCTGCGCAACAGTAAACAGGATCTACGCTTAATAACTAATCATGACAAAGTGATGACACACGTGTAAGATAAATGCGACAAGAAAAAAAAACATATGCAAGCAGATAAACACACAACAGTGCACAGACTATATGCCTAAACGCGACATCGTGGAATCTAAGTAGCGCGCTTTCCTTTTCCCAAAGGCCACCGACGGCTTGCTCACGCAACCTTCCCCCTCCCTTCCTGTGTGCAATGCTTCCACTACTTCTCTAGTGCATTGGTCCGGATGCCAGAACAAACAAGTGGCTTTCTCTGCCATCAGGTGACAGCCACACCCTCTACAGTGAGCTTGCAAGTGCAAGCCGCCAGACACCTGCAATGAGGACAAGTGCGCTTTTAATCGAACATTAATGCACCTACCGGTTTGTCCTATAAAAGCTCTCATGCGTGACAAAGGTACTTGTTGTTCAGGCATGACTTGTTTGTTCAGGCATCCATTTATCTTACACGTGTATCATCACTTTGTGATGATTAGTTATTAAGCGTAGATCCTGTTTACTCTGTTGCGCAGGTGATATGGTGTCACATGATGAATCGGCTGTCATATATATGTGTGCCTTTGCCTTTCAATAAAAATTTTAGTTGAGAGTTCAGCGCCTTTGTCGTGTCATGCTTTTGTCCTTGTCTACCATTAGCGCTGCTGTTCCAGCATAATGAATCACCACCAACTAGCCCAAGTTTCTCTTCTAGTTCTGTAGTGTTCTTTCAATTTTTTTTAAAGGTCCTTGGGAAGTCCTTGAATCTCTCCCTTGGAAACCTGTATGAACCCTGGTTAATTCGTGTGTTTAAAAATCAACACCTTCTTGAATTGGTTTTTGCAGAAGGCTGGCCTTGAAGCACTGGTGGATGAGCTCTGCAGGCGCCTGAACAACCGCTTGAACCCAGAGTCCGGTAAGCATATTACTTTAATATCATCACCATTTGCAGCCTATTCCATGTGTACTGGAGGATGAAGGTCTCTCCTGATGATCTCCAGTTCATCCATCTTCTCCGAGCTGATTCCATTTTATGCCTGGAAATTTAATTTTGCTATCTCACCTGACACCATGCTGGTCCTCAGCTGCATGTCTCGTCCCTTGGTATCCATTATGTCGCTCTATCTGACTTCCGGTTGTCTGTGCTGTGTGTTAAGTGTTCAGTCCAGGTTCATATTTTTGCTCGTTATGAACTAGAATATTGGTTCAAAAGGACAGAAAGCTGAGCGAGTTGGTAAAGGTCCATAGTTAAAAGAACAGGCGTGCAAAACATGGACACAAGGGGAAGAAGTGGACAACACGAACGCCGACCACGACATAGTTCTAACGCGAAACATACACACAGTAATTAATGATGCTAAGGGAGCAGGATTGTGCAGATAAGTAGAACACGGGAAAAGGGCTCATAGTACTAGAAATGAAGCTCAAAAGGACAAGCTTCCCTTGTTTGTTCTTTGACTCACTCTGCTGCTTTACAATATCTTTTAATTTTGTGGCTTTCATATACAGTTTTATCACACGCTGCCTGGTTCTTAAACTTTTCTTGAGATTCTGTCATCCTCCCATGGTTCAGCAACATATGTTAGTGCTGGCAATATGTGCTATTATTGTTTCTCTTTAGTGGCAGTGTGAAATTTCCCATCATGACTTGGGAATTTATGTGGGTCTCATTGTTTTGTGATTAGTTGGCATCATTGCTGAAGAGCAGGAGACTGTCATCTGCAAAACATAGGCTGCTAAGACATTCTCCGTTAATCCTTACTGCTATTCCTTCCCAGGCTGGTCATTTGAATACGTCTAAGCATGTAGTAAACAGCACTGAAGCGATATCTCCTTGCTAGGCCTGTTTCTCGTGCACAATTCTTTTACTTTTCTTGTGGAGGTGCGAGGTAGTTGTGGATCCTTTGTAGACGTTAGCAAGATTTTTCTCTTGTACTCCTTAACAATGTGAGGCCTACAAGACTGCTTGTGTGTCTACTGAGTCGGAACGCATTTTTGTAGTCCATGAAAGCTATATGCGCTACAGAGACCCAGGCATAGTACAGGACATAGTAATACTAGGTAAGCTAAGCAGTAGTGATCGCAGGTTCATAGGTACAAGGATTGGCCTAATCCTGAATACAACAGCAACGAAATTAAACCACTAAAATACAGGCAAAACAGATGAATTTAGGATTACCCTTGAGAATAAATATGATGCTTTAAAACTTGTGAAACAGCAATTGAAGTTGGTAGAAGTGCATGAAGGAAAGAAGTAGGCAAGCTCATTTAAGCCACAAGAGACTGAATAAAAAATAACAAGTACAAGTAACTACCCTGAGAGATAAAATAGAATTTGTTGAACTATCATAGCTGGTAAGCGAGAAGAAACAAGGAACACAAGGAATTTTAACATCAGAAAAACAGAGGCAGCATCAAGATAGTTCAGAAGAAACTCTAGTAAGATGTGTGTGTTGTAAAAGGTGAGTAGTGTAATAGTTATCGGCAATTTCAGTAAAATGGCAGAGGCAGCAAAATTCTGAACTGTACGGTTACACTCGTCCATCCCTGAGTGAAGTCAAAGTTGAACATGATGCTGAATTTCCGAGTGTAACTACCATTGAAGTCAGAAAGGCCATATGAAATATGCCTCTGGAAAAGCGGCCGGAGAAGAAGGCGTAACAGTTGACCTGAAAAAGTATAGAGGGGATCTTATAAGACCCGAAATATGATGCTTCAGCCACTGAAGCTGGAAAACACCAACATTATAAGAATGCACATGAAGGAAGACTTGACTTCCATTAGACTCATCAGCTCGCCTTCAGTATGATACAGAATATCCGTGAAAGTAATTTCTCATAGGGCAAGAGAACATTTGATCATGAACCAACCTAGAGAGCAAGCTGTGTCCAGGAAGGAGTGTTCAACAATAGATTGCATCCATGTCATCAAGCAGGCACTTGAGAAAGCTGTCGAATACAATAATCGGCTTTATACAGTCACTTCTAGTATGGGACAGCATACTTGTCCTCCAATAAGAATTGTTGGCACGCTAGTTGGTGATGCATATCTTCATAAGTATAACAGCACAAAAACGAAAGACACGGTGCAGGAAGACACAGGACAGAGTGCAGCGCTCTGTCCCATGTCTTCCTACTCTGTGTCTTTCGCTTTTGTGCTGTGATACTTATGAAGATACTCGTCCTCCTTATTGTTTGCACACCTTAAGGTTATTCTGTTGCGCAGTGCTTACAAGTTCGGAATGGACCAGCTATTGTACAAGAAAGTACTTGTGTAGCATAAGTTTAGTTAGTGACAGGTCACAAGCTACACTAAAACCTGCTTTTGCTGTGCGCTCTTTGGTTTTTCTCCCTAGCTTTGCTGTCTTACATCTTTGCGCTTATAGTTTGCCTATTGTTCCTGACCTCTAGTTGCCTAGTGTGACCTCAACTTTGTGCCTATGGCATCTGTAAGGCAACCACTCCCATAAGCATTGGAATATGAACATATGATGCATTATGCTTTTTCGATAGAGGCTTCATTGAGTTTCAGCTGATTGCAGCAGTGTTTCTTTTTATTGAATTTGACATACCCTGTACTCCGCTCTTTCTTATTTTATTTTTGATATGCTAAAAAGTGATAATTTAGTAAGACGTTCAGCATAACTGTGACACAGTAGCATCATGCGTTGTTCATTTTGAGTGCCTAACACAGTGCAAATAAACCGTGCTTCTGTTATTTGTGTTCAGACTGAATCTTAATCGAAGCATCTGCCTTGTTGCTTCATCATGCATGGTTGTAGAACACCATTATCTGTCCAGCAAAAAAGAGAGAAAAAAAGGCAGCTTTTATTATTGGAGATGTAGCAATAGACTCTTTTCATAATTCTCAAGTACGCTTCTCTGCACTGCACTTTTGCCCAACTAATGGCGACTGCTGCCTTGATTGAAATTCTGTCAAAATTGAAGTTGCACATGCTGAGTCTTGTTTTTTGTGTATCTCTGTATCGGAGGGGCTTGGTCAGCATGTTACATGGTGAATCGCTAGCAAACTGCGCTTGTACATGCTGTTTGCAGGATTGCCTAGGCTGCCTTTAGTAGGGCAAGCTGCATAGCAGGGAAGCTAGCTTTATAATTAAATTATGAAAGGGGTTTATTCAGTTATTGTGCTAATTGTGCCAAGAGGTTGAACGTGCTACATCCCTCAATGTGTATGCCAAATTGTAATATGTTTCAACTGGCCTGTGGCAAAGGTTGCTGTTGCATGGATCAGGGGGAAAGAAGCTTAAATTTTACTTTTCTCCAGGGCAATATACTTCCATGTACACTCATTGCTACTTCTTATGCTTATAGCAGTGCATTTATTTGAATGTGAAACATTTCTCTTGTATGGGTTTATTTTCTTGGGTCTCTTCATTTTGCTTACAGAGGAGGAACTTGGTGCTGCTGCACCTGTGGAGGAACCTGTGAAGCGTAGGTCTCCAAAGGAACTTGCACAAATGTGAGCTTCTCCTTTGAATGCAATTCTTTTTAAAGTTGAAATGTTTGATGTGAAATTTTGGCAGTCAATTTCTTTCAAATATCCAAATCGTCAGTTATGGAACACTAGCCTTGTGTATCATCTGAACAAGTTCCGTGCTTCAGGTGTTAGTCTTGCAGTGTCTTTAAGCTATTACCGTCAAGCCATTTTAGTATTCACCGTAGAATGCATTGTGTCAGCATAGTTTCACTCAGTCAACTTTTGGAGCACTAGAACAGTTTTATGATAGTTATACAGTGATAAAACAAGAGTGCTTCAATTCCTGCTGATCTTAATCTTAATTGCCGCATTTTTTTCTGTTGCTGGAAGTAATCTTGTGATGGATAGTACTATTGCATGCTGTGCAAGCATAAAAAGAAAGAGGTTGATAGGACAGAGTTCAGTAGGAAAGAACCCGCAGAACCAGAAGTTTGTTATAGAAAGCTTTACTGCAACTATTTCTAGTTCTGCACGCTTTTGTCTAGAACCAACTAGTCTGCAAGAATGTCTCATTGAATAGCACATGTGTAAGCAATGTGGAGAACATGCTGTAGGTATGTGTAGGATAATTTTGCCAATGTTACGATACTGTACAGCACTCACAAAATGAAACTCCTCAATTTAGGGCAAAGTTATGCACATACTTTCACTTTTGCCTGCTTCAATTTGTGCCATATTGGCTTTTGCACTTACATTAGTGCCCGTGCCACATTTAGTGACCAGATTCATAGCGACAAAGCATGATTGTCTAGAGAAATCGTACAAAACCAGTTGTTATTCTTGGTTTTAATGCCGTATTTCATTCTGTAACCGCTGTATATTACCATGCCCTTTCAAGTACACAGGAAACAC
Source organism: Hyalomma asiaticum (assembly GCA_013339685.2). NCBI lineage: Eukaryota > Metazoa > Arthropoda > Arachnida > Ixodida > Ixodidae > Hyalomma > Hyalomma asiaticum. The sequence goes on from CM023481.1 coordinate 318,143,212, forward strand.
AGAATAAAGAAGACGCATGTATGTGTGCCTTCTTTAGTCTGTGTTTCTGGTGTGCTCTCAACATGCTTTAAAAAAATAAAAGCTGTAGGTGTCTGTAATGTTCCTTTAAGCAGCACTTGGGTGCCTGCCTGCGAGACTTGAGGCTATGTCTAAATGTAGGGCCTACTTGAATCCCTAATGGCATCTTTCCATCTCCTTTGATTAACTGTTGATTAATCATTTTAAGTAGTTTGATACATTTATTTCTTATAACTATTCACTGCACTGCCATGCATTAGGGAGTCGGGACCCTTGTCAAGCTGTTGGTGTGGCTTTTAGTCCTGTCCCCTCCTCTTTTTTTTTGACAAAGGAAAATAAAGATGAATAAATGAATATCCCTAGCTCGTACCTCGCTTATAGCTGCACATCCAATGCAGGTGTGAGCGACGCTGATTTGTGGCATAGCCGACAAGCACGTCACATTATTGATGTCACAGCCTATCATTCATGTTACTCGTACATTTGTACCCTTCCATGCCAAATTTGGTATACGCTTGAGCTCCGCAGTAATGAAATTCGTGAAGAAAACGAGAAAATTCGCTGTTGCAAGAATTTTTTTATTGTAAAATAAGACGGCACAAGAAGAATATCGCTCAAAAGCAAAGCATCGTATCGCTCAAAAGTAAATCGTAATTCAGGTGAGCCCACAGTTTAGTCTTCAGGCAGGCAGTATGTTTGCTATGGCAAACAATTTTATCCCACGATTGTAACCATATGTTCCCGAATCTAACATGTAACCAGTGATCAGGGGTTCATAATTCATTAGGAGGCTGCAGGCTTATCTTTGAGGCCTGGTTATTTTCCCTGTGTGTGGCCCCCAGAAACTTTCCCAATTGCTCTTTGCATTACTCCAGATTGCAGGTCTTGGGCATGCAAAGAAAGCGTGGCGCAGCTATCTTTAAAGCAAAAGATGACTTTCTTTTGACAACAGCTCGATAATAAAAGTGGTGGTCACCATATGAACTTAATTTAGGACAGACACGAGGCACAAAGGCCTCAGTCGTATGCGAGACGAACAACCACAAACTAACCACAAATGTTCTCTGCCACTGTTTTGTGATTGCAATAACACTGCACCTAATCGATCTGACAGGAATTTCCTACCAACGACGTGAACGCGGCTTTGATTTTGTGTGCAGGCAGCTTTCGGGCTCATTTTTTGGGGAACAAAGGTACAGGCTATAGGTTCGAGTAAATACACCAACTGTGCTCCACGACTAGTAGTGTGGCCAGCACTACATATATGATGCAACAGGGAAAGAGGTTGATCAACCAAATTTCAATTTCGGGAATAATGCAGTGATACCATATATCGAGCTTCATGCAGGTATATGTGATGATGGCACTGAGGAACGTGCCAGTACAACTTATTGCCAGCAACTAAATCCGCCTTTTGCATGGTCCGAGTGCGCATGCGCCGAATCCGGCGTGAGCGACCCGTACGGCATCGTAGCAGACGATGCAAGTGGCGCGCAGTGCGGAACGGTGTACCCATTACCGAAAGTAATGATATTCGGCATCGGGCCGGTACGCCATCCAGACACACATTTTTGTTAACATGAAGTTCTCTCACGTCATCGTAGTGTGCAGGCAGGCAAATGCGGCATATCTGACTTGGCCTTAGCCGCGAAGAACGCGCGCCGAACACATCAGAGCTTGTATTTCAGTGAAAACCATTTCCGTTCTCCCGTATCACTTTTTTTTTTTTCTTTTGTAATAATGACACGGATAGAAAAAAGCAGACATCCGGCAATGCGCATGCCCCGCCACGGTGGTCTAGTGGCTATGGTACTCGGCTGCAGATCCGAGGGTCGCGGGATCGAATCCCGGCTGCGGCGGCTGCATTTCGATGGAGGCGAAATGTTGAGGCCCGTGTACTGTGCGATGTCAGTGCACGTTAAAGAACCCCAGGTGGTCGAAATTTCCGGAGCCCTCCACTACGGCGTCTCTCATAATCAGAACTGGTTTTGGGACGTTAAACCCCACAAATCAATCAAATCAAATCGGCAATGCGCATGGTCACTCGGATCATCACAATAACGAAAATCTTACCCTGCAAGATAGAGGTGTTATATCCAGCACGTTGCCTCTTGTATCCGATGATGGAGCACGAATACTTCACATAAGACCGTGAGTTGACGTGAGGTTCAACTCATTAAACATTTGATCGCGCACACACACATCATCCCCGAATATTCCTCGTTCGTTGCTGCCATGAATTCCTTCAGTTGCGCTTCGTTTAGCGTTTTCAGTCACGGCCGCTCGATAAAAACACCTCGTGCGTTGCTAATCGAGCGGCCGTGTTTCAGTGATCCATGGCCTGGTTGTACATCCGTTCGTGACTGCGGTCAGGTATGCTGGTGCTCCGTGGCTTCAACAAACGCTACTGGCAGCAAGCCTTACGCGGATTGAGCTCTAGCTATCTCTCTGTAGGCTTAATCGGAGAGAGACTTTGGAGAGTTGAAAAAGGCACGACACGTCCGTTCACTTGCAGCGCACCAGGACGACTGCTTTTTTTTCGAAGGGAGAAACGGAAAGGGGACGTAGAGAAAAAAAAAACAAATAACAAAACACAAAAAGTCAGCAAAAGCGATCCTCCCGTTCCTTGTGCAGACAGCGTGAGCTTGGGCACAGCAGTGCAAACTTGCTTTTGAGTGGCTTGACCTGTCTGTGGTACCGCATGCACGCCCTACAGGTGTCTATCCCGGGTGCATTCGTGCTGCGTTCCCGCGCTCGGTGTGAGCTATTTCGTTGAACTAAGAGCATGCTGCTTCTTTTTCTTTTTTTTCCCTTTTTTTCCATAATGTTTGCCCTTGGCATTGTGGCATGCCGCTCTTCAACTGAACGTCGATGAGAAGCGAGCGGTGTTTGCGTGTAATTGTGCTTTTTGCTTAGTCTTCGTCGGGCAGCCGTGACCAACGGCACTCGTAGCGGGAGCAGTAACAGCCACTGCCACCGACACCGTGGCAGTGGCCGTTGTGGAAGCAGGCCCACGGCCTGTGTTGGATACAGGGGCAGGTGCCGTACGCTTTCACAAGAAGTCACCCCCCACCCCTTTTTCTTTTACGCACGCGGTCTCAAACAAACCGGATTCCACCCCTCAACTGACCATGCGGGAAGCGAGCGGCGCCTGGTCGCTTGCGTGCCTTTCCCGTTCGCGCGGCATTTTGCGACGTTTTTAGACACTCGAGGCTTTCTCATGATCGGCTACAGTAGAACCTCGTTATAACGAACCCGGATATAACGAACTATCAGATATAACGAATTAATCGCAATTCCCCTTGAAGTTCCTATAGATGAAATTGGTATTGGTTATAACGAACTAACGGTTATAACGAAGTAATGACCGCTCCCCCTTCAACTTCGTTATAACGAGGTTTTACTGTATTTTCGCTGTAAGTGTTCACCATGCCGGAAAGGCCTCCCTGAAATTCGTACAGCATTTCAAATCGAAAATAACTCAGCGCTCACTGCGTGTGTCGCTGCCCGACCATGTTGTGCCATAGAGAAACGCTGGGGTAGCGCACGACAGGTTCGGCGCGACGCCGTACAGATTGTTTCGTGCCGTGTCCGCAAGAGGGCGCCACACAGACATGCAAAAGGCGGATTGCAACAGTCTGTTTGGTCCCAGTGCGTGTATTGTCTAGCACCATTGCAATGTGCACCAGCGATGACCCATAAGCACTGTGCCGCCGCATACAGCACGGAGACTAACGGTCGCACCGTGGTAGCAACCATGGAGCTGAACGTTCGTGGGACCATTAGATATCACTGTGATTTCAACTCGTTATCAAATTTTGTTATTGTGGGATCACAGCTTAGCTACATCTCATCTAGAGCTACAAAATGCATTGAATCCTATGGGCTTTTGCCGAGGATTGTGAGATGTCTTGTTGCGAGAATTTCGATGTTCCGGGATTTCATCGTCACAGTGTGCGACTGTATGTACAAAGCAAATGAAATTTGAGTTCTCGAACTTTTCCCACATTTTATCTCAAACGTTACTGCAAGGTTCTTCTAGGTCATTCTAAGTTGTGAAGGTCATGTGCTCCGCATAACCTTATGTTGCCACGATCAAAATTCGTGACCGCGCCATGTCCATTATAAAACGCCATTAGAACAGCTGATGTTGGAATGTGACCTTGTTTTGGTTTGTTCATGGGCATTGCCTTTATCACTTCCTTGTGACACAAAGCACTGGCCGTGCTTATCTTGTATGCTGCTTTCTGAATGCTGTACGATTTTCTTTTCTTGCTGGGCATAGCTTCGCCCAGTAAACAGTACGACTGTTAGCGTGTTGAATTCTTGTGCGTCCTTCATTGTCATGACCGCCTGACAATATCGTGTACAATTGACAACCAGTGGTAGACAACTGACTTTCACTTTACAAAGTCCCTGGTAGATTCCCACTAATTTGTTACAAGGTTTACTCTTGCGACGAAATTGGAAGTGCTCGGTGCGGCCACCGACCGCCATCCACGCATTCATGACTGGTCTTGATCGCCATTGCCGTGCGAGTCTCTTGCTGCTCACAAACTACCTTAATGTGGAGGCTGCATGCAACGGCTTCAATAATTTAATTCCAAAATGCAGTGCAAAATTCTTAATTGATAAATTGTTTAATTTAATTTTAGTAAACATGATGGGGTTGTATTAATTATGAACCTTCGCGGAACCCCTGTCCTATATCCTGTATAAATCTTCCTTCACAGCATTGAACACTACCATGTCTGTCTATCTCTGATATGCTCGAAAGCAGTAGAGAATGAGTATTACAGGAAAGCCTCGCTGTGTGTGGGTCTAAGAATAAACAGCGTGACAAAAAACATTGACAAGGAAGGAGACACAGATACAGCACTGAACTTACAGCTGATTTTATCCCCCGATTACAGCATAATATATAGCTGAAACGGACAGAGAGTAAAGTGATTGCATGAAGGGCATGTGACAAAGAAATCGCCGTTGCAGTGCTGTTTCTTGAAATGAGGTCGGAACAAGCTAACTAGGGTTGATCTTTCACTTTTGTGTTCAGGGCTGATTATGCAAGGTTTTTGGGACGTACTTGCTAGCGCTCATAATGTTTTTTTCCAAAAAAAGCAATTTCTCTTTTTGAGAGTGAAAGGGAGGGCCTGCTTACACAACCTTCCCCCAGCTGTTCAATTTCAGCTGCTTCCTGAATTTCACGAACGAGTTGCTCGCCGTTTTTACCTATCACGGAGCTCTTGTTAAAGGCTGGGCACAACCACACTCCCTGCAGTGCTTTGCTAAAAGACTGCCCATTGACGCTGACAGATTAGCTTTATGCTCGTTGAGGTGAAATCGGGGAATAAAATCAGTTGCAAGTTCAGCGCTGTATCTGTGTGTCTCCTTCCTTGTCGTTGTTTTTTGTCGCGCTGTTTGTTCTTAGATCATGAACCAACTTGCCCAAGCTTCCGCTTTAGCAAATTTCATAGTCTAGACATTGTTCATTGTTTTAGTGCATACACTTTCTGCCATGCAGGATGTATACATGCTACTGTTTGAGCCGCTTATACTGTGCGCAAAGAGGAAGAGGACGAGCTGTTCCATAGTTCACCATTTTTGTTGTGGTAGCCCTATTTGCTGTCTCAGTGTAAATATTAATCTACTTTTCAACAAATCTGCATAACACTGGAATCATTTAATAATAGTTAGTACTTATTAAATACAATAGGGCATTAGCCATGCTAAGTGGTGCTGGGGACAGCATTTGTTGTGCACGTGCTCATGGGCTATTGCAGATTGAAAGTTCTAATTTACAGCAATTTTTCTTTAATCATTCGGCTGCAGTTCTTGCATTTTATGTTTGGAATGATGTTTTAGACAGTTGTCTATTGTAGAAACTGTACTTGCTATGTTTATTCTTGTTACTAGTGCTTCTCTGTAGTACACATATTTTATATTGTGATGATGCCAACACGTGGTATAATTGGCATTGTTTCTGTTTACACCAGGGCAGTACCATATTTACTCGCATAATAGGCGCACTTTTTTTTTCAGAAAATTCAGTGTGAAGTTGGGGGTGTGCCTATTACATGGGTAAAATTTCCAAAAATATTTTGACTTGCATTCTCGCGCTTTAAATTTGAGCATATGCCAAGATATGGCTACTCGCATCAATTCCAAATAAACCCAGTATACAAGCGGAACAAACAGCTGCCTACACACCTTTTAACGAACAGGTGGGAGACGTCGACTGCACACACAGGTAAAATTTTATACAAACATGCTGCAGCACAATGCTGGCACAGTGTTTTCCTTCTCAACGAGTCTGTCGCATCGCATGAAGTGCGTGGTCCACCAGGAGCTCACCTTTAACCCCTTAAAGGCTCATTTAACAAAAAAAATATGTTCCAAAATTGCCATATTTTTTTATGATGCGAAATGCTTCAGTGATGTGTTCAAAACAAAAAAAAATATTTGCGAAAACTTCAGCAGATAATAATGTTTTATTGGCCATTCTTCGCTCCATCATGTATTACTCTATGATACATGGGGCATTTGAGGTGTATTCTGCAAAAAATTTCCGCAACTCTAGAAAGTAAAGGTTGGAATTGAATTGCCGTGCACCAAATACACTATTCCTTGACAGTTCACTTAGTGTGATAGCGTTCGAAGCACGGCACTGCGCAGAGAGCCTTCTCGCACCACCTGCACCAGATCCTGGTTTCCTTGCGGATGTTTTTGCCATTTCCGTCTCGCTTCAAGTAGCAGACTACGCAGCGGCGTGTTGGTTCTTGCTTCTTCTCTGTTGCTGGTATATAAGACGGAAAGTGGTGCTTATCAAACCGTTTGATGTTCAGGAGACATCCCGGCCGCCCTTTCTTCTTGATACTGCTCTTACGGGAGTACTTGGTGATGATCGCCTCAATAAGTTTGAGCCGGTAATCCAGATGAGATGCTCTTCCTTCTTGTTTCTGATATAGGACGAATGAATTGTAAGGCGCTTCATCCAATAAGTGTTGGAAGATCTTCTTGTATGAGATCTTCTTTCACTTGCGTGTCACTGAGTAGCTGGACAGCACCTGATCTACCCTGTTGACTCCTCCCATTGTATGGTTATAATCCAGAATAGCTTCGGGCTTCAAGGTTTGTTTGCCCATTTTGTCAGTGAATGGCACCATTTCATCACTGTGCACCGTGGATAAAACCGTTACCAGCTTTTTATCCATCCACTGTACAGCCAAACACTTGCCCCTTTGAAAGGCATTCATTTCACCTTTCTTGAGCTTTGCCCTGGCGAAACCAGGAGCAAGGTCTTTGCGATTGGCTCGTGTTGTGCCATAGATATCGGTAGATCTCTTGAGAAGGAAGTCAACCAATTCTGGTGATGTGTAAAAGTTGTCGGTTGTGATGCAGTAGCCTTTGTCTAGGAGGGGCTCCGCAAGCTTCAGTACAACTTTCGTCGCCATTCCGAAGGTTTCTGTTCCTACTGACGAGATCTCAAGGTTGGTGCCTTTTCCTGTATATATTACTGAGTTCCAAATATAGCCGCTTTCAGACTCGCACAGCAACAATGATTTGATGCCAAACCTTGCTCTCTTCAGGGGCATGTACTGCTTCCAACTGAGCCGTCCATTGAATAGCAGCAAGCTCTCGTCGACACTTACATCACGCTCAGGCACGTACAACGTGCGGTATTTGGTCAGAAGCTCTTGATACACCGGCCAGATTTTTCTGAGATGAGGCTGAGGGTGTCCTTCCAAATTTTCTATGGTCGCGTTGTCAACAAAGTGCAACTTTCTCATGATGAGTTGGAACCTGTTTCTCGGCATTATCTCGCCAAAAGCAGAAGTCTCAATCAGCCAGTTTCTCGACCAGTACATCCTTTCATTTGGTTTCTGTACAATTCCCTGCAGCAACAAGAGGCTAAGAGAAACACGAAGTTCTTCTCGCGTAAGTGCAGACCATTTTCGGAAGCAAGAATGTTGGCTCAGGTTACTTGAATTCAATAGCTGAGAGGTGTACCGGTTTGTCTCGACTACGATAACATCAATCAGTTCATCATCAAAGTAAGCCTCAAAAAGCTCAAGTGGTTGAGGGGGAGAGCTCACTGTGATCGTCACTCCCAGAGAACCCTTGAATTCAAACCGTGGAGGTCTGGCTGGGATGCTGTCAGGGTCTATCCGGTACCATTCGCGGGCGCTGGCCATTGTATCATTGCTGCTTTCTTCCTCTTCAGAGTCGCTGCCCGTAAAAACGTCATCACTATCTTCTTCACTTGAAGAATCAAACACGACAACCACATCCTCATCACTTGCGCTTTCATCATCTGAGGGAGAAAGATTTCCCGCGCGAGTACGCCACGCGGATGTGGCCATGTTTGTTTATAAAACGCGCGGGAAACACAACGCGCGCATTCCGCCAACTGTTGCGCAAACGCTCATTCAACAAAAGCGCCAATGATGGAACCCATGCTGCCATCTATGGTGTAAATAGAAAAGCACCATTTCTCGAGCTGGGCTTGTCAAAAACCTCTATGATGCAAGGGAAACACAAGGCGTGCATCCCACCAACAAGTGCACAAACGCTCATTCAACAAAAGCACCAATGACGGAACCCGTGCTGCCATCTGTGTTGTAAATAGAAACACACCATTTGACGAGCCCAGGAACATTGCGGAAGACCCATGACGACCACAGGTCGTCATAAGCAAAAAAGTGGCGACTGATCACGACAAGCTTAGGTCGTCATAAGCCCTTAAGGGGTTAAAGTCCTTCGCTCCCATGCCCCGCGCCCTTCAGTCTGCAGTATGTTGAGGGACACTGCACAGCCATCCTGGCAAAGGCCCAGTATTTATTCAGCAAGTTGATCCTCTAGCTGCAGATATTTTCCGGTCTTCGCACCGCAGAAAGCCCTTCGCGACTTCTTGGTGGCCTTATGTTTTTGTTCTTGATCTCGTTAATAGCGAATGCTTGTTTCCCCGACGCTAAAATGTCTGTTTGCAGCATGATTAGTGCACAGCCTTCAGTTTGAATCCAGCCGTGTAACTGGCGTGCTTTCTTATTGCAGAACTGGTAGCACACACAACCGCACGCACCACAATGCGACAACGCGACCACCACCAGCACATCCACGCACATCTGCCTCTGAACACCGGACATAGAGGCACTGCCATGCATGGCTGGTCTGTTTACAAGTTGCGGCGCACTCGCCTCTGGCACGTAGGCACATACAAGCTTAGCTGCAGAAGGCCCTTCCTGGTGGCCTTATGTTTTTGTTCCTGATCTCGCTAATAACAAATGCTTGTTTTCCCGACGCTAAAATGTCTGCTTGCAGCACGATTGCCATGCTCTAGTGCCTAGTGCACAGCCTTCAGTTTGAGTCCAGCCTTGTAACTGGCGTACTTTCTTATTGCAGAACTGGTAGCACACACAACCACACAAGCAACACGCCGTTTGCAAAATGGCGTTTTTCATATCTTTCGGACGGGTACAGAGGAGGAAGGAACTGGTGGCGATGCCAATCGGGCTATGGTGGCTTGAGTCGAGTAGCCTCCCACGTTGTAATACTTTAACCTTTCAGACTCGCGAGCATCATACTCCATGCAGCGGTTTGGTGGGTATGAGTAGTTGATGGAATGACTCGTTCATGCGGTCTTTGTACCCCCCCCCCCCCCCTTTTTCATTTTTTTTTTCCTGACAGCTGCGTTAGGATGCCGTTAAGATGCTGTTAGGTCACTATAGACTCTAGCGGCAAGAACGACGAGAACTCGTCGTGCCAGCTTCTGTTTTTTAGCAGCCGCGTGTCAGCTACATTCTACTGGTCGTTGTGCTTCGCGGCAGTTCGATGAGTATCGGTAATTGACAGAATAAATGTTTTCACTCGATTATGAGTCTTTTGGCCTTTCCGCGGTCGTGCGGCATTGTACGCACAGAGTTTTGTAGGAAACTCTATGGTTGGACAGTTTCCTACAAATCGGACGGAAGCCTGGACGGTTTCCAGCTGGAGATGAAGCTTGTGGCACCCAACCAGACGTAGGAAGTGAGCAAAACTAAAAACTCCACTGCTGCTCGCTATGCCGCGGTACATTCTGTGGGACCCCAGCAGTTGCAATGGCAGCAACACCAGTAAAGCTAATAACTTGGGTTGTGGAATGTGCTTGAGCCTTTTCTTTTTCTTTTTTCTTTCTTTGATTTTTTTTCCCCTCGCCCGAGATAGGGGATAGGAGAGCGTCAACTTGCAACCGTGCACTGATCATAGTGTAAAGTTTGGGGTGCACCTATTATGCAAGTGCACCTATTCTGTGAGTAAATATGGTATTTCCTGTATATTTTCAGCGAAATGACTTCTAGTTCCATATGAAAATTTCATTTTTATACGTAGCCGTGTCTTATACTTTGTACCTAAGTCATCAAGCTGTTTTTGTGATGATCAACCTTGTAGTTTTCTCCACCACATATAGGTTGGAAATTTTTTGGACAGGGAAATGATTCACATTATTTGCTCCTCTTGAAGGTACTACGCTGCATTTCCAGCTCTTGAGAACAGCCCCCAGGTACAGGCGCAGCGGGTTTCATGGGATGGCCGCCACATCATAGAACTACATGAGCGTGAACAGCAGAATGCAGAAGGTAAGCTTTTACCGCCAAAGGTTTCTTTTTTCGCACTGACCCCTTTTTTTTTTCTTTTTTTTTTTCTTTCGTGGTTGCCCCTGGGGATAATATAGTTCACAGTACAACACAAGAGAAAGGGCATTTTACAGACGAATGAGCAAGCTTTTTTGTGCATAAAGCCTAGTAAGGATTGGTGAAATAGTGGATCAAACTTTGAATGTTAGTACTTTGCCCAGGATGATGACTGGTTGCTTTTAGAAGGTGCAGACATGCTTTCTGTAGCTCTGAGCATGAGCATAGCAAGTGCATCAGAATTGCAGCCTATTAAATACATGAGCAAATTGTAAACAGTGATTTCCTTGTGGTCTCAAAATAGTCTTATTCTGCAACTCCATCCCACGAGTGGATGTGAGCTTAATGTTGTTCTGAAAGGCCTATGCTTTACAAACGGAAAGATATACCGAAAGGGAAGGGGTCAAGGGCTATTATCTTTATTTGTTAGAAACAACTTAATGAGCAAACAGATAATGAAGCTGGAAAGCATAGGGGAAGTTAATTGTAGTATTGTAATTGTGGAGTAAGTACAAAGGAATTAAAGTGAGCGAAAAGACGAACCTGCCTTCAGTGGGAACCTAACCCATGACCTTCGGATGATGCATCCGATGCTCTACCACTGAGCTATGAAGGCGGTCATCCCTCCGTCCACTTTATTGGGTATTTATGTGCATATTATCCTGGGAGTGCTAGGCAGTGCCACTCGTAGCCATGGCGCCGTGTGTGGAACACACTTTCTTGCACGAAGGCGTCACATAGAACATGAACTTACGATGAGATGGCTGCTAACCAATAAGCCCTTGCATGCGACCTTAAGGCACCAAGTCTGCCGCAACGAGGCCCAAGCTATGAAATAATGAAAGGGAGGGGTTCAAGGGCTTGTTTTTTTATTTGTTAGAAACAACTTAATGAGAAAACTGATAATGAAGCCATGGAAAGCATAGGGGAAGTTACCATATTTGTACGAATCTAATGCGTGCCTTTTTTCTGAAAACGGGTCTAAAAATCGTATGCGCTTTAGAATTGAGCGTGAACATAAGACCCCGTTACCATATCGCCTTCATCATCAAAATGGCCGCCTCCTACACACTTCGGGCGCTGTCAAACAGTCACTGCGGAAAAAACGAGCTAGCGGCACGGCGCTCTTTGGTGCGCATAGTTTCTGTAGTTTCTATGTCGCCACCGGTCCCCCGCATAACGACACCACGACACATATGATGCGTAGGCTAATGATACTCGCCGTGCCGGCTTGGCCGTCTCCGAGACGCCCAGCCACACGAGCATTCGATAGCATTCGAGAGTGGCCGTAGCGGGAAAATAGATGCTTGCCATCACCGCACGCAAAACTGCTCATTATCACATTTCTCCCTCATATCCGTGCTAAGCCCGAGCCTCTTGGTCGTGCGCGCAGCTTGACGTCCGAGATTGCTTCGCGGCAATCACAGAGACCACGCCCCAACTACGCTTAGGCTTAGCTGTGCCACCCTGTGCAGCACGCATGGCAGCAAGCGGCAGCGGGCGTGAGGGAACTGTGATAGCGCGGAGGAATGCAGCACTGCCAGTAAATATTACCGCCACTTGCACGCAGCCACGCCCGGCAACACGCGGAAGTTTTATCCGAATGCAGGACTTATGAATCGGCGCGCCTAACTTCTTCGAGACATCACGAATCAAGTGAAGCGGGACTGCAGGGGTTCAAAGTTAGTGGTGTGTTCGTTATGCGAGTGCGTTCATTACGCGAGCACGGCATTTGGTTTTATGAATGTGAGAAGGTTGATTACTAAGAACCTTTTTTTTTCTTTCGTGTCACGAAAAATGGTGCGCATTGCAATCGATGTTTCACTTCTTTTTTTTCGTCGCGGGAGACGGACGCGCGTTATAATCGAGGTGGCGGTATAACCGAGCAAATATGGTAATTGTAGTACAGTCAACTCCCGATAATTCGAAGTCGCCTAATTGGAATTTTTGGTTAATTGGAAGTGAAGTCGGGGTCCCGTCAGTTCTGCATGCAAGCCAGTAGAAAAAAATGCTCGGTAATTCGAAGTTAGAAGTCTAAGGTGTCAGTTAATTAGAAGTTATTTCTCAATCTTATAGCTCAAGATGATCGTAATGTTTGAGAAATTTCGTTATTAAAGTGAAAAACAGCTTTGCATGCTGAATTTACATCGCTAGCATCGCAGCTGACTACAGCTCCACAGCTCACGAAGCGTCAATGTTAGGTACTGGCGGCATCGGCATCGCAGCTAACAGTGCCGAAAATGATGAGGCGGCAGGCTTAGCCCATCCGCCCAGCGCAATCGCAGCCTCACATGGTCGCGTTGATGTGCTAGGCCCATCTGTATGTTTCCTCGAGTGTTAGTGAATCGGCCCGCCGGCATCGTTGCACAGTCGCGGCAATGGCAACTCGCGGACCTTATCGTACGCTTGACTTGGCGACGAAAGTTAAGATTTTGAAGGCAGTTGAGGGCGGAGGCAACGGAGGCACCGCCAAGTGGGACATCGCACGGAAGTACGGCATCAAGCGCTCTTTCGAACGCTAATAACAAGCGCTCGACACTCGAAGCATTTGAGAACGACCAATTTAAAATGTCTTGCATGAGAATGTGCACCGGTGCCCACCCGGAGTTAGAGCAAGCGTTGCTCATTTCGATTAGGGAGGCCCGGAGCAACCAACTTCGGCTCAGTGGCAATATCGTAGAAGCAAAAGCCTTATCGCTTGTGGTGATATTAGACATTAAAAATTTTTCTTCGTCCGATGGATGGCTGTACCGAAAGCACCTTCTCGAGCAGACGCTTTTGTGCATGGTAACTCCACGCAGTGCAAGGTGAGCCTCCTCAGTGTTCCTCAGTGCGAGCATGGGGTCGTGTTAAAGAGGAGACAATTGTTAAAGAGGAGACAATTGCGAACTGCTTCAGGGCCTGCAGTTTTAGTGCAAGTGCCTCAAGAGGTGGAGGTGGTTCGTCTTTTCCAGCGTGGGAAGCGCACACAACCAAACTTGATGACGATAGTCTTCAACCAGCACTTCCCTTTCGGAGAATACGTTGCCGTTGACAGTCAAGTTGCAAAGTGTGGTGCGCTGACGGACACAGAAATACTTGGGATAGTTCGGCCCAACAAGGCTGCTGACGAAGGTGACTTGGACGATGACGTTTCAAGCGAGCCGCAACCTACGGCTGCTGATGTAGCTGCGGGCCTTACCCTCGCGCAGTGGTTTTTTGCTGCAGAGAGCAACGCCGAGGAGGCACTCGGCCACGTCTACAGTCTGCAGAACTTGCTCTTCACGGCAAGATGCTGCAAGCAGATTTCTTTTCCAAATGAATTAATACAAATGTCCGTTTTTGCCCGCTTTGGTTAATGGGAAGTTCGGTTAATTCGAAGTTTTTCGCAGTTCCCGTCAACTTCGTATTAATGGCAGTCGACTGTATTGTAATTGTGGATTAAGCACAAAGACAAAAAGACAAACCTGCCTTCGGTGGGAGCTGAACCCACGACCTTCGGATGACGCGTCCCATGCTCTCTTGCTGTATTGAACATCACTTTCGTTATGGTTTTGTTTACTTCTTTGAAATCTTCGTTTCTGTCTAACGTATCGAATTTGTCTTTTAGGGCAACTTTAAATTCTTCATTCTTTGCTTTGATTACCTTTAGGTTTACATTTCTTGTAATAACTAATTTAGTTCTCGTTTTCTTTAGGTTAAGTACAGTCTTTGCCCTTGCTAATCTGTGATCACTACATTTTATCTTGTCTACTACCTCTGTGTCGTGAATTATGCCTGTTTGTTTGCACATTATAAAGTCAGTTTTGTTTTTTGTTTCTCCGTTAAGGCTTTTCCATGTCCACTTTCTATTCTTATGCTTCTTAAAGAACGTATTCATTATTCGGAGTCAGTTTCCTTTTGCAAACTGTACTGACATCTTTCTATGGTTATTCCTATGGTCGATACCGTAGTTGCCAATCATGTGTTCTTCACTTCTTGTTTCTACTTTTGTGTGAAAATCCCCCCATGACTATTTTGTATTGTGTTCATATTCTTTGCATTGCTAATTCGATATTCTCGTGGAACTGTTCTACTTATTCGTTGTTGTAGCTCGTTGTTGGCGCATATCCCTGGATTATCTTAAGTTTACATAGCTTATTTAGTCATACTACGGCGCATGCTACCCTTTCATTAATGCTCTAGAATTCATCCATGTTGCCTGCTATATGTTTGTGAATTAGGAACCCGACACCATGTTTTCTTTTTGAGCAACCCTCAATAGCAAAGGACATGTCCATTGTTTTAATGCTGTGCAAGCTTCACTTGCTCTGCTAACTTCGCTGAGGCTAATGATGTCCGACTAATGATGCCCAACTTCTAGCTCCTTGTGTAGCTTCACTAGTCTAGCTTCGCTCGAGAGGGATCTTGCATTGAATGTACGAAGATTTAGTTTCCAGTGGTGGCCTGTCCGGATCCTGTGATTAGCACCATCCGCTGCTTCACAGAGCTTACCGGAGCTGTGGTCAGGTGTTTTGCAGCCACTGCACACTTGAGTGCCTCCGTTCAATTGTAGACATTGTGTGGGAGATGGTGGCAAAGTACTGGACCAGGGAGGTCCTGTTCTGGTGTAGGAGGGAGTCGCAACCAACAGGAGGACTGAACAGTGGTTCTAAAATGTCTTATAGCTGCAACGTACCCTCAGTCTGTGCTACAAGTAATGTGAGCATGCAAAAGGACCATAGTTTTACGTTACAAAACTCTCGACTTGTCAGCCGGTTTCTTTCACCCGGTTTTTTATCTTGCTTCTGAAATATACCTTTATGAGTAGAATACTGTCACGTGGTCGTGACGCATGCAGCACTCAAGGCGAAGCACGCAGAACTCAAGCGATGTCAGGCGAACTGTTTATTGGGCGAACTTGTGCCCAGCAAAACAGAGCCAATGATAATACACAGCAATAGCGGCGTGAACAGTCGTCGGTCGACGGAAAAACTGACAAGCGGCGTAATGCGTCGGCTTTTATACACGCGTCATAATGCGTTCTAGCATTATCTCTGGAATTCCAGAAGTCACTGAAATGTGCGCGTCAAGCGTATGAAGTTTCAAGAATGGTCTTCATGGTTCCAGAAGTGGCATGCAAGATAAATGCGGCTTGCGTTGCGCGTAGCAGAAAGTGATAACGGCGCTCCCTGCAAACAATTAAAACCAGTGCGCGTGTCGCTGGGAAGTGATAACAGCTTTCCACTTAAACCAAAACAACCGCATGTGTCAATACTGTGGAATTTCCACACCTAATTTACATTTTTGTGTGAATTTCAGATACTTAGTTATTTTTTCTAGTACAATGCCTAGTCTTTAAAATGTCAGGGTTGTGGTTTATAAAATATCAGACATTTCATGTGCCTTGTTAGGCAGGATATATTTTTTCCTAAACAGAGATTTGTGAAGTACACTGACATGTCATAATAATTTGGAATGAAAAATTTATGCAGTTAAACAAGATTGAATGTTCAATCCATTTGCACATAAGCTGCGGTATGTTGGAATCTTTTGAACAGAATCGGAGCTTTGGCATCACTCCCAAATGGCTCACTCCCTTATGTTCAACAACACAGTTTGATGCTGCTAAATAATGCATGTAGGTACAATAATACCTTGTTAACTCCGAAGTAGGAAAAAAATTGGAAAAAATTTTGAGATAAGTGGAGCTTTGAAATAGCTGAATTCACGAAGGTATAGGCATAACCGCAGTGTAAAGGTGGCATGATGCCTTTCCCATGTGGCACTGGTAACCGCTGACATCGTCACAGAAGCTTAATGTACTAGCAGGGTACTTTTAGTAGATCATTTTTGCCATATCATGTGCAACACATCGGTAGTAGATAGGCATCGGCAACACTTCGCACATACAGTCGAACATGGATATATCGAACTTGAAAGGGACCGCGAATTAGTTCAATATATGAAAAATTCAATATAAAAAAGTACAGACCCCGAGGCCTTACCAGTGGCGGACGATCACCTACAATTGGCGCATTCAAGAATGACTACTAATTTCGCACACACGATGCAACAGAATGTTTTATTTGCGTGAAAAAAAAAAAATCTCTTATCTTGGCCTGCTTCTTTGTCTTCGAGATGAAGTTGAAGACGCTGACCTCGATCTTATCGAGGCTGTCCAGGTGCGACAGCCCGGTTCCCTCTATGTCGCCGCAACAACGGCGAATCAAGCCGAACGCTGCCACCACTTCAGCGGCGGAGTACACGCATGTAGCAGCCGCCTCATCCGGACAATCTTCGTCGCCACTTCAGCTGTCGGCCTGGGCATCCTGGGTCCCTGCGACCGCAGCTACAATGCCCTCATCAGCGTGGCTCGCAACAGCCTGAACATTGCAGTCTGCTTCCACAAAATCGTCTGCAGACACTTCGGGTGGAACGGCAGACGGGAAGAGGGACGACAACTCATGAAATGCGTCGTCTATGCGCTCTTTGTCACCATTTTCACCGGTTTCCGTAAGTTCCGTCATCACGAAGCGTGCCTTCTGGAAGCAGTTGGCCACTGTGCCCATCTTCACGTCTAGCCAGGCGCCCCTCATTTGAATAACACCAAGCAGGTCAGCCTTCGGCTCGGTGCCCATGCGGAGGTTGACCAGCAGCCTATCAAGGAGTCGCCTCCTGTAACCCACCTTGAAGGACTTGATGATGCCCTGGTCAAGCGGTTGCAGCTTCGCTGTCGTGTTGGCCAGCAGAAACTTCAGCTCGATGTATTTGAGCTCGCAGGTGGTGTGGTGGGCCGAGCAATTGTCCACAAAAAGGCAAGTGCGACGCCCCGACTTGGGCCAGCTCGACGTCCCACTCTTGCAGCCATTCTGTGAACAGCTGACGCATCATCCACGCCTCCTTGTTCGAGGCGTAGCGAACGGGGAGCTGCTTAGATTTCTTGAAACAGTGTGTGCCCTTGCTTTCCCGATCACAAAGGGCTGGAGCTTCCGAGACCCATTCATATTGGCTGCCAGCAAAACGCTCACGCGGACTTTACTCATTTTGCCGCCGTCATGCGCTACCCCGGACATCGAGAGTCTTGCTCAGCAGCATTTGCCAAAATAGACCGGTCTCGTCGGCGTTGAAGATTTCTGCGGGTGAAAACTTTGCCGAGATTTCCAGCCAGTCCTTCGTCATCCACTGCTGGATGTCCTGGCTCCTTACGGCTTCACTTTCGCCAGAAATGGTTTTGCCAATGATGTTGTAGCATTGCTTAAATCGGTGAAGCCACCCGATGTTGTTGGCGAAATTGAGTGCAGCGGCAAACCATTTGGCCTTAGCCATCAGCATTGGGCCATCCACAGGAATGTTCTTCGTGTGCACTTCTAAGAACCAGGCATAGAGTGCCTTTTCTACTTTCCTGTGGGCAGGAGCGCACACACGACAGGCTCCCAACGTTTGTTGCTCCACCGCCTTTGCCTTGATATCTGCCTTGTTCTTCAACAAGGTGCTCAGAGTGCTCTGTGGTATCCCGATATCGTCCGCCACCGCCTGCCTTAACACGCCACATGGCTTTCAACTTCGTCGCAAAGTCAAGGTTCTTGTGCTTCTTGATGCTGGCTATTGCTACACGAGAAGTCGAAAATTCAAGCAGTCTGCAGCACCTTTGTACAGCATGCACAGCACGCATGCAAAAGAGGAATGCGGTGGTATGCGACAACTCACTGAAGTGAACTCCGCCAACAAAGCGCTCGCGATCAGTCGCGATGGCGGCGATGGTTACTCTGGCTACTTGTGAGGGCTGTAGCGATGTACGAAAGGCGCGAGTTTGGTTGGCTGATCAAAACTCTCAAAACAGCAACAAAAAAGAAAAAGAAGAAAGAAAAGGCGAGAGGGAGGAGGCCACTGGGCTCCTCCGTTCCTGCTCTTTGAGCCAACGGTAACGCCGAGAAAGCGTGAGATAGAGAGAGAGAAAAAAAATAAATAAAAATCACAGCATATTCACGAGGTGAATGATGGTGAGGTGGGCGAAGCTCCGGAAGTTATGGGTGTCGGATCGTCGGTGGGGCATGGACGAAGCGGAGCGGCGGGCGCGGAGGGCCGCGGCGGCTTGTGCTCGTCCCCAGGATCCCACGGTGCGAGCCCAAGAAGCAGCGGCGAAGCGAGCGCGGCGCCTGGTGGATCCTAAGACGGTGCGCGCCAATGACGCCGCAGCACAACGTGCACTCCGAGCAGAGGACCCCGAAAGGCGAGCCCGAGATGCGGCGGCGAATCGAGCGCGGCGCCTGGTGGATCCCGAAACGGTGCGGGGTAGCTACGATGCAGCCGCTGCTGTAGCGCCAAATCTGTCTCCGTCGATGGGCTGGGCGGGCGTCGTCTTGGAACGGCGACGATCCAGGAGACTGAGAGAGGCACTCGTTTGCCGCGCACCCAGGCACAGCCCGCGCAGCAATCGGAGAGTAGCGGCACTTCCACAGCCATCTAGTGGCGATTCACAGAAGTGTACTATTGCACGCACTTCTGTTGGACCAACGCCATCTAGGAAATGAGACGAGAAATGGTGATGACGACACAGATTGTGTACAGCGCCATCTAGAATATCATCACTCAACTGCAGTTTGTATGTACTTCTATGAGACAGCGCGATCTATTATACTGTTCGGGAGATACTGCCGGTTACGCGTGACGCGTGACAAGGTTAGACTAAGAGGAGCTTCGCCCCTACAAGATAAGAAGCCATTAAGCAAGTTGGAGGACGTGCCCGAGTACAGTCCAAGCCCTCTCGCCCTCACGTTTTTCAAGTGTTTCGGGTGTCAGCGGAGGCGAGGTGCCGCGAAGGTCGCGGGGCGCAGCAAGTGCCGAAGTGCACCTTCCAGCTTGCGTGGCGTTCGATATATCCGATGGTGAATAAAAATACCGTTCGACATAAATGTGCAAATTTTGATACTTCTACAAAGGATTTTCAAGGGGATAACTTATGAGATCGATATAGCTGAGAATTCGATATATACCGGCACCATCACGGACTTGATCGAATGACCAGAGGAGCACCGCCATATTGAATTCTCTAGATTGGCTCTCATTAATTCAGCTATATTTGCTCACATCCCAGTTTCTTCAGACAATCGTCGAAGCACTTGAGCATGAAGCACTACAAATGTGCCACGCGAATATCGAAAATGGCATTAGTTCAACCACGGTTGCACCTGCAGCACATTCGATGATCAGTAGTTTTGTTTTCAGTCACTGCACGTGGCTTCTGAGCTGCATAGATGTTACCTGTGATTGTGCCGCTGGCTACAACAGATACCATGGTTTAAGGGTTCTAATCAGCCGCAACAGGTGCCGTATGCAGTTGTTTTGTTTTTACCCAATGCAATGTGCAATAACTCTTACATTTCTGCCAGTTGCGTAAAATCTGAATTAACACGCTTTTACTGTATCACTCGAAAGCTCGATGTCGCGCGTTGCGGGCGAATGCCGCTGCAAGACGCTCATAACTGCTCTGCTTAGTAATGCCACAATGCAACCAACACCAGCACATCGACGCACAACTGCCTCTGAGCACGTGATGTCGAGGCACTGCCATGCATGTCTGGGATGTTCACAAGTTGCGGCGCACTCGCCTCTGGCAAGTAGGCACATACAAGCTTAGCTGCTGCATTTGACAGGAAGTCATGGCGGGTGTGCAACATCACCATAGCTGCAGTATTTTTGACGATGCATTTTCTGATACTACTCTTTTTCGCTTTTCGCACTCCTTGCGGGCATCAGCGGTCCTTGCAATGCTCCACCCATGTAAAATAAATCAGTGGGATCAGGCGACTGAAAACTATAGATGAGGGTGATGTAGAAAAAAGCAAGTCACTGGGTCACAATTGCAAGACTGGGTCAATGTTACAGGGCCGTTGTTCACCGGCACCGGCACGAAGTCAGCGAAAGGAACGACAGCAGTTTCGGTCGTTCCGTACGCAAGCAGACACAATGAAAGGATCTGAGTCGTGGTTTGGAAAACAAAACAACAAAGTTTAATCTATAGCGGTAGAGCAGCGCAAAGAATACAAAGTAAACAACACTTCACTTAGCTAACAGTTATGCACTTGACGGCGATGAAAGAGCTTGACAAACAATAGCATGCGAAAATAACAAACTAAAGAAAAGTAAACAACTAACAAACAGTAAGTAGGGCAATGTCAACAACACGAGAGTCAAATCTACAAAAGCTATGAAAGTTAAGACAGAGTTCAGTAGTATAAACATAGGATGGCATATGTGGTGATGACTGGCAGCGTTGAAGGGTCCACGACAGTCTGGTGCGAGAAGTCCGTAATTCTGGCACAGCGTTGAGGTCGACGGAGTTGCAGCGCTGATGTTTCCGGGGGGCTAGTGCTTGATGGCAAACTCGAGCCGAAGTCCCAATGCCTACATTGCAGACGGTAAGCGCGCGTCTCAACTAGACGAGGCGGCTAAGGTTAGGTGGCCAGCCGGTACAAAGCCACGTTAGCAACTTCTAGAAGGGATACGATGATCGGATTCTACGCCATGTCAGGCAAGCGACTAGAACCCTGTGCCCCTCAATACTCCGCGCTTAAATACGCACATGTTTCCCCTGATTTGCTGTCTGGAATCGGGGCGTGTTTATAGAGACAATTGCTCCGGCATTGCATTTCTTGCTCCGCCCAAAAATATCCCTCTCGCAATTAATCCACTGGAGAGAGCGATGGCCCAACCCTTTCTCGTGGTAGCCGAGTCGGCATCTTCCTTCATCCCGCCTGATTGACAGGCCATTAGCGTCCGGGTCGCTGGGGTCCCTGCTTTGCTGGTCATCATAAAAATTGATAACTAAAAAAAATTGTGTTGCAAATAAAAAGAAAAGTCAGTTTCACTGCAAGGGCGAAGCAATGAATGCGATAGCAACAAAGGGGACCGCAACGCGAAGAGCGTGGAGGCAGCTTGAAATTTCCAGCGCGTCCCTCGAGCTCAAAGGAGGCCGCTAAATGAACAAACAGAAGATGAGCGCGAGCTATCAAGTAAAGCACGCACGAAACGAACGCACAGATATACACCGAACGAGCGCGAATAAACTGTCACAATGGATACTCTCAGTTTGAACAGCACTCCTGTTGCAGAGGCGGCCGAAGAAGCGAAGGAAACTAGCGTGCTTCAAGTGTCGAGCTGTGACACTGATAGTTCGCGCTCATCTTCTGTTTGTTCGTTTAGTGGCATCCCGTTTAGTGAGTGACTTTTGTACGCTCCCGTAACATCAGCGCGGACATCACAGTGAAAGCTCGAAACATCCCTCTTCCTCTCACCACGAGACAACCGCGTGAGCAGACAGCGGAAGGGCAAGGTTCTCCTTGCGTAAATGTTAGAAGAAGCGAGCGAGCTGGCTGACGACTTTTAAATGCGCCTGTTGCGCTCCTCGCATTATCTCGCTGGTAATGAAGAAACGCTTATAAGTGCCTGCCGTCTCCGAGTCCTGCCAGTGGTAAAGGGTGTGTATATAAGGCTCGCCATTAGCTCCCTGAAGGATCTGCTCTTTGTGGCGTAGTGGTTAGCGCCATGCGCTTCGGAAGCATTTATCTGAATTATTTTTCTTTGGGACTTTTATATATATATATACATATACATATACGGTGCATGATGGCGGCGGCAACGGGGGTGGCAAAAACCAGCCGAGACTATCCATATAATTGCTATTGCAATAAAAAAAAAATCTAAGAATGTCAAGCCTTCAACCATTCATCGTAGAACACACAGCACTTTGGAAGGTCTTTCTATCACATTTTTTTTAAGTGATTCAGGCTTGGGAACAAGGCCAGAAGGAGAAAAGTATTGTACACCAAAATATTTTAAATATATGCTCATGAAAGTTTAACTGTAGTATCTCAGAAATGTTGCTTATAAGCCTACCAGTTTTCATCAATATCCATGAAGCGCGTTACGGCATAATTGGAAAAGGTGAGGCTGCTGCAGCAAACAAAGAGGTCATTGATGAGTAACAGAACGATGACTTACAGGAAGCATGGCCACCTATGCTGCCGACGACATCTTTACTTACAACATCTTTACTTTTGATGTATCGGCGCTTTTCTATTGCCTGCTTCCAAAGAAGTCTCTAGCGTTTAAAGACAAATACACAGGTGGAGAACATGCTAAAAATTGGATATAGTGGTTTACGAAGGAGATATGGCACTTGTAAGCCTTATGCTTGGCTTGTTTATTAATCTTTCATTAAAGGGATACATGGGGGCAGCTAAACTAAACTTGCAAAAATAAAATTTGATATTTAGAAATCACCTGTTTTGGCATATTGGATGCTTAATCTGCATTGTATAGAAATGGTAGTTCTAAATGAACTCTTAACTGCCTGAAAGAAATTGCTTCGTTGCCATTGTGAGTGAGAAATGTCTATTTGGGGAGTTTAAAGAAAAAAGAAAAAAACTTTTCTGTGCTATGTTTGCCCTCCTTGACTGTGATGACTGCATTGGAAAAACATGATGATGATCCTGTGCTCAGGCGATGAAGATATATCGAAACGTATGGTGGTGATGGTATGATAGGGATGATAAAGACATGCGTAACCGTAACATAAACGCCCACAATCTGCAAAAGAAGAGAGAGAAAGAAGGTGAGGGAAAAAAAATAACAAACGTTGACAAAATTTGCAATTCACGTGGCCCTTCTGTTGGCTTGCATGATGATAGACACTTCTGGAGCGCCATTCGGAGCAACATTTGGAGCGCCTGCATTTCTATCACTCATATAATGTTGCCATAGACAGCTAAACGATTAACAAGCACTATGCCATGCACACAAGAAAAAATGGACAGAACACTTGACAACAGCAGATGCACATTTTGAGTGTGATGAAAGCACAGCCGATGGATGTCCTTTCATGGACAAGGAAAGGAAAAAGGAGGAGGAGGAAGGAAAAGAGGGAGAATATGGTGAGGAAGTGTACAAGGAAGAGACGATGACAACGAATTTGATGAATAAGATGACAAAGAAGAAGAGGAAGACGATGACAACAAAAGCCAGAAGCAGAAAACAGGGAAGAGGAAGAAGGAGAAAAAGGAGACAAAGGAGGAGGAGCTGGAGAGGAAGACCGAAGGAAGAATGAGAGAGCACACAGCAGTCTAGTTTGCACTGTCTCTGTGCTGTGTCCTCTATGCAGACCCAGGAGTCAATTACTCTCAATTGTGTGCATTAATTTAACACAGTTGACTGGACAAGCTGCACTATTTGAAAGTCTACATTTTGAATTTTGATAACAATTCCATGTTTACTAAATAAACTGATTTCTCCCTCATGGCTGTATATCTACCTCGTAGAAGTAAAATGCTTTGTCGTGATTGTATCACTGTACCACTGTTTTGGAGCAGAATAAACAAACTGCTTGGACAGGCGTTGGACCCAGTTTTGAAACCCAGACCAAAATGAACTCTTCGTGTACGAAGAAGCTCTTATTTCTGAGAAATCTGTGTGGATTTGTGCTACAAGTGGATAGATGCTAATTTTCCCTTTCAGAATCGTTACTTCACTTAGCAGAATTCCTTAGAACTTATTTGCAATATAAATGCGAAAAGTGTCATCCACCCATTTATAGCATGAGCTTACATAAGAAATTGGTATTAATTTCACAGATAAGAAACTTTCCAGTTGAACAAGAATTTTTTGTGGTCCAGGACTTGCATACAATACCAGTGTCCTTCTGATAGACGCTGGTGTTGTATTGGTAGTCGCTATTGGTTGTATTGGTATGGTTCTGGTAGTCGCTCTACCATCTGAGATTCAATGAAGACGTCCTAGGTGAAGGAATGCTGATGAAAAAAATTATCGTCCATCCAGTTGTAGCATCAGTCTGTGAGGGAAATAAATCCTCACTAATTTCACAAAGAGTCTCGGACAAGGACAAATTTTTAGTTATCTTGGAAGCTTTATTTCTATGAAATTCATATAAACTTTCTTTTTAGTCGCATGCTACTACAGGCTCATGGACAAGTTTTTTTGATTTTTTATTAACCTTCCTCCAAACTGATTTGCTTGAATCATGTAAAATACAATGGGAAAGGGAAACCTAGTTGCTCATGATAACCTCCCTTTCTCATGCTGAATTACAAAACAGTTTCTCTCTTTTTGAGAGGCACTTTCGATCCTTATACAAAAAGGTGCTTCAGGGCCCATTCAAGAATTGTGATGGCTGCCTGCCATGTAGCCTGCCTCATTTCATGTTACTACACTGTTGTGACAATAATCTAGTAATGGTTGATCTTTTAGACTTAGCTCAACTTTAACGAAAGAGGTTTAAGGGATAAGGGAGAGACAAGGTAGCATGGGGTGCATATATGAGAGCTTACTGTCAGCACTGATAATGGGACACCACCTGGTACTTGGGACATATTCACGTGCTGATACAAGAGTGATAGTGATAAATGCAATGTAATGACAATGCACATACCCAGAAAAAAAAAAAAGCAGTTCATAAGGTATCTTGTAATAGACTTTTCCATCAAGAGCCTCCTAAGCATATTGCCCTCTTCACTGTTGTATATAAGGGGGTCCCCATAAGAAAGCATCAAAGAGGGAGAACCGTTTTATCACTGCGGGCAGGCGATGTCAGGCACCAGAGCACCGAAAATACGTCTGCCCAGTTGGAGAGCTGAGTGAGAACTGTTTATCTCGGAGAGAGGGTTGTAGCAGTAGCCCCCTAACAGCATATGTTTGAAAATGGCACTGAAACTAAAATTCTGTAAAATTAAAAATGCTACAAGAACCATCTTGCCCTTGTACTCCTGGTCAACAACCTGGAAAGGAAGGAAGGGCTCTCTCACAAGTAGAAACACCTTTTTTCAGAATAATTAAGGTACATAAAATTATTCATGTTGTTAAAATTTAAAAATTGCTTGAAGATATGCTTGAAAATTGTTGCCTCTAGATGCCCAATTTATTTTGCTAAAATGAGAAGTAACCTCTAATCTTCTTGCTGCCTGTAAACCTATTACTTGCAGGTGCAAACTGGGAATTGATGCAAGAACAGCAACTGCGTAGCAGACTTGACAGTCCCAGCTTGGTTGCTATATGGGGCCGCCAGACGTCGGCAGCCATAGGTGAGACTGAAGAAGTGTTGAAAGCATGACTGTGTTATGGCACTGTTTGTACATATGTTTG
Organism: Hyalomma asiaticum; assembly: GCA_013339685.2. Classification (NCBI taxonomy): domain Eukaryota; kingdom Metazoa; phylum Arthropoda; class Arachnida; order Ixodida; family Ixodidae; genus Hyalomma; species Hyalomma asiaticum. The sequence goes on from CM023481.1 coordinate 318,169,011, forward strand.
AGTATTTACATTTTTTTTTAAATGTTTTGTATATGAAGCAAAATTGCATACAGTCGAACCCTGGTACAACGAAAAATCTCTATTCCCCATTGGCAGTCGATAAGAGTCAATGCATAAATACACTCGCCACAACAAACACTTTTTTTTTTGTGCCATTTCACTTCAACGAAATTTGACGGTGCAATTCCAGGCTCAAAAATTCGATTTGCTGTGCAGTAAACACAATCGCGAACATTGTGCATTTCAGAAGATGAAAATAAGTCTACAAAGTCAAAATCACGTGTTGGCACCACCAGAAACGGCCGCTGTTGACTGTGTGGTTGACTACTATGTCTGTCGATGCTGTCTACTGATGTCTGTCGAGATAGCACGCGTGACCGCCCCTCTCCCATCAGCGCCCCTTATGGTCCTTCACCCGACGAAAGACAGGCTGGGCATTTCTTCTCTGCTTGAGAAGCAAGTGCCGACAGCCCTCGCACGTGGTGTAATGTTATCGCATGTGTAGTTCGTTCGGCAGAGAAGGCGGGGTCGTTTCATCTCTGCTTCAGCTGCATTCCTCCCCTGCGCTAGTGCACTTTTACTCGCGAGTAAAACATACGATGCGTAGGCGGTGTTATCGAGTTGGGTTTTGTACAGAACAATGGCGACTGAAAAAACCCGCTAACAGTGTCCGTATCATTGCTATTGCAATAAGCAGCCCACCCGACGGCCGACAATTCTTTTTATGGTACGAGACCCCCCACCTCGTTGAGTACCATATTTACTGACATCTACTAACGCGCTCCTTTTTTTCTGATAAAACAGGTCCAAAAATTTCATGCATGTTAGAATCTAGCACGGACGAATGACACCATTATGATGTCGCCGTCGGCATTGAAATGGCCATCTCCAATGTGCTTCGGGCACTGTCAAACGGTCACCGGCGAAAAACGAACTAGCGGCATGGCGGTCTTTGGCATGCATAGTTTCTGTAGTTTCTATGTCGCCGCCGCCTGTCCCACGCGTAACGACGCCACGACGTACATGATGCATAGGCCGATGATACTCGCTGCGCCAGCTTGACCATTTTACGGCCAATCAAAGTCGCTATGTCGCCGATGCAATTTCTGAGATGCCCAGCCGCAGCAGCTTTCAGTAGCATACCAATCGATGTTTCACTGTTTTTTGGTTGCGGGAAATGGGTGCACGTTACATTCAAGGGCTCGGTAGAATGGGGTAAATATGTAAATCTCCTGGATTGTGTTTCTCCAAACTTAGCAGCTATGGTTTCAGTACTCGCGGTTTCCAAACCCTTCTGACTACCGCCGTGATGCCACGTGCAAGAATGAGACATAAAAGTATCTTTGTTCTAACAGCTCAGGTCAGTTCTGTTATTTCGATTTCACGACAACAAAATTTTCTCTTCAACGGAATTTTTTCCACGCATGATCAGTTTTGTTGTAGCGAGAGTCGACTGTATTTCCATTTGTGAAGCAGTTCAGGATGACCTTTAACAGCTGAGCTGTTAATAAGAACAAGGTTGTTTCTGTGGAGCCTTGTTCAGAGTTAACAGGGGAGAGAAGGGAAAAGTTCTTACCCTTTACCTGCTACCGAAGCTACTACATGGTAGTGATTATGCGGAGGACGGTATAGAAAGAGACAAAGAAAGGGAGAAAAAAATTAAGAAATAAAGGTAGACATGTCTCTGCTTCTGCAGAAGGGAAAAGTGGACCCGCACTTTTCTTTGTCCCACTGTATATACCCTTGCCCTCAGCCTGCCACTGCATGAAAGAATTCCTATTGATAGTGACATGACAGTGATAGTGACAGCACTACATGATGGTGATTGCAGAAGAAAAAAGCAGACCCGTGCTTGCCCTTGACCAACTACCCACATGCTTACCCTCAGCCTATCGCTGCATGATAGTGATAGGGAAGCAAAAGAAAGACAGAAAAGTCTTGGGTTGCACAGGAGGGAAGAGGAGACCCGTACTTGCCCTTGACCCATTACACACTTCCTTGCCCTCAGCCCACTGCTACATGTTAGTGATAACGATATTGCTACATGATAGCGATAGTGAACTTGACACCCTTGGCCCAGCTCAGCTGTTTACTCATATTTCACAGGCATGGCACTGGCTTTACTTCTTTGCTATGCACTAAGCAGATTAGTAAAGATTGTTTATGCAGATTCATTGTAGTGATGGTACATTTGAAAGGATTGAAACATTACATTAAGAAAAGTGCAATGTGATTGTTCTCACAGCTATGCAATTACTCTATCTGGTATGTAAACAAAGGGATAATATATGAGAGTAATTTTACAATGAAATTGCTATAACTGGGTTTTGGTATATGCAAGGGAGTGTTTATCAACTCTAGTTGGTACAGAGGAACTACCTTTCCGGGCATGCCTTCTATGTACAGGCACTGTGCACTGTGGAAAGACTGTATCCACCCCAACTGATCGTTTTGCCAAAGAAACTGGATAGTTAAGAGGCTGATTGGTCAATATAAGGTTCATGGATCAGGCTATTCTAGGAAATATATTTCATTCATGGTTACATAGTGAAGCAGCTTTGCTCACCTTGACTCTGCTCCGCCTTGAGTGGCAATGGTATTTATGGTTTTTAAGACAGTACGAACTGACTAGCCTAGCAACAAGTACTATACCTTTGCAATTTCACTTGAAAAGTACTAAGCTTCATGAGCTCATTTTCCTGTCATGGATACACCATTGGGTGCACGCAAGTGTTAACTGTGCCTACTACAGTGGAACCTCGCTGTTACGTTCCTCGCTGCTGCATTTTCCCGGCTGTTACGTTATTTTTCATCGGTCCCGACATAGCTCCCATAGGACCCCAAGTCTTGCGAACCCCGCTGTTACATAGCAACTGTGGGCCTGTTCTCGCATGATGCGTCGCAACCTGACGCACCATATCCGCCCGGACACCACTATTTTGATTTGAACTTTGACAGTCTTGCTCACGCTTGCGGGAATCGCCCCACCCTGATGGCTGCCGAGATAGCGCGAGATAGCTCTATCTCCGCAGCCATGCCCCCCCCCCCCCTCCCCATCGCCTTTGTGTCTTTTAAAGACGGGCGGGTCGTCCCAATGATAGGGGTGGTGTTATCTCTTCCAAGCGACGGAGATTGGCCGGGCGCGTTTGATCTCTGCTTCAGCCGTTTTCGTTTCTCCCACTCGCGTGCTTTTATTCTAGCGACCGTACTTTGGGCTCCGGGGACTTTCAGAGAAAAGAATCGGAAAAAGGGACATTGCACTCACAGCCCCTCTTGCGTATGACTGCGGTCGCCTGCGCAGCGAGGGGCGCAGCTCTCCAAAGTCTGTCTGTGGCGGCGAGCTGGTTCTGGCCGGATGGCGAGCGCAAAGTATGCGAGGAATTTTTTTTGAAAGCTGGCTAAATATCAGGGGTGCGCAAATTATGCGGGTAAATACGGTAAACAAGCACTGAAGACGGAACGTGAAAGCGCTATCGAGTGATCGCGGACCCGACGCAACCAGCCGACCAGCCGTACTCGCAATCACAAACCACGCGTGGGGTGCCGGAGCAGGATGTGGTGATCACAGTGACGGGGCGGGGCGACTTGCCTCCAAAATTGGCGCGTCACGCTGGAGCCTCAATGATCACAGTTTTGATTGCGATCTCTGAGGCCATACTTTCTCTCATCGGGGCGCCGGAGGCTATAATGGTGGCCCATTCACTGCGCTCGACAGCCGCGAACGGAGTCCGCATTATCGAATTTAGAGCTAGAAACTGTCGGAAATATCGGTCGTCTTAACACATTAAGTCTATGGAGGCACTGGCGGAACCGCGCGGCTGTCCGAATTATCGGTCAGCGACCTAGATGGCTCACCTTGCTGAAATAAATTGTTTAAGTCAAAGCGGCCCTGTTCTCATTCATTTTCGGAGCTTTCCCTCACTCTTGCGTTTTCCCGGCTGTTACGTTTTTTTCCCTGGTCCACTGAAAAACGTATGAACGAGGTACCACTGTAGTAGGCTGATAAACATATCCTTTGTCACTGTAGGTGAGAAAAGAATGCATGTTATTCCAAGCTACTGCAGCTCACATTTTGGTCACAGTTTAGAACACTCTTGAAGTTTAATTGCAGAAAAGACCATGATACCTACGTAAACCATCTGTGGAGCAATTTTCTCCTATTTATATGCTCACAAAGTTGTCTTGATGAATCGAATTGATGAACAAGCACTGAGACCTTTGCTGGTGTCCTCATCTAAGCTCACCACTAGAGCATCGTTAATGCTTATTGGTGGACTAATTGGTTTTGGTGCTTATTGAAATGAAAAGGAATGCAAGAAAACTTTTCTTCACTGTTTCTCATTTCAATAAACCCTCAAGCTTGTCTTCTCTTTATTTGTTCATATTGTGAATCCTGCTTCACACTGCTCCTGATGCTCCTGTCTGTCTGCTTATACAGTCGACTCTCGCTATAACGAACGCCGCTTCAACGAAATTTCCGCTACAACGAAAATTCTCGGATCCCCGTCAGCAGTCCATAGGAGTCGATGCATAAATATGCTCGCTACAACGAACACATTCTTTTGTGCCGTTTCGCTTCAACGAAATTTGAAGATGCAATTTCAGCCTGGAAAATTCGATTTGCTATGCAGTAAACACAATCCGAAACATTTTGGCGCATTTCAGAAGATAAAAACACGACTACAAAGTCGAAGTCGCGTGTTGGCACCACCAGAAACGGCCGCTGTTCATTGCGTGATTGATTACCGATGTCTATCGATGCCGTGTACTGATGTCTGTCGAGATAGCGCGCGTGACCCCCCCCTCTCCCACCGGCGCCCCTTTTTGGTCCATCGCCCGACGAAAAAGGGTTGGCCGTTTCCTCTCTGCTTGAGAAGCAAGTGACAACAGCCATCACACGCGGTGCGATAGCATCACACGCGGTGCGATGCTATCGCATTGTTCAGTTCGTTCGGCGGAGACGGCCGGGTCGTTTCATCTTTGCTTCTGCCGTGTTCGCCCCCAGCGTTAGCGCACATTTACTCGCGCGTAGAGCATACGATGCGTGGGTGGTGTTATCGAGTTGGACTTCGTACAGGTGACTGCAAAAACCCTCTAACAGTGTCCATATCATTGCAATAACTCCTCCACTACGGTCCACAACTTTTTTTTTTTTTTATGGTCCAAGCACCCCCCGCCCGTTAAGTACCGTATTTACTCGAATCTAACACGCACCTTCTTTCCGATATAACGGGTCCAAAAATCATACGCGTAGAATCGAGTGCGAACGAACGACAAGGTTACCATTTCGCAGTCAGCATCAAAATGGCCGCCTCCTACGTGCTTTGGGCGCTGTCGAACGGTCACCTGCGCAGCACGCATGGCAGCACGCGGCAGCGTGCTGCCGAATGAATGCAGCACTGCGAGAAAATGTTACTGCCGCTTGCACGTGGCTATGCCCAGCAACGTACGGCAGTTTTTTTGGGACGCAGCCGTTATGAATCAGCGCGTCGAACGTCTTCGAGACACCGCGGATCAAGTGAAGCAAGAAAGCCACAGCACCGCTGGTCGAGTAACAGCAGGGGTCCAAAGTCGGTGGTCTGTTTATTATGCGAGTGCGTTCATTACGCGAGTACCGCATTTGTTTTTATGAATGTGAGAAGTTGATTACTAAGGACATTTCTTTTTTTTTTTTCCGTCGGTGCGCGTTACAATCGATGTTTCACTTCTTTCTTTTTTTCTTTTTTTTTCTCGCGGGAAACAGGTGAGCGTTACTATCGAGGGCCCAGTCGAATCGAGTAAACACGTAATCTCCCAGATTCCGTTTCCCCAAACTTGGCAGGTATGGTTTCAGTACTCGCGATTTCCGAACCCTTCTGACTACCGCCGTGATGCCGCATGCCGCATGCAAGATTGAGGCATAAAAGTTTCACTGTTCTACGAGCTCAGGTCAGTTATATTTTTGCGATTTCACTATAATGAAATTTTCGCTTCAACGAAATTTTTTACGCGCACCGTCAATTTCGTTGTAGCGAGAGTCGACTGTACTACTGAGAAAGGCACTCAGTGCCTGATTGTCTGCCAGTTAATTGAAATTGCACCTGGTCCTTAGCTGTGTCTGTTGTAAAAAACATTTGAGAGTGAAAGATAGCCACTGTATGTTGTTTATTTGACTACTCTTAAAGTAAAGGTATTTAAAAAATAGTTATATATTAACTATTTTGGGTCACCTTTGAGCCGACTGCACCATTAAATGCTTCAAAGGATGGTGTGGTCATTGAGGGTGGTAATTAGAGAATTCATACTGAATGAGTTTTCATGTGGCTGCTGTGCCTGTTCCTTGTCACACAACCATATTCAGGCGGTGTTGTAACAGGCTTCACTGGCTCAGTATGTAAACCTTTGATGGTGCATTATTGAAATGTTTTTTTAAAATAATTGCTTTTTCACACGAGGAACCTTCTAATATGTATACCTGTGTGTCTATAAAAGCAGTTGCTGCATTAGTAAATACAGTTAACTTTTCATTTTGTGATGACATGCATTAGTATTGCAGAAAGGCAGATGTAATATTTGGAACGAGAGAAAATGCATTTATTGCATCTGCCTGAGGACAGTCTCATCAACCACATAACATATGGAACAACATTGCATGTTGCAATAGTCAGAGAGAAAACCAAGATAAGAGTAGCAATTGTTTGATAAGGCGATGTCATGGTCTATGAGATCTGTAAGCTTATAGAAATGACATCTTTATTCTGATGAAAGAAATAGGCTTGTCACTGGAGCACTGTAGTCGGTTAAAACTAGGGGTATGCAAATATTTGAAATTTCAAATAATTTTCTAATAGAGTTCAGTAATAGAGTACAGTTAAACTTGCCTATAATGAACCTCGATATTACGAAGTTTTCAATTCCCTGACGTAACCTCATTGAATAACATGCATTTGTAACCTATGTATAACAAAGTGGTAGTGGAAGACACCCTTGATATAACAAATTCCCCCTACCATCCACCTAGTAATTTTACCCCAATTATCGAATTTTAGCACAAGCAGTGGCCGGGTCCACTACAACATAGTACGAAGCAATGTCATTGCGAATGGTGCGCATGCAGTGGCCACAGCAACCTTGCTTAAAGGGCCACTAAACAGGCTCCTACTTTTTTTCAAAGCCGCCCAAACAAGCTAACTCAATCATAGAGAAGGTTGCGGCGATCACATTCTGTGAATATGACAGCGCTGCGCGCCACACAGACGCCGTATTTCAAAAAACAATTCGCGCGCTTCTTTCCGGCGACTGACCAGTCGCGCTCGCATCCTAGGTGTCGTCATCTGGCACCGCGAACAACTTTGCGTAGTCGTATCTCGTTGATTGGTCGAAACGTCTATTGTCAGATCCCCTGGCCATCCCACCGGCGTGAGCGCAGGAGCAACCCAACGTTTCTAGAACGGGAGCAACCGGTTCCGCAGCGCAAGCGTCAATGACGTCAAATGATCACGTCAGGTCACGTGTCAAAAGTGGGCGGAGCCTCGACGGCGCGCCGCCCCTACCCTCTCCTCAGCAGAGAAGGGTGGGGAGGCAGACCGAGAAAACGAAACCGGCGCAAGCGGTCACTTAAGCCCGTGTAACTTCTTTATTATTGCACCTATTCGCAAAATTCTTGCAGGAGCTTGTTCACACCGCACAGGAGCGCAGGTATATCTTTAAAACAAATTTTACACCTCGGGGTTGTTTAGGGGCCCTTTAAGCAGAGTGCTGCCAGCGAAACGTGAGGAGAGAGGACAATTGTCTGTCTGGGCCCCACTTCCTTAGCAGCTCCCCTGCATCACTTGAGCTGTTGACGGGATTCTCCCTGCTGCAGTTGTGCTCTTTCCTCCTCCCTCGAAAAGTCTTATCCAATTCCCAGGAGCTCGTGTGCCCGCAGTGTCACCACTCACTACTGTAGCTTTCCATGTCTGTTTCTTTAAAACCATCATGCCATTTTCAGTCGCTTTCCCTTTTTTTCTATCTTCTTTTTCCCATGCCAACCTGTGAGTTGACTCCCATATTCACACATTCGCTCACTTAGGTGTATCATTGCAAGGGCACACACACAAACAACACAGAGAGAAAGAGGCAGGCAGAGATTGGTAAGTGCAGATGGTTCAGGAAAAAAAAATAAACAGCCGCATATATGCTTGCTTAGCTCCAAATGACATCAAAAGACTATAGTCTTCTGCCACCCCTGATACGTAACACCCCCTTTCTATCCCCTCACACTGTTCCCCTCGCCTCCCACTCCTCTGATGATGAATGCAATGGAGGTTTTTCTCAATCCAATGCGAACTTCCCGCATTCGTCTTGCTTTTGCACCATCTGTTGGGAGTCGGGACTCATTACTGTTGGCTTAAAGCCAGCTGCAGAGTCATAACTTCTGTTGGCTAATTTTTTAATGTGTAGCATCTCCTTGACACCATCTCTAACGTGTTGATCCTTCATTTACTAACATAAACACCAGTCCAACTTGTATTCTTATTTAAATGAATGCTGCGGATAATGGTTACGTACATATATTTTGCCTCAAATAGGCCTGAGATTTCCTTTGCACTGTGTAATGTTGACGTGTATGACGCCGTGCCACCAGTGCTAGCAGCTCACTGGATTTGGTTGGCTGGTTGAATCGTTTTTGGCCGGGCAACTATATCGAGTGACAGAGAGACAAAGTTTTTCGTGTTTTGGTAGCCCAAGAAAAACTGTCGTCTTTGACAATCTCTACAAATGCGACTTGAGAAACCCTTATTCCCTCAGCTTGAGAAAAAGAGTTAGCTAGAAGAGAAGGAAGCTTGATTTTTCTGGTGTCCATTTTATAATCCTGCCTTCTGTTAACATAAGGACAAAAGCATGTAATCTTTTTTCCTTGTGCATTGCACTAAGAGATTAAGAGTATGAAGGCTGTTTTTAGTATATATTGGTAGCATGGGTCAGTGCCCATGGCATACCTGCCAAATCTCCCTGATTACCTGGGAGACGTCTGAATTTTGACCATTTCTCCTGGTTGTACGGGTGACAGGAAAATCTCGCAGAAATTCAATTGTGCCCTGTTTTTATTCGCTTAAAAATTTAAAATTGATTTTAAATGTGTTATAAGCTATATTAGCCATTCATTTTTCATAGATGATGCGTGCGTGTCCACGCAAATCTATCCCACAAGTTATCTTGCCTTCAACTTCAAAATTTTGTGTCACTTCTGCCTTAAGTGGAGCATGTAAAAGGTTATACTATATAGGAGCCGTCTACCGATGTCTGTCAAGATAGTGCTCACGACCACCCCTCTCCCACCAGCTCTCCTGTCCTTCGTCCGACAAAAGACTGGCTGGGCGTTTCCTCTTTGCTTGAGAAGAAAGCGACGACAGGGCTCATACATGGAGCTATGTTATCAAATGTGCCCTTTGTGCAACGGAGATGGCCGGTTCATTTTATCTCTGCTTCAGCCGCGTTCGTCCCAGCGCTAGCGCGCTTTTACTCGCGCATAAAACATACAATGCGTAAACAATGTTATTGATTTGGACTTTGTACAGAACAACGACTGCAAAAACCCGTTGACAGTGTCCATATAATTGCTATCGCAATACCCCTCGCCTCCTTGTTACCATTGAGCATATCTCCTGGATTACGTTTCTCCAAACTTGGCAGCTATGCCAAGGGGTCACTAAGGCTTTGCTACAGTCATTTTGAATATTTATGTACCTTTGTAAATACAAAGTGCCATTATGCAGCTGGATACATAAAGATGATATGTTTAAAATAATTTAAGTTAGATATATGTCAGCCCTACATGAGCCAGCTAGATACTTATCACAAGTATTTGTTCACCACTTCCAGGCAGAGCAGCGTTTCTTCGTGTGAAAAGTAAGCATACCATATAGAACTGTACATTATGCTTGCTTATCGTAGAGAGGGTGCAATGTAAAGAGGTTCTGAACATTATTTTAATGCATCAGACTGAGTTGGTTTTCTCGTCCTTATGGATAAAAACTGAAGTGTCAGTTGGAACAACAAAATGATTTATTTGCCAAGACCTCTGAAGGCAGTGTGGCACAATTTGGTATGGCTAATAATAATTGCTTGTGTTTTGCATGCCAAGAACACAATATGATTATGAGGAACTTCACAGTGGAGTGCTCTGGAATGGTTTCCAACATGCACCTAAATATAAGTTCGCAGGTGTGTTTGCATTTCCAGTGTGTCGTTATACACTAGAATTTGGAAACTACCATCCCAGCACCATTCTAATGCAAGAATTCGTAGAAATGGTTTAAAAATAGTGGAAACAGAAAACAAAGTGATGAGGCTATGGTGCATAGAAGCCTTCTTGAGCAAGCTACCGTGTAAAAGAGGCTCTCTTTACTGTTGCCTTGACCACTTCTGCATGACAGTTGTCATGCCTTCAGACTTTTATTTTTTACTTTTCTTTCCCCTTGCTTACCTTCTGCTTTCCCTTATTTATGCTGGCCTAATTGCAGTGATAGCTTTGATTTGGTCGCATTTTACTAGAGTTGTTTGCATTGCTTTTGGCTTATGCAGGGCATGTATAGCAGACACAGGGGCAGTTGCTGTTATGTCGCCTCTATTTGGAAAGTGGTGTCTCTGAGCTTGGCATATTTTACTTAATTTTTTGTTGTTTTGATGTAGTACTTGTGCAGTGTAGCACTTTGCACATGTGACCATCACTGCATATCTTATGCACTGCACCTCTCTTTTTGCATTGCCAAAGCCTTGTCCCAAATCCGTACAGAAGCTTGAAACTCGTACCTAGTTAAATTGCCTGGCGGTGCAGTGGCTACAGCTAAAACCTGCTGAACAGTTCATAATTATAATTGGCACTAGTCATGTCAGTAGATATGGGTTGTGTAAACTCAGTGTTTTATTCTTTGCTTTCCTTCCAGAGACACACATCTTTGATGGCTTCAATTCGGTCTGGGCACTCAGTGGAGAAGACAAGGTTATGCTCAAGGTATTGTCGCGCACCAGTTGTGAGGGGGAACAGCCCATGTGTGCTGAACGTTTTTGAAGATACCGTCGAGCTTAGGGTGTGAACAGTGGTCAGATCAAAGTGTTTTTAGTCAGCTTTTGTGAATTTGAGCAGGGGTTTTTCTATCCGTGAGTGCATTGAGTGTGTGAATGTGCAATATGTTTGTGTGTAAGTGTGTGGTTTGGCCACATGCATTGGATATCTTTGAAAGTGACAGTGATCCCCATTGTAGTTATAGCCTCTCCCCATCCTCCATCCTTCCCTAGCATAAACTCTCTGGCATGGAATTTGTTTAATTCTTTCGTTGAGAAAACGAGATTTGTTGTTGTGCGTATTTAATGTACCCAAGTACAAACTAGATTGCACTTGTATAAGGTGTTACTTTTATTATGAGGGAGAAAGATCTGTTAAAAATGCATACAAGATCCTTGAAATATTTTGTTTTTGTGTTCAAAACATTTTTTGGTACAGTGTTTGAGCTTGTGGCATTTAATCTTGTCAGATTCTAAGGGAATTTTTTTGCCTAATATGAATAGGATAGTTTATATGGATATATGTACGTATATATATATATGTATGTATGTGTGTATATATATACATGGGTGTGTATGTATGTACATACATATAAATATATGCATAACCTTGTTGTCTCGACAAGTCATATGAAACTGAAATTTAAATTTATATTTTCTTGTTATTTAAAAGAAAATACCATGTTGGACATTAGAGAGATTATCAGTGTGTAAATATGATCGACCTGTCAAGCCGCAACTCTTAGTATATGGGTGCATTTTTGTTTGTTAGCTTTTTTTTTTTTAATGTGCCTGTTTGCTGTAGCCGGTCATTTGTTGGCAATAAAGGTTGTCGTTCCCTGCTGACATTAATCAAGTTTTTAATCTGTGACTTTTCGGAATTTTGTGCCTAGGGTAGGTATGCTTGAATGCGCATGCTGCATTCAAGCTTACCTCTTTTTTTTTCTTGATCAAGCATAAGAGCACATTTAAAGATAATGAAACAATATGTGTGTATACGTATATGAGCTCTTCAAAAGAAATGTTGCCAGCCATGAATTTCCCCATTTTGTTGAGCTCAGTAGAACTGGAAATGCATGCCCGCTTCTGATTGTTGGAGGATAAAAAGGGAACGGTTTATTCGGACAAATAAAAAAATATGACTGCAGCTTTGTCCTGCTTCCATCCTGCCTCAGCAGTAGGACTTTAGTCCAGGATCCCTATGGACTTAACTGCCCACTGTGCCCACAGCACCAGCTGTTGCTGGACATGAATCCGTGCTGGACATTGCAGCTTCTTACTTGTCCAGCTATGAGATTTGTAGTTTTGGGAATGGTGGAAATGATGGTCATGCCCAATCATAGTAAAGGAATACATACTTGGAGAAGTGGGCCATGTATGGGAATACAGAGTGAGATGAATGAAGTGATATAGGCTGATTCATGGGAAAGTACCTGCCTGTAGCCTGGATTACACAACAGCTGCTTGTCCTATGAGGTTTATGTTGGGGGTCGAGGAGGTAGGATAGAAGATAGTGGATGGCTTTCAAGAAAATGACCCTGGCCTTCAAAGGGGTCTTGCTGAAAAAAACAAAAAAAACGCATGCTGCCAATAGCGAATGCTGATAAGAACAGCGTGGCCAAGTTTTGTAGTCTTATGCAGGACACAGAGCTCCCGAGCAAAGCACAAAGCTATTCAAAGAAAAGCTGTTCCTCTCTCCTTTTTTGGAACTGCTCTAGTCATATGGAGATTTTTGCTATTGGCTGACAGCTGACAAATTGAGAGCAGCATTTATGTCAGATGTACTTCTCTCTCTTGTCACTATGTATAACTGTTGTAGTAAAATAAACAGGCTGAAGTGAACAAGAACTTCAATACAAGTTGTGACGCAAATTAAACACTTCCAGAAGAAAGCAACTGTCATCTGCTAAATTCAGTGCATCCGTGAATTTTCAAGTGAATATTTTGTACACTGCCATTTGGCATCGGGACATATGTACCTTGTTCACCTCTTCAGTCTATGTTGAATGTTCTAAGCGTCCTCGAACATTACAAAGCCTTTGTGCAACGCCGAGTTCCAACATCACGAATCTATTTCTGGGAGTGAAGAGCAAGTGACGCCTTGTGATATCATACCCTGTAAAGTCAGCGACAGAAAAAGCATCAAGTGCAAACTAAAGCTGTCTTGCAAGATGATGCCTTGTAGTCCGCTTGATTGCAATGCATTGGCCTTCCACCCACAGAGACTGTAAGAAAATGAACATGTGTGCTTGGAGTACACTTTGCAAGCAATGCGTACCATTACGATCCAGAACTTCATAGGCCACTAACACTTTTTTTATGAAGGCCACTGTGTAGGTCTGTTTCCTAGTTTCTACGCCTTAATGGTGTATCGCCATGAGGGTCGAACTCCATTTCTTCACTCGTACATTCAATCCAAGCTCAGAGCATGGTATTCATGAGTGTGCTGTTACACCTGCTGTGGCATGCGCTTGACAATAATACTAATAAAAAAAGGAGACGTGCATAGTGAACCTAATACTCACCACTATGAAGTTTTGCACACATGCAAGCATATGTGCCCATTGGCCCATAGACATCAATAGAGGAAACAAACAGCAGATCCACAGATATTGCACAAGCACCACTGTGCAGGATGAACCATAGCTAGCACAGTGATTAACAAGCAACTGGATGTACTGGTTGGAAACAGCGCCCCTCAAAGGCATCACGTTGTGCAGAAAGAAGAGTACATAACATTGAAGCCATATGACATAACGCTGTGGGCAGGGCCCTTCTGACAGCACCACCCCAGAGAGTCCTCCTCTGTCCGAATGAAAACTGCTGAGAAAGAGAATGTGAAAACAATATAAGTGTTGTCACTTCTACTACACCTTGGTCTGTGCAGAGGATGCAGCACAGTAGCAGCGTAAGACAACTTTTGCTGCATACTCTGTTAATCTTTTCTTTCAGTCTTACTTTATTCTTGCTTCCCTCCCCGTTCATCCTCTCCCATTGTCTGCCTTTTGTGCTTCTTCTTTTTCGCCATCATCCACCTCCTCTTTGTCTTCGTTGTCATTGCCTTCCTTTTCCTCATTGTCACCGTCTTCTTATTAGCCAACTTTCCCTCGTCCTCATTCACAAAAGTTTGTCATATGATCAAACAGCTGTATACTTCACACAGAAATGGAGCAATGAATGTACAAACGAATTTTTTTCCTATTAGAGCACTCGGTTTTCTCTTTATTTTTCACCGAGACCGGAAGGCATCCTTATTCACATGCTTCATATGCACACAATCACTGCACCTTTTATAATTTGCTGTGTCATCTGTGCTTATGGTTTTCAAAAGTTGCCCAATGTCTGCAATCACTACAATGAATCCCAAGTTGTCTGCTAACTGCCCTGTAAACATAACTGTGCTGCCTTAATCTTTCATTCATGTGTAAGGAAAACGCATACCAGGATAGTGGGTGCGATTGTGCTCCTCCGATATACCTCATGATTGCGGATCAACTGGTCAAGCGAGCATCAACAGCTTGCATACTTGGCACACACATCCACGAGGAGAGCATCAAAACAGCCCTCGAGAAACTTGACCGCATAGTCAAAAGTGTCGTGACACTCGTAGCGTGAACAAATTATCATGAAGTGCAAGCCTTCCTCATTAGCTGTATCACATTTGCGCTGCTGTGTCAGCCTATGTGAAGAATGTTGACCAAGTACATTGAGACCTGTAAAAGATGCTGACGAGGCAGCCTTACAACTACTGTTAGGTATTTGGCAGCTGGACAATCGCTTGCGCAAGGAAATATGGCCAATGCAGTGATAGAAAGACTGCTTTGTTTCCCTGAGAGGCTTGCTTTTTATGCTCTACGTAGGCAATCATAGAATGGCAAAAGGAAAAGATAATGCAGCATGCAGGGGCGGTCTTACCTGAAGGCCCCAACATGGACAAGCACTGCGAGTGTTACATTACCTGGTGGTGCAAGCACTGAAAAGCTGCTGGCCATCAGAGTCCACAACACCATCGAGGAGCTCGCCAATGCTACAGTCCTATCGCAGAGGGAATGGCTCAACATGGTGCAACAAGAAATAATGGTCCTTTAGATACTAGGCTACCGACTTTCTCCCCACTTCTATAGGGAACAAACGTGACTGCTGCCCAAAAGTTTGGGAAAGCATCATCGTTGTGCCCATCCCCTAGAACATGCTCCCCATTTTACAAGTGACAGTAGTCTGAGACTGGTATACACCATGGAAGAGTTTACTGGAGCACCAAAGAACATGAAGAGGAGGCATGTGCCAGGAGCTCCGAGAAATCTTTCCCTTGGTTGGCATTAATCTCAAACGTCTTCCCGCCGACAAAGTGGTTAGCGTGAAGCTTCCAAGTGATAGAGGTGTTGCACAGCCCTTTGTACTTTCTTTCCATTTCTCTAGAGGCACAGACGAACACAATTATCACAGCCTAGAAACGTTCCATCGATCATAACCAGATCCCACAAAAACCTTTGACATTTCTCGTCCATAATAAGTATGATATGTCCTACTTTTGCTTCACTGCTGCTAGACCGTTGATGTAGTGGGTTGATGGCGTCTAAAATATATTCTTTGTGCCATCTCTTCCAAAAGGCATCCTCAAGACATATTTGTCTTTATCTACAATGTCTTTGTAGTTCACGTTTGGTCAAACTAGGCTCCTTCTCCATGGTTTCGTCGTCAGGAATGGTGACTAACCTTTGGCCAATCAGAAAATGAGCTGGCATATGTGGTGTCTCCTTCAGCTGTCTCAATATTGGTGTCAGTGAGTTAAAGTATTGTTTAAACTTCTGTCAACATATTCTGTTCACGTAGTTCACAAATGCTGCCTTTGAGGACTTTCGTAGTGTTGTCTTGTTTGTACATATGAGCTGTTCCAAGTAACCGCCACACTACGATGTACATTCCGCTACGAACTTCAATTTAATCCTATTCTTCCGGATGTATGCATTAGTCTCGAATTGACTCTAAGATTCTTTTTAGTTCCTGTGATGCTCTTTTGAATGCGAGGCAATAGACCCTTTTCATAATTGTAGAGCTAGCTTCCCTGCGATGCAGCTTGCCCTACTAATGGTGGCATAGGTAATCCTACATACAGCATGTACAAGCGCAGTTTGCTTGCTATTGGGCATGTAAAGTTGCTCAGCCCTCCTGGTACAAACATGCACAAAAAACCGGGCCTCAGCATGTGCAACTTTTTGACAGCATTTCAGTCAAGACAGCTGTTGCCATTAGTAGGGCAGATGTGCAGCGCAGGAAGGTGCACTTGCGAATTATGAAAAGGGTCTATTATCTGTATACACTGTCTTGGAGATGTCTTGCAGACTCCTCATTTTGGTGTGAACCAAAATAGATACAAAAAGTCTGCCATACGGAGGCTGCACACAAGCTCGAGGTGAATTATATGTACAACAGCACAAGTGAAGATTACGATGTATGTTGATGTTAGGTTGGAGGTAATTGGACAGTATTACAATGGACCAGCAAAGTCTATTCCAACAATGGGAAATGGTTTGCATTCTGTCGCTCGGTCTTTAGGTAGAGGCGTGAATAGTTCACTCATGGGCTTCGCTGTACATCTTCTGTAGACACTGCACACGCAAATAATTTTCTTCACCATTTATCCCCCTCCAATAATCCAGAAGTTCTGTGCGAGTTGTCGGTGTTCTCCATCATTCGTTGGGCAAATTCTTGCTCTGTCAAAAGAATAATAGGGTGCTTCTCGCTGTTCGTGAATGCTGAATTCTGCAGCCTGCTGCCAACTCTGATCAAGTTGTCTTTGTTTTTGTAAGGAGAAAATTTCATAACGGTAGCATTAGACTCGTGACCTTACCAAATGCAGTTTCTTGTATTAGAGATCCAAAATTTTTCTGCTCTTTGTATCTCTCTCATTAACAGCAGTCCTGTTATTCTTGCATCCGGATTTCTTGCATTTCAAACAAAGCGGAATATGCAAGCAGTGATATTCATGCTCTTGGTAAGATTGCTAGTGCAAGAGAGGTTGAACAAAACATGCGTTTTCTTGGTTGTCATGTTCGAAATTGTTATTTCGTCTTTGACCGTTTTTTTTTTTTTTTTTCAGGAGCCTTGAAAAGTTCAGCTGCCCAAAAGCTAGGTTTCTTACTCAGCTGTTCTGGTTCCTTGCACCAATGGGTGCTTTTTTTAAAACACTTCCCCGTTGTGCCACATCTTAGGTCTGCTAGGTTGTACTCTGATAAACAATATCACAACTGACTTGGTAAACTGAGGGCTTGTTTGTCTTTCACCTTGTTCAATACAAAGGCCTTCCATTTATCGAGGGCTGAGTTTATCCATCCAAGAACGGGCACCAGGTCGGACCAGAAGTGCATTTCGTGGTCTTTCGATGTCCCTTTCTGCACAGTTTACACGAGCCATGCTGCCGTTGGAGCTCCCAACAGTTGTAATTGCTTAAGCGTTAATGTCTTTAGTGGTGCCATTCTTGATTTTGCAACAAGTCTTGTCCATACATCTCCGTTCTCCATCTCTGTCACTGTGTAGACTGCAGCTCCGTATGGCAATGTGCTGGCATCTGAAAAAACATGGAATGTTATTTCACATGACAATTCTGTAATAGAGGTTGTGTAAGCAGAACACATAGCATGTTCAAAAGACAAAGCTCCTTGCACCATCTTTCCCAAGTGTCCCTAAGAAGGTAGATGGCTGTCCCAATTCTTCCACAACTGTTGAAAAATTAATTTGACCTTCACTGAATGATGACAAAAAGCCGTATTGATCGTATATCTGAGCTGCTGCCTTTAAACCATTGTTTTGTTGTTTCCATGGACATGATACATAACTGAGGTATCAAATTCATACACATCACCTTCCGGATACCAAATAGCTCCCAGCATCTTCTTTTGTTTTAGGAATTGTCAAACGAATATCATTGTTAATGTCTTCTTTTATGCTGAAGACTTGTGGAATTCATCTTGCATTTACAGATGCATTTCTGCTTTACTGGTTACTTTAGCTACATTAAAACTCACGAACAAAGCTCTCTCCACTGTGTCTGCTCCTGCAACAAGGCCGTCAACATAAAACTGGTGTTTCAGTCAGCTCGCCATCTCTTCATTTTCTTCCTTTATACTCTCAAAGTGGTGATGAAGCAATGTGCTTAGATGAAATGGGCTTGATGCGGCTCCAAAGGGTACATGATTCATCCTTCGTACAATTTCTGTTGACAATACTTTCTTCCTGTTTCAGGGGATTTTCATACCAAAATTACCAAAGTGCATTATGGTCGGCTTCAGCAAGACAAATTTACAAAAAGCCTTCTCAATGTCAGTTGTAATTGTCCGAAATTTTAAGAGGAGCTTGATTATCAACGTATTCTAATTTGGTCCTGCATGTGATACATCATTCGAAGAGTTTGCCAGGGCTGCTCAAAGAGGTGTCAGGCACAATCCTTGCCTTTGTTGTTTTTCTTTTGTTATTGATAACTGCCCTGTGTTGTAAGTAGTGAACAGATCCAGTCCCTTCGTTGATAGGCACTTGCTGTGAGAAGTCATCCTCTTCACATTCCTGTACTGCTTTGTCATATCATGTCAAGAACTTCTCGTTCTTGAGACGTGTGTCAGTTTAACTGACCAATTCCTTGCTTTATTTATATTGCTGTCTTGTTCATCAGCGTTATCCTTCCAAGGGAAATGAACTTCCTAACTTCCTTCAACTTTTTTCAGTTTTCTTGAAATCTTGGAGGAGTACTACATCTGACAGGGTAGTGTCCTTCCTGGGTAGTATTCCCATGTGCTTTACATCCCAGAAGGCTTCAATGTGTTTTGGTAGGTCTTCATTAAGGCTGCAGGTTCGTGCTACAAAGTTCATCACACTGGCAGTGTAAGTTCATATAACACCCTGAAAATCTTCAAAAGGACTCTGTGATGTCCAACCAGTGCTTCTATGTCAGTGAATACATTGTTTTGTAATCTGATTCTTCCAGTAGAAACCTGCAAATAACAGTCAGATCCAATTGGAACGTTTATATTGTTCCTATTGGGCAGACAAGTATCACCTGTAAGTTGAAGACTGGTGTCTATTTCATGAAGTGCTGAGTTGGGGAGGGAAAGAGATGTACCATTGCAACTCTTAGGAACTTCGAGTGCCTCTTAGAGCTGTGCGAATAGCAAAATTTTGAGTGCGAAATGCATTCGAATATTTTATGTTCAAGTACGAATTGAATATTTTTCAAATAATTTGCAAATATTTATTGAATAATACATGCCAAATTATGCAGCAATGTGCTGCTAAACATGGGCAAAAATTTATTGCATGATTAGTGCGCTCCCACAGTGTCATTCCTAAGTCCTGAAGAACAGTCCAACAGAGAACTTACAACAGAAAGCTGTGCTAACTTCACCGCAATGCACAAGTGTTAGCTTTCCCACAGTACACGAGTGTTAGTTTCACCGCAGCACACAGGTGTTATGCGGCGAAGTGTACTACATGCGGGAATGGGCCACTTGTCATGAGACATAGCATTTTTCCCCATATATACCTAGTTCGAATAGTAAAAGTTCAGTGCAAATTGAATCGAACAGCAAACACTATTCAAAAATTATTCGAATATTCGCACACCCCTACTCTACTCAAATCTATTTGCTGTCATATCAGCTCTTCAAAAAGAATTTCACATGTGAGAGTCTCTTGAGAGATAAGGAACCTCAGTCAAATGAAGGCAAACTGTCTTCTCCTAAATAATGGCATTGAAGTTTTTTCATCATGTCTTCGATGAACAGTTTAATACTATTATAGCTAGAGGGCCATCTGGCACTGCGATCGTTCAACCACCATGGGAATGATGGGAAGTACAGGCTTCAGACTAGTTCGTGTTAGCTTGTGAACTGTCTACAAGCCAGTTATATTTGCAGTTTTCGTTTTGGTTCCTGCATATCCTGCCATGTGGTTGCTCAAGGTGTACAATGCTCTCAGGAGAAACACAAGCTAGAAAGATAACCAGCCTCGTCTACAGCCAGAGCTAGTGCAACTCTGAATGGTGAAAAACCAGCGTTAGATTTCCATGTGGCCTGATTCTGCCAGCTTGTTTTGTTATGCTCGCCACTCAGTATTCCCGCAGCTAAATATGCATACCAAACTTGGTGTAAAGATGCTTTAATAAAACAGCAATCCAATACAATGCAAATTAAAAAGCACAATTTTTTTCTGAAAACTGGTACTTTAGCCTTGCATCCCCCATAAGGAGTGTTTAAGAATATTGAAAATATGCACTTGCTTGTGATATGAAAGGCTGCTGCATCTAGGCTATAGCCTGCTGTTACATAGCAGATGTGTGTAAATCACAGCTGGCAGCACGTACACTTCAGGGAAAGCAACAAGGCGGAATTAAAAAAAATATAATAAATTCCTAGGAGGAGGCCACAGGCATCCAGCTGTCACCTGAGCTGCTGGAAGTCATCTGTATGAGTAATCTGCAGAAATCCTGCTAAATGACCAAACATGTGCAGTATTTGGTAGTGTCTGTGAGAAATGTTCGTGGTTCCCAAGCTCAGACAGAGCAGATGCCAAACTAGTTAGTGTTTCTCTCAAATGCTCAACACGTCTCAACCAATATAACATTATTATTCCCATAAATGCCTGCTGCATATTTTTCAGAAGGAAACACACATATTTGTTTTCGCTGTCACACCATGCATACCCTGGTGGTAAAATTTGTCTTTGCTTTCCTTGAAACTTGCAGTTATGCAACCTTTGTGCATTGGTTCTTACATGCAGGAGACAGAAGTAAATATTAATTGCAGATATTATTTTCTTATCATTTCTTTAAAGCTTAGAAAACAATCATTGCGAGTCTCGAGAACGAAATCCATCTGGAGCAGAACTGAAGCCTTTACTTGCCATCATTCCAATGGTTGTTGAAGCACCGCTCAATGAGTCTCCATAGACACTAGCACCAGATGTGTGTAATATAGCAAGAAACTATATGTCGGTGACGAATGTACGTTGACTTTTGCCATTCACAAGACAACGCACCAGGCACTGATGGCATGAGCTCTGCGTCCGTACTTTGACTCTTTACGCCAAGATCAGGTTATCAGTTTTCAAAAACATGCTGGTGACTTGCATGTATTTTGTTGCTTTCTTCTCTCAGTCACTTTTAGATTGTTTGAGTCACAATGTAAAAACCTTGTGTTTCTGCACTCTTTTGCGAGGTGACATTTCTTGCAGCACCAAAAGCAGTGTCAACTTTATTTCAGCTTTTCTTGCTTCTCTTGTATGGACATCTCCTTGTCACTCTTGTTAAAGGAATGTTGATCTGACTTGCAGAAAAGGCAAGCTTCTGTGTGATATTCCAAGGTAGGTGTTAATGCAGCCGCTAAAGTGACACGATGTCAACTAAATGCCTCTTGGTTTGCCTTCAATTCTTTGCGATGACCTGAACATCTCTGAGCAGTTTCAAACACTTCTTCTCTGCTAGTCGCTTCCCTTCTGCAAGAACACAATAATTTCAGAAAAACAATACTTTTGTCTACATAGCTGGGCTTGTTCTGGCAATAGCGAAGCATGATCTCGGGTGGAAGACATCTTTCTAGAGCAACTTTCAAAAGCGCACTGTATGCTTCTTGTCTTACACCAAGGGCCTCGAAACCATGGATGTTCTTGAATATTTAAGAAATTGTAAATAAATCACATCCGCTGAAGCAACAAGCTTTAACTGTAGCAGTCAACACATGTGATCACTCACGACAACTTCCTTGCATCCAAAGTGTTCTCTGAGCAAGTCTACAGCAATTTCACAATTGCTATCTAGTCAATGATAGTTCAGCTATGCCTTTCCAACAAGATAGCTCTTCAAGTAGTGAAACTTATCAACTTTGGACAGATAACGCATTTTTTTCTAGAGAAGAGTCGTACCGATCCACAAAAAATAATGTTTTGAACACCTCCATCGAATTTGCTGATCTCCAGTTTTGGAAGCTTGACAGTAACTCAATTTTCACTGTTCTGGCCACAATTTATGCATTGAGTACTTGGCCCAGGTGCTCCAGTGTCACTAAGTGACGTTTGCATTTCCTCTATGTGTAACTTTAGACTTTGCCAAACATCTTGACATTTGGTAGCTTTCAATGCTTTGAAGTTCCAATTCAAATCTATCATCCTCTACCAAATGCTCGATTGAGGAATCTAGCTCCCATGAGGCTGCCTCTTCTATTATCAGAATGTTCAAGTTGTCTTGCAGCTTACTTATAGTCATTGCAGATGAAATCAGCGAGTTTAGGTCATTGATGACTTTCATCATGCTGGCCCAGAGTACACTTCCTTTCTTCTTTTGGTGATCCATTCTTGAAGAGGCTCAAGGCGGAATCAGGAGAGTTTGCGGAGCGTAGGCCTAGTTGCTGCTTCAAGGGGCTGGCAGTCATGTAGGTGCCAGGTCTCGACTTCGAAAAACGTAGCTGCGTCACTTCGCGATGGCAGCTTCTTCAAAAGTCCCTTGGGGTAAGATATTAGTCTTTGAAAAACAGGTTTTCGGCACCATAATTTTAGGAGTGACATGAGCCACCTAGAGTCACCTAAAGACCCACCTACAACATGACAATGTTTATTTGAGCAGCAAAGAACATAAAGAAGGAGAGGCACACATTAGGAGCTCTGAGAAATCTCTCTGACACATACATACTAGACAGACGCATACTAGACAGTCTCCAGCCCACAGATGTAGGCTGGAGACAGACGTATCCGAGTCCTTTGATACACTGGCAGTCATCAACCAAGCAAGACTGCTGGCCCACATTTCTGTCTGCATCCCATCAAGTGCAACAGCAGAAGCTGTGGCGATCACCTTTGTGCTCCAAAACTCTCAGCCCATTTCGGAAAAAAAAAAAGAAGCGAAGAGACGTCTGTCTCCTGCACAGCATCGTAATACAAGCGATACATTGTAAAAGTATTCCACTAGTGAGATACTAATACATTTTGCAAATGTATCTTGATACAGATATCCAGATAGCCAAATGTATTTATGAGCAACATCACAATATTCTTGTATCGCGATACTGCGCAGCCGCGATTTTAAGAAGTGTTGCTGCTGGATTTTTTTTTTTTTTTGAAGAGGAATTGTAACTGTATTTCTAGTTAGTTACTGTGTAAAAAGTAACAGTGTTACAGGTACAAGTTCCTCTAAATTAAAAGCAACTAGTTACTGTTATAAGTTCCTGAAAAAGTAACTAGTTACTGGTAACATGTTACCAGTAACTAGTTACTCCCCAAGACTGGCAAACATTGAATATCAGGATGGGTCAGCTGGATGTGTCGGCATACTTTTGTGATTTTCTGCGCATCTGCTGGTAGAGCACACTGGCAGGCAGTTATGCCGATTTTGGCCACCGCTCGCATGCTCCATTTTACTTTTAGAGCACCTGTGGGTACAAAAAATACTGATGGCTTCTGACATGTTATGCAGATGGGTTATTCTTGGTTTTCTTACCTAAAATATTGTGTTCCACTATTTGCTTTTGTATTGTTTTGTTCTTGACTCTACATTTTATTTGAAGACTAGTTAGTTTGCAAACTCACACATCCCTGCACAACTGCACTACAGCCAATGTCCGATTTTTCTTGCTTCTTAGGGACCATGAAATCACCCAAAATTATCTGTGATACAAGATGTTCTCTGACTGGCCTTTTTCCATTCTTGGTGTGCCTTACCACAGTATGTTGCATAAGCTTGACTGTGTAACACTTCTGTGTTACTCTTGGCAACTGCTGCTTTTGAAAGCAACAAGAGCATTGGTTCCAGGCAGTGTGATTGATTTGATTTATGGGGTTTAACATCCCAAAACCAGCTGTGGTTATGAGAGACACTGTAGTGGAGGGCTCCGGAAGTTTCGACCACCTGGGATTCTTTAACGTGCACTGACATCGCACAGCACATGGGCCTCAACATTTCGCCTCCATCGAAATGCAGCTGCCGCGGCTGGGATTCGATCCCGCAACCTCCAGATCAGCAGCTGAGTGCCATAACCACTAGACCACTGTGACGGGGATCGAGGTAGTGTGATAATGTGCATGTTGGTAAGGGTAGCTTCAGATAACGCTGTTTGAACTTGCAATTTTGTTGGAAAGTGACTCTGAAAATATAATTTTGCAAAAGGTTTCAGCATCCAAAACTAAGGCGTCCTGATATATTGACTCCTCACATATGTGGTGCGTCCTCACGTATGTGGTGGTGCCACTACATTATTGGAAATGTGAGGCATGTCCAAACCAATAAATTCAGCATTAAAATACTTCATTTGTTGACTGTACCATGATAATCATCATCATCAGCCTATTTCAGGTCCACTGTGGGATGAAGGCCTCTCCCAACAATTTCCAGCCCACCCTACCCTGAGTGAGTTGGTTCCGCTTTATGCCTGCAGACTTTTTAATTTCTTCGCTCCATCTAACCTTTGTCTGCCTCTGTTGCATTTTCCCTCTCTTGGTATCCATTCTGTCGCTCTTACTATCCGTCTGTTGTCGTTGCTCCTCCTGACATGTCCTGCCTAGGTCCACTTCTTTCTTTTAATTCATACGTATAATAACATCAGCTACACCTGTCTCTTCCCTGATCCATTCCGCTCGTTTTTTATCTCTTAGTGTTACACCTATGATTTTTCTTTCCATTGCACGTTGCGTGCTCCTTAGTTTCATCTCTAGTTTTTTTCGTTAGCCTCCACGTTTATGCACCGTACATTAGTACTGGGAGAATGCAGTGATTGAATACTTTTCGCTTTAGTGACAGTGGCAAGTTTCCAGTCATGATTTCGGAATGCCTTCCGAATACGCTCCAGCCCATCTTTATTCTACGGAGAATTTCTTTTTCATGGGTAGGTGTTTCTGTTAGTAACTGTCCCAGCTATACATATTCGTTCACACATTCTAAAGGTTCACTGTTAATTTAAATTCCTGTTCTTTAGCTAGGCTATTCAGCATAACTTTGTCTTTTGCCTACTCATTTTTAATCCGATTTTAATACTTTCCCGATTTAGGTCATCAATCATGTTTTGTAGTTTGTCTCCATCATTGCTAAAGAGCACAATGTCGTCTGTAAATCTTAAATTGCTTAGATATTCTCCATCTACTCGAATTCCCTTTTCTTCCCAGCCTAGACGTTTAAAGACTTCCTCTAAACACGCAGTGAATAGCATCGGGGATATCGTACCTCCCTGTCTCACGCCTCTCCCGATCGGGATTTCTCTGCTTCTCTCATTTAGGAGTAGTGTGGCTGTGCAATCTTTGTATATGTTGTTTTTGGTTTGCACATATACATCAGGTACCCCTTGTCAACGTAAAGCTTCTAGAACTGCTTGTATTTCTATGGATTCAAATGCTTTCTCGTAGTCTATAAACACCATATAAAGAGGTTTGGTTATATTCAGCGTATTTCTCAATTACTGGGTTGATAGCATGGCTGTTTCTCTTATCCTCGTAGAAATTACTTTCGTAAATAGCTTGTATATTACTGGGAGTAGGCTAATTGGTCTGTAATTCTTTAAATCCTTTATGTCACCTTTCTTCTGGATTAGGATTATATTAGCATTTTTCCAACTGCGCGGTGCATTACATGTCTTGATACATTTCGTGAGGAGCGGTGCAAGTTTTTCAAGTACAATATCTCCTCCGTCTTTGATCAAGTTGGCTGTTTTACCATCTTCACCAGCTGCTTTACCACGGGACATGCCTTTGACAGCTTTTTTGACTTCGTCAGCGGTTATACGTGGAATTTCAGTGTCCTCCTCTGATTATATTCCTATCAAGGTTGTATGGTCTGTCTGAGAGCTGTACAGTTCAGAGTAGAAATTTTCTGCTACCTTTACTATTTCGTTGAAATTGTTGATAATGTTACCTTGTTTATCTTTTAGTGCATGCATTTTGTTTTGTCCTAAGGGCAGTTTCTTTTTGACTGATTTAATGCTGGTGCCTTTCTCTACTGCTTTCTCTATTTCTGTCATGTTAAAGTTTCTTGCATCTCTTTGCCTGGCTTTACTGATCTGTTTTGATAGTTCTGCGAATTCTTCGGTAGTTCTGCAAATTAACTTGGTATACCAAAATGTGATAGTGTGATGCATGGGATGTACCACTGCCCGTTAGCACATCTGCTTTTGGGATTTGTCTGGGGTTAAAGTTTTGTCAAGAAACCACAGTGGCTTTAGGGGGAAATATAGCAAACATGCTTTTCTGCATGGTCAACCCGAGAAAAAAAAATTTCAGAACTTGCACTAAGTTCTGCATGGCTTAACAGAGCAAAGCTTGTCTATTTGAACTTCAACATGGTTTTGCTAGGTCTTACTTGGCCTTGCTAGGTTTTGCTAGCTCTCACTTGGTATAACTTGGCTTAATTAGGTTTGTCAACTTAATTATACTTCACTTGTTTAGGCTTAGCTTGATGCTTGGATTAATTAGTCTTAGCTTAATTGGGCTGAGCTAAATAATCTTAGCTTAATTAAGCATGACTTAGCTTAATTAGCTTCAACTATGCTTAGCTTATTTTGCTATACTTGGGTGACTCGTGGCTAGGCAAGGTTTCCTGTGGACGTAGACCAGCGCAGCGAATAACTTAAAACAGCTTTGCTGTTAAAACCTTCCGAAGAGATGGGACTCTGCTGTAAAATTCCTGTGATAAGTATAGAAGGCAGTTTTAAGTTGAAATGCAGGGCCTAAAATTGTAATGTTTTAAGTGATGAAGCTGTGAGCAACATATATACACTTTCCCCACAGTGTGTATATTGTTTCAAATGCAGCTTTAGAACAACATAAATGACACTTTTCCTATACCTGTACTGAGGCACATCATCACTACTGTTCTTTGTCATATAGTATATAGTCTTTCCATTTAATGCAGCAGCGGCATTACCTTTATTGAATTAGTTGTTGACCACAGCAGGAATGCCTACACATCTGTTATTGAAGACACACTTTTGGTAAAATAGAAACATTGAAGATGTGGTTGGTGCATCCTCTTAACAGCTTATACGTATTTCAACAAGTGCTGTCTTGTCCAAGGTGAAGTTCTTCAAAGCACAGAGACTTGAAAATTTCCACTTCAACACTTGTGGTAAGCACCCTTGTTTCCAGGACCCAAAAATAGTTTATTTTTATTTTTTAGTATACCCTCAATACCCCGAGGCCATTACAGAGGGCACAGGTACAATAATTAGAAAACAAAAACAGTAATACAAAAAGAACAAAAACATCAGTTTGCAGCTATACACTGCAAAAAGTGCTCTGTAACTGCAGCCTTCAACAATGATTGGCCCTCAGTTGCCACGGGGGAAGAGGGAAAGCAATTCCAATCTCGACTTGTCTTCGGTAGGAAAAAATATAGAGACTGGTGTGGCAGAAAAGGATTGCTATTTTATTTGGGGGGTCAACATGATGAAAAGTGAGCAGGTTCTGAGATGAATTCCTGTCGAAGCACATGATTATGAAAGAAAATTTTATGAAATAGCATGAGGTGGGAAATTTTTCGTCTTATTACCAGACATGGGAGGTGAAGAGTGGAATTCATGACGGTAATACTGGTGGTATGAGCATAATTATTCTGTATAGCTTGAGCTAATCGGTTCTGGGCAGATTCTAAACTGTCGATTAATGTTGATTGAGCTGGATCCCATATGGCAAAAGTGCAATTGAGCTTTGGACAGACTAGAGTTTCATATAGCTTGAGTTTAAAATGAGCTGGTGCTTGGTGAAAGTTCCTGTGAAGGTTACCATGAGTGTGATTGGCACTGTTTGCTATATATATAGGTGACTTGAGAATGCCATGATAAGTGATTCGATGTGTAAACACCAAGGTATTTGTAAGTACAGTTAAACCTTGATATGACAGTCGCCAAAACAGGCAATTGACATCGGTATATCGAAACTTCGTTAAATATAAATTCTGGATTTTATGCAAAGTATAGCAGCCGAAGGATTCATTTTTTGCACGGACGTGCCGCAAGAATGCTCGAATAATAGAGCAGTATGCAGAGATCTAACTTCTACAACGTTTACAAATAGTTTTATGCTGAACCGGGGATCCGGCGGCGACGACATCATAATGCGTCGTCGAAGGAGATTAAAGGAGAGCAGCTGCGACGCGCTGTCAAAGTGATAGCAAGTTCCCATTCTGCCACGGGAACTTATTGCTATAAAAAATTCGGGTGTTTCCTAGATCGAGAGCGCGACACCGTTGTTGTTACGATCACTGAACCGCTAGCTATCAACGATGAACACGCGACATTGAAAGCCATAGCACGCCACAAAAAAGTTTCGATCAAGAACCGCCGTGTTTTCCGTTTTTCGCGCATATATGCAAAGAATTTAGCAAGGCCTTGCACGGCGTCGCGAGTTTCAGTCGGAACTACGCATTGATTAAACAGATATTTAAGTTGCCTTTATCACAGAACACCTGCATAATTTACAAATTTGGCAACTATGCGGCGGGTAACTGCGAGCAGCTAAGAATACAATTTACGGTAAAAGCGTCCACTAGTTCCGATTGCTTTCGCTGAGATGTATCAGCTGTTTGTTCTTCAGAAAGTCTAAGCAAGCTTCTATTCTTGTTCAAATGTAAGATAAGACGCCGACCAAATTTCAAAAAATAGAACTAAAAAAAAAAAGACGCATCGGCCCCCGGTAGCCTTAATTGTTGACACGAGTTTTCCCGACCAGAGGAGTTTTCGTTAGTCTCTTGATTTCATTAAGCTTCTTTCTTGTTATAAGTCGTGAAAAATGAGCCGTGCGACGTACAGAAATAAGCAGCGGCGCCTTTCTTGCAAGCCGATCGTGATCACTTGTAGCTTACAAGCTTCGTCGGCGACACCCATACGATCGCGATCTCTTGCAAGATAAGCGATAGCCCGGTGTCACTTCTATGGCTGCACATACTTTCGCTTGATACTCGGCGATAAGAAAAACATCGGCCGCGGATGCGCGGGTTATGCGAAATATAGAACCATGCACCCACACCGTTTGCGATACGCGCACCACGCACAATACGAGGCGTGAGGCATGCGAGGCCGTTCGCATTCACGCTCTCTGTCTCCCCCCGCACTGGTGGCGAGAAGGCATGAAGCCTCCCCCTTGCTCCTTAACCAGGTGCTCCGTGTCGGCGGGCGTGGTGCGCAATTTGAAGAACGCGTTCGAAAAAGTCATGTACAACTCGCCCATTTTACCGCAGGCGCCTGCAAAAGTTTCATGTCTGTTCGGTATTCCCTGCGGCAGCAGTAAAAGTTCGTTATGTTGAAATCGCGGATAAACATGCTGCATTATATGGAGGTGAAAAACACATTGTGTTTTATGGACATTACATTGTAAAACTAAAAATACTTCATTATATCGAGAATTTAATTACATTGAAGTTCGTTACATCGAGATTTAACTGTGCTAACCTGTGCTATTGTCGTCCTATGCAATGTATAGTTCAAGATCTTGAAGGAAAAGTACGAGTGCTTTTGTTTTCATATTCACTCATACATGCCTTCTTGAAACTATGAACATGTACCAACTCACTTCTTGATAAAAAGGAAATGCTTTGCTGTTGAGGGAGTGCTTTGGGGAATGCTTATATTTAGTAGCAACTGTAGATGTAACCAATAAAAAATTTGCTGTAAGTGGTCTTTTACCATTGGCCTATGACTAGGGGTGATTGAACAGTAAACTTTCATGTCTGACTAGTGCTTATATTCGAGAGAGACTCTCAGATATCGAGTTGAGTACCGAATTTCCTCATTTCCTAACCAAGCAAAATTGGTAAGATTTGTGGAAATTTTTGGCTAAATAAAAAGATTATGTTGCTTAAATTGGGATGTCAAAAAGGCAGCCTTATTGACTAAGTAAGGCATAATGTGTAGAAATTAGCTCCACTAAGTATTCATAGATGAACTGTTGACTCTGTGCACCAGCAATGCTCTCTTGCTACGTAATCATCTGGAACCTTGGAAATGTACACCCCTGTAAACTGCATTGCATTAATGTGATCACTATTTTTTTTTAACTAAAGGACAATTGTAGCATGGTCCTGGCTTGTCCATGAATTATTATCATTATTATTATTATTATTATTATTAATAATTAGGAGAAGGTTAGCATTGGTATAGCAAATGCACTCTGCTGAACTGTTACAGTTTGTGTTAAATATTTACACATTCTGGGTCACATCAATGTACCACCATAATGTACTGTTTTCATATTAAACGTAATGTTACTCTTTAACCTTTTAATATTGTAAGAACAGCCCCCTTTAAATACACCTCTTGTGCTATATTTATGTGACTGCTGTTAGTTGAGCATTTTTTATTGCTCAGTGTGCTTCCATGTGAGTGTGGTAGTTAAGATCCTTATGAGGGTGCCAAAGGATCCAAGACATCAGTGGTGAAGCCATCTCTGCTCTCAAAAGAGGAATCCTCTTGACTAACAGCGGTTGGACACTGCTGTCATGAGGTGCTGTTGCATGCAATATATATATGCTTGCATGGCAAGCCGAGTATTCTGCTAAGCTTTATGAGCTACGTTTCTTTATAGATAGTTGCCTACAGTCTTTATTGTTTTCTTCCTTTATTCTTAAAAAAACAGAAGAGCATGAGTACCTGTTTTCTCAGCGCATACTAGCAGCAAGCACAAGGAACATGTGCTCCACTGAAAGCTCTAGTAAACAGCTGGTACACACCTCAGAAGCTTAAATACATTTTAGCTATACAAATTTAATTTTGTACATATATCCCCCAGTGTTTTTCAATGCTATACACATAAAATAAATTTTCATTATACTGAAATTAATTGGAAGCAGTTTAAACATGACCAAAGGCCATAGGAGACATTGAAAAACCTAACTTGATGGGATGATGTACATAGTTAGAAAGTCATTTTCTCATTATTAGAGCAAATTGTACTTTTAGCAGGGCTGATCTTGGTTTCTGGGGAAAGTGGACTGCACATGCATGAGCAATGCTTTTGGTGGCATGGGTTCCTATCTTTCTAAAGCTTACTTGCACGCTTAGCAGCACTGACAGGGTCATTAGTGTCACACTGAATGCATTTTGTGTTTTGTCTATTTGATACAAACATAGAATGGCAAACAAATTTCTTTCATATATTTGTTATTGCTATATTTGTACATAGCAAGCAACACTACAGTGTTGAGGGAGACTTTTCTTGTTTTATTTGTGACCAAAGTGGACTACGTATAAAGATACAGGTACATGTCATGAATTATGATACAAAATTGTAAATCTGAGCCCATAACAATAAACTAGTGGAGTGCCACATTTCTGCAAGCAGCAGCCACATCATATCATTTGCACTTGTGACCAAAACTTACTATGCCACATATCAGAAGCACAAAGGTGCATGTATAACATATAATATGCTACTTTATGTAAACTTGCACCTGCAATTTCTTGTAATACATGAAGTATTCTTTAGAAAGTATTGCAGATAAAGTAACTGCACTGCAAAATGCACTGAATGAGTCTTGCATAACCACACTACTTGTTTATCTTTGATGTTGTTGCCTGCTATGTATGAATGAAATGAAGTATAGTGTGCTTAACATACACACATTTTTCTGCATAGGGTACATTTCACTCCCTTTTCCTGTGTCAATTAACAGTGGCTGATGCAGTAGGGCTAACTGCATGACATGCTTGACCTTG
Source organism: Hyalomma asiaticum (assembly GCA_013339685.2). Classification (NCBI taxonomy): domain Eukaryota; kingdom Metazoa; phylum Arthropoda; class Arachnida; order Ixodida; family Ixodidae; genus Hyalomma; species Hyalomma asiaticum. The sequence continues at coordinate 318,200,702 of CM023481.1, forward strand.
CATTTTTCTGGCTGTAAACTGCACGTAAGCACTTGGCTTATGTAGCTCTAGAGTGGCAAACATCCATGGGATTAATGCTAGGTTTCTCACTGCTCCAGGTACAAGAGGACGAGCCATTTATGAAAGGGGAGATACTGTTTGAAGATGTGGCCTCTGATGACTTCGAGCCTGGTTCTCTGGGGGCAGCAATGGCCAGGATTGTTGCCAAGCTGCTGGATAAACATAACAGTGCCATTGCCATGTTCAGGGATGACATGCTGTTTTGGAACTGGGCAAAATATGGATCTGATGAGCCTATTTTGCAAGCTATGAGCACTGCCACCAACACTACTGCCAGTGAAGCAAAGCATGGCATGAGCAAATTAGCACTCTTTAATGCTGGTCAGGGTGACTGCCTGGCGAAGCACCCTTTAGATGTTAATCTTGATAGCTATCTGCCTGGCATGTATCTACATGGTGAGCATCCTATAGGCGTGGCATCTGGTGAAATATCTGACAGACACTTCATTGGAGATAGCAATGACCTCTTAGCGATGGGTGACTTCACAACGATTCCAGTTGATGATGGCGATGAGTTCTGGGGGAGGGGCTTTGACCCAACTCAACAGTTTGGCTTTTTAGACTCTGATGAAGATGACATGACAACGCCAGTGGAATCTGTATCAAGATATCCTGCTCTCTGGCCCACTACCACCACAAGCAGTCGTTCAGAATCATCAGCAACTTATGCAACATGCAGCACACATTCTTCTTCCAGCTTTCTGGGAAAAAAAACTCAAGTGAAGACAGCAGTTCCTATCTCTGAATCTGAACAGAACTCTGTTAAGCAGAAGATTAACAAGCGCGAGGACACTTGGCATCCAACATGGATTGAAGATCTTCTCAGGGAGTGCCCCGATGCTGAAGTTCCCCCAATTTTTTCAGACAATAGTCTTAAAATGGCAAACTCTTTCAAAGCGACAGGAGCACGACCTAAGGAAAGGCGAATGGATTCTACTGCTGGCAATTGTGGGTCCTCTGCTGAGAGCAGCAATTATCAGTTAGGGTGGGTAGGCTCTTGTTTCATTCTTTTGTATGAGAGAAACTGCACAAGAAACTTATTTTCTCATTTTCACGATTGCATTACAGGAACATGCACAAGGGCTCTTCACAACAGCAAGAAAGTTCAACTGTTCATGAGAGCTTTCAGGTAAGAAAATTGCTTTGGTGAACATGATGGCAATGGTTGCCCTTGATTATACGACGTGAAGGTGTACTAGTGCACGGTAAGTGTACACATTGCACTGCTATTAAATGCAAGTGATCCTATATAGGTGTGTGTTGGTGCAGCACAAGCTGTTTTTATGCTATATTGAATAAGTTGTGCTGGAACCAAGAATGTAAATTTTATTAATAGTGTAGGTTCATTTTCTCAAAAACTGCAACTGGTCTCCTTCAGATGCTAATAGATTGCCAATTCACACATTAGATTAGCATAGATTTGTTCTGGAGTGACAGACAACTCCAGTGTAAGAAAAACAAGGTGACATTTATGTTTCTCTGTGCATTTTTAATGAGTAATTATAATGACAGGACAATTAAATATCTGTTTATTATGTAGCAATTCAAGCTTTGTTTCTGCAGAAAATAATTTGGCCACTGACAATTAAGGAGTACCTGCAAAAGGTAATTGTTGGCTGCAAGCATTTTTCAAAAAGAAAAAGTCACAGTTTCGCCGCAAGGGCGAAGCAATGAATGCGATAGCAATAAAGGGGACCGCAATGCGAAGAGCGTGGAGACAGCTTGAAATTTCCAGCGCGTCCCTCGAGCTCAAAGGAGGCCGCTCAATGAACCACGGCCGCTCATGAGCGGCCGTGAATAAACAAACAGATGATGAGCGCGAACTATCAAGTGAAGCACGCACGAAACGAATGCACAGATATAGACCGAACGAGCGCGAATAAGCTGTCACAATGGATACTCTCAGTTTGAACAGCGTTCCTGTTGCAAAGGCGGCCGTTGCGCGCTCCTCGCGCCATCTCGCTGGTATGAAGAAACGCTTATAAGCGCCTGCCGTCTCCGAGTCCTGCCAGCGGTAAAGGGTGTGTAATAAGGCTCGCCGTTAGCTCCATGAAGGATCTGCTCTTTGTGGCGAAGTGGTTAGCGCCACGCGCTGCGGAGCGAGAGGTTCCTGGTTCGATTCCGCGCTTCGGAAGCATTTACGTGAATTATTTTTCTTTGGGATTTTTTATATATATATACATACTTATACATATACGGTTCATGACAGCGGCGACGGGGACGGCAAAAACCAGCCGAGACTGTCCATATAATTGCTATCGCAATAAAAATATTTTTGCCACTGCTATTCAAACATGGAACACCAGACATCTCATCAAATGTGAAAATTCCTTCAGCAAAGGCTTTGCCAGAAGCAGTTTGTAGTGCATTGAGGTTATATAAAGGTACACATTAAATGAGCAGATGGCTCAGTTTGTCGAAAGCTGAATGTTGTGGCTTTTTCACTGCCACTGCTGCACAAAACTGAGGAAAAGCTGCATTCACAAACCCACGTGCACCTCGTCCAGAGAGGTTATGTTGAGGATGCCAGCCTCTATGGAGTAAGAGGTCTATGTGGTTTGAACCAAGGTAGGAGAAGCAGAGTTTACATGATAAAATGACTGAAACGCTGCCAGTGCCAACCACATGCTACTTGCTCCTGTAGTGCAGTGCATTTGGGGTTCAGTGGAAATGTGGGGCTACTGCTATGCACACAAACTGCTGGCTGGCAGTTCCGAGGTGTTTCTGTGACAATACAGAACATCTTGCACATGGGGTGCAGCCCATAAAACACTCTTTTTTATAGTTTGATCCTTGGCAACTTGCTACCCTGCTTAAAGAAAGCAGTTCTGGTGTGTGAAGCTTGGTTTACAATTAAACCCATCATCAAAGTGTGGGCAAGCTATGATTTTTCATATTGATATAGCTGCTTTTATTTATCTTTTTTTTAATGAACCTTGTGGAGATATAGTTCCCTTCCCTATTCTGTTCCTAATCTCTCTTCCTGTTTTATTCAGGCGCGGCCTTATGCTAATACAGGTTGCACCTACTGCATTTGTACACATATCATTAGGCAAAGGCAGGAGTCATTTGTTGCAGATTTGTTTTTGTGGAGGGTTGTTATAATAGCTAAACTCCTAAATTTAACTGAATGTTGAGGGTAAATTGGTTTAGAATGTTGAATATTTTATTTCTAGGTTAATGTAATCGTAAAGAAAGCTTACTTACATTATTTTATGTGTAACACTATTCACATCTGGAGGTCTGGTACAGATAGGTACCAGATACACATACTATACATGTAGCCTTATGTTCATTGAATGAGCCAAGTGTAATATAGAACTACACATTGTTTTGAAGGGATGCTAACATGGCACGTCTGGCTATGAATCATTTATCTGGTTGAAATGAAGCAACAAATAGTAACAACAAAATGTGCTAATTCAAGAGGTGAAGCTCCTACATAACAGCCATGTCCCTCCTTCAGCAGAATCGTTAGGAACATTTTCCATGTTCATTGGTCCTTTTCCCCAGGACTCCATTAAGTGAATTTTATCTCTCATACCCAAATAGAAGCAAACATCCAACAGTTTTGCCTGGTGAACTTGGAAATCTAATGTACGAAATCTTCATTTTTTTTAGTCATTCCCTCATCTGCACATAATTTTCAGGAGTAAATTTTAAGTAAGGCTTCATGATTCAGCTTCTGGAAAAGGTCATACACTATAAAATTTTATTTGCTATTAAAAGATTTCAGGCTACCACATTTCTTTCAAGGTAAAAAGAAAAGCATACGTGTGTATAATCTGAGAATTTATCAATTATCACAAAAGCACATATTAATAGTCATGTGCTGTAATAGAAAGTGAAACAAAGTTCTTTAAACTGTTCAGCATGTCTGGGAATCGAGGCTTGATTTCTTATGACAGGAAGTCTTTTTGCGTAAAGAAAAATAGAGGAATTAGGATTGTAGTTGTATCTTTATGTAGTGAAACAGAAATTTCAGGGCGTTTGAGGCCCCATGCAGTGTGAAATTTTGGAGCTTACTAGAAAAAAAACTGACAGAGGGCTTGAATTGCAAGAAATATTTTGATTGCAGTCTTGTTCCATTGAATGCATTTTGGGCTGTAAAGCACATCATCTGTAATATTCTTAAAAGCCATTTATTCACATGCAAGAACACATGCTAGCAAGGCAGTGAAGACAATGATTGAAGGAGCGCACATGTTCTTCCACCATCTTGGCTGTACAGCTCCTTCTCCTGCATGTACATATTGTATTAATACAATTTCCCTCAAATTTTTTAGCCCTTTTACACAATCTAGAAGAACTGGCCTATCACACAACAGCAGTCACAAACAGTTGTTCTTGTCCTAATGAAAAACCAGGTGTGTTCACTGGTACTAATGATGTCACCATTGAAAACTGGTTACTTATGTGCATGTGTGCAAGTAAGAGAAACTACTGGGGTGATATGATCATGGTGGTGAACATTTTATGTGCTAGGGACAGCAAGTTTATGGTTTCAAAACCACAAAGAAATTGGAAGCCAGGATACTTCCAACATAAAGATGACATAACATAAACATAACAACATAAAGATAGGAGTGGTGCCATTGCAACCCTGATAACTTTCACTACTTGGTTGGGCATCTTGCATTCTCAGCCACGGCTCTGATATGGTAGGAGAAATAGCGGCATCAACCCCTGACTCTCACCACATGGCTGGGCATATTGTGTTCTCAGCCACAACTCTGATTTGTAGTGGTGTTCTTTTGGAACATTTTATGTCGTCCACCACCGGCTGTGGTTTCATCAACAAGAACAAGGAAAAAGAAAACTATGCAGAAGAGGAACAAGGCGGTGAGGAAAAAAGAGGAGAAGGAAAAAGAAGGTGACGTAAAGATGATGACAAAGAGAAGAAGGTGATGACAACGAAGAAAAAGAGGAAGCAGATCATGGCAAAAAAGAAGTGAAACAAAAAGTAGGTAATGGAAAAAGAGGTGGAGAAGGAGGATTAGGGTAACACTGAAAGAGAAGAATAAGAGAGCATGCAGTAAAATTTAGCTTACACTGTTGTTGTGCTGTATCCTCTGCGCAGGCCTAGGAGTTCTTTTTTCAAGCTTCTAAGAAGGTGCACAAGATTTGAAGAAGATGCAAGCATGCAGTGACATCAGCATCCTCTAACAAGCTATGGATGAATGATGATGAAGCATAACACAGGCCATATTGAATGGACCACAAGAGAAAATAATGAGGCATAACCACACCTTTTGCCCTGTTCATGCCTTCAGTCTTCATGCATTATTGATGGTCCGCTTATAGCAAACTTGAGGGTGCTAATGTCACTGCACACAAGCCCCTAGTCACATGGTAGTTTTTCAAATCTCGCGCACTTTCTTGAACACTTTAAAGAAAAGGGAAAACCACTGCACCTATTGGCATGAAAGTATGTTATATGCACACTAATTGACACTTTTTACAACTTCTCCATTCAACATTTCATATCTAAAGCAACATTTTAAAACATCACTGATTAGTAAATAATAAATAATTAGCTGAGGTCATGTTGAAAAATAGTCTGACATGGTCAAGATGGCAGTAAATGATACTATGTTGGTTGCATCCTCGTAATACACACATGGATTTTTTTAAAGCTGGCACAGGTCAACTGAAACACCCAGCATCCTACAAGGATGCATGTTTTAGTCTTTTATGGCAACTGGCATGTTGCACAGGCAGCGTGATTCAATTTTCAATCCTCGAGCAGTCCAGTATTTGTCATGCAGTGGTACCTGAGCACAGCCTACAGTTAAAATTTAACTTCCTTGAGGCTGTCTTGTTTGGTGCCACTGATGTTTTGCATTATGTATGAGGGTTCTGGCAATCACTTACAGTGCCATTATTTGTTACTGTGGCTACAGAGTGAAATGCCTGCTGAGTGGCCATGGCCATGGAGGCTTGGTAGTAATGGAGAACTGACTACCATTGGGCCCTGGTCGCCACTTCGAGATGAAGACCGGCTTCCTCCACCTGCAACGCGCAGTGCTTATATTGAGGCAATACGGACGGAGCTTGAAGCAGAAATCGATGAGCTTCTCTTCAACCTCTACGAGATAGCACAGCCTTGGGTACTTAGTTTCTCTGCTTGTGTGGCTTATGCATATCATTTAGTCCATTTTTGTTCCATTTGTGTCAGGCTTTTAGCATGGTTTTTAAGTTGGATGTCCCTCCTGTCTTTCAGATGAAATTGGATGTCTTTTACTTTATCATGATGAAATTGACCTAAGTGTCCATAAAGAAAATCTATCTTTTAAATGGGTGCTGAGTATCTTGGAAACTGTCGTACCATAAATATTTAAATGCATATGTTGCAAATCACCTTTATACAATTTTTTGCCCAAGACTGCATGACCTTGGCTGAATACATATGTAATATGTAAATTGGCAGATGCATCATTAAGGAATGTGTTCTTGTTAGTTTCAGGAGGGTTCAACTGCCTGCACTGAAAACAAGGACATGTGGTCATTGCAACAGCCTGGCATGTCATCTTCCTCAGAGACAGGTTCCTCTATACCTAAACCTAACATCGGGCTAGCATTGCCAAGTCTTGCAGCATCGATGCCAGTTGGTTTTTCTCCTGAAAACCTGCCTTTGTCAGCAACAATAAGGCCACCTGGCTTCGTGATACCGACCTTGAATTTCAAACCACAAGCAGCCAAACAAAATTCATTGGCATCCAGTGCTCATTCAGGTGCATCTGAGCGCAATCACTTTGAACCCAGCAAGTACTCAAACAAATATCCCGCATCTAATGGCACAGCTGATGCAAAGCCACTTTCATCAACAAACCCATGTGTGCCAACTACTTTGTCTCACATTCCAACAGTTAATACAGCTGCGATTGGTGCCACTGAAAAAGTTACACATAATGTGGCACCTGCACATACTCTTGAGCATTCCAGTTCAGGTATCATGCTTGCAAATTCAGCAGCACTGGCAACCAAGATATCTGCCTCAAAAGGTGTGGAACTCTTTGGTACTAGTGGTGCCTGTGACAAGAACCCTCCAGAGCCTAACCCTGTGAACTGCAGTGCAGAAGTCTCCGTTACCACCAGCCATGACAGCCCTGTTCCCAGTAAAATTGTGAAAGGTGGGCCAACAAGCACTGTGCCTGACAGCACTGCTGCAGAGGAGACTAGTTTACCTGTGACTTCAAGTCTACAGTCTATACCTGCATTCAAAGCAAGTTCGTATGCTCCTATGTCATCTAATTCTTCAACTTCATCACAGGCTGATTGCACAGCATTGCCAGTCCATGCAGGTAATACATGGAAAAGACAAGTGCCATTGATATATACGTCTCAGTCATATGCTTTGGAGTTCAGCAGTTCACAGCAACGTAGTTTGCCTCAAAGTGCCTCGCTTCCCAACACTTCACTGGCAAATAATTCCCGAGGCACAACTTCTGATGCTACTGCTTCAGAGGTCTCATCAAAGAGCAGCTCCAATATTTTAAGCAAGCCATCCGTTAACATTTCTCACTCGTACATGAGTGAGAAACCATTTGCTCAGACTCTTCCACCTGATCTTTCACTGACCACGGCTGGTGCTCAATCTAGCAAGCCTGCTGTGTCATCATGTGCCACGTCAATTACCCATCCTCGTTTGCACAACGCTACGATTACTGCTACATTTACAAATTGCTCCGCACCACCTCCGCTGTTCACCTCCCCTGGAAACATTGGCAGCTCAGCATGTACCCCCTCAATTTCCCGTCCTCTTTTGCACAACACTACAGTTGCTGCTACATTTACAAATTGCTCAACAAAACCTCCACTGTTGACCTCCCTTGGAAACATCAGCTCAGCATGTACCACCTCGATTTCTCATCCTCCTTTGCACAACACTACGATGACTGCTACATTTACAAATTGCTCAGCACCACCTCCGTTGTTGTCCACCTCCCTTGGAAACATAAACTTTGGTGCAATTCCTTGGACATTCCCTTGGCTGCCTTCAAATCCTGGCCATCAGGCTTTACCTAGGCCACCTGCCTGGCATCAACATGGACCCGCACCATGGGCTACGCATGGTCCTAGAGCTGCCCCTATCAATTGCAATTTACCTGGCCATGGAAACTGTACTTTACCTGGCCATATTCGTGTGCCTCCACCACCCATTACCCGGCCTCCAGCATGTACATCAGTGAACCCTCACCCTTTACAACTGGGCCCAGGGCCTGTTCCTAGGCCCCCTTGGCCCACTTCATGGGACCCCTCATGGCCTGGTCATGGTCAGATGACCTGGCCATCGTCTACTTGGCCGCTGCCACCACCAGAGAACAGGAGCCCTCAAGCATCTATCTCTGGGCCCCTTGCTAGGCCTATGCAGTGTACTCTGCCACCAGCTCCTTGGACTGGTTTACCTCCTACAAACACACAGCCTACATCGGTGTGCGGAATGCTTGGCTCACCCTCCTTTGGGCAAATGCTGCGGCCACCACATCATAGACCACCTATAGCTGCTGGAAACTGCTCGTACCAAGGACAAGCTCTTGCTGGCACTAAAACTCCACCAAAACCCATGATTGACTCATTGCTTAACATATGGCAACGACTTCCGCCTCCTGTAGCTACATTTCCTGCAGCTCCTCAGCCTGGCTTGCTTAATATTACCTCCATTGCAACTGCTCTGCCTACAGCCAGCATAGCTGCATCCCCTTCTTTGCCAGTATTGCCCAGGTCCACTGCTGTACCTGTAACAGGCAGCGTTGCAGGACCAGCCCAGCGACATTTGGCAGTTCCTCCACCACGTCATGCTCCCAAGGTCGTGCAGGGTCGATCTTTTAAACCACCGGTAGGTGCTAGCCCCAAGATAACTTCAATTAATCCTCCGCCACGGCTGCCACCACGTTTAGCACCACGTCTGGCTGCAAAGCCTCCAACTCGGCCAGCTGATACATTACATTCAGAGAGTAGTCCTGACAAATCTGATATGCCCGAGACAGACAGACCTTTAAGTCAGTCATGCAAAGATGCCTCTCAACCTGTTCCTGAAGGAGCCAGCCGGCAGCCGATTAAAACCTCCAAGGACCCTTCTGAGACTATTCCTGAAATATCTGGCCGGCAGCCAACTAAACCTTGTAAAGACACCTCTCAAGCTGCTTCTGTACCATCCAGCAGGCAGGCTATCACTGGCAGTCCAATGAGCCATTATGATGGTAAAGCACTGACCAAGACTGAAAGCACTGGACACGTTGCTAAGGGAGGATCTTCATGTTCATCTTGCAGTGGCCCTACAGGGCAGTGTCTGCCTTGGCGCAAAGCTCCCAATTTCAAGAGCTCACCTGGTGTGTCAAGCCATAGCATGCAGTAAGTAATCAGTGTTCGACAGGAAATCCATGAAGCGTAGCAGTCTGCACATAAGCATTTAACCTTGCTAGGGATGCTGTTCTGTGAAAATCCACTAAGTGTGCTGTCCATTTTAGTGCACGTTCATTGGAGAAGGCTTGATAGCAGTGGTTATGGTTGGTACGAGTGTGCTGGCTACCCAGCTTTATCCTGTCAATAAACTTAAGCAAGAAACACCTTCCATATGCTGGACACGATAGACAGGGACAGGTACGGATGTCCTACATCTTTGAAAGTGTTTTGCACTCATTTGTCGAGTATGGAGTATCAGCTAGCTCAAACCTACACTCTGTGAAGTTATCTGGTCAGCATTCAATTGAATACAAAGTCCACTTAGTGGTCTCTTACAGCATATACATCAGGAATTTGGTTCAACTGGCATAATATAGCCAGCACATCTTTATATGATGGTGCTTCCTGCTAGTATATTTTTGAGGAGTGTTCTTTTAGGTGTTTCCTTAAACCTTGTAGTAACAATGATTGCAGGAATGTCTTAGGAGCTGCCAGTTGTATTTTTTGGTCTGCGTTTGTTTTAATTTGATGTCATTCCTCTTAAAAAGGACAACTCCGGCGGTTTTTTCACCATGTTCTGATATTGATGTTTTCCAATGGTACTCATAGTCCTGTACCTGCCAGCATGGTTCATTCAGCTCAGAAACGCACCAATAATTTTAAATAACCGTCTGAAAAGCATGTTAAAACTGAAAGCGAAACGGGTAGACGCCTCGTGCAGCGTATGCGATGACGTCACAACCTTCCCACCGTCAGAAGTAGGGAGCTGGTGTCAGAAAAATGACAGTCGCGAGGTCATCCAACAATGTATTGAGTTATGCCAGCTTTTCTGTACTTGACTGCGATGATTTGAACCCTGAAGTACGGCCGTTTTGTGTTTGATGGCCCGCTGGCTCGGGTAAGCAGCGTTGAAGGTGATGACGTAAAGAACACAGGGTGGCCCACGTGGAAATCCGCTAAAAATTTTTAAAATTCATTTCCAGGTAAAACTAAATAACTTGCAACCGCCTTGCTTGGTATATATTACTAGAGTATCAAGGAGAATATATATAGAAAATTTGATTGAGATCCGTCAACACTGAAAAATCGCCGGAGTTGCCCTTTAAGTCACTTGAAGACATTTCTTTGCTGTGGCCAATAGATGCTCCAATGGTTAGATGTGTAAGCAAGGCATAATCATGCTCATGGGGCTTTTTTTATTTTACAGCAACAATGAACAGAACACGACGGCACCAGCACTACCAGAAAAACGTCGCCAAGAGACTTTTAGTGCAGTTCCACCATATTCATCTGGAAGAAGGAAGAGGCGACGTTAAAGTCGACAAAGGACAAATTTTATTATGCTCACTGAGTTAACAATACTCAAAAAGAAAGCTATGAGTTTTGTTGTACTGCTTGTTCTACTCAAGTTGGCACCTGCTGTGATCTTGTGTGTTTGTAGGTTCAGCTGTGTAAGAAGTGTTAATAAAATGGTTTGAATGCCATTATGTGCATTGTTTGCACTTGAAAGTAAAGATTTTACCAAGTACCGGCACTCTGTGCACTCTACATTCCTGCTGTAGATGCAAGTGTACCCTTGCCCTTGAACAACACTTTCTTGTGTGCATTTGTAATTTCCTTTAATGCTGTGCACCAAATACTTCCATATGTCTCAAATAGTGTGTGTGCATGCACTGTTCGGGGTTAGAAAATTAAGATTGACTTCAAAATGTGCAAGTGGGTAGCAACCATTGGCAGTTCCAGACTCCCCCTTCTCTTAAATTTTTTTATGTAGAGCCCTGGAAAGAGAACATCTTTTACAAAAGCCTTTATATACGACCTTTCAGTAGTATCGAGGACAGTCTCTCATCTGAAAGCAGGTGTTTAATTTCTCTGGATGTTGACGTATGTAGCATGTAGCTTTAGGTATTGTACCCCTGCCCACTTTCGAAATATCCTACATCTGCTTCTGGATTGACTGCCAAACAACATGTGGGAGTGGTCTTGCCACAAAAATCTTCTACTGAACCCAACACAAAGACTGGCAGAACACAAACTGTTAACTGTTCATCCGCAAGTGTCATCAGAGTAAGCATATGGTGGTAATTTTTAAACTCACTTCTTCCCCCAAGATTGAGGGATGACAATGCACCTACATCATGATCATTATAACAGCTGCCTTTTTTCAAGGAACGAGATGCACAAATAATTCAAATACTTTCCTGTGCAAGTTTTTGTACTCTTGGAAGACTGAGAAACCATGGAGGATGCTGGAGGTGGAGCCATGTTAAAGGGGCCCTGAAACGCATTTTACACACATTGATTTTATTGTACCTTTGCTTTGAGTGGGACTTGATGATGACCGAAACACCAGTGAAAGCGGCAAAATCGAACCGTATTAGTATATTTTAATTTGTACCTGAAATCGCTTTCCCCGCTGACTGCAGCGCCATACATCAACAGTTTTTCAAAGCGGATATGACATCACCATGCTGGCTTTGCTGCAGATTCTGATTGGCCGGGAACAGTAGGAATAAGAACATGCATCACACATGCTTACAATGCATCGAATGTAAGGAATTTCAACTTCAGAACGTGTTTTATGCTTGCTAAAGCTACTAAAAAGTACAAATTTGTGCATTACAATTTGATTTTGCTTGTAATTGACACAAGGAGCGCTGTGCAGCCCATGTGGTTAAAGCCCCTTGATCTTCCCTCCCCGCACCGGAGCGGTGCGCACGGCACGCTGACCCTTCCAGTGGCGCGTTGCAACCGCATTGAGAGTGTGCGCTATTGTTTGTTGGGCCCTTTGAAGCGCCGAATAGGAATTTATCCCTTGTGAAACTGGCGTGAAGATAGTATGCTTCCAGTATAACTTTGTGACAAATGTTTTTATTTCGGGACGCTTCGGTTAAAACAAGCGAGAGCGCACCGAAAAAAAAAAAAATGGGTATCTACCAGTGGCTGCGCGGTTTGCCTCTCCGTCGTCCATTAGGTTGGCCATACGGCGACGCATACAATGCAAGCAGCGCAGAGTACTCAGGAGAATGTGTTGCATGGTTACTAAATAGATTATATGTAACGAAGAACAAATAGTTTATTTAAAGTGACTTTCCCCGCACTAGGCTGGCCGAATATGCCTTTGTATCAATGCCACGGCAGAGCACATGCTGTGTTTTCGAAAGAGCCTATTCGCACTGTCCGTAGACTGTCACGCCGCACCGCGGCGCACAACAGAAATGCCACGAGGAGGATAGGCAGACGACGCGCTGTACTGTCCGTCGCCGCCGAACCTTTGTGTACATATTTGCGCGCGATGCCCAAGAAGCACAACAGTAACCGCATGTGCTGCATGCCCCAATGCACAAATCGATCTGTTCACAACGAAATAATCCGGCATTCTTTTCTGCAAGATCCGCCACGAAAGAAGGGATGGATAGTGAGGTTTCGCATCGGAAAGCGACGCCGCCGATGAGAACGCGCAGCGTACGTTTCACTCCCGGTAATTTCTTCTGGAGCAATATGGGTAGGCGAAAATCGCTTTCGCTTTTTGGCTAAAACGCACAGTGGTCAGGCTGTGTGTATAGTAAGAAGGTCGTTTCTGTAGATGCGTGCACCTGCTGGCGTGGTAACGCGGCAGTTAAATGTAAGAGAAGTCTGCGAATCACTGCATGCAAGCCGCAAAGTTGCTTGTTTGCGTGGCATTCGCAGTTTTTTTTACATATTACACACATTCGCACACATCAACGAGTGTTTATATTTAAATCAGTGCTGACATCGATTCCCATCGGTGCCAAACGGGCATTTTTTATCGCGATCTGGGCCAATCCTGTTTAGGCTCTATCTGGAACAGGTGCTGGTACGCGATCAACGTTGATCGTGATCAAGCATGATGCACTGATCTCAAGACGATCGCCATCTGCACATCGCGATTCGGCTCTGAGCTCCCAATTTGGCCGAAGCCAGCGCTAAACTCTGTCACGATTAGGTTGGATCATGTAGCTGCGACCACCGTTGATTGCGATTAAGAAATATAACCCTGATCGATCCCAGTCGATCCCACACGCGGACACGTACGCATGCACGTGCGACCACACGCACATAGATATGCACACGCTTTTATCTACGTATCAACACACATGCTACAAGCATATGTATACACACGCGACAAGCACATACATGCACACGCTGGCACATAGATACACACGTGCACAGATACCACCACGCACAAATACATGCACACATAGATACACTGTACGTACACATATACATACGCAGGCACACACAATAAAAGCACGCGTGGACACATACACACGCATATATATATATATATATATATATATATATATATATATATATATATATATATATATATATATATATATATATATATATACACGCACACATGACGTGAGCGCACATGCACACTACAGACGCGTTCAGACACGCTATCGACACGCGCACAATTATGAAGCATGACTTACAGGCACACGCACGAGAACACGCGGTCCAATGCACGAAAATTTAATGTGCTTGTACAGTTCTCTACTGAACGAAGAGTCTGGGTATGCGAAGTACATTGAAATTTCCATGCAACTTCACTAACTTAAGGAAAACTGTAACAGTCAACTCGCACTGAACTGTGTGCTTAGAAGGGGGACATGCTTTTCCTCGACGTTTAGGAGCTACTGCTTCCGGCGCACAACATTCAGTTGTCCTTGGGGGATCTAAAATCATGCTAGCCCTTTCTCTGGCTTACTGCTGCATTGAAACGAATGGAAGCAAGAGATTTCCACAGCAAACGAAGTTCACACCAGTACGGAAAGACGGAAACTCTTGCGAAACACACGTTAGGAGCCGCAGAGCGACCACCGCTGGGCAGGCGCATGGCGGGCGAGAAAAAGCGCGCGAAAACAAGTTGTGCGTCGCTTTCGTGACGTCAAGGTCACCTGCATGATTGCGTGCCGCAGCCACTCAGCGTTGAGGATGCGCTGGCTCCGCGAACGAAGGGGAGAAAACGAGGAGATTCACGGATCCAGCGAGGGTGTCGCGGCGTGGTTCAAAGAGTGGCGCTACTTTCCAACATCAAGGGGTTTTACATGTGGTGGTTGCGGTGCGGGAATGTCAGGTGTGGTTGAGGGAAGGAAGGCCACAGAGGGCAGCACGGTTCCGGTTCTGCTAAAGCCCCTTCCAGGAAAGTAGCGCCACCAACCACTTCTCTCCTCCTCCTAAATTCTCCGCCTCCCTCTCCCGCCAAGTTCGTTGGAGCCCCTGCGGAGAAGTTCTTGGGCCCGGAATTTCTTCAGTCAGTAAATGGCGTTAATAATGTAGTGTTTAAATCGCGCGAAAAAGAATAAAAATGTACAATTCTTTAAGACGTAAAAGGTCCGCTCGTACAGGGCTTGTGTTGGTACGGCACATGCAGGCGGTGTAAACAAGCGCGGCTTTGCGCATGATTACGAAGGTTCCAGGTTTACAGTGCGTGAATTTATGTGAACGTGCTAATTCGTAGGGCACATGCAAAATACCTTCGCTCGGCTGGAGTGTGAAATATTCCAGCCGTTTTGGCTGAAGAATGTTTATCAAATGTCGCTTCTTCGAGCTATTTGGATGATGTACGAGTGATGGAGCGTTCAAAGTGCACATTAGACGCTCCCCAAGTGACCTCTGTTACCCACAAACATCTACCACGACCTCCCTAATAGCGAGATCACCTCAATACGTTAAAAAGGTTAAACACAACACACTGAATCAACACATTCGGGAGTACATTGACGCTACGACTGCATTCGGTGCTAATTTCTGGTCGACCTGAACACATGGCCTTAAAAGTTGCTTTGAAGTCACAGGCCAGCGCAAGTTGCGAGCACTGTCGACGCAAAATCGCCATAAAACAAAGTGAGCCCATTCTAAGAAAAGTGAACTTCAGCATGTTAAAACCACACGCAGCATCGCCAGGCCAGCCGCAAGCACCTTCGGTGCAGCACTACCTATGAAACAAAGAGATAGTGCATCAGCTGAAGCGTACTAAAGAACCATGTACAGCACAGGGTCATGAAACGTACCTTAGGGCGATGAAATGTGGGACCTGCTTTACAAAGTCTTGCGCTTTTTGCAACCTCCTTGAAGTCAGTACGCCCGATCCTGTAGATTTACGCTTTTCTTCTTTGTACGTCGTCTTTGTCGGAATGCAAACAGAAAAAAAAAAGAAAAACTTAAAAAGCCTTTCCCGTAACGTTGTCCACGGCCGCTCGATTAGCAACGTGCGTTTTTATCGAGCGGCCGTGCCTTGTCGCTTGCGACAAGCGAATGCTCAGCAGCACGACCATAGAATACAGTTGTCCTCCTTAACACGTTCCTCCTAACATTGTAACCCCACAACACACGTACTCAATCCGTTCGCGAGCACAGCACCGTCGTCCCGCAGGTCCGAAAATGGCGACCGTAGCGCGCGGTGGAAAGAAAAAATAAGACAAAAATACGAAGGAGTGCTCGTCTTCTTCCGCGTTTACGACTCGGCCAGTGGGGGAGCGGAGGAGGTCGGGACGCAGCAGGTGGCGGGGAGCAAACGCCGGGGATAGAGTTATATTTATGATATGCTACCTGCGGTAGCATATAGAGTAACTCTAGCCGCGGGGAGAGCGCGGTGGAGAAAAGGACAATGAATGGCGCTACTTTTAAAAAATCGAGGGGTTTTAGATTCTGCAAGATGTAAGCCGCTTTTTTTTATTGGAACCAACATGCACGTCTCGGGATTCCGATATCTGTCGTCCGCTTCTTTTCTGTTACCACTGTTACCAGTGGTAACAGAAAAAGGCGCAGCAGCGCCACCGGCGGCGGCTCCTAGAGTTTGCTTCAGCCAGCCCATTGTCGCTCCTCCTTGCTCGCGCCACTAGTACACTATACCTACCACCGTTTACCAACATGGAATAGGTCTACACGGCCCTACAAAAGCATATCAATCGAGATCTCTGAAGCAGTGGTAACATTGCAGGATATCATCACTTTCTTTGTCGTGAAGTACAAGCAATATAATGCAACAGACACAAGTAACAAACTTACATTTCACAAATAACTTATGAAATTTGTAATATATTTACAAGGTACAAACCGCAATAACTCCAAATATTCCCACCCCCTCTCTCACTCTGGTTACGCCAATGCGCTGGGGATACTTTTCGGGGATCGGTTGAGGTACGTGTCCTCACTGAGAGACAGTGAGGACACCTCAACCGATCCCCGAAAAGTAGACAGACTCTTCACAATATTTTCTTCACTTCCTTAACTATAATCTCTATCTCTCTCTCTCTCTACTTTTCGGGAAACGCTGCAGAACAACCGTTTTCTTGGGCCTATCTGCCCTCGTTATGGGTCCTATCATGGAAGAACGAAAAACACTTTAAAGGCCACCTGATCCCATTAGCCTCGGCAGGGCAACGTCCTCGGAGGACTCCTGTGCGCGTTGCCTCTGCACTGTAGCCTCCTCCGCGGCAGCAGCATACGCGACACTAGCTGGCCGGGACGAAATCTACGCTAGGACCCACTTCTAAATTTCTAAAATTTGTTTTATGGCCACGATATGGGATCGTAACGTGGCCTCCCCAAAAATTTAATTCTCCAACTAACCAATGACTTAGGGATGGTCGATTAATTTTTTTTATCGAATAATCGTTAATCGTTCGTCGATTAGCCTTTCATCGATTAATTGCTTTCGCTGTGATGTTTTAATCGATTAATCGACATTTTTTATATGTGCTTGAAAAACGATACCTTGTTGTGAGGTGTTGCTAGTGTTTGATATCGACGCAAGTATTATCCGACGCGCTAGAGATCATATATGTGCGCTTTAGTGGCTGCGTGAAAATTCGCGCTTTTGCCCACTGAACACAGGGAGCCCGTCGTCTTTGGATGTCGTCAAGGGTCAAATATTCCGTGGGTGGCCATGATCCGCGATCATGGCCACCCACTACTACCAGAGCGAACCGAAATCCATGGCGCATTCATCGACCACACTGGCTGGAAAGTCGCACCGGAAACATGCAGTGTGGCCGAGTGTGAGGAAATCCAAAGAAAGGTAAAAAAGAAAAAAAGAGACGAGGAGGAAAGGAAAGTTAGACACTCGCTCTTGTAGGGACGGCAGCATTTCTCGGTTTGTTCGTTAGATATAGTAGAAGCCATCGATAATACTATAACCACGAACTGACGTCATCTCTTCCTTGAGGTCACTCAGGAGAGATTGCACAGCAACATATACTGGTCCCAAACAGGCCATCAGTGCAGGCATCTGCGGGAAGTAGATTGACACGAGTTTTTCCTCCAGGCTAGAATAAATGGCAGCTGTACCAGTATATACTGCACAGGTTTCACCTGGTCGCCGACTTAACTCGGCGCTACGCGCACCGGTCTTTTCAGAATTGTGTGTTACAGCTCGCACTGTGAGCGCTGTCTAATGTATCAGAGATTAGAACGCACAGTATTTCACGACTGTCCTCCATTCGTGCCACAGCAGTAGACGGCGGCCTCTAAGCTGGCTGACATGGGAGTACAAGCAATAGATGAAAGCTGTATTTCACCCGAAATAATTACATAATATACCACAAGGACATTTTTTCAATAGAAATGGACTGGATGCTACACGTTCGGTATGCCAATGCTCAAAGTTGCGGATTATGAAAAGCGACTATTAAATTTAAATGCAGCTAAAGTGGCTTCTTTCCATTATGTGACCATTAGAACTTTTTCATAATCCTCGAGTGCGTTTCACAGCATATTCGCCCAACTAATGGCGGCCCCCGTCACGTTTCAAGTGGAGGCGAGATCCCAGTTACACGTGCTGATGAGTGTTTGTGTCAGCTGAGTCTACATTTCCCGCGTCATAGCATGCTGTTTTCCAGAAGTGAATAGCTGCCATAAGTTGGACTAAATACATTGCAGGGAAGCTAGCATTACAGTTATCAAAGGTATATATAGGCGTTAAGGCGGACACTTGGGCTAGTTGGCATCAAGCATAACGAAATAGGGTTACTAGCCTCCTTGTCCCCTTTGCGCAAGCAGTCATGTCTTATTATGTATATACGGATAACTCATTCTTATCCTTATCAATATGCTTCATCACTCTTTTTCCCCTGTTGCGTTGTCCGCAAAATTGAGTAGAAGGCCGGGGCGTACTAGATCAGGCCACCCTCTCTACCTTCCAATAGATTATCTCTCTTTCTTTCATCGGTGACAAATAATCTTTAATTCGCTAAGGAACGGCAATAAGAAGTGAAGCGGTCAAGAAATAAGCAGCGCATATTACAACGTGGCACTTACACAAGAGGCAAGAAAAATCTGGGGGTTAAGTAAAACGGTGTAGGCGACGAAGATCGGGTGGAGTTCACTTCTATCTCTATGGGCTATGGCCGCCTGCGGCTCCGGGCTCCTTCTACTTGCGTAATATGCGCTCGACATCTGCGTCACGGCGTCGCGCGCCTCGCAGTCATGCGCTCCGGCCAAGGGGCGGTGTTGGGGATGGGGGGGTGGGTGCCGTAATCGTTTAATGGAAGAGTTTTAATTGATTGATTGAAAGGGGAAATCGATGACGATTAATCGACTAACGGTGCACATTTAATCGATTAATCGTTCATCGATTTTTACATCCCTACGATGACTTGGTATACCCCCCCCCCCCCCCCCCACGCGCGCGTACTGGTCACACCCCCCAACCCCAGCTCTAAAAAAAAAAAAAAGAACAATTCTGGTTAATTAAACCCCTGAGTCCACGTGCTTTGGACATTGTCAAAGTAGCTTTGATTGGCCCAGTTGACTCCAACAGACTCTCTGATTCGCGTAAAATGGTGCCATCACAGAATTTGACAACATGGCGGCCGCCATATTTTGCCATATGAATGAATTTATGGGATGTAGCCTTCATGCAGCAGACCACATTTGCTTGTCTTTCAAACGGACGGCCATGATGTGTTTCTGGCTTTTGCAATCCCTCTCTGCCACGCTTTCGGCAGATGCAACCACACACACACACACACAAAAAAAAAATGCATATTTCTTATTTTTCAGAGTGTTTTTGCAATGACGATGTTCTGCTGTTTAGGGAAAAGAAAAGGTGAAATATCTTGATAAAAAAAACGGTCTTGGACAATTTTTTTTACAAGGATAGCTGAAAATCACAAAAGAAAAATTAAGATTTGCAGAAAGCATGAAGAGCTGCGCTAAAAATTCGGTCCCCACCGTTACCGAGAGCAGAACATCCAAGGGCCTTGTAACATCTCTAAAGTGCAGAAAACTTAAGACAAAATGATTGTCTCATTTCTGCGTTATATTAGAATTAAGTAGCAGGTAAAAAAAAAAAAAAACGGTTTTGAACAACTTTTTTTACAAGATAGCTGAAAATCACGAACTGAAAATTAAGATTTGTAGAAAGTACGAAGAGCTAAGTTTAAAAATTCGGTTGCCGCAGTTACAAGAACGGAACATCTCTAAAATGTGCAGCAAACTTCAGTAATTTCTGCGTATGGTCAAACACATGGCGGGCGAAGCCGAAGAAGCGAAAAACAGCCATGCTCGTGCCATGCTCGTGCTGCTCGTGGCAGGGGGCGCTGCCAGTCGCATTGTTGATCCGAAAGCAGCCGAAAGCTAAATTCTTCCCTGGACGGAGGAGAGGCCGTGAGGCGCCTCATCTTCCAGAAAATGGCGGATGAGCAAGTGAGTATCAAGCTCGGCCTTTGTACGCCAATGTTTCGTTGCCGCGGTAGCTGCTTTCTTGTTCGGTTGTGACAGACATTTCCAGGCCAGAAATCGGGTTTTAGGCCTCGTAATAAGTACAACACTTTCTGTGTACTTCGCCTCTGCTTCGTCTTAAAACATTCAGAGATCGCATGACGGTCCGGGACCGCTAAACACTGTTTGGTTTTCATCAGAATTGAGAGGAGAGTTGCCAGTGGGCACTGCGTTTAATTTGTGCATTCGAAGCACTTGTAGTGCCTTAGAATGGCCTGGTTGACGTGCCTCTGTTGCTGCATCCAGTGCAAATAAGCATATTGAAGGGTAAATGCAGTGTATACGCTGAGCAAGCGGCGAACCTGCCGCTTATTAAAATCGCCGTGTCTTAACGTGCTTTGCTGTCAGTCAATTCCGCAATTCAAGGCCTTACACGTGCGCGTGTGCGGCCTGTGCGACGGCGTGCATTAACGGTTACCGAACGAATAACCCGATTTACGACGACGTTAATTTACCTTTCGAGATTTAGACACTGCCCGAGTGTCAGCTGCGTGGGGTAAAAAAGATGCACTGATACTCGCCAAAACCTGTAAAATGTGACAATTGATTTTAGGAGCTGGCCCGGGTGGAAGCTCTGTGCCAGCAGCTTTACGAGGGCGCGGATGCCGCTGAGCGCGTCCAGGCGGAATCTCAGCTGTCCGAGTTTTGCAGTGGCACATCGCCAGACTGCCTCCAGCGATGCAGGCTCCTCCTGGACCGATCTCAGGTATCGGACTGCAAACATACACGACTGTCTGCAAGCTACTGTACTTTTATGACTGTTTCCAATACGCTACCGCAATCCTTATGCAGTGCTATCTTTTCGTTACTGCTGATGTGTTTGCACACATGCAAGGTCTTATCTTTCTTTTTCAGTGTTTTACTATTTAAGCTAATGTCTGTTTTGTTGCTGCTCAAGGGCAAGAAAGCGCACCTTTAATACACATGCTGCGTTTTGCTGGTGTGCTGTGGGAGCAGTATTGGAGATTGCTGTAGTTACAGCTTAGTGATACTGTGTGGTGCATGTAAGGATTGCTTTATCCACCCGCATCGTTGGACCAGTTCATGGTAGTGCACGAGTTCAGAAATGAAAGCGCCTCATAAGCACACACGAGAAAAGCATGTTTTTTCAATTGATTACAGGAGCAGTAAAAATGCAAGAAAACCATTAAGGTTGATGCATTACCCCAGTCATGTTGTCATTCAAAAGTAGCATTGATTTCAGTGCCACTAGACTCCTAAATTGTAGGCCATGTAAATTCTTGACATGCTTGTGTGCACATATGCAAATATGCATGAACGCACTCATGTGCAGAAAGTTCGGCTTTTTCAATTCATAACTTATTCATAACCAGTGCATTGAAGACAGTGTGCACATATGAAAGACACGGCACTGACTGTCTACAGTTTTTACCATGGAAAACAATACATGGTGTGTGTGTGTGTGTGCATGCATGTGCGCATATAACCATGGTCACATGGTGGTTACCATGTGTGAGCATGGTGTATACATATGTGGCACATTGCTTTTCACACTATTACGGAGAGTCACGACTGTGTCTCTCGTATGTGTCCAGTATTTGTTAAGCTTTGTATATAGTTGTAACACACTGTTTTGGTTTCGTGCAGCAGGCATCTGTAAGTGATGTTTCTGTGGTGCCTCTGCTCATGTGACTGTGTTCTGTTGCACTGCCTTGAATAAGATGTCCTGTGCTTGCCTGAATGAAGTGTGCACTAGGGGTAGGACGAGTGGAAAAGAAATTTTTCAAACCAGCCTTACACTTTTTCTGCACATTTTGAAAGAATTGAAGGATTCGTAGGTGGAATTGCTCCACCACAGGAAATGAACAGCAGGGTGCAATACCTCGCAAACAAGTGCCTTTGTGGCAGGGAATCTATTGGACCTTTTATTTATTTAGGTACACTCATTACCTACTGCAGCCTCCATCCATCTCATGTTGAATGCAGCTTATTAGCACTCTGCATAAATTTACTGATTTTTCTCACTATATTGTGCCTGAATGTAGTGTCGTCTAGTTCAGTCGTTGTTTAACCCCTAGTTTTCCTTCTGTGTGTTTCCAGAGCCTTAATTACATGTACAGTGGCGGTCAAAATTTTGCGGACCACGGGAGCGCGTGGCGGATAGCACAGCGGCGCCTACTGACGGCTGCCTGCGAAGCTCGAGAGCGCTCACTGCGCACGCGCGCCCTGTTTTACGTGCCAGCCAGCTCGTTCGCTCCCTTGAACAGCTCGTGGACCGGAACGCCAGAATAAGCGCAAGGTGTCACTTCTGCTGTCGCCGCGGAAACACCGAGCGGTGATATCGCGACGAAAACACGTAATTTGTACTGGCAATGCTCGCTGCACCCCGCATTGTATACGCCTTAGTCCCAGAGGCTCCGCGGCGACGGAAACATGCATACGGCGTCAGATTTTCGGAAGTTGACCTTTGTGATAGGGTTACTCAACAGCGATGCCTTTTGCGCTCTATTGCGGTAATCCAATGCACATATTAATACTCCTTATATATGTTATGGGCTCGTACACACCCAGATATCGAGCTGTTGTAGAAAAGATGCAGAGAAGTGAACGGAAACAGGCGTGGTTTATGTTTTCTCGGGAACCGAAAGAATTCCCGGAAGATTAAAGATGCGTCACCAATTTCAAGACTCGCTTACATTTCCAAAGATGACCATCACATTCTCCACATGGAGTAGCTGAAGTCGAAGTGGCATTAAATTGTGAATGTCTCCCTTGTTCAAGCATCTGTGTGGTTTTCGCTCGCTTTGTTTAAAAGGTACTGCGGCTAATTTCAGGAAAGCACAAGTGAACTGAAAATGTTTAACTGGTTTGTTAATTTCCTAGTCAAGTACCATGTTTACTTGACTGTAACGCGACCACGATTGTAACGCGACGGGCGACCTTTCATTGCGTCCAGGAAGAAAAAAATATTGCATTTCGTCATTGGATTGTAACGCGAGGGTCGACTTTAGGTACGAAAATCCGAAAAAAAAAGACCTCGCGTTACATTTAAAAATGAACCCTGCAAATCGGGCACTCGATAGATGCCTGCGTGCTTGCAGCACATCCGCAGTCCGCTCATGTCATATGTTGTCTAATTCATCGCCTCTTCTCGTCGCGATATCACCGCTCGGTGTTTCCGCGGCGATAGCAGAAGTGACACCTTGCGCTTATTCTGGCGTTCCGGTCCGCCAGCTGTTGAAGAGAGCGAACGAGTTGGCTGGCAGGTAAAAAAGGGCGCGCGTGCGCAGTGTGTGCTCTCGAGCTTCGCAGGCAGCCGTCAGTAGGCGCCGCTGTGCTATCCGCCACGCGCTCCCGTGGTCCGCAAAATTTTGACCGCCACTGTACCTGCTAAGCATGCCATTCACCTTCACGACAGGAGCATCAAATGTGTGCACAGCTTGTCAATGGCTGCACTCATTGTCTTATAATGTTTTTATGTTTAATGTAACTTACACACCTTGGTGAATAATGCCTAAAAAATTATGGGTCGCTCAGAGTCATCATCATCATCAGCCTATCTTACGTCCACTGCAGGACGAAGGCCTCTCCCAATCCTCTCCATTCTTGCCTGGCCTGTGTGAGCTGATTCCATTTGATGCCTGCGAATTTCCTGATTTCGTCCCCCATCTTACTCTCTGTCGTCCGCGGCTACGTTTGCCCTCTCTTGGTATCCATTTCGTCGTTCTAACTGTCCATCGGTTATCTATCCTTCTCATGACGTGGCCTGCCCATGTCCATTTTTTCTTATTAACGTCGGTTATTATGTCGGCCACTCCCGTCTGTTCTCTGACCTACTCGGCTCTCTTTCTATCTCTTAATGTAACGCCTATCATTTTTCGTTCCATCGCCTGCTGCGCGTTTCTTAACTTCCTCTCGAGCTTCTTCGTGATTCTCCAAGTTTCTGCCCCATATGTCAGTACTGGCAAAATGCAGTAGTTATATAGTTTCTGCTTGAGTGATAGTGGTAGATTTCCTTTCATGAGTTGGGAATGTCACCCGTACGCGCGCCATCCCATGTTTATTCTATGGTTGATTTCTTTTGTATGGGCGGGTTCTCCTGTCAGTAGCTGTCCTAGATATAGGTATTCTTCTACGACCTCTAATGTCTGGTTTCCGATCGTGAAGCCATGTTTCTTCGCCGTGCCACTTAGTGTTATCTTTGTTTTCTGCAGAGTACCACATGCATAATGTTCCTTAGTTATACTACTTTATAAGATTAATCTGTTGAACTAAAAAGAAATGCTGGGTCTGGTTCAAAGAGCTACTGTTACACTCAGGTTCAGTTTTGTTTGGAGATATTAAAATTTATTATGGCTTGCAATCTGGTTCACACATTGAAATGGAATACTACTGTGCTGAACCAGTTCGTACTGATTCAGCACTATAGTGACACATTGCACACTGCTGTCTTGTCTGTATGGCACATCTGTAAGCTTTAAAGGGTGGAAGAACAGTATTTACATAAATATCGATGAAGTCCAGTGTTGTGTAGCTGCTGCAGGTATACTCATTAAGGCAATCCTCTTGTAAACAGTATACTGTGTCATAAAAGAGTGCAGTTCTTCATTGCACCCATCCCTTCGTTACCTATTTACCTAGTTTTTTTCAGTAATGTTCACACTTACTAAGGGCACAACATTAGGGGAGTTAAGAGTTCCAGTTTTGGTGAAACGAGTAAGGATAAAGAATGATAATCGGTAGTCCCTGCCTGTTGACTGTACGTTCATAGGACAGGTGAAAATTTGGGACCGGTGTGTCTGAACAGAACTAAAAACTGATATTTTTGACGAGGACATAAATGTAACCGAAACATTTATTCATTATTTTGCTCAGGGGTGAAACTGGAATATCTTTTGTCAGCTTTTGGTTCAAAGGGTAAGTTGCAGTCTGACACGGCCAGTTCCAGGCAATGCCAGCATCAGTGCACATCAAGGGGTAGGATTCGCACTTACGTGAGGCAGTATACAGATGGCCATTTGAGGATCCCCCTAATCTAAGTATCCCATTGGAGGTGTTTAAAGCAGGCTGTTCTTTACCCTAACTGATCAGTGAAGCTGCTTGTGCACTGGAACTTATTGTTTTGTTTTGTTTGTTCACTACCACAGTTTGCAACTAGCCCATATGTGTTGTGGCGGAACAAATCGGGACTGAAGATAATTCAAGTATGACAATGACAGATTTTCAGCAAAAGCAGTGCGGTAGTACAGTTGAATCTATTTATAACAATACCTGTTATAACAATATATCGGTTATAACAATGATGAGCTATTGCACCAACAACTTTTGTATGTTTTATATGGTGAACTAACCCTCTTACAACAATGTCCACATGCCCCATTGTTGGTTGTAACAATGAAGTGTAGCTACTGGGTGTGCCCAGTGTTTGTACCAAGAGATAATGGAATGTGAAATCTTTGAAAAGAAATTCTGGCTATTGGGCACCTGCTGTCCCCCCCCCCCCCCCCCCCCCCCGCCCTCTCTTTTTTTCTATTATAGAGGCTGTCCCACTTTCATACAATAGAAACCAACTTTTTCCTCCAGGGTCCTTCTGTCCCTCTTCCATTCTGCCACCATCCCAAACATGAGCCCTATTCTGAAAAGAAAGTAACAAAGGACACTGGTTCCAAAACTGGCCTGAGAAACTAGTTTTCTCAGAAAGACCTCAGTGCTATCCCCTCTGGCCACTGAGGTGAAGGGTGCAGATTAAAGTAGCATCCTTGCATGGACAGATGAGAAGGTTTTTTTTTTTTTTTTTCAGTGCAGTTTAGGGTTGGTTCACATCATCTTTGACCACTGTTGTGCCCATCATCATCTCCCTGCCCACCAATGACACCTATTTAAACAGCTCTGGGGTCCCCTCATTTAGCGTCTTTCATGCAACGCTGTTATAACAATTATCGGTTATAACAATGTAATTTCCATGGCACTTCAGTATTGTTGTAAGTGGGTTCCACTGTATTCCAAAAGAAACATGGCTGACCTAACTCCGGTGGCATATGCTTGCTTAGTTAAATGCTTGACAGAGCAACAGCAGAGAGCGGCAGCTTACTCATTAGCACATATATTACTTTCTGTGGTTGTCAGGGTGGAGAGAGCATTCTCGTGCTGAAGTTCATTTTCTCAGAACAGCAGTATGGCATTTCTGAAGCACACTTGATGACATGATGCATCTGCAGGAATGCGCATTCCCATGACTAGGGGTGTGCGAATATTCGAAACTTCGAATATTTTTTTTTTTTTGTGTTCGATTCGATTCTTAGCGAACTTTTACTATTCGAGCTATTTGAAGTTGGTAATTGAGGCAAAAAGAAATGCTATGTCTCATGACAAGTGACCCATTTCCACATGCAGTACTCTTTGCTGCATAACGCTTGTACACAGTGGTGAAACTAACACTTGTGTATGGCATTGGAGCTAACACTCATGTCCTGTGGTGAAGTTAACCCTCGCGTAATGCGGCGAAGCTAACACCCATGTACTGTGGCAAAACTAACACTCGTGTATTGCGGTAAAGTTAGCTCAGCTTTCTGTAGCACAGTTCTCTGTTGGACTGTCCTTCAGGACTGGAATGACACTGCAAGAATACACTAGTAATGCAATAAATTTTCTCGCCCACGTTGAGTAGCACATTTCTCCGTAATTTGATGTGGTATTATTAAAAAGTATTCAAAAATTATTCAAGAAATATTCGATTTGATTTGCACTTGGACATATATATTCGAATTAGCTTCGCACTCAAAATTTTGCTATTTGCCCGGCTGTTCCCGTGACTAATTCCCAGGGACAGTATTTTATAGCGATGTCTTCTGGTCAATTCCTTACTAGTGTTAAGAATGACTGCTCACAGCTGTTTGATCCTGTAATTAATGTGCGTAGAGTGTCACTCAATCTACTGATGGAGGCATTTACTGAAAAGACGAAAGTGCCACTGTGATGTTCTAATAACGGTGGCTAAGGGAATTTAATTGTGTGCTGCTTATTACCTTGTTGATGATTCTTTTTTACCAGAATGCCTTTTCTTACTGGTCTCTATTTGAAATCTAGCTTGGGCACTCCCAGTACCGCAACATTCAGATAGTGTCCCATTATAAGAAATTTTGAGAAAGGTGTATATAATAACGGAGATAAAAGCAAATATAGTATTGCAAGGCCCTGACGTGAGAAGGCGTGCTATCTTCACTACATTAGGACCTTTCCACTGTTGCCTCATCCAACGTACACATGCAGTGCTCTTCCCTAAAAGCTCTCATGGCGGTTTTGCATGTTTTGTGTTTTACACAAGTTCCTTAGTTTGCATTGCTTCTGGCTAGTGGTACGTTGTAGGCACAATGTGTTACATAGAAGTGCTAGCTGTACAATCTCTGGTTGTGGGTATAAAGGCTCTTCTGGAAAGGACGAAATTTAATTTCAATTTTAGAGAGACATTAAAGTGAAGGAACGATTTTCATACCGCAAAAGTGGTATCAAAAGCACCACTCTTGCAAGGAAAAGACACTTGTAAAGCTAGGGAACTTGTAAAAACAAAATGCAGGTGGTGGTGTTCTGAGGCCCCACACTAATACGCATGACGTCATAGATTTTTGGCATCATCTGCTAAGGCCTGTATGGTTATTAGTATAAAAACCTACACATCAGGTTCTAAGGAAGCTGGAGGCTTGGCTTGTTTCAGAAAATTTTATTGAGCCGTTATGATGAGGAATATCCCCTTCAGCAGCGGCATGCACAATTGTGTATGCAACTTGATTTTCGCAGTTCAGTGGACAAGCGGCCCTGAATGTGCAAGAAACACTGAGCTTTGGATCAATTCAACCCTTGTCGTACCCAGTATGTCAGTTTGCTACAACATGTGGCATATTCTTGCGGACAATTAATTTTCCGAAGGCTTCACATTATTTGGCGAGTGGGTCGACATGGTATGTTCCAGGAGCAAGACAGAAATGTTATCTTCGTTGGCCTCTAATGAACACAGGCAATAACAAACTGCACCTGTGTTTGAGGTCCGACTTCCGATTCATTTTACGAGAAAGCAAAGGATAACTGACTTAGAATAAATTTATATTTAGCTACACTCTAATTATAATAATTAATTACTGTATAACAAACATTTCAGCATATAAACACATTTTCTTTCCTGCAATAGAATATGGAGTGCCACTGAAATTATGTGTGAAGATTATGTGTGACTTGTCTATAGGCAGTCCATCATAATTCGTGCCTGAAGAGGATATAAAAAAAAAGGAAGAGGGTTTGTTATGTCATGTGCTCTAATTTTCAGCAAGAAATTGAAAAATGAAATGTTGGCCTTCATTTCGCTGTTCTCATCATGAATATAAAATAATAAAATGTATGACAGTGGAGCTCCCGAACAATTATTTTTTGGTATAACCCATTTTTCCTCATCACTGTTTCACTTTAGCATCCTTTACAGCTGTTTTTGATGCATAAGTGTAATACAATCGAACCTCGATATATCGAACAGTGTGCTTATCGCAAAATAGTTCGATATAGCCCGAATTAATGTATAAAATCATGTGAAAAATGCATCAAAAACTTGTACGAGTCAATCAGTTAACCACTAGTGGCGTAGTACCGTATTTACAAGAACCTAACGCACACCTTTTTTCCGATAAAATGGGCCCAAAAATCGTATGTGCGTTAGAATAGAGTGCGAATGAATGACACCGTTACCATATCGCTGTCAGCATCAAAATGGCCACCGCCTATGAGGATAAGGTGCTGTCGAACGGTCACCGGCTAAAAAACGAACTAGCAGCGCAGCGGTCT
This sequence comes from Hyalomma asiaticum, assembly GCA_013339685.2. NCBI lineage: Eukaryota > Metazoa > Arthropoda > Arachnida > Ixodida > Ixodidae > Hyalomma > Hyalomma asiaticum. The sequence goes on from CM023481.1 coordinate 318,229,709, forward strand.
TTGGTGCGCATAGTTTCAGTAGTTTCTATGTCACCGCCGGTCCTGCGCTGAAGGACACCACGACACACATGATGCGTGGGCCGATGATACTTGCCGCGCCGGCTTGGATATCTTGCGGCGAACCAAAGTTAAAGTCGTTATGTCGCCGATGCAATCTCTGGGACACCCAGCCGCACCAGCTTTCGGTAGCGTTCGCGGGTAGCCATAATGGAAGATGTTTCCCATCACTGCATGCAAAACGGCTCATCATCTCATTTCTCCCTCATATCTGTGCTGAGCCTGAGCCTCTGAGTTGTGCGCGCTGCATGACGTCCGAGATTGCATTGCGGCAATCTCAGAGACTGCGCCCCAACCATGCTTAGGCTTACCTGCGCCAGCCCGCGCAGCACGCATGGCAGCATGCGGCAGCGGTCGTGAGGGAACTGCGATAGCACGGAGGAATGCAGCACTGCGAGTAAATGATGTTATCGCGGCTTGCACACAGCTACACCCGGCAACGTGTGGCAGTTTTATCGGGATGCAAAAGTTATGAATCGGCGCGCCGAACGTCTTCGAGACACCGCGGATCGAGTGAAGCGGGAAAGCCATAGCGCAGCCGTTCGAGGGACTGCTGGGGTTCAAAGTTGGCGGTGCGTTTATTATGCGAGTTCGTTCATTACGTGAGTACGGCATTTGTCTTTATTAATGTGAGAAAGTTGATTACTAAGGACCTTTTTTTCCGTGTAACGAAAAATTGGAGTGCGTTACAACCGATGTTTCACTTTTTTTTTTTTTTGGTCATGGGAGACGGGTGCGTGTTAGAATCGAGAACGCGGTAGAATCTAGTAAATACGGTAAACACTCACTTGCAGCTTCAAACAAAGTGTTTATTCATTTGGCTGAAAGTAGGCTGAAAGTACTGCAGCAGTGTAGCCTGCTTCTTATTGGCAACTGCATGCTTAACCACGGCCTCCTTAACATAGTCTAAGCGATCCACAAGCGATAGGCCTTCTTTTTCGCCACAGTAGCGGTGTATAAGGGCCAATGCAGCTACAGCCTCAGTTGAAGTCTGGAGCAGGGCAACGTCGGGTGCTGCCGGGATCAACTTTGGCAGCGTCTTCGTTTGGCCGCTCAGCAGTAACTTCAGCTGTGATCTCCACGTCCGTCGACTCCGCCATTGTTCTGGTGCTGTTATCACCGCCAACGAAGTCTTCAATGCACATGCTTTGTGGCTCAGCACCGGCAAAGCGCTCCAACAAACCGATCACACGATAACGATGACAGCACTGGCAGCGGCACCGAAGAGTCAGTTCGGCAAATGCAATGCATTGTTGACGTTGCGAAATTAGCCAAGCCGCCGCGTGCGTACGCCGCTACGTTCAAATGGCGCCCTCGGTGTGCAGGTCTAGCGCGCAGCAGTCGGGAACGCCCATCGCGCCACCGCTACCTTTGAGAGCGTTGCGGGAAAGCTCGCCGCCTGTCAACAGAGCGCACATGGTCTAAGGTGGCACACATGGTCAGACCCTGCCCGAAATAAAAATTAAAAATGCATGCAATTTTCCTTGTGATATAGAGAGTGTGCGATATTCGCAATAATTCGATATATCCATGTTTGATATATAGAGGTTTGACTGTACCTAGTAGACCTAATCATCACAGGGCCTATGCACTGCTCTTGTTCGCAGCTGCAAAATTTCGGTAACTTGGTAATGCTTTAAATGTGTTGAAATGCATGGTGAGGCATATAAGACAAAATAGCTTTTTCTTGAACATTTTTCTGCATTACAACCAGTCCTTGGGGGGATGCAATAGGTATTGCCCTTAGAGTATTCTCTGCTTGTAATAAAATGTTAATGTTTCAGTGTCAAGAAGGTCATACACAGCAGAAACTGGCCTTAACTGTACATGATCCGGAACATTGACCTGGATATGTGAGGAGTAATTAAGCACTGAGCTGCATGAGTGAGTGTCACTGATTGTACAAGTATGTGAGAGTCCTGGTAACCATAGCTTTGAGAGAGATGTAGCATCTTGTATTTGGTCAGGCCAGCTAGAATGCATGCAACAGCAAACGTTGAATGCTCATCTATTTTTGCTGAAAGATGCCAGGCATATGTACCTCCCATAGACTTCTCTCCAGCTGCATTTATGGTTATGCACTGAGAGTGGAATGGAAGGCACTGAAAGTGGGTTGAAAACGTTCTGTTCAAGACCACCTACATCAATTGAAAGGCCTTACAAGGTCAAAGGGAAATGTTAAATGGAAGGAGCAGTGCTTTGTCATCCCACTGTCTGCAATCTCAGGAGAGTTCCTTGCTTCACTTCTTTTTTTCATATCTTCCTTCCTCCACCACACATTATCTCCTGATTCATACCTGCTGTGTTCGTCCTCTTCAGCAAGTTTTTTATTTTGCTGATTTTGCATTCCTCCTTTCATCTTTACCTACCAACCATTGCCAAGCAGTACAGCAATTGCTACATGATCTCAGGAAAATTGGGAATAATTAATATGCTAGTGCAAAAAAAAGTGCGCTTAACAGCTCACCAAATCATTGGCGCTTGTGTCCCCGTGTGGTTGTGGGCCAACCACATGGGGGGGGGCACAAGGACAAGTCATGCAGACAGACAACATGCACAAAGACAAGTCATGCAGACAGGCAGGACAAGTCATGCAGACAGACAACAGATTGACAGTAAGAACGACAGAGGGGATACCAAGAGAGGGAAAATGCAGCAGAGGAAGGCAAGAAATTAAGTGGAGTGAAGAAATTGGGAGCGAGGACATACTGTGGCGCCGCCATGTGGAACAATCGGTGTGACACGCAAAGTTGGATTGCTCCGCCAGGACTGCCTTGCTCAGCACGGAGCTGCTTTGCGTGTTGCCTTTTTGTTGTTGTCGTTTCATTTGAGCTAGACGATATCTGTAAAATACTGTTGTGGCTACGTTATTGATTCTACTACAAGGCAATTAACTCTTCTGGAAAAAGAATAGCTTCATTACAAAGCTTTAGGCACCGCGTCGACTGCTGTTGTCTGCTACGGTCACCGGCGAGGATGCTGCACGTGTGGAGTCTGCTGGTTTTTTTTAGGTGAGATAGCATTTCAATGAATGAAAATGAATGAAACGTAAGCATCAAGGTGGTTTTAGCCACGTGGTTGCGGTAAATACATATAGTTTTTGGCCGCAAGAATGGCATGTGACGTGTTCCTCGTGCAATTCATTCATTCTATGTTTGCATCAACAAAGGGACCACCGTTCACTCGAAGAAACAGCATTAGCAAGAGCTGCATTCAATCGCGACCTTTCTCACATGATTTAAGGTGTACACACGACATACGCGCCGTGTGTGCATCATTTAAGCTTGTTATTTTCGGACAAGGGGTTCACCTTATGACGTTGTGGCTTGATCACAAATTAAATTCTCACCAGTATGACCCCAAGGACACTTCCTTCTGGGGCACAGTTGTCCGTTGCTTCTCCTTTCTGTTGCTCATTTTTCCCGTGTATGCAAGACTGTCGTCACACGGCAATGTTTGATCGCGATTGAGCCAGTTCATAACTGGATTTTTCGACGAATGACTCCTGTCCATATTTTGCACAAAGGGGCCTATAGCGATAGAAAATACAGCTTAAGACCAGGACGTATTAGTTTACGCATTTGAATGCACTAGTACGCAGCAGGGTGCAACTCATTGTGGTCTAAATGCGTCAGTTAAAGTATCAGTGTCCAGCATCTAAGCCTTCATCGATAAGCCGTATGACACTCCGCAGCTGCTGATAGGAGATGGTCTGTTGTGGAGTAGCCTTTTCTGAACCCTGCTTGCTCTCTTGGTTGATCAAATTCAAGTGTGGCCCTTATTCTCTTTGATATAACCTTTGTGAATGTTTTGTATAGTGCTGAGGGTAGACTAATCGGCCTGTAGTTCTTCAGGTCTTTTACATCTCCCTTCTTGTGTAATAATAGAATGTTTGCATTTTTCCAACTTACTGGTACATTTGAAACTTTGAGGCATTCTGTGTACAGTGTCATGAGCTTTCTAGTTAGGAAGTCTCCTCCGTCTTTGATCAAGTTGGCGGTTATGCGGTTATGCTGTCTTCTCCAGCTGCTTTCCTGCGAGACATGCCTTGAATTGCTTTCCTAACCTCGTCTGCAGTGATGTATGGAACTTCTCTGTCCTGATCGGTGCTTATTACACTCCCAGTGGGGTGTCTCGTGTTTGATCTGTGGAGTTCCGAATAGAAGTCCTCGGCCACCTTGGCTATATCATTGAAGTTAGTAATGATGTTGCCCTGCCTATCTTTCACTGCATGTATTATGTTCTTTCCCACACAAAGCTTCCTTTTAGTTGTTTTGATGTTGACTCCTTTTCTGACAGCTGCTTCTATTTATCACGTTATGGTTGCGTATGTCACTGACTCTACTTTTGTTGATGAGCTTAGACATCTTGGCGAATTCTATCTTATCTCTTGGGTTAGTTATTCACATCTTGTCTCAGTGCTTTGCCTCCTACTTCGATTGCAGCTTCGGTGATCTTCTTAGTAATGTTTTCGTTCATCTTCTCTATGTCCTCATTTTCTTCCTGTCCTAGAGCCTCATACTTATTCTTAAGTGCAAGTCTAAATTCTCTTTCTGCCCTGATGACATCGAGGTAGGCCTGTTTCCGTATGAGTAACTTTGTTCTTGTCCTCTTGAGATTGAGAGTTATTTTTGCCCTTACTAGTCTGTGGTCACTAATTTTCACCTTATTAACCACTTCTGTGTACTGTACTATACCCGAATCACTGCTTAGTATGAAGTCTACTTCGTTTTTGTTTCGCCATTAGGGCTTTTCCATGTCCACTTCCTGTTCTTATGTTTCTTAAAGAAAGTGTTCATTACACGGAGTTGATTTCTTTCTGCGAATTTCACTAGCATCTCCCCTCTGCTATTTCTATCGCCTACACCGTAGTTCCCGACTGCCTGTTCTCCCTTTAGTTGCTTTCTTATTTTTGCATAAAAGTCCCCCATAACTAGCGTATATTGGGCGCGTACTTTGTTCATTGCTGTTTCCACATCCTCATAAAACTTCTACATTCTCGTCATTGTGGCTGGTCGTTGGGGCGTAACATTAAGTTTCAGTTTGTATCTTTTGTTTAGTTTTATCAAGGGGGACTCCTGCTACCCTTTCATTGATGCTATAGAATTCTTCAATATTGCCTGCAATGTCTTTGTGGATAAATAATCCCACGCCATATTCGCGCTTCTCTGGCCGTCCTCTGTAGCAGAGGACATACTCTTCATTAAGCAACAAGTATCCTTCCCCTGGTTTCCTAACCTCGCTAAGGCCAATGATATTTTATTTATTTATTTCAAAGTACCTTACAGGCCCCATTGGGGGCATTGGGTAAGGGGGGTATTACACAAAGTATACGTATATAAACATACCAAACATAAAAACAATACAAAAGAAACAAATGCAAAACAAAACAGGTGTTAACTAAAAACTAAAAAGAGTACAGTCCTTGATGCATGAAATATACAGGTAATAAAAGTAAACAAAACGGCGCATCGATTGCGCACAAGAAAAATAACCGAAAAGGTAGGCATATTCTTCGCGTACACAATTATATTTATTTATTTATTTACAAATACTGCATCTTGCACAGCAAGATATTGCAGGAGTGAGTACAACACAAGATAAAATACAATACATTAAGTCACACTAAATCACATTAAGTCGCATTAAATATAACACAAATAAAGTATACACACTGAAGTATACACACTGAATGGGCAGAACATCAGGAAAGTATACACAGCTGATCAGTGAAAAAAGTTTGGCAATTGTTCAACGAATTCATCGTTTGACAGCTCGCGTAGGGAGCCCGGGAGACCATTCCAAGTATCAATAGTGTGAGGAAAAAAAGAAAACTTGAAGCAATCAATGGATGACTTCAAAGGAGCTATGTTAAGGTGGTGACTTCTCCTTGTGATTCGAGAAGAAGGGTTAGTGAAGGTAATGGGTGCATCAATAAATGTTTCCCCATGAGCGATCTTATGCAACAGGACAAGACGGTCACAAGTGCGTCGGAGAGCCAAACTTTTTAGCTGTAATTCATTAGCATACATTGTAGGTGAAAAATGGCGATCATAACGCTTACATATAAATCTGATGGCTTTTTTCTGAATAGAATCAAGCATATTTATGTCATTGGCATGATGCGGTGCCCATACGACAGACGCATACTCTAGGAGAGGCCTTATTAGAGATCTGTATGCTACTAGTTTACATTCCCTAGTTGCATCTCGAAGGTTTCTCTTTAGGTAACCCAGCTTTCTTAACGCCTTATTTGATATATTCAGAATGTGAGCATGCCATTTCAAGTCAGGGGTGAAAGTAACACCGAGGTATTTGAAAGTGTCTACACTTTCGAGCTTATGGTTACAACTAAAATATGAAAACTTTAACGGATGCTTTTTATTTGAGAAAGTCATTGAGACTGTTTTTTTAAAGTTCAGTGACATCTGCCATGTCTTACTCCACTCGCAAAAACGGTCGAAAACTTTATTTAACTGCAACTGATCTTGAGTGCTAGTCACATCAGAGTATATGACACAGTCATCGGCATAAAGTCTCAATTTCACAGAAGTCCCAGCAGTTACTTTAACGACGTCGTTTATATAGATGATGAAGAGTAATGGACCCAGTACCGATCCTTGTGGTACACCGGATGTGACACTGACCTGAGATGAGTGAGCACGATTAAATGCAACAAATTGTGTTCTTGAGCTCAGATAGTCCTGTATCCAGTCTGTAAGTTTAGTGTCATGAATTAGTTTATTCACAAAAACACTTTATTCACAAAAATAACCTTGCAATGCAGTTATAAAAAAAATACAGATGGGAAAAATAACTACCACGTAGGCTATAAGAATTACAGTACATTTCCTGTGTGAAAGCAAAAAAAAGATCGGGATGTATGACGTGACATAAGCAGACGGAGACATTAGCTGTGATGATATCTGCGGGCTGAAGAATTGCCAAAGGCTAAGTTTGTTTGTGCTACACAGTACGGTATCTACTCGCCGAGGCTTGCGTAATGGCTTGTTAAGATATCGCGGAAGCTATCATAGTTAGTCTGGGAGGCAATGTGATCAGGCAGGCTATTCCAGAGACGGATGGCACGTGGAAGCGCAGAGTTATTGAACGCATTTGTTGAGCCGTATAGACGGGTGTAACTAAGATGATTGTGTAGCCTGCATGAAATGAGGTTTGGTTTTCGCAGACCTGTAACAGTGATTCGGGAAGAGTGGGTAATTTTATGAAAGAATGACAGCAAGGCGATGTCACGACGAATGTTCAAGTGTGGAAGTGAAAGTTCCTTTTTTATTTGTGATATACTGGAATTTGGACGGTAATTATTTGCAATGAAGTGACTTGCTCTATTCTGGATTCTTTCCAATGAATCAATTAAGTATTTTTGATGAGGAGGCCAAATCGAACAGGCGTATTCTAATTGAGGGCGAACCAGTGTTATGTAAGATAATTTGCGAATGTATGAGGGTGCAGCTTTCAAGTTACACCTTAAGTATCCTAGCGATTTGGAAGCGTTGGCAGAGATTGCCGTAGTGTGGTTTGACCAGGATAGATTCGGTGTCAATACTACGCCCAAGTACCAATATTGTGTTGTAGTCGATAGAATGGAATCATTAATGCTGTAAGAATATCCGGATATGCTAGGTTTATGAGTGAACGACATTACTTTACATTTTGAAACATTTAACGTCATGAGCCAAGTACTGCACCAGTCATTAATAACCTCGAAGTCGTTCTGGAGCGATGCATGATCTTCAGTGTTCTTGATTGGCCGATAGATAATGCAGTCGTCAGTGAATACTCTGATGGAAGACGATACATGTTGCGGCAGATCATTGATGAATATGAGAAATAGTAATGGTGCGAGTATGCTACCTTGAGGTACACCTGAAGAAACGTCAGTCATGGAAGAAGAGAAATCGTTAATCGTTGTGAACTGCTGACGATTAGAGAGGAAATTGCGAAGCCATGATAGTGTGAGAGAGTCTAATTTCAAAGCGGAAAGTTTCGATATCAGGCGGCAGTGTGCGACTCGGTCAAATGCCTTCGAGTAGTCGAGGAACACGCAGTCGGTTTGATAGTTGTTGTCCATATTAGCATGAAGCTCTGTGGTAAATTCGAACAGCTGAGTCTCACATGAAAATCCCTTACGGAAACCGTGCTGATTTTTGAAGAAGAAGAAATCGTTGGATTCCAGGTGGCTGTAAATGTGTGAAGCGATGATGTGTTCTAGAATTTTGCAGCAAATACACGTGAGAGAAATGGGCCGGTAATTTTCGCATGAGGTTTTATTTCCACATTTGAATATTGGTATTACTTTAGCCAATTTCCAGTCAGATGGTATCATGCCAGTTTCGAGAGACTGGTGGAATGCATGAAGTAATATTTTGCTAGTGACCGTTGCAGTATTCTTTAGCATCTTTGAGTTGATTCCATCTATGCCGCTTGAAGAAGATAACTTAAGATTCATTATAATTGCGATTATGCCCTCTGATTGAATGTCTATGGGATCCATGAATGGGTAGTCAAGTTCAGCTACGTAGGGTATGTTGGTAGTGTTCTCTTTTGTGAACACAGAGGCAAAAAAGTTATTAAATGCCGTTGGACACTGGCTAGCTGGGAGGGGGACGTTGTTACCATCATGTAGTGAAACATGTTGGGTTTCACTGGTAGGGTTTATAGTTTTCCAAAATTTAGCTGGGTTGGGGGGGGGGGGGGGTGCTTTTGAGTAGCGCGGGTAGATCATTAGAATAATACTTCTCCTTAGCCGTACTTAAAGCACTGCAATATTCTTTTATAAATGTGTTATATTTAAGCCATGAAGAAGGACTGCCAGGCCGCTTAGCATTGTTGTATAGCCACTTTTTCTTATTCCGCATTCTCTGAAGCTTTTAGTGAACCAAGGATTTGATTTACCATTGCTTATTTTAACCAGCGGGGCATGCTTGTCAACTAACGTACATAAAGCGTCCTTAAAAAGCAGCCAGTTTTCTTCGACAGATCTCTTGTAAAAACACGGCAGGAGAGTATTTTCAAAAATAACTCCATTTGAGCGTTAATTTCTAGGTAATTGCCTTTATTATAGTCGCGAATCTGTTTCGTATGTACACCGGCAACGGGGAGGGGAATGTTTATGTCTACCTGGAGTAAACTATGGTCGTGAGGATAAGATCTAAAGTGTTCAGGCCTCGTGTGGGTTTCAAAACAGTTTGAAAGAGGTTGAAATCTAGGGTCAGGTCAAGGAAGTCAGTTGACATATGACAATGAGCGGAAAGTTGAGCGGAAAGTTGAAGTCACCTAATAAGTAAATTATATCAGCTTGGAAAATTTCAGATGCTTTGTTGATACTGTCACGTAGCATATTAATGAAAGAAGAGTCCAAGTCTGGTGCACGATAGCAGCAGCCTACCAGAATTTTAGAGGAAGGAACTGTACAAGCTACCCAAGCTATCTCGAGGTCAGAAATACTGTTGACAAGGAAAGAAGTAATGGTCTTCCTTATGCCGATCAAGACACCACCTCCTCTTTTATCAGTGCGGTCGCACCTGTAGATTTGGTACGTATTAGCTGTGGTGAAAACTTCATCATCACTGATAGCAGGATTTAGCCAGGTTTCTGTGAAGGCGATAACATCAGAATTACTATCATCCAGAAAAGCAGAGATTAAATTCCGCTTCGACATAATGCTACGAGTGTTAGCCAGTGACAGAGAAAATGAAGTATTAGAGTATTTCGGTCGCTGAATCTGCGTGCGCGCGCATCGCTGTAGCTATCTACCAGACTCGATAACTGTGTTTGCCATGCAGTCATAAATGAATGTCTTTGCTGCGATGCGCAGCTTGTCCACCGAGAGCTTATACGCATTTTTTTGGGTTTTCACGAATTCAACCAGCTTCCTTCGGGCAAGCAGAGTTTCAGGTGAAAAATCTTCACTTATGAAAAATGCGGATCCTTTTAGATTGCGCGCTGATGATAGGATTTGTTCTTTATCCTTAAAGAATGTTAGTTTTGCTATTATAGGCCTCCGCTTGTCTTCTGCATATTTGCCTATTCGATGCACGCGTTCAAATTGCTGTTCCGTCACAGTAACGCCTAGTTTCTCTGCACAGAAGTTGATTATTTTTCGCTCACATTTTGCCCAGTCTTCCTTGGGTTCATTGTCCAGTCCAAAGAAAAGGAGATTAGAGCGCCGCAGTCTATTTTCAGAGTCATTACATCGCGATGAAATTTCTGTCACTTGATTTGATACAACACGCAATGCATCGGCAGTTGCCTCTGATCCGCCTATGTTATGTGGTGACGTGGAAGCGCTTTCCAGGGCCGTGACTCTATCCTTAAGCAACTTAATTTCGTTGCTGGCTTCAATGTGCTTTTCGTTTGCAGCTTTCAATTCAGTAAGTAAGGTAGCCTGACCTTCTTCAAGCTTCTGTATCGTGTCTAGTGCTTGAGCAAACGTGTCGGCTTCAGCTTTCGTCATAGGACCCGGGTTAGATACCACGTCACCGGCGAGAAGCAAGAACAAAGAGCACAAAGCGCGGCACAACACGAAGGAAATATCTTTCAAACACTTCAGCTTATCTATGTATTCGGGTGGGCACGACACCGCAACTAGAACATAATTACTAGTTCTGTAACAACAGGCGTTTTCCACGTAACTAACCTGTAACAGCAACCAGCGTAAGCTTGGCATTCTCGGCGCGATGTCGTGCCCGAAGTGGACGGCTCCTGGCTGACTTATGAATCCCGCGCCGTCTGTCCCACCACCTTACCTGATGCCGCGGTTCCTGGTTGCCAGATGGGGTAGTTTGTTACTGCCGGAGCAGGCGCGTGGTTCCCCGGAGCAGGCAGCAGCTGAACAGTGGCAGCAGGCAAGTCACGATTCAGCTGACCGTGCGCAGTAGGGACCATCCACGAAATGACAACCTGTAACAGCAACCAGCGTAAGCTTGGCATTCTCGGCGCGATGTCGTGCCCGAAGTGGACGGCTCCTGGCTGACTTATGAATCCCACGCCATTTGTCCCACCACCTGATGCCGCGGTTCCTGGTTGCCAGATGGGGTAGTTTGTTACCGCCGGAGCTGGCACGTGGTTCCCCGGAGCAGGCAGCAGCTGAAGAGTGGCAGCAGGCAAGTCACGATTCAGCTGACCATGCGCAGTAGGGACCATCCACGAAATGACAGCAATTCGTTAGGCAGGTAGGAATCGAACCCGAAACGATGAGGAGCCATGCAAGCACCCTAGTTATTGTCCACGGCTGCTGTTCCAGCACCTCACGTATTCTAAATAAACCAATTAATGCCATTCGCGTGTTGAGTTGGTACGTTTAATTTCCAATGGGCTGCCTGTCCGAGTCCAGAGGCTTTTTGAGCCTGCTGTTGTCATACCGGTCTGGTTGGATCCTTGTCTAGAGGTTTCGTTGCTGCTGCTGCTGTTGCTGCCGTCATCGTAGGTAAGGGTTTGCTTGGTTGGGTCATTTGGGCAGTGCTGGCCATGGTGTTGCACCAGGGGGGCCAATTCCTGATCTGGTTCTTCGGTGAGTTACGCAGATGAGGCATGGTGGTGGTGGAAGCCCTTATGCATCTCATGTCCAGATCCTCCCCCAGTGTAGGGGTCTTTTTCAAAGGTGTTATGTATATTGTATGGTTACGGCAGTAGAAAGCCTGATGGCTAGTGGAAAGAGAAAAGATAGAGCGTAGTGCACGAGATGCTACAATGAGGACAAAAAAAGAAAAAGTAAGAAAGAAAAAAAAAAAGCACAGGAGGATTCGAACTCTGGACCTTTTGATACGCTACAAAAACAGGACAAGACAAATTGGAAATTGTTGGGAGAGGCCTTTGTCTTGCAGTGGACGTAAAATAGGCTGCTGTTGATGATGACAATCAGTCGCTATAGAAGCCATGAATTGGACAAATATCACCATTGACCTGGTGCTCTTTGGCCAAGCTTGGCCCTTGCGCCATAAAACATGTCATCATGAATTCGGCAAATGAATATCTTTTAGCTGTGGGAGATGCTATTGGATAGCAAAGCTACTGTTTTGGCAAAACGAACAGCTTCTTCAGGAAATGCCCCTTCATCTGTCTGTGTCCAGCATTGCAACTGGTGCCCCATAAATTACTCATACTTGCTGTCAAATTGTGGCAACAGCACAGCTATCTCTTTTAGATGCGAAGCAGCTGTTTGACTAGCCTGTATAACACTGTCCCTCCGTTCCACAATCATCATCATCATCCCCCTCCGCACAAGCGCGAGGCAATGCGCTTCCCTCGGCGCAGGTGTTGGAGCGGCGCCAAGTAGGTCACGCTCCCCTCGCACGCTTCCCTCGCAGGTGCGTGCGTACGTCACTCTCTCCCTCACCCGCCTGAGCGCCCGCAGCTGCCGGCTCCAACGCCCGCTCGCCTCCCATGTCTGCGTTTCAAACAAATGTTTACACCAGTAAACGCTACACCGAGTTTCGCTTCAAACTTCTTCCAGCACCCGCGTTAGCGCCATTCAACCCGTGACGCCACCCGTGCGCAACGCTGCTGCTTCGCATCCCATCAGGGTTCCCTTCGGGGAGATGGTCCAAGTTTTTTGGGTAGCATATGTAAATGCAACAACAATGCATCAGAATGGTGTAAAAATGTGTCAGATCTTGTCCATCTCGCAAGCTGCAGCAGTAAATCTACTACACCTGCTATAGTGGCTCAGGCGATCTGCTGCTGACAAATAAATTACGGGTGGCTCCTAGACTTGCAACTGTATTATGGTCCTAGTGACATTATGTTTCTTAAGGAGCTCACTGGAATTTGTTTACAGCCAACCAGAAGTTGAGGTTTTGATGCGAATGTTTTGGGCTTTATCAAACCAAAAAAAATAAAAAAAACCGTCCCTCGTTCACTTCACATATACCATAATTGGCATGGAAGGTTATGAGTGTGTCATAGGTCATTGGTCGTTACTCATAGGTCATGACATCCATAACATGACGTGCTTGTCAATTATGTTATGGTTAACATTAATAAAATTGCATATGGCTCATACCTGCACTGGACACACGGGCATAAGCCAAACGTTATCAAATCCACCTAATGTCTATCCAAGTCGAAAAGGTTCCCTAAACATTATGGGCTTGTTATTAAAGATGCTTAGCTGGAAGAATAAAGTCTCCTAAAGTTTTTCTGATGCAAGAAATTTCTCTGTACTGAGATTTCAGTTGTTGCAAGAGAACCATTTAGTGTCAGAATTACTGCCTCTGCTGCAGTACCTCTTGAGACTGGCACATCTTTCTTCCAGTACTAATTTGTCAGGCATATTTCTCCTAGGTCCTCTCACGTGAAGTTTTTTTTTTAGAAATTTAATATTAACTTTAGAAGTTCTTTTTGGAATCGTCACGATTAGATTCTTTTCTGCATGCTCATAAGCATAGGTGTGTGAGGGGTTCTTTAAGGGGGCGAAGGTTCAGTGTAGTGACCCTGCTCCTCCCAGCCCCCTTCCACTTCGGTCAAAATGCGGTTCAGTGTAATAGTATGGTACAGATTTGGCACCGCTCTCAGGATAAGGGAAGGGGCACCCCCCTTCCTGCACCCTATATGCGCATGCCCATGCTCATAAGGTTGGTTTTTACTTCAGAAGTTCAGAAGTTTATTTTAGAATGTTTGTCATTATTATATTTTGTTTCATGTGTGCTTATAATGTGGTTACATTTTACTATGTTATGAGCATAACAATGCTTGTCGCAATGCTAAATTTTTATCTACATGTTAATGCTGAATAATGTGCATGTTCTTGAAACCATGCCTTTATTATCCTTTTATCCTTGCTTTGAAAGCTGTTTAAAACCCAGTAGTCAGTAAGAACAATTGCAAACACATTATAGCACTCTATATTACCCGCGTACCTGGTATGCTCACAACTCAGTGGGCTGTATTGGATGTAGTACAGTAATATTTCAGCTGAGCATTGCGTACGGTTAATTCCACTTGCCTCTCAAGCACTCAGACATTACAGTGGACTCTATTGATAAAATATTTCTTGGGAGCATGTCTTCAAAAGGGACTTGCAACATGCAGTCTGCAAGGCTGCAAAACAATAGTTGAATAGGGATGATATGCATGAAAATTGCTGTATGGTTGTATTCAGAATTTCATGACCTTGTTACATTGATGGCACAGCACACAAAACTGAGAAATAATTGATGTAAAAGCCCAAGGGGGGGACACCCATGAATTATATGAAATCGCCTATGTGTTCTTGCAAATAATCCCCCAATTTCTTAAGCTCTTTGTGTTCAGGCATTTATGTGCAATTTATTCAGTGATGGTGCTCATGACTGGAAAATGGTTTGCTGGAGTTGACTGTTGAATTGCTCTCAGCAGTAAATGTTGCCTGTAGAAAAGAACACTGACAGCAGTCTTGTTTCCCTTATATCTGCCTTATTTTTCCTACCAGCCCCGCCACGGTGGTCTAGTGGTTATGGCACTCGGCTGCAGATCCGAAGGTCGCGGGATCGAATCCCGGCCGCGGCGGCTGCATTTCGATGGAGGCGAAATGTTGAGGCCCGTGTGCTGTGCGATGTCAGTGCACGTTAAAGAACCCCAGGTGGTCGAAATTTCCGGAGACCTCCACTACGGCGTCTCTCATAATCAGAATTGGTTTTGGGACGTTAAACCCCAGAAATCAAATCAATCAATCAATCATTTTTCCTACCAATTCTGAAAAAGACAACAATTTTAATTGCATTTTGTTACTCACAGTCCTTGACGCAGCAGTGCACCAAGTGTAAAGATTTGTTTTTTCTTGCAGAGCTCTTACGCACAACTGCTGGCTGCCACTACCTTGAGCAAGCTAGTGTCCAAAAGTCCTGGATCTTTGAGCTTGCAGCAGCGGTTAGAAATGCGTAAGCAGCACTGCCAGAAATTATCTTTGTCATTTTTGCATGATGTTTATACAATGCTTGTACTGTTTTTGCAGGTAACTATATCCTGTCCTACCTGTGGCAAAGACCAAAAACCGCCTCATATGTAACCCAGGCTTTGGTGCAGCTTTTTGCTCGGCTCACAAAGTTGGGTTGGTTTGACTCCGACAAGGAAGATTTTGTCTTTCGTAACGTCATCCGCCAAGTACAGTCATTCTTACAAGGCTCAGTTGAGTACTGCGTAATTGGTGTCCAACTGCTATCACAGCTAACATGCGAGATGAATCATGTTACTGAGGTGAGCATTTATCATCAAACTGGTGAGGCAATTCATCTTTCTGTAAACTAGCTAAAGGGAAGCTAAGTGGCTTATAGTTTGATGGACTTTAATTTCAGGCTGAAGCAAATCGGAGTCTCACCAAGCAACGCAAAATAGCGTCATCCTTTCGTGACAGCCAACTTTACGACATTTTTCAATTGGGCTGCGATTTACTAAGGAGAGCGCTGGAGTCGTGGAAGGCTCAGATGACATTCAGTGATGATACACAGGTGTGTATAGCATTTAGAGCAATAACCTAGAACTTTATTTTTAAATAATGTCTGGCGCTACTTTGCAGCAGCAGCTGATGAACCATCTGCTACGACTGGCCCACCACTGCCTCAGCTTTGACTTTATTGGCACAAGCCCAGATGAGTCTTCAGATGATCTCTGCACTGTTCAAATTCCAACTGGCTGGAGGCCTGCCTTTCTTGACTATAATACGTTGCAACTTTTTTTTGACCTGTTCCACTCGCTACCAGTCTCCCTTAGCCCAATGGTGCTTACATGCCTGGTGCAGATTGCATCAGTGCGCCGTTCACTTTTCAACAATGCTGAGCGGGCCAAGTTTTTATCCCAGTTGGTCACTGGCGTTAAGCACATTCTTGAAAATCCTCAGGTGGGTATAGTCTGTAGAGAATTATCTGGGCCATTAGTCAGAACCTGTAATGAATAAATATGCATATTTTTTTTTGCAGAGCCTTTCAGATCCAAACAGCTATCATGAATTTTGTCGGCTTCTTGCTAGGTTAAAATCAAACTACCAGCTTGGAGAACTGGTCAAAGTGGAAACTTATCCTGAAACAATTGCTCTTATTGCCAAGTTTACTGTGACAAGTCTCCAGGTGAGTGTATTGAAGCTTTTTTGCATGATTGGCACATAAATTTTGACCACCATTGGGTTCATTCTCTGATTTTTTAAGGTTTTCTTGTGCCTGTTTTTCTTGTCACTATTGTTCTTCTCATTGCTACAGCAATTGTCTTGCCCATGCCCTTTGGGGAGCACCATTATACTAAAAAACTTGCTGATTGAAGCAAGGGATTTGCTTTAGTGCAGTGATGATTAATTTTGACCATACTTTGTTGATTATAATTCATGACTGTATCTTGGAATGTATGATTGCGTTCAGCAGGGAAGACTGCATCCTCTTCTCTCACATTTTTTCTAAAAGTCTCAATTTATCAAAATTCTTTTCTTTGACACTTCACCTAAATTTCTCGCGCCTTATCTAAAGTGACCCTAAAATGGTTTGGGTGATTTTGTACGAATGCATTGCACATGTAGTGCACTCTGCATTACCAGATGAATGTCAGTGTTCTGAATTACCAATTGTTTTCAACCGCCCCTGCACATGGGTCTTCCATTCGGCACGGAATGGCTGGTCTCATCAGGTTTTTCTCCCTGACATCCTAAGTAATTTTTTCATTATATATGTGTCTGAATGTCATTTGTAACAGTCGAAACACTCTATGGTTATTTTCTTTTAAATAGTAAAAGAAAGTACATTGTAAAAATTTATTACCTCACTTTTTTAACTTCGGTCTACAGCACGTCATGTGCCTCTGTAAAGTGTGCTGCATGTTGACTTGGGCTGCTTCACCTGTGTTCTCAAGGTATCTTATTCTTTCTTGAACACCTTGAATTGCCCTTGCAGCGTTATAGGCTGCAGATCTCGTGATTGTGGCATCACGTACTTGTGCAAAGCAACAGGCGAGTGAAGTCGCCGCAGCACATCAATACAGTGGGTTCCCACTATCTGATTGACAAGCTCTGCACATTTGCAGAGGTATTACCCCATCTTTACGATGCCACCCGCTTATAGGTGATCATTGTCCAAGAGCTTTTGTTTGCCAGCATACTCGCTAGTGTTTTCTGGGTCCCCATATTATCGGTGCACTGGAGAAAACGTTTGCTGCCAGCCACTGGAATTATTATGGAATTTGGTGGCACATAGTTGAGCCATGCACTGGTGCTGTCGGCGCCCTGAATTTCGGAAGCCATGTTGCTATTGAAGCCTTGGCAGTAACTCGCTGCCTGTTTAAGGGGCTTGTACGGCTTGTTCATTGCAGTGGCTGCTATGAATGGCACAGCTGTCGCTAGCATGCTGCCTTTAGCTAAGTGAGTTGAACAGCAGTGCTGAGGAGGAAGGAAACACGAGCCCACAGCTGTCTTGTTGTAAGGTTCCTCGCTTAATTTATGGCATGAATGATTTCATAATTATGCAGCCTAACCATTGACACAATGTCAAGAAACCGTTTTAGGGACCCTTTGAAATTTCTGTACCTTAATATATGAAAAGTATGTGTAGTTTTCTTTGGCTTATTAACGTTAGCTGCTTCATAGTTAGGAACTGATTTTCACCGTCTTAGGTGGTGGTAGATGTGTGTGAGAGGAATGGCCAGTTATGTTATAAATTAGGGTTAAGCTTCGATTGATCTATGATAAGCAAGCTTGCAGTTATCATTGCTAACGACGAGCTACATGCTTTCTGGTCAGCTCAATTGATGAGAATTAGGCAGATGGCCAAGCTGTGGTCCCTTGTTCAGTATGCATATTTAACATGATAAATTTATTTCGCTTACACTGCAAAGCTTTCTTTTTTAGAAATGTGTATAGGATTCCTTTATCTCTTCGCCCTGCTACGGTGGTCTAGTGGTTATGGCACTCCGCTGCGGATTCGAAGGTCGCAGGATTGAACCCCGGCCACGGTGGCTGCATTTTGATGGAGGTAAAATGTTGAGGCCCATGCACTGTGCATTTTCAGTGTATGTTAAAGAACACCAGGTGGTCAAAATTTCCGCAGCCCTCCACTATGGTGTGTCTCATAATCATATCGTGGTTTTGGGGCCTGAGACCCCAGAAATCGGTCAATCAATCCTTTATATCTTCATGTTACTTGGATGGCTACATTTTACAGTATCTTTGTACAGCTGCTTATTTTTGCAAAGGGAGGTGTGACATTTATGTTTGTGCAACTTTCCACATTTAAAACTCTTCTGCAGATGTGGCAGTTTGCACCTAACAGTGTCCACTATCTTCTGAGCCTTTGGCAACGCATGGTAGCATCGGTGCCCTATGTGAAAGCATCTGAGCCCCACTTGTTGGATGCCTACACACCGGAGGTAACACGGGCCTACATCACGTCGCGGCTAGACTCTGTCAGCCAAGTCTTGAGGTCAGTGTTAGGGTATGCCTTCTTAGTGCATGCCTACGTTACAGATGAGCATCTTCATGTCCCACTAAGAATTGCTATGCTGACACACTTCTGTATTTTTGTAGGTGGTAAGTTAAGAATTGTACAGTTAAATAAACCTTGATATAACGGAAGTCGCTAAAATCAGCAATTTGCTTTGTTATATTGAAATCGTCCTGCCACGGTGGTCTAGTGGTTATGGCACTCAGCTGCTGATCTGAAGGTCATGGGATCTAATCCTGGCCGCGGCAGCTGCATTTCGATGGAGGCGAAACGTTGAGGCCCGTGTGCTGTGCAATGTCAGTGCACCTTGTGCGTGGTGCGTGTATAACGCGAATACGGCTGCCACCGTGGGTTCGGGCTTGGCGAGCCACAGGGCCGTGTGGGCTGTTGCCTATCTCTCACTCCGTTGCACACGTGCGTTCTGACGACAAAGGCGTTGAGTGCAGTGTGGCAGTGACACAGTACTGCTCTCAGATCAACTGCAACACTTTATTGCACTACTGTGACACCACATACACTGCACATTGCCCGTAGTAACATGTGGCGGGAGAAGCAAAGGCTTCGCCACGCCACGGCGAAAATACAGACAAAGGCTCGTGGAGAGACGCTCCGAAGGGAAAAGTGGTCCCTTGCGACTGTGCTGCGCACTCGTGCGATCTCAGACCAATGGGCCCAATCGTCAGAGTACAGGCAAACTCCGATTTCGATTAGTGCCCTCGGCGTTGTAAGACCACGCACGAACATGGGCACAGATCTACAGCGTAGCGTTCGGAAGAACAACGTAAGGGTAGGTGTTCGTTGTTTACTCACAGGCACTGCGGCGGACTCAGTCCGAACGAGCTAAAAGACAGGAGCCGACGGACAAGGAATGAAAAGCGTGCTTACCGTTCGGTTGCCAGAGAGAGCCACGTTTCTCCCCGCGTCCCGCGACACTCGACGCGCGGCGCCACCATCGTGATCCGCCGAGGGGGCGCGCACGGCGAGTGGTTAGAACGGGGAAGAACCATTTTGGCGCGGGAAAGGCAGGAAGAGGCAAATGCCCGTGCAGTGGTGACGGGCATGTATGCCTCGATCCCCACAACGTTAAAGAACCCCAGGTGGCCTAATTTCCGGAGACTTCCACTGTGGCATCTCTCATAATCAGAGTTGGTTTTGGGACGTTAAACCCCACAGATCAATCAACTTTGTTAAATTGAAGTTCGCTCTTTTATGCAAGGTATAGCCACCGAAGGATTATTTTTTTTTACGCAGAAATGTCTGAAGAACGTTTGGATAAACTAGCATTACAATAAAATCTAGCTTCAGTTACGTTTACAAAAGCTTTATGTTTAACCGAAGATACAGTGGTGACGACATGCTAATGTGCTCTTGAAGCCCTCATTACAGCAGCTGTCCTCACGCGTGAAGATTAAAGGGCAACTGAACAGGTTTAAAAAAAAATCGAGTTAACAGCACCGTTTGGTACTTACAAACACCTTGAACACGAAAATCGACACGAAATTCGCCCCCGCTCAACCAAAAACGTGTTGAAGGGGATCGCAAAGTAGTTCGATATATGAAAAATTCGATATAAAAAAATACAGGCCCTATGACCTTACCAGTGGCGGACGAACACCTACAATCGGCGCATTCAAGAATGGCTACTAATTCCGCACACACGATGCAACAGAATGTTTTATTTGCGTGAAAAAGGATAGCTTATCTTGGCCTGCTTCTTCGTCTTCGAAATAAATTTAAGACGCTGACCTCGATCTTATCGAGGCTGTCCAGGTGTGACAGCCCTGTTCCCTCCATGTCGCCGCAACAACGGTGAATTAAGCCGAACGCTGCTGCCAAGTCAGCGGCGGAGTTCGCATGTGTAGCCGCCGCCTCGTCCGGATGATCTTCGTCACCACTTGAGCTGTCGGCCTGGGCATCCTGGGTCCTTGCGACCGCAGCTACAATGTGCTCATCAGCGAGGCTCGGAACAGCCTGAACATTGCAGTCTGCTTCCACAAAATCGTCTGCAGACACTTCGGGTGGAACGGCAGACGGGAAGAGGGACGACAACTCATGAAACGCGTCGTCTATGCGCTCTTCGTCGCCGTCTTCACCGGTTTCCGCAAGTTCCGCCATCACAAAGCTTGCCTCTCAGAAGCAGTTGGCCACTGTGTCCGTCTTCACGTCTCGCTAGGCGCCCGTCATCATTTGAATGGCACCAAGCATGTCAACCTTCAGCTCGGTGCCCATGCGGAGGTTGACCAGCAGCCTATCAAGGAATCGCCTCCTGTAGCCCACCTTGAAGGACTTGATGATGCCCTGGTCGAGCGGTTGCAGCTTCGCTGTCATGTTGGCGAGCAGAAACTTCAGCTCGATGTTCTTGAGCTCGCAGGTTATGTGGTGGGCCGAGCTGTTGTCTACTTTGCTGAGCTTTCCTGTCACTCCTTCGTCATCCACTGCTGGATGTCCTGGCTGCTTACAGCTTCGCTTTTGCCAGAAATAGTTTTGCCAGTGATGTTGTAGCATTGTTTTAATCGGTGAAGCCACCCGGTGTTGTCGGCGAAATTGTCATCACCGAGTGCAGCGGCAAACCATTTGGCCTTAGCCATCAGCATTGGGCCATCCATAGGAATGTTCTTCGTGTGCACTTCTAAGAACCAGGCATAGAGTGCCTTTTCTATTTTCCTGTGGGCAGCAGTGCGCACACGACAGGCTCCCAACGTTTGTTGCTCCACCGCCTTTGCCTTGATATCCGCCTTGTGCTTCAACAAGGCGCTCGGAGTGCTCCATGGTATCCTGATATCATCCGCCACTGCCTGTCTCAACATGCTGTATGGCTTTCAACTTCGTCGCAAAGTCAAGGTTCTTGTGCTTCTTGATGCTGGCCATTGCTACACAAGAAGTCGAAAATTCAAGCAGTCTGCAGCACCTTTGCACAGCATGCACAGCACGCACTCAAAAGAGGAATGCGGTGGTATGCGACAACTCACTGAAGTGAACTCCGCCAACAAAGCACTCGCGATCAGTTGTGATGGTGGCGATGGCTACCCGGGCTACCTGTGAGGGCAGCAGCGATGTACGAAAGGCGCGAGCTGTGGTTGGCTGAGCGAATACGAAAGGCGCGGGCTGTGGTTGGCTGATCAAAACTCGCAAAACAGCAGCAAGGAAAAGACAAAAGGAGGATGACGCCGGCTCCTTCGTTCCTGCTCTATTAAAAAAAAAGGGGGGGGGGGAGGGGCGAAAGGAGGAGGTTGTCAGCTCCTCTGTTCCTGTTCTCCGAGCTGACGGTAAAGCGTAGAAAGCATGAGAAAGAGAGAAAAAAAAGAAAAAAAAAGCCGTTGCGCTAGTTGGAGAACGTGCCCAACAGGAGTGCAGTCCGGGCACTCTCGCCCTCACATTTTTTTATTGTTTCGGGTGTTGGCGGAGGCACGGTGCTGCGAAGGTGGTGAAGGTCGTGGGGCCCAGCGAGTGCTGAAGCGCACCTTCCAGCTCGCGCGGCGTTCGATATAAACATGCAAATTTCTATACTTTTACAGCGGATTTTCAAGGGGATAATTTACGAGTTCGATATAGCCGAAAATTCGATATATGTGGGTTCGATATATCCGTGTTCAACCATATTGGGGAAAGCCAATATGGGTGCCATCTCCAACGTCAGCCAGCTTTTGTTCTGGATCTTGCAATTGCTCTGAACGGCCCCTCAATTGGCATCAAGCACTGTGTGCAGTTGAACAGTTGTGCGAGCCAGCTTTTTCCGCACTTTTTAAAAACACAAGAGGCCATGTAGTGGGTATTAAAGCAACATATACTGTGCCATTGCATTTCTTAATATTTTAGCGTGTGTAGCAGTGGTGCGCATCAAGAGATGCAGATTTATACTTGATGGTTCGTGCATACTACAAGTTAGTGCTTAGTTTCTACAGTACTCATAGCAAGTGCTATTAAAGGAATGCTAACACGAATTTCAGACATTTTTGTACTGTTGCTAGAAATGAATGTGCTGGTGTTGAGAACAGGCTTTTGGAACGAAATCAAAAACAAGCAAACAAAAGGAAAGCCCAAATACTTTTTATTGGAATGAAAACCTAACTGAAATGTTCATTATTATTTTTGTCTGACGTGAAACTGGAATATTTGTCAGTTTTCGGTTTGAGGGGGAAAAAAGCATTGTGAAACAGCTGACATTAGTCAATGCCAGCATTTGTACTCTTCTCGGGCAGTACAAGAAACAGCCTGTTGAGCATGCCACTAATCTAAACACTCTGCTGGCGGTCGTTTAACGCATGCTGCTTAGTGCACTAATGGATTGAGGCAGTGGCTTGTCTGGAATTTTTTAGGGGCGAAGCTCCTCTTAGTCTAACCTTGTCACGCGTCAATCGTCACGCGTAACCCGTGTGCCGGGAGGCACGCGCTCGCCCTCTGCGCGTGCCTCCCGGCGCGTGCCTCTGCTGTCTTGTGAGAGAGAGAGAGAGACAGAGAGAGAGCGAAAGGCGCGCGTTGGCTATGGAAACGCTCTTTCTTAGAGGAACGCTCTACCAGCTCGCAAAGAAGGAGAACGCGCCCTCACCCGCGAGAGGCAACGTTGGCGCAGGCAGCGTCTCCAAGCGAGTTTCTTGATTGAGAAATACCGACTGCTCGCGTTGGAGAAGCGTTCACCGGCAACCCATATATATATATATATATATATATATATATATATATATATATATATATATATATATATATATATATATATATATATATAGGCACTGGATCTTGACTTGCAATGAAGTGCCGGTGGGAGATTTCACTTGTGCATAGTTGAACCATGAGGATTCGTAGCGTGCGCGTTAACTAAATTAATCCAGAACTCGGCACGATCTACGATGAACCTCCCGAGCTTCGCCCACTCATCATCATTCACTCCGTGGATATGCTGTAATTTTTTTCCCTGGTACAACTCAGGTACCAAAGTTTGCAGCTAGACCGAATGTGACACTGTAGAAGAAATGGCCTCTATGATAATTGAAGTATGAGAATGATAGGCCTTTAGCAAAAGCAGTTTACGGTTGCATTCCAGGAAACATCGCCTTCTTTAACTACAGACATGCATGTTTGCTGGAATTGCATGGCAAAGAGCCACACCTTCTAGGAATTAAATTTTAAAAAATTTAAGAGCATGACAAACATACACATTAGCACAAGTATTCTTTTCTGTGGCTGTCAGGGCAGAGCGGGTATTCTTGGCACTGAAGTTCGTTCTCTCGGAACAGCATTTCGGAAAGTACACTAAATGACATGCTGCTTCTGAGACCACACTCGTCTTTTTGAGTGAAAGTGCTCAGCATGATCTGAGAATTAATAGTTCACTTATTAGGAAAAAGAAATATGATGTTATCACAAATTTGATTCACAATATTGCTTGCAAATAAAAACCATTATGGATAATTTTTTTTGTACCTGAATGGAACTAGAATGGAAGTTTCATCCTTGGAGCACAAGCAAAACCAGAAAGAAAGAAATTTCATTCAGAAACCCTGGTGTTGAGAACCCTAAAAAAAGTACCGTGGTGCCTTGGAATGCAACGAATATGCAATAAAACCTTGTTAATGCAGATTTAACGGGACTGAAAGAAATATCCAAATAGCGGAATGTCCAAATTATCAAGAGTATCAACAAAACAATAAGTAAATGTCCACTACATGCGTGGACCTTAGTTCGATGTCAGCACGTGGACTATGGCAGAATTGCTCATCTACAACAGCCTCTGCTGTGTTCAGTTTTGAGGCATTGCATGCACGTTGCACCTGGTCAGGAATAAACTTTGAACCTGTCAGCCGTTGTGGACAATCAAACCATGGCAGCTGCTGTCGCTGGAAACGCAATCACAGGTAGCATCCACGCAGCTCGGATGACACGCGTGGTGACCAAAAACGAAACTACTGATGGTCAAATCCTTTGCGGACACAACCACTGCCACTGGCGATGCGGTCAGGGGACATCTGTGCATTTCTGAAGGCATGCGCACCGCATACGTGTGCATAGTCAAAACAAAACTACTGGCTGTATGCCGCATCCGCCGCAAACACAACCATGGTCACTATCAACGCTATCGTAGATAACAATCGCCTGGAAGCTAGCTACGGCAGCAGAACGGTGATGGTAGATAGCGTCCAGGTAGTTCTAATATAGCTGAATAGAGACATCCAAGGATATACAGCTGAATTAACGAAAGTTTGATGCCATTGGTCAATTCATATGCTCACCAGGACAGGAGAACAAGTTCAAATTATCTTATTTTCCAAATTAATGCGGGTTTAATTAACAATATTTTTATTGTATTTTTAATATGGCTACCTTAAAAACGCAGTTTTGGTCTCTATTTTGAGGTGGCACTTTCATGGTGACGTACCAACAGTCAGACACAGGTCTAAGTTGCGTGGGGACAGTAACTCTTGACAAAGTCGCCGCAACTTTGTCAGCTACTGTCATTTGAACGTTGTCCACACAAACCACGATGATTCATTGTCATCCATTGACTCCGGCAACGATTTCAGTGGTTTTTAGGTGATTTTTAGGTGACTGTGCTCACTTGTCATGGTATAGTAGAACCTTGTTCATACGTTTTTTAAAAAATAACACGACACTGAACGTATTGTCCAGGAAAACGTATGATCCAAACACACGAAAAAATCCCACAGTTTCACCAGAAAAGCATGCATTGATATAAATATTAAAGTGTTTTACAATTTCATAATAAAACATCACGAAGCAGCTATAAACACCTGCTTATATAGCTACTGAGGCGTGCTGGAAGGTGCCCGAAGGCACGGCAGTGACCGCAAGTGCTAGCTGTCAGCGCTGAACGCGTCGGGAACGGAACGCACGCATGTTGTCCCTTGCTTCAGTGTTTAAACTACTCCACATCTTCAGGCAAATTATTTAACATGTAACAAAATGCGGGCATTCACATCGTCATTTTCTCTGCCTGCCCAAAGCGCGCGCTCGGCTATCAAAACATGTCGCGGACGCACGGGCCACGTTGTGCCTAACGGTGCGTACTCTGGTACAGTACATAAGTCGTGCGCACCAAGAGCACTAGCCTTGCATCAAAAGGTCACATGAACGGGCACATCCCGTGCGTCTATGGCCCAAGCCAATGTCTCTGGGCAAGCGCATTGCGTGCATGTTGACCATCAGAGCGAGCAGCTTAGTCTCCAGATGCTGCGAAACATTCAGCCGTTTTTTTTTTTCTCTGCCCCCCCCCCCCCCCACCCGCCCTTTTTTTAACCTGTGCTTCCTTGACGCCACCACCGCAACTTACCAGCTGACAAACGAACATGCAATCTAGCGGCGGTTCCCGCCTGTTCAAGTGGTGCATTAGTGCAGCACGCCCCGAACGCGACCCGCACTTTTGTTCGATGGCAAAACCGGCCGAAGCACGCGCAATGTACGCTTGCCAGCACGAAGTTATGCTTTTTATGCGTCAGGATTACATGACGCAATGCTTTGACGAGTTCGGTTTGACGCGATGGGATCACCCGCGCGATCTAATCATGGGCGGTATAACCTTGAGATAGACTGTGTCCACTCGTGCTCTGTAAAAAGCACAGGATGTGCTCCGTATTCCGTACACTTTATTGGCTTTCGAACTTGCTTATTTTTATTTTTTTTTAAGTATGACCGTCGTCTTGCACATTGGATCAGAAATGGTAGGTTTGACGATGTTTTCGAAGCAGTGTTAAGAAAATTCCTCTGGCAGTGTTTGTGTACTAGCGATATAATTGTGCAGGACATTTTTATTTGTACTTTTTGGATATTGTGATCAAAGGTGAGATGAGCGGAAACGGGTAGTCGAAACTTTCAGCTTTCAAACGTTATCAAGATAGTGGCGCTCAGTGGGGGAGAAGACGAGAGACGACCCGCATAAACACCGTTTGCGCTCGCGATTGCGCTTGTGCTCTCGGATCGGTCCTACTGAAAGAAATGGCGGCGTGTCTCAGTTATCGGCCATTCAAAGTGCGCTCTATGTACGCTTTCAACAGCTACCACACGCGTGCAGTTAAAGCTGCCTTGATCGCGAGTGTCAGCGGCGATACCAATGAATGCAGTGTGTTACGTCTAACTAGGTGATATGCTAGTATCGGAAGAGAGCACACTGGCGTTTTCTTGTGACACTGTCGGGCGAGTACTGCAGTGTAGCCACCGCAGTGGGCAGCTACTGCTCTCGATCGCGCGAGCTTCCCAACTTCGCGGTTGCACACAGACTCTAGAGGCCAGAAAACGTATCATCCGATCATAGCTGGATGATTGATAAATTGAACGTTGGTGCCGAATAATTGTATTTTCTGGGAAGAAAAGAAGCTTAACTCTATGAGAAAAGTTTGTGTTTTCGCCATCATGAACGGTGCAACCGGGAAATCGTATCAACCGGGAATGTATCAGCAAGGTTCTACTGCATTGTTCATTATGATGGGGCTGGCTTGCAGATGCCGTTTGTTGAAAACTTCAAAGTCAAATTACAATACTTTATGCACATTTCCTGGCTTCAGTGCATGGAGGGTGTTACAATGCATGCCAAGAAAACAGAAAATGTCCCTTTTGCGCCGCCTCGAAATTGTGTCGGTGCTCCTTTAACGAGGTTGTTTTACACGGTGTGCATAGATTCTTGAAAGAAGTGCAGTCTGAAATAATCAGCTATACCTATTGTTGACCTTGGCTTACCTTCTGACCACTTCACTCCGCCCTCTGCATTTATCCAGCATTTCTCACCTCTGTGCTCTTTGGTGAACGTGTGGCACATGAAATGAGCATAGTGATGCTGATGCGTTCAGTGAAGTCTCCTGTGAACTTGAAGGCATTGTGCCAAATTTTAAAGGTGATGGTAGTGCTGTCTACTTTGTGGTGGTATTGTACTAATGTTTAAGAAAATGTTTATAAATTACAGAAGTATGACAGTTGCAGTATAGAAAAATTACAGAAGTATGACAGTTGCAGTATAGAAAATATAAAATTAGTAGTGCCCTAAATGAAATGTTTTTTATGGCAATTTTTGGTTGTTGTACAAGTTGGAACATTTGTAGTGTAGATGAAACTTCTGGCTTCATTAGTCATGTGTTTGTAATTCTAACCAAGGCAATCCATTAACAATTAAATACACCTGCTCGTATTTGGGAGCTTGTCTATGGCAGCCAGTAGCTTGTTTAAAACATTCTGGACCAGTCACCGGTGTCTGCATTCCTCTTACCATTTTTCTTGGAACTTCATGTTGAATTTTCTCTCACTTTCATGAGTGACCGAGACAGACCTTTGCAGTCGTAGTGTTGTGCGCTTTTGTTGTGTGTTGTGGACATTTTTATGGCTAATAAATTAAATTGCTCAAGGCTGGATACTTCTAATGTCATTGTAATTTACCTGTGTTTATGATAGGTGCAATAAAACAATAGTGTTATTTTGACTCTGCATCCTTGAAAAACCATTGGCGGATCTTGAAAAGCTCTTGGATGCCTTTGAAACCTGAATGAACCCCGTAGTAACAATGGGGATTGATAAGCAGGCAGCATGGAAAATGAGCTTTGTTTTGACAAATGCGGCATATGCATAGCAGTGGGACAGTCTACTTTCTTGCCGCCATATGACACCGCCATGTGGAGTGAGCTCAATCACCAGTAATTGTTATGACCATGGTCTACCTATGCCAGGGAATTAAATTTGAATATTTGTTACTGTCTCATTCTTGTTGGGTTTATGCTTGTGCAGTGAATTTAATAAATTGATGCTACTAATTTCTCCGAGGCAAACCTACATAATGTAGCACTGATGCATTTTTTTTTTAACAACTTGCTGAAGCCACTTTTTCGATGCAGGGAAGGCCTGGAAGACCCACTGGATGACATGGGCATGGTGCAGCAACAACTGGATCAGTTATCGACTATTGGCCGCTGTGAATATGAGAAAACATGTGCCTTGTTGGTGCAACTTTTGGACCAGTCAGCACAGGCATACAGAGAAGCAGGGACTCAAGGGGCTGCAGCCCTTGACTTGGCCATTCTTGAAGGTGATATGCTAAACTTTGATGTAACACATTTTGATATGAACTTTAGTACAGAGAATTACTACATCATTTGAAATGTTGTACTTAGCCTTTTTTTTTATTATCAGTGATGATGGGATGATGCAGCAGTGCAGTATACCTAGAGTTCATAGATTTTCCTTTTTTTTAAGCAGTGGCAACTACCTCCTCTACTGGCCCCCTATTGCATGCAGCCTGCTTCGGCAGCAATGTTCATCCTAAATACTTGGAACGGAGTATGTGCACACAGATAGTGCCCGGCCATTAGCATACGCATTCCATTGGTAGTGAACGTAAATACAATACGCTTTCCATTGATAGTGATAGTGAATATGATAGTGAACGTGCCAAATATAAGGAAATGTGTACTGAAACGTGCAACTTGCTGTGACATGCTCTCGTTGCGGCATTCAAATAGCAGCTTTAGGAAGAACATAGTTGCCAAAAACAATGCTGACTAATGTGATGCATCAAAGCTTTTTGCTACTTAAAAAACAAACAAAAAAAATGTCTAGGGACTTTAGTTATACGTTGATATGGTGAACTTAATACAATTAAACCTTGATAGTGAACTTGATAAAATTTACAATTTACTTTGTTATATTGAAATTTCGATGTGGAATTCCTTTTATGAAAAGTACAACTGCACATTGGTAATTTTTTACATAGTGCCATGAAGATGTTCAAATAAGGTAATATGAAACATGAGCTTAGATAACGAAAAAAAAAAAATTTTTTTTGCCATATCTTGAGCTAATGTGACCATGACATAACGTGCTGTTGAAGTCCCCTTCAAAGCGGCTGTGCTTCATTCTTAATGCTGGAAGAAATGCAGGCACATTGTGAATTGGAAGTGAAGCTATAGTGATTTAAAGCTCTCATGCCCATTCTCTTGCTGCAGCTTGCTGTCAAGGTCTTTAGCGTTGCCCAGATTTATGCACCACTGACAATATGATGTTCACCAAACTATACACTTGCTTTCCAGTGCAATATCAGAAACCATTGCAAGTTTGAAAAACAAACGACGTTCGGTCCAGAGTTGCATGAAAGCAAGGTGGCTGTTTTGGTTGCCACTGTGCATTTGTTTCAGAGAGGTCTTGAAGTCACCTTGACTGTAGAACACAGACATAATTTTATAGAGGTACGCTCATTATAACATAACGGGATATAACAAAATAATGGATATAATGAAGTAAATGAAATTCTCATTGAAATTCTCATAGACACACATGCATTTGAAACCTCATTTTAATGAAGTAAAATTGATCTTTCAATGGATATAATGAACTGAAATAGTCTCCCAATCTGAAAACAGGCAAGCGTTCATGCCAACAAAATCGCTTGCTGCGGTGTTCGACTACCATTCCATGCGGCTATTAAAAAAATTTCATGCCTCGATGAAACTGCCGCATATTGGCACGCTTAACTGCTTGAAAGCACTGGAACACACTGGTATGTGCTGCTATCTTCCTCCGACCTATTGCAGTCTTCGCTAGCCGTCGCCGTTGTTTTTTTTTTTTCTCGCAGCAGCGAGATGTCATGCATGGCCTCTGAGATCGCATCATGCCAATCTCGGAGGTCATGCTAACTGCGCTATCAGACTACTGGCATCTTTTGTCTTCCCAATTGATCTCACTTGGAAGATAACTTCCCTGATCTGGAACATCAGTTTTGTGGACGATTTCACTCACTAGTAGGACAAGCAAGTGCTTGTTGTAATTTAGTGATACTGTCCCTATGGTTACTTATGCTTATTACTTGACCCAGTGATAACAAACATAGCAAATTGGGCCCTGATGCAAGGCATGCTTGTCCTGAAATTCGGAACTATGCCAATTGCAGATTGTGCACTGTGTAGTATGATAACAACGCACTAGTATAATCACATAAACACTCTCTTAGTCTCTCGTGCTCAGACTGGAAGTGAGCAGGAGAGCATTCATGCTTGTGCCAATTCTTCCCTACTGCTGCTGAAATGCTTCCCTGCCTTATCATTTGCTTTCTCTCGCATGGCATATGGTTTGAAAAGTATGTTCCTTAAAACTGCATGTAGCTCGACCATTTGACCACTGGCAGTAGTTTTAAGTTCTTTGTCTTCCAATGTGGCTGCTGCACCATCTACTTTTGTATGTTTTCTATGATGAACTAACTCTCTTATTACGATGCCCAGGCCCTATTATTGGTTATAAAAATGAAGTCTAGCTGCTGTGTGCGCAACCATGGCTGCTGGATAAAAAGCGCACACAGTATGGCCTGCCGCGTGCTCCAAAAACTGCATGAGTGGCCCTAGTTTCCTGGGTGACCGCTGCAGCGCCACTGGGCGGGGATGGATTTAGCAAGCGCCTGTGGAACGAGATGCACGGTGGGCTGCGGAAGTTATGCTTGAGCGCATGCATCTTTATGTTCCACATGATATCTTCTTTAAAAGCCCACATAGAATACATGTGTATTAATTGCCGCCTTTACTTGAAGCCAGCTATTTTTTAATTTTCTCTGCCTGAGAAGCTATTTTGTGCACCGATTGCCACTCATGGAAGTTGTTACAGTAATGATTTGCTAGTGTCCTAAAGAATCGCGGTTCTGGATGTGTTAAACCTTGCCTAATACTGCGAAATTTGCTGTATTGTTTAATTGGAAGGTGGACATTGAAAATGGGTGAGGCTGCAAAATGTGTGCACCGCTAGGAAACAGTTGAAAACTCGCATCTCATTCGCTTCATATACACCGATATTGGCATGAAGAGGTAGGATCG
This sequence comes from Hyalomma asiaticum, assembly GCA_013339685.2. Classification (NCBI taxonomy): domain Eukaryota; kingdom Metazoa; phylum Arthropoda; class Arachnida; order Ixodida; family Ixodidae; genus Hyalomma; species Hyalomma asiaticum. The sequence goes on from CM023481.1 coordinate 318,260,961, forward strand.
TATAATTAACATGACTGATCACTCATGATATCAGTAATGTGATATGCTTGCCATTTGCGTCACGATAACGTTATTGCAGCCACGTTTGGCACAGACTCTCATTCCTCTGCCAATGCTACATGGGTATGCACCACGTGTGATTGAAGGTTAACCTTGACAACCAAATTACATTCACGTGATTTTCGACCGCTAGAGATTCCAAGTTCGAACCCAGGTCCCAGGTTTGAAAAGCATAGTTCATGGCTTTTCCCTTTACATTTTTCTTAGATGATGCCTAGTAATTTTTAATTTGTCTTAGTTTATCTCTTTACATTCGAAAAAAAAAAAAAAAGAAAGGCTTTGAATACTGTGACATCTGCTACTGACATAAACAAAGCTTAAAGTTACTCCTTCCTACAACAGCGTAAACATGCTTGTAGTGCACATATGTTGTAAAATATCTCAAAGCACAGCCGCTAACTAATGCTTAACTTTTGTGTGATATATAAAATGTGAATTCGAGTCACTTAGAAGAAATTTTGTTGCACGGCAGCTTGGTTTCATTGCTCGCTGAACTCAAATAGTGAGGATCAAGCAGGGACAAAAGGCATGAGCTCTGTTAATATTTTTTTAATATCAAGTCAGCTCTATTTCTTGGCACCTAAAAATGAAGTTGTGGCAACATTGCGCTCACTTTTTTTTCAAGCTTGTAAAGTAATAAAGAAACCGTTAAACACATCTGCAAGAGTTCAGTATCCATTACCACTCTATTACTTCCAATTAGTAGATCAAGGTCATCTGTCATTCCGATAACTTTCTTTAGTGCCATATTTTTTAATACTGCAAAATAGAATCCCCTGTTTTCACAAAATAATTGTACAGTGGGTTCTTCTCGCATATCATAACGACACACTCATTAGCAAGCTTACAAATCTTGGTGCATTTTTTAGGAGTTTTAAAGTAGGACCACTTCTCATATACATTTTTGAAAATATGTAGGGGCATGCTATACAGTGGAACCCCGCTGTTACGTTCCTCACTGCTGCGTTTTCCAGGTTGTTACGTTGTTTTTCATCGGTCCCGACATAGCTCCCATAGGATCCCATGTATTGCGAACCCCACTGTTACGGAAGTTATGCTTATCAAAATAGCAGTGCCCGCCCGGGCACTGCTATTTTGATTTGACTTTTGACAGTCTTGGTCACGCTTGCAGGAATCGCCGCCCGCTGATGGCTGCTGAGAGCGCTATATCGGCAGCCGAGCGACACCCCCCCACGCCTTTGTGCATCTTTTCATGCTCGTTAAAGACGGGTGGGGCGTTTCCTCCCAGCTTCGACTGCAGGCGTCCCGATAGGGGTGATGTTATCGCCTCCGAGCGACGGAGATGGGCCGGGCGTGTTTGATCTCTGCTTCAGCCGTTTTCGTCGCCCCCACTCGCGTGCTTTTATTCTAGTGACCGTACTTTGGGCTCCGGGGGCTTCTGGAGAAAAGAATCGGAAAAAGGGACATTGCACTCGCAGCCCCTTTTGCGTATGACTGCGCTCGCCTGTGCAGCGAGGGGCGCGGCCACGCGGCTGTCCAAAGTCTGTCCGTGCGCATGCCGGCGAGCTGGTTCGGGCGGGACGGCAAGCGCAAAATATGCGAGGATTTTTTTTTTTTGCAAAGTTGGCTAAATATCAGCGGTGCGCAAATTATGCAAGTGCGCAAATTATGCGGGTAAATACGGTAAACAAGTACTGAAGATGGAACGTGAAAGCGCTATTGTGTGATCGCGGACCCGACGCGACCAGCCGTACTCGCAGTCACAAACCACGCGCAGGCTGTCGGAACAGGATGCAGTGATTGCAGTGATGGGGCGACTTGCCTCCAAAATTGTCGTGTCACGCTGGAACTAAGCCTCAACGAATCACAGTTTTGATTGCGATCTCTGAGGCCATACTTCCTCTCTTCGGGGTGCCGGAGGCTATAATGGCGGCTCATTCACTGCGCTCGACAGCCGCGAACGGAGTCCGAATTATCGAATTTAGAGCTAGAAACCATCCCAAATATCAGTCGTCTTAACACATTAAGTCTATGGGGGCACTGGCGGTACCGCGCGGCTGTCCGAATTATCGGTCGGCGACCTAGATGGCCCACCTTGCTGAAATAAATTGTTTGAAGTCAAAGCGGCCCTGTTCTCATTCGTTTTCGGAGCTTTCCTCACTCTTGCGTTTTCCCGGCTGTTACGTTTTTTTACCCCGGTCTGCTGAAAAACGTATGAACGGGGTTCCACTGTATTGTCATGTGGTCAATCCCACTACAAAGCGGTGGCAGTGTGGACAGTCTTCGGTCAATGGAAAAACTGGCTAGCGGCAAAATGCGTTGGCTTTTATACACGCGTCATTGCGCGTTCTGGTATTTTGAGATTCGAGAAGGCACTCAAATGTGCGTATTGGGCATTCAAAGTTTCTTAGAACAGTCGACATGGCTCCTGAAACGACATGCAAGATAAGCGCGGCCTGTGCTGCGCGTCACAGGAAAGTGATGATGAGTGCTCCTCATAAACAGACCAAAACAAGCACGTAGGTCAATCTGCTTTGTCAGGCTCAATGCACTAAAGGGCTGGTGTGAAAGTTACGTTTCCTATTTAATTATGAAATATGTTTAGTGTTTTATAGTACATATATCCTGGACAAGAAATGCCTCGGGAGTGACAAGAACTTTTCGGAGCCGCACTGAACTGACAACACATAAATGAGTAAACGACCGCCCATGTCATCCACATGTAGTACCCATAGTCCATACTCCCATTTGGTGGGCAATACCTCATGACATATATACCTCCATAGTTGTGGCATTCTGGTAGCATCATTGAATGCATTTAATTTGAGACTCATTATCGCGTGTTCCCTCGATCATGTGTAGCTCTGGTTAAAAAGAATGCGAGGTAAGTCGTGACCATATTTCTGCCAGGTTTATAATCAAACTATTTCATCAAATGCAAAAAAAAAAAAAAAAAAACCCTGGCCAGGAAACAAAGTCAACTCTGAATTTATTCCTTGTGGACTGAGCATTGGAATGCAGTAATGTTAAAAAGTCTGTTTGCAGCTTTTATGTCGTCGAGCACAATTATCTCCTAAAAAAGAGAGAAAAATACAAATTGTGCCACTGACGAGGGCCCGATTAGTGTGTAATGCAGCTCGCTCTGCAGTAGCTGCCGCTGGTCACCGCTTTTCCGTCTCCGCTCCGTAACGCAGCAGCGGCCACAAAAGCAACTAGGGACACTCACGCGTGCTCCCATATTAGACCTCCTCATGCGGCAGGGCGTAGCGTGTGCTCCTTTCATCCAGCAGCCATGGCCCTGTGTTGGTGGCAAGAGGTAACAGAATGTGAAGTCTTTGAAAACAAACTCTGGCTGCTGCAGGCTTGCTGTTCCTCCCTACAGAAGGCTGCCAAGCTGTCGTACAATAGAAACCAGCTTTTCCTCCGGAATCTCCCTGTCCTTCTTTTCTGCCACCGTCCTGAACTTAAGCCCCACCCTGAAAAGTAACAAAGGAGAGCTGTTCCAAAGCTGGCCTTAGAAACTTCAACTAGCTTTCCCAGAAAAGCTTCAGTGCTATTCCCTCTAGTGACAAAAGTGAAGGGTGGGAATTCAAATAGCACTGCTACAAGGAGAGATGGGTGGGGAGGGGGACGGAGGGGGTCTCTCAGTGCAGCTTAGGGTTGGTTGAGAGTGTTGTCATCTGTGGCCATTGTTGTGCTCACTGTCATGCAGTGAGCATACAGTCCTGAAACATTTAGCCATTTCTTCCCCCCCATTAACATGCACATATGCACGCAGACGTGCAGCAGCATCAGCCGCAGCAGCTCTGGGGCCCCCTATTTAGCTTTTCTTTTCATGCAATCCTGTTATAAAAATTATCAGTTATAATAGTGTAATTTATATGGCACTTCAGTATTGTTACACACTGCCTTATCAGAGAAATTGTGTTGAAATAAATGCTTTTGTGGTTTTTTTTTTTCCCATTTTTCATGATCTCATTCCCACATGCCCCCGAAATGCAGGCTCCAGTGTACTAAAATTTTGGGCAAACTTTGTTATGTTGAGGTTAAAATACGTTGTTCTATAAATGTGATGTCATAATAAGCTAACTGTTTTGTAATGTTAAAGTATGCTTAGATTGTGCTTTACCCTCTGGAACCTCAATTATATGACGACCCACATATTATGACAAAATATTTTGGTTTTGGCAAACCCCCATAAAAGTAATATGTTAAAGACCTCAATTATCTGATGCCGTCTTATAGCACACCCAGAACAAATATACAAAAGCCTGGCACAAGACGCCTGGCACGAGACACGGCTGTGAACGCACGAAGTTATCAAAGTCCCTATGGCTACAGCAGTCCTAAAAGGGGGTTGAGGTGATGAGGAAGACGCTGATCTCACCAAAGGTAGTGGGCGAGGGAAGGGATGAGAGCAGAGCTTTTGAGAACATCGATTCAGAGGCAGAAGCTGAAGACTGGCCACGTGTGAGGGGTGCAGCAAGAGCGATCAGGTTTCGGACCCGTGCCTGGAGTCCTCCTGTGGTCTGTGACAACCAGCCAGGGCTCTCCGACTTGGACCTTGCTGCCGTCAGTGAGCAGCTTTCCTCATAAGTCCCGGTGCCCATGGGGAGGCCACAAACAGTTGAGCCTTTGGCTCAAGTGTGTGAGCAGTTACCCAGCTGGGACATGGTCTCCTTGGCAACTCCTTGCTTGCAATGTACTCTCCTCGTCTGTGCCACCTCTGGAATGCAGCCGTGATAGGATGACAGGCACCAGCGTGTTGCTGCTACCCATCGTTTGCCTGGATCGGCATTATCAAAAGCTCTGGTGTCGTCCCTGCTCTCGCCAGCTAGCTCTAATGAGATCAGTGTCTTTCTCATCACCTTGCCCCTCTTTTAGCACTGCTGTAGCTTCAGAGGCTGTGTGGTTAGCTTTTGTCTTTTGCAGTAGTGTTTTGTTCCGGGCATGCGATGCTCGGACCTCATGAAGGCTGGCACAGTATGTGCTGCTGTGCTGCACTGGGTGACTTGGTGGAATGTACCAGAAAAAACAGAGATGGCCAGTTAGCACACGCATTGTTGCCACCTCGCTGTATTTTTAAAATTTTTTCTGGTGGAGGTTTTGAATGCTTTGACAAGTGCTGGTAGGGAATTGGCTTTATTTCTTTCTGTTAAAAATACACATGAGCATGAATGTTCAGCTGAAAAGAACCAAATTAGCTGATATTTCTGGTAAGGATACACAAAAATGTGAATTAACAGGAATAACCGAATGGTGTAATTTGAAGTAAGCAGGTTGTAAATACGTTGAAAACATAGCAGGCCAACCAAAAATTGAAAATGTGTTTGAATGACTAACTTTGAAATATCAGAGTTTGTATTATTAGGAGTAGGTGTATTTGCTGCCATGTGGCTTGACCCTGACCGTAGAAGGGTCTTGACCGTAGAAGTGTGTGATGAGTATTCTGTTTAATCAAAGCAGTGAGCTGCTTTCGTTTTTGCAAGTGACATGCATCTACATCCCCATGGTGGACTAGTAGTATTGCACAATAAGGCGGCAGTGAAAGGTCATGCAGTGTGCTACGTTCACATAATGAAAATGTGTGGCAAGTTTACAACAGTACTATGTCACACATGCTGGTAAGCAGATAGCTGAAAATGCTCGTTACGATAAAGTTGTTAGGAATAAGTTGTGCTTGTGGGTGTTGCAGGTCCTCTTCTTGTGTCCAGTCTTTATGCCAATTTTTTAAAGCCATCCCACATTCGTGCTTTTCCTGTGCTCATGAAAGGCATTGCCAGAATGTTGGTTGTTTTATGCACTGTCACATCATGAGTTAAGGGGTGCCATTATGTTTTTATGTTTTTGTGCACGAAAGGTATTGTTGCATTTGCTAACTGGTAGGAATTAGGATGAGCTGCCATGGGTTAAGTGATTAAGTGAGTGTATTAGCTAATGTTTAAAGGGGCTGTCTATCCTCCTTCATCGCTCTCCCATTTTTTGGTTCATTAGAAAGTGTACTTCATGGCTCTTAACGGGCTGCCAAGGATTGGCAGAATACAAAGAGACAGACACAACCCTGTTGTGTCTGTCTCGGCACGTTAAGCCCTGAAGTCATGCCAACCAGCCCTCATTGCAGCTCTAGGAAGTGTACCTTTCGAAGTCTTGGCATGCAGTGGCTTCTCCAAAAAGTGAGGAGAAATTATTAAAGCAGAATTCTTTCATCTATGAAGTCGCCCCTTTCCAACTGTAAAGATGCCGAAAACAGTGGTTACTGGGGGGCCACCCTTTCGGACGCGGACGCGAGCGGCCTCCTCCCAACAGGAACTGGTTCCAAGGATGCCATTCCAGAGTTGACAAGGAGGAGAAGTGAGGGAAAGTCTGCACGCTGGGGTGCGCCTCGGACAGGCAGTGCCACCTGCGCCGCCCCAAAAGCAGCGAAAAGAACAAATTGCTCTTTCATGCTATAAAAATGTCTCATAGGGTGAGGTACACTTGTAAGACATACATAATTGTTTTTCAGCAGGATACATATGCCTGTGTGGGCTGGTTCTGCTACACTTGGAAATTGACAAACATGCTGTTGGGTGATGCTAGTGCTGTTTTTTGCATCACTTTCAGAGAAAAATTAAAAACATAATTTCTTTTTTTTTTTTGTGGGTTAAAAGCATGCTCGTTCCTATTAATGTGATACATGATCTCCCAATTTTTACCACGATCTAAAAAAGTCTTCCGAGCGGTAGACAGCCCCTTTAAAGCGGGTGCCCATAGAGACTTTGCTTTGCTGTGCTTGTATTTTATGTGGAGGGTTAGCTGTATATTTATATTAATTCTGGAACTTACTTTACTGAACAAGACTTTTAAAAAGAACATATAAGTTGTAGAGTACCTGCATTGTATTTCACTGTTCTTTGGTTCTTGCAACTTTACAGGACAGCTCTCTTGGCTGGTGTATATTATTGGTGCTGCAATAGGTGGCCGTGCTTCATTCTCAACAGCTGATGACCATGATGCCATGGATGGTGAACTGGTCTGCAGGTGTGTGCTTAAAGGTGTTTCTGGGAGTTCATTGTGCTCTTTTGCTGATGATTCATAATGACCTGAAGGGGTACTCCAGCAGATAGTACTATATTTATTATGAGACTGTGGAGGTTTCTTGAATACACCAAGTGAACATCTTTGTTCAGGAGTACTGGGTTATTCCACAATGTGAGGTGTTAAAACAAAGAAATGGGGCTATTTATAGAAAACAGAGGTGGAAGGTGGAAACCGCATAGTGAGCAAAGGGCATTTGCTTGAACAAGGTTCATGTAACAACTGTTCATGTAACAACTGTCACTAGATCTAAAGACCTAGTGGAAAATAACTTTTGCCTGTTATGGTGCCTTACTGGCTATAACATTGCACTGCTAATTACAAAGGTGAAGTTTCAATTCCTGGCTATTGCGACCACATTTAGATTTAGATGGCAGCGAAATGCAACAGTGCCAGTGCACCTAGATTTAGATTCTCATCAAAGACCCCCACGTAGTCAGAATTATCCTGGGTCTTCCACTAAGGTGTGCCCAATAATCATATCGTGGTTTAATGTGGATATAAAATTTACCTGAAATTTGAAATGCTAGCCATGATAAACAAAACAGGAAATGATAATCTTAATTTTTACTTAGACCTAGCAGTGCTAAATTTTTCTTTTCTTTATAATGGTGTTAACCCCAGGAGGGTCATTATAGTAATGAATGTACAATCAGTTGTTACAGAAGGATTGAGAATCACTTGCACAACAGTAAATAATAATAATTATTGAGGCACTGCTTCTTTCATTAATATTTGCAGTAGTAATTAAACATAATGGAATTGAGCTTGTGACCGCTGTGTGGTATTGTAGAATTAGCCGATCAAGATACTCACTATATGACCTCATTGGACACGAGCATGCAGCTTGTTAAAAGTTTATTAATTTAAAGGAAACCAGCTAATCAGGCAGCTTGTTCAATTCCTTGGTTACTCTTGAAAAAATAGCCATGTTTAGAAATGTCATTTCATGTTAATTGCAGTTCAGTATGTATGCTATGTCTGTGTTGCAAGCATACATTGGGCAATAATTTGGAAAAGCTGCAGCTATTGATCCTACTTTGTTATGAATGATGAGGAAGAGTAATTTTAATGTGTCAACTGTTGCCCGAATTGCTTAAGCGGGAACATATTGTGTTTTGACACAGATAACAAGGGGAGTGGCAGTAGCCGTTACAGCATACTCTCAGTAATTCAAACTTCAGAGGACCCTATATTATTTTTTTGTATTATCGGAAGTTTTAGTTATCAAATCCAAGCATAAATATGATGGTGCAACATGTATGGAAATGCACAGATGGCAAGTTACGTGCATAGTTGCCACCTCAATTTTCCTGTTCCTTTTTTTATATTGCTCATGGTTTGGGTGTCTTTGCATGTGCAGGCAGGCAATTGGCTATTAAAAAATATGTGAGTGCAAGTGTTCACCTAGAAGGAACAAAAGTAAAATTTCGGGTACAGATAAGCAAAACATATCAATTAGCAGAATTAACCAAATAGTGCAGTTTCAATCAAGCAGCCTTGAAGTACATTGAAAACACAGCAGGCCAACCAAATTTTCAATTTTGGGAAAGTGAACCAAATATTGTCTATCAGAGTTTGAATGACCATTTGTCTGCCGTATTTCTTTGAGATGGATCTTGCTGCTTGAGAATATTATTGGATCTAACTTGTGGTTTATTGCTGTGTGAAGGTCCTACACAATCTTAGCATCTTCTGTAATGGGTCTGATCAAGTTCTTATATGCCAAGTGTTTTTATTTCAGGTCTTTATTTACGTAAGTTGCAACTTAGACTGCTTAGAGCTCTCGTGGCTCTGTTGCATATCATTCTATGTGCAAGTTCCACCCGTGTTTTTTTTTTTGTAAATACAGTTGACGACCAACAATTCGGACTTCACGCTGATAGTTAAGAAGTCCAAATTATTGAACATCCGAAAAACCAAATACGTAAAAAAAAAGACCATTTTATTTACGTTTGAAGAACCCAGGGCTAGGAAGAATTGATTGATGTGTTGCTGCATGCATTTCCACTTACATGGGATCAAGTCCGTGTGTATTTCTGGCAGTTTATGACGATACAAGGACCGCAAACGCTCGAGTCAGATCTGCACGTCACAGCTCCATAGCTCATGGCACATATCTCATGGCACAGTTGGAGTCACTCTTTGACATTTGGAAAACTTGTGCAATTATTTAATAATCATCCAATTCGGCACACGACGACACCGCGCCATGATGTTGACAATATCTTAAAATGTAATGGTGGCAGGAATCGCCACATCACAGCCTCGAGGTCGTCAACGATGTCTGTATTTTTCAGCTTGTGATCAGAGGCAGTTCAGGCTCTTATATTGTGACGTCGGGCTCATTAGCAATTGGCAAAAGTAAATCCAATGTGATGGAAGCAGTTGCTGATTACATCTGCTCACAGTGTTTTCAAGGTGTTGGCAGGTATGCCACGTTGTCTCGTTCAATGTGTAAATACTTGCCTCGTTTTCGTTGGCATGCTTGATACATCTTGATACATTTTGGCAAAAGTAGCATAATTTTTTGACCGCGACATCATTTTCATGTTCTTTTGGACAAAGACTCTGCATGCATTCGAAATCTATATGTAAGTTACAGGTGTAATTTTGTGTGGTCATTGGAGCAGACATGCAAGGCCATTGTTCGTACCACTAGATGTGACTTGTCGCTTAACTTCACGAGAAAGACATCTTGGAATGCACAATGATTAAACAAGCACTGAAGACGGAACATGAAGGCGCTATCGAGCAATCGCAGACCTGACAAGACCAGCCGTCCTCGTAATCGCGAACCATGCATGGGGTGCCTGAACAGGATGCGGTGATCACAATGATGGTGTGACTTGGCTCCAAAATTGGCGCATCACGACCAAAACTAAGCCTCAGAGATAAGTTTTGTATGCAATCTCTAAGGCCATATGTTCTCTTGTTGGGGCACCGGAGGATATAATGGCAGCCTGTTCAGTGTACTCGACAGCTGCGAACGGAGTCTGAATGATCAAATTTAGAGCTAGAAACTGTCCAAAATATTGGTCGTTTTAAGACATTAAGTCTATGGGGACACTGGCGGTACTGCGCGGCTGTCTGAATTATCAGCGTCCGTATTGTTGGTCAGCGACTTGTGCACCTAAGGATTTAAGTTTAGTTGCATTTGTTAGGTCAGTGTAATGACTTTTGTAGCTTAATGTAGTGATGTGATTGCTGTGCGAAACTGCCAGGAGGTGATACCCTGGACATTTTGATACATTTTGGCAAAAGTTGCATAATTTTTTGACCGCGACATCATTTTCATTTTCTTTTGAACAAAGACTCGGCATGCATTCGAAATCTATATGTAAGTTACAGGTGTAATTTTGTGTGGTCATTGGAGCAGACATGCAAGTGCTGTGTGCTGTAATTAAAAGAAAATCTCTATAGGTCAGTGATTACATAGTCAATGCAGAATATTACTGAATTCAACAAATGGGGAAGAACAAGTGAATTGCATTTGTCACTTCTATGTAGATCTAACTTTCCATTATATTATATTCACGCCTAACTACTATTTCCACTACATTATCTGTTTTGTGATCACTTTGTGTAGTTGTGAAGACATGTAGACGTTTATCAATGGCTTCTTCAACCTTGAAGTGCTTGCTCGCTGTAAACTGCATGGCATCACAGTACTGTGGTTCTGCTTCTTGACAGTTCATGCTAAATATATTAACTCCTTTTTCAGTAACAGCCTCCTTCCTGCTATTTCTTTTGTACTTCTGTTGACATTCTCCTGCAGCTATTCCTATTTTTTGAAAACTAAAAGGTTGCCACAGTCATTCTGATGTGTAAAACAAGATGTGGGACCAGGTTGCCTTGTATTTTATATCTATATATACAGCACACAGAAAGTTACGTTAAAAAGTGTAATTGTCAAACCAACTCAACCGTAAGTAACTATTGCTTTGGTGCATTCTTGTAGGATTCTGCAGTTGATGCAGCTTAGAGACTCCCGGCTCCCATTGGGTGTTTGCTCAGGAGAAAAGCTGGAGCTGGCTCTCCTCAGTTTTTTTGAGCAGTTTCGCAAGATTTATGTTGGTGATCAAGTACCAAAGACATCCAAGGTATGTGCTTTGTTTGCCTTTTTCTGGATCTCGAGGATGCTTAATCGCATTGAAAAAGCGTAGTGCTGTGAACATGGGGGATTTTGGACAGCACAACCACAGATACCTAATCATTTCTTTTGTATTGTATTCATAGTTGTAGTACCATTGCTGTTCTGACAAAGTGTGGGCATCCAAATAATTCCTTGTTCCTTTTGATATTTTTCGGGGTAGAATAAGTTCACCACTGCCATGAGTCTGCATGTTTGTTTATTTTATTTATTTATTTGAAATACCCTCAAGGTACATGCAATACATTATAGAGGGGAGGGCCAAGAACACGATTACATGTAACGCGGAACGAGGCAGGAAGGAAGAAAAGAAAAAAAACGCATAACAATCAATCAAGTCAGTACAGTATCAATGTACAATAAATACAAAAAAAATATATTAACACTGATTTAAACACTGGTTATACAATACTTATCACTCGATTGAGTAAATCAGGCATCAATCTGTAATAATAAGAACTAAAAACACAAAGGCATGAACTCGGGGCATCAAATAACAAGAGAAACATTAGCACAACTGTAGATCGTGTTCACAAGAGCGTGTTTGAAAAGGATTGGATCGCATATGTTCACTATAGATGATGGTAGATTATTCCAATCGACTGATGTCTTGGGAAGAAATGACTGTGTTGCTTATAAAGCAATACAGCAGTTATAACACTGAAAGATGTAAAGGAATATAGCTTTCTCCTAGTTATTGTTCCAGCAAGCTTATAATGCTTCGTTGTGACCCAGCTTTGCTTATGTTTTATATGACTGTTTTTCTGTGTTTCAGCGCGTGTTTGTTGTAAGTGTTTTACTGCTTTTTACTTCCATGTAAGTGACTGAGCCTTTAAATGGAGGTGGTGTGAGTAATATGAACAAGTCATATCTAGATGTGCACTCTGTATACGCATTCTTAAAGGGGGACGCCTCTCTTTGGGGCCAAAAATTGTGGAGGATTTTTCGAATGTGTTATATTTGGATTCTGCCACTGGTGATGCGTAAGCTCTGCAATTTTGATGCGTTGTAGATTATTTTAGCAATAAGAGCCTGATATATCCTACCAACAGAGTTTTATTTATTGCAGTCTTCTTTGTAACCGTAAAATGTTCTGGCAAGCTTTTCTCAGTTTTGGCATACTCAGTTTTGATCATTTTTATTGTGCTGAAAAGCTAAATGTTTAGAAAGTGCAAGAATATGTTGACTGCTGCCTTGGAATGTTATAAATATTTATAAAGGATGAAGTAATGAACATACTCACCCGCACACTATAAGAGAACATTCAAACTGCATAAAATTTGCTCTAGGAAAGCTGGAGCCATAAAATTACCCTTGTTTTCATCTGTACAATCCAATAACATTTAACTCAACAAAGTCTGCACAGCCAGTTTAAATGTTTTCAAATGATGTACGTGTTGTCATATTGAAAACAAAATCTTAATCACTGAATTTTACAATATCCTAGCTTAAATCAATATTAAAACCTTTCATTTAAGCACCTCTTCCCCTGCTTTAACAATGTAAAATCATTTTTCTAATAGTATCACACAAGTTACTACTGTTGCGTATGCAGCACATATTTAGCAGCACCTGATTTTGTGTGGCTTGCAATTCATGCTGTGAATTTGCTTGTTTTAGGTGTATCGTCGTCTTTCGGAGGTGCTTGGTCTCTCTGATGACTCTATGGTGCTAAGCGTCTTCGTCCGTAAAATTATAACCAACCTGAAGTATTGGAGCTACAGTGACACCATTGTGAGCAAGACACTTCAACTGTTGAGTGACTTGAGTGTTGGTTATTCGTCCGTGAGGAAACTGGTTAAACTGGAGGAAGTTCAGTTCATGCTGTCCAATCACACAGTAAGTTTAGTGGTGGGCCGCTTCCCCTTCCTACTTTCTTTGTGTCTGTATGCAAGACGTGCATATACCTACTTGCTTTAGTCAGTGTGAACTTTCCTTTGAAGGCTTTGCTGTTGCTCTTAATTTTTCACTGCAGTTTCGCTGAGTAATTATTTGATGGAAGCAGTATATGGGAACCATTCATTGACGTTTCATCACTACCTAAAGGAATGGTAGCTAACAATGTTGAAAGTCAAGGCAGCTTAAATATTTGTAGAAGTTAAGAAATGGATTTTTTTTTTAAGGGTACATACATGGCATGTTTGTTCAACCATATTCAGTTAATTATCATTTAGTGAAGAAAAGAAACGGTAGTGGGGAGTCGTTGCTTGGCAATGGTTCTCCAGCTTGGAAGCTGTGCCCTGCCTTGACTGTTGTCACTGTGCTGCACAAAGCTCTCCAAATTACGCAGCTTTACAATTCTGAAGTTTTACTGAGATTTTACATGTCAAGACAATGAGATTTGCTGAGATTTTACATGCCAAGACATTGATATGAATATAAAGCAAGCTGTAGTGGGAGACTCGAGATCAATTTTGACTACCTGGATTTGTTGAACGTGCATCTAGATCTAAGTGCACAAGTGTTCTCCCATTTTGCCCCTATCGAAATGCAGCTGTGGTGGCCTGAATTAATCAATGTAACCTGAACCAACCCTTCGGGTTGTTCGAGATACACGTTCTACGGATAGCAAACACTCTTTTGAACAGCTTGGCCAAACTTTTGTTCTTGTGCGGCGTGCAGAGTTTCTTAAGTGGAGCACAAAGTGGCTACTTCAAGAGCCCTCTCTACAAACTTAGGATAGTCTTCACTCTCTTTGAAGCCGTTCCAATTCATCATGTGGCTTATAGCTGCTCTTGGCCCACAGCTGACATAATTCAAGACCAGCATTTGGATCAGATGCACTTCTTACTGTTGTCACTGTGTATAATAGCTGCTGTAGTTAAATAAACAAGCAAAAACTTCGCTTTAGGTTTTGATCTGAATGACACACTTTCAGGAGAAGACGATTGTAATCGGCTGAATTCAGCACACCAGCGCATGTTGAGAGAATATTTGGCCACACTTCCCTTTTGACATTGTGGCCTCTGTGCCTCAATCCAGTTGCAGTAGTCCTTCGTTATGATGAACTTGCTTTGTTAGAATTCTCGCTTTAATCAGTTTCTTCCCATTCCGACCCAAATGCATGCATTTTACTGTACATTACTTAAAATGTGTTAGTGGTTTGCTCCTCTTAGAGTGAATTAGCGAGGCATGGCTGCATGGCCAGAAAGCTCTGCAGAGGTGATCCATTCATCACTAGCACGTATGGAGGACAAAAGAGAGGGACCTTGACATTACCATTTCGAAGCTTACGTGTGCCATTGTGCTGTGACAACCGTTCTTCTTTTCTTCCCTCACATTAAGAAGGTGGGGAGCTAGTGAACGTGGCATCAAATGTGGCGTAATGAAATAGGCAAACATACTACTCTACGCAGGATGCATTTTGCTAACATGCAAGGTGCTTATAGTCACTCAACCATGCAACTGCCTTCATGTTGGTGTCACCAACGGCTCCACCTTTTGCTGCCACCATGTTCATTTGAGAGCCGACTGAGTGTGCATTGGGATCTGTGCTGGACTACTGCAGGTCATGTGATGGCATGTTATGAACTGCTTTTTAAACGCACCCCAAGTGTGCTTTTGTGACCTACAGTTACGAGTGGCTCCACCAATCTCCGGGCAAAACTGTGGGACTCTAGAACAAAGTTCTGCTGATAAAAGTGGCCTAAAAAGGCGGTCTGCAGAAATCTGGTATCACTTAGGAATTCGACATTCTGCATTTAATCGACTGTGCTGAAGAATAAGGAAAACGTGTTGGATAGCTTCGAGAAGAGCTTCACAGTGAAGTGAAAGAGGAATTGCAATCCAAAATATTCTAAGTTAAAGGTCAACTCCAGCGATTTTTCACTGTCCACTGATCTCAATGAAATTTTGGTTATATATTCTCCTTGGTACTGTAATATTTTATGCCAAGTCAGGCGGTTTTAGCTCATTTGGTTTTCTTGTAAATTAATTAAAAAATTTTTTTGCGAATTTCCGCGTGGGCCATCCTGTGTTTTTGACGTCATCACCTTCAACGCTGCCTACCCGAGCCAGCGGGCCATCAAAAGCAAAACTGTAACACCTTAGCGCTCAAATCGTCGCTGTCACGTTCAGAAAAGCTGGCATAACTCAATACACCATTGAATGACCTCGACATTGCCTTTTTTTCTGGCACCAGCTCCATATTTCTGATATCGGGGAGGCTGTGACGTCATCGCATATGCTACGCGAAGCATCTGCTCATTTCGGTTTTAGTTTGAACACGTCTTTTGTTTGGTTATTTAAAGTTATTGGCGCGTTTCTGAGCAAACTGAACTACCCTGGCTGTTACAGGACTGTCAGTACCATTGGAAAACATTGCTATCAGAACATGGTGAAAAAACTGCTGGAGTTGCCCTTTAAAAGTGTCCTTCTGCAGTGGCCGAAAAACGCCAGCAGTGCAAGTCCCTCTGTACATGGGCCTGCACTTGCCGCAACAGCTGATGTGCGGCCAAGTTTATCTGATGGTGATGACCACACTTCCGCAAGTATGTGCCATGCATAGAATTGCTTGCAAAGAACTAGGAGGTGACTCTTGACACGTGGTGGTGTCACACATGCACTTTAACTGTGATCAGTGCCAGTACGGACTGGGTGTTGCTACACGGTCGCATATAACCATGATCAGACCTGATCGGGATCTAGACCATGATCTGCACATCGCGATTTGGCTGCCGTCGGCGCCGTACTCTGTCTGGATTAATTTGGACCATCTACATGAACACCAACATGAAGGAAGTTACATGACAGGAGAATACATGGCCAACTGACAATCTGAACTGTTTGTTGGCTTTATTGTATAACCCACTGATGTTAGTGTGAGTGTTAAGAAATTTGTAAGTAGTCATGCATGTTCTTCAATTTTGTATGTTGGATTATGGACTGGAACTTTTTCTTTCTTTCTTTTTTTTTTTTGTGGATGGAAAAATGACAGGAGACGTTTGTTAGCTTTGGGAGCATCAAGACTAGTTTTATTCTTGTAAAGAGAAATTGAAACAGGAGAACGGGTAAGGAAGTAACAAGAAAAATATATTCAAAAATGCTTTTAGTGTCCATTTGCACAATGCACTTACAAGTGCAGACCACACGTTCAGCCTAGATAAGGTGTTGTCTTCTGTGTCTGTTCACTATAATATGTGGTTGCTGTATGGCTCCACTCAAATGGTTTTGGTCATTCAAAGAACATGCAAAAAAGAGAGCAAAGAAGCGAGGAAATACAACGTATGTCTAGCGTTTATGCATCCTGTGAATTCAAATTTTGGGCCGCCGCTGTGGTAAAGTGGTTGCGGTGCTTGGCTGCTGACTTAAAAGATCTGGGTTTAATCCCAGCCAGAGACGTAAATGCTAGAGGCGCATGTACTGAGCATTAGCAGTGGGACTCCGAGGTGGTAAGAATTTCCCAAGTCGTTCACTACAGTGTGCCTCATAGTCATATCGTGGTCTTGGCGTGCACAACCTCCAGAATTATTAACTTGCTGTTTCAATTTCAATAAAGCAACTTATTATGTCACTATTCTCAACATCTCGTTGAAAACAACACGCACCTCTGTAACCTATACACAGCAGGCACTGTACCTCACACTTGATGCACTTCTGATATACGTCTCTCTTTTTTTAATAGGTAAATTCAGTATAATACTTTACATGTAATCCTGCCATGTGCCAGATTATGTAAGGAGTATTGTTGCCAAGAAACTACTAAACTCTTCATCCAATGCCATTTTATCAACAGTGAAGCTGTATAGGCTGGCGGTCGTATGCCCCTTGGTCACCAGGAAACTGTCATCATCGTTAGATCTGGGTGTGCATGCACTTCAAAGAATGTGCATGCAATGTCCAATGTGTGGCGTTGCACACGTGTTTTCTTCTTTTGCGCTCATGCCGACGGTCATTTACTACACTGGCAAAACTGCAGATGGTGGGCACACGTGTTGCACATATTAGCAGAAGACAGTGTACGCAAGCAGATGACAGCATCTCTCAAAGCTATGTATTTGTGCATAGCTTCATACCCCAAGAGCGCACATCTTCTCGTGGTGTCCAAGCAGCTCCTAGAATAGCATAGGCATTCCTAGTGCAGTATAGCAAAGGGGTGGGAAGTCGTCAGGCTGAGGCCACGCGTGCTAGTACGTCTGCCACCATCTCTGATTTGACGTGAATGTCTTTACGCTGAGCTCAGTGTGAAATGTTGAGAAGTTCTTGCTGGGGGCCTTGCAGTGCTTTGCGAGTTGTTCTTGAAGCCTCAGACAACGACGAAATGTGTGTCTGCCGGAGACAAATCCGTACCAGCCAGGTTCCCATAAGCTTCACCGTTTTGCTAGCCTTGCACTACCAGTGCAAGCTTGGCTGATTTTTTTTTATAATGAACAATTGTTTTTCTTAACATGTCCATCCGGCCTAGCTCAAAACTATTTTTCAGTGATCTGTGTGAATCGCCACTGTCGTGCTTGTTCTCCATATGATTAGCAATAAAAACAAATATGGGCCAATAGAACTCGAAGATGGATGCATCGAAGGTCCGCACTGGCTGGCCATGCATCCCAGGGTTCGTAAGATGGCCATGTCTATGAAAATGTGTGCTGTGGAAATTTTCACTAAGTTACACTGTTATTTATGTGATAATATTGATCACTGTTTTCGATTTGTCAGTGGGCCCTTCCACCTCCTGACAGAACTTGCGTACGTACCATGCACTCATTGCAACATGGAATTGGAAACAAAAATGAAATTCAATTAAAAATAGGAGAACAAAAGCTCTAGGGCTATATCTCTGAAGTACCAAGTGCGTAAATGTTTTGTCATTGCCCGGCCGCCATTGATATTGCACTGTGTTTAGATTGCTTGCAATTTTCTGTTGCAAACAACCTTAGCATGATGTATTTTTTAGCAGTGAAGCTGTTCTAGCTAGCCGTGAAATGACCTTGCTTAACAAGAAACTCTCCTCATGTCGCCCAGGAACCAGCCATGCCACAGCTGGCGCAACACCTGCTCGACATCATGTAGCTGTGCATGTTTAATATGCTATATAAGTTTAGCCTGGTCATCGATAGCATATGATAGCTGATCATGCTAATTGACAATTGATCAATAATCTTTAAATCTTTGAAAATGCCGAGAATGTCATTGCAGTTCCTAAATTAGCCCTAGAGCATGTATATACAGTCAAACCCGCTTATAACGAACTTGAAGGTACTGCGATAAGGGGTCATTATATCAGTAGTTCTTTGCATGTGGACTTGCCCTTTAAAACGTGTGAAAATGAACGACCAGGTCGTTTTCTTTTTCCCTTCAGTTTTATTGCAATGTGTTAAGAACCCCCCTGATGAAAAGCTCAGCCTTTCCACCTGGTGAAGCGACGCCCGCTGCATGCTTACGAGTGGACTAAATGGTCTTTGCAACGAATCGTATCTGCCACATCCGGGAGCGCGCGACACACACACACACACACACACACACACACACACACACACACACACACACACACACACACACACACACACACACACACACACACACACACACACACACACACACACACACACACACACACACACACACACACACACACACACACACACACACACACACACACACACACACACACACACACACACACACACACACACACACACACACACACACACACACACACACACACACACACACACACACACACACACACACACACACACACACACACACACACACACACACACACACACACACACACACACACACACACACACACACACACAGGTTTTTGAAACACTACACGCTGTAATATCTTATGCCAGGCTGAGCGCGTGACCCTTTGTGCAGCGCGCACTCGTCTTTTCTGATTGTGTAAAGGCTGAAGCTGCGATAGCAACGCTTGAGCAGCAGTGCGGGTGAAGTGGCGCATTGAACATTTATGGCTTCTTGCGCACGCTTCGACACGCAGGCTGCCAGTCCCGGTGCGTGTTTTGTTTTTCAACGAAGCAAGCCCACATATTGACTGTGTGTAAACATTCAGTACGAAACTGAAACCACGCTGGCCGTGTTGGCGCAGGAACATCGCTGTTGTAAAATTGTGGTAGATCACCGTCGAAGCACGAAGTGAGTTCGTATTGGTCCGTCTCATTCTTGCCTATGGCGTGTGTGCGCCGTGTCTGAACCGAACTATATAGAAATGGGGATGTGCTGGTTTTATTATCAAGCTCTAATCCAGGACGTTGAAAATAGCTGCATCGCATCTTTGCGTGCCTGAAGCCTGTGACGTGAGCATCGCAGACAGGCTGGATATTGACTGGGATAAGTTTCCACGGGCATATACAGGAAAATAATCGGACCTCTTAGACAAGCTTGCAGTCTTTGTGAATAAACTTCGCATTATCAAAATTTCAAGGTAACAACACTTCACTGACGCAATCGAGGCGAGCCATGTGCGAGCACGCACCACTCTCTTGCTTTGAGGGCCAGAGGCATCTTTTTCTCTTTGTATGCACCATATTCTTATCGCAGTCGCATCTGAAATGTTCATTGTAAACGTAGGTCGCTTAGAAAAGTGTTTGCTATATCTGGACGCAGTTTCAGTGGCCAAATTCTAACCAAAGCTCATAAGACATCCCAGTCGGATACACCCAGACCATAATTTGGGTGCCAGACATAAGGGTATCACCGGGAACCTATTTGCGGACAAGGCGGCTCGAGGGTTCACAAATAACCGAGCCTCCACGGACACTGCAATAGAGGACCCGACGCCCTTAGGCCCTAATTGTGCAACAATTCTGCAGTATTACAGAGATAACAGAAAAATGTATCCAGCACCACATAAGAATCTCACAGCAATGCAGTCTACGGCGCAACGCAGACTCCAGACAAATACATACACCAACTTACACAGGCTACATACATTTCACCTCGCAGCATACAGAGATATATGTCCGTGGTGCGGGTCCACACAGGCTGTTTCACATTACGTGGAAGTGTACACTACACAATGAAGAACACCACATGAACAACACGGAGGAACATTGGGAGGTACTGCTGTCCAGCTCGGTCTTTGCGGATCAGCTTTGGCTGGTCTAAAGGGCAGAGATGATGGCATGGGCCAGCAGAGCCCTGGAATAGCGGTCCTGACCATTTGCGATGCCTTGCCTTTAGGGGCAACAGTTTTTTTCTATATTATATAACAAAGTTTTGTTCTCTCTCTCTCTCTCTCTCAATGGGCGGCATAGGAAAATCATCAGTGCACTGAAATATGGTTGTTATAACTTATAGATTGTTATATCTGGGATCGTTATAAGTGGTTTAGACTGTATATCATGCAGTAGCTAAGTGATGGCTTATTGATAGCCAATTGATAGGTAATTGTCAATCGATGGCTAATCGATAATCGATCAATGATCGATAAAACTTTGAAAATGACGGGAATGCCTGAATGGTGCATAGGTCAGCCATGGAGCATGTTGACAGTATGTGATAGCGATCGGTAGCCAATTGATAGCTAAGGAACAATCAATTATTAATAAATCTTGGAAAATGCCTGGAATATAATAGGGGTGCCTAGGTTAGCTCTGGAGCATGTCGATACCATCTGATAGCTGATTGATAATTGATCAGTGATCGATAAAACGTCTTGGTGTTTCATCTAGGTTGAATTTTGGTTGACTATGCTTTCACGTGGTTGCTGCGCGTGAGGATTGACTAGCTTTGATGTGCCTTAAGTGTTGCACGACGTTGTGTAAAGTTCCACTGTCTTTTTCCCCATTTTTTAGTGTTTAAGGTTATCACATTAAGTAAATAGCACTGAACGGGTCAAAGATAGTTTGCTGCGTCAAAATGCTTCATTGCTGTGAATTGTTTAAATGTTTTATTTCTGCAAAGTGGAACTGAACTGGAGCAAAACGGTATGCCTTGAACACAAACCTGTACCCGTATTTTCTCCATTAAAAAATTCTGGTTATAGCAGAATGAGATAAAACAAAATCAATATAACCAAGTAAATGAAATTCTCCTTGGTATTCTCATAGAGGCACATGATGTAAAATTGACTTTGAGTGAACATAGCGAACTAAAATAGCCTCACCGAAAATTTCTATGCTTTTGCCTCAACTATATCACCTTCTGCTGTGTTTGGTATGCTAGTTCAAAACATCTGCGTTCTGATAAAACTGCTGCGCATAGCTGCGTGCAAGCCGCAGCAGTGTGAATGACCGTTTGCTCACACTTCTCCTTCCTCTGTGCTATCACAGTTGCTCCCTTACCCTTGCCTTTTGCTTTCACTCACTGCAATGTCCTGCACAGGCCCGCACAGTTAAGTGTAGTTGGACAATGGCCTCGGTGCTTCCATCATCTTGATGTTGAAGCATAGCCTCCAAGATTGGGCTGTAGCAGTCATGGAGGTCATGCCTAACTGCACAGTGGAACGCCTACCAGTACATAGAAAGGCGATGGTGAGCTGTTGATTGCTTGTAGTGATGACAAATAACTAGTCCATCGACTTCTCTTAGTAACGCTCTTGCGGTTAGGCATGACCTTGGTGGTCACGAGCCGTCAAAGCTGAGCCAATGCAGGGTTGTTCATAGACCTGTGCATTGTGTGCATCTTATTGGTATGGATTGGCAGTGAACACTGTTCGCTGCGTAGTTTGCTGTGTGCTGCTTGTTCACGATGGATATTTTTTCACTTTAACTGCTTGAGAGCAGTAGTTTTTCTGGGGCATGGCAGTGTACGATGGATATTTTTTCACTTTAACTGCTTGAGAGCAGTAGTTTTTCTGGGGCATGGCAGTGTTGATGAGCCATGTACAATATGGAAGAGAAATTATTGCATCGGAACAGAATGCAGCTACCATAAAGGCTGTCGCACTAGGTGCCAAGTTGTGCGGCACTGATGCCATTGACTTTTTATTTAGGGCTTTGACAAAATTTCACTGCATACGTGCCTGTTTGACATTACCGTGGGCTGCAACACTGTCTTCTTTGTGGGTTTAAGTATTTGCACACAAAGGTCGGAAATTGCATTTGAGGGTGGATTTAACAAAATAATGGATATAACGAAATAGAGAAAGGCACTAGCATTAAATCGGTCAAAAAGAAACTTAGGACAAAACGAAATGCATGCGCTAAAAGATAAACAAGGTAACATTATCAACAATTTCAACAAAATAGTAAAGGTAGCAGAAAATTTCTACTCTGAACTGTACAGCTCTCAGACCATACAACCTTGATAGAAATAGAATCAGAGGAGGACACTGAAATTCCTCGTATAACCGCTGACGAAGTAAAAAAAGCTGTCAAAGGCATGTCCCGCGGTAAAGCAGCTGGTGAAGATGGTATAACAGCAGACTTGATCAAAGACGGAGGAGATATTGTACTTGAAAAACTTGCATCGCTCCTCAAGAAATGTATCAAGACATGCAGTGTACCGCGCAGTTGGAAAAATGCTAATATAATCCTAATCCATAAGAAAGGTGACTTAAAGGAGTTAAAAAATTACAGACCAATTAGCCTACTCCCAGTAATATACAAGCTATTTATGAAAATAATTTCTACAAGGATAAGAGAAACACTCGTCTTCAACCAACCGAGATAACAAGCTGGTTTTAGGAAACGTTACCTGACAGTGGACCACAGCCACGTTATCAACCTCGTAATTGAGAAGTACGCGGAATGTAACAAACCTCTTATATGGTGTTTATCGACTACGAGAAAGCATTTGACTCCATAGAAGTACAAGCAGTTCTAGAAGTTCTACGTCGACAAGGGGTACCTGGCGTATACGTGAAAACCATAAACAACATATACAAAGATTGCACAGCCACACTACTCCTACATGAGAGAAGCAGAGAAATCGCGATTGGGAGAGGTGTGAGACAGGGAGATACAATATCCCCAATGCTATTCAGTGCATGTTTAGAAGTCTTTAAAGGGGCACTGACACGAAAATTTTTGCCTGCTGTTTTTTCGCTGCAATACGTAGCTGGGGACCTGTTAGCCATAACACGGCACATCATTTGCTGCAGCGCGTGTCAGATAATTATTTACGGCCTGTTTATTACCCACTAGTTTCAGTTTTGGTTTTGGAGAGCTCAAAAAACGACAAGGCGCCAGGTGCAACTGGCGCCATCTAGCGCTCGCAATGGAGTAAACGAGTTCGACCACGTGAGCACACACAACTGTGACGCACTTCCGCACGACAACCGCCGCGTGCTCGTTTTCTTTCGCCTGTCGCACATCCTGCGCGTTGTTGTCGCTGTTGCTCTCATCGTTCTTGGGTGGCAACTATTTTCTTGAGGCTCGGCTGCCGTGGTGATGTCACGGAAGTTGGGGGTCCCCTTCAGGTCACCTTTGCTGTTCTTGATGCCGTGATGTACGGCGTCTGGCGCTTGATTGCGCATGCGAACTTCAATATTCATTTTAATTACCTTCGGAGCTGTGTTCGCCATTGAGGTTTCGTAGATGACATCTGTATGTCCACGAAAATCGATCCCGCAGGCTACCTTAGCAGCGAAATTTTGGTGTCAGTGCCCCTTTAAACGTGTAGACTGGGAAGAAAAGGAAATTTGAATAGACGGAGAATATCTAAGCAATTTAAGATTTGCACACGACATTGTGCTCTTTAGCAATGAGTGAGATGAACTACAAGCCATGATTGATGACCTAAACAGGGAAAGTATTAAAATTGGAGTAAAATGAATAGGCAGAAGACCAAAGTTATGCTCAATAGCCTAGCTAAGGAACAGGAATTTAAAATCAACAATGAACCCTCACAATGTGTAAACGAATACGTATACCTGGGGCAGTTGATAACAGGAACTCCTACCCACGAAAAAGAAATTCTCCGTAGAATAAGGATGGGCTGGAGCGCATTCGGAAGGAATTACGAAATCATGACTGGAAACTTACCGCTCTCACTAAAGCGAAAAGTATTCAATCACTGCATTCTCCCAGTACTAATGTACGGTGCAGAAACGTGGAGGATAACGAAAAAACTAGAGAAAGAAGTGGACCTTGGCAGGACATGTCATGAAGGAGGAAAGATAACAGATGGACAGTAAGAGTGACGGAATGGATACCAAGAGAGGGAAAACGCAACAGAGGCAGGCAAAAGGTTAGATGAAGCGATGAAATTAAAAAGTTTGTGGGCATAAAGGGGAACCAACTCGCTCAGGATAGGGTGGATTGGAAATCGTTGGGAGAAGCCTTTGTCCTGCAGTGGACCTAAACAGGCTGATGATGATGATGATGAACGAGTTTGAGTCACTTTTTGACTCTGAGTATACATACGTCTAGTTTGTGCATGGGAATGAAGGTAAACAAGCAGCACTGAGCTGGCACAGCTGTGCTTGCGACCAACAGCTGACTAGAAACTCTATTCTGTGCGCATGAACTTGAAAATTGAAATCCAGATCACTGCTCCTCTGAGCTACTCCCACTGATAGTAAACATCATTTTTAGCATAGATTATGAGCGTAAATTTGCAGATCACAGACACTTCTGTCTTTTATGCTGGAACTTTGAAACCACATCACGTGCTTTACTCTGTGCATATTTTTGCACTCAGCAGTTTAGCAACGGCAGTGTCGTTAAATTAGACCTGGAATTTCTTAGCTCCCACAGTAAAAGCTCTACGGACCAGAGCATGCCGACAGAGACTAGGAAATAGATGGTGACCAGAACAAATCTGTAATCTGTAATACAGAAGCGTAGCCATTGTATTCAGATTCCTTTATTCTGGAGACCATCAGGAAACATGTAGAAGAGCTTAAAAAGTTTGTATTAAAGAGAAATAAGGGAACTTTATATAAGGTTATCAGCTGAATGTTATTAAAAGAAAATGCCTATTAATATGGCGGTAACGTATCTGCAATATTTGCTATATAAAGACTTCCCCGTGTTACATTTTCAGCGGTTGCTACTACAAATGCAGAACTTGCTGCCATGGTGGCTAACTACAGTTTAATCTGCCAGTTTTGGTCCTCTGTCTATCTTTATAGGGTTAAACAAGGTGAAGAATTTACAAGAGGAGCTTTTGGTATCCCGAATTAAAGAGTATATGCTTGTTCAAATAGTACAGCAAGTCGTGTTTCCAGATGATTGTTCTGTAACAATTCCTTTGGTCTGTGTCGTGCTGTAGCTACCATGTTGATATATTCAGTTGCCCTGTGTGCCATCACTGTGATTAGTGTTGCAGTACTGTGATATAACCAAAAATCGGATACCAATGCATTACCACAGTGTGTGCTCCAAATTTACCAGCTTTCTATAGAAAATTTGATTTAATATGCACAATTTGCTGTTATGACCCCTTCGAAATTTTAAAGGTTGCTTGATGTTACATTGAAGCGATTTTTATTAGTATAAAAATGGAGACTGGGGGCGAAGTAAGTGTCTTCAAGTTTGGCCATAACTGACTTGCGATTACAGAAGCACCCTACAATTTATGCTGCCAGTCTCAAATTTTTTGAACGTTTAGGTTTGCACAATTCTAGCATGGAGTTCTTTGGCCGTAAGTGACTCTTATGCCATGAGGCTCCTCCACCACAACTGTGTATTCCCAGCTAGCTGTGTTTGCCATACTTTATGCATTGTTCTCTGTTAATTTAATCACTTGTCTCATTGAACAACTGTGTGATGCTACTGCCTCCATTTGTGAGAGTTGTGATTACATCACTTGAAGCCTTATCTTGTTAAGGAATAATGCTGGGCTGTTTGGTTCATCGTAATAGCATATGGCGGCACAGTTGTTCAGTGTTTGTGCATGTCTTCCATGTTTTTTGTGTTTTCCTTTCACCTGATGTGATGTGCCATATGCTCTTACTGTAATGAATAATGCTACATGAGAAGTTCACATTAAAGTGTGAAGATGCTTCAGGAATGCACACTTAAAAAAGAGTAACTATGAAGCAGCACACGTAAGTATGCCCTGTATGTAGTACAGCACATTATAAGCATTTAAGACCTTTCCGTTGTGTTAATTGTGCTTAGTTGAAAGCAGGTCACGAATGCATTTTTTGAAAGATTGCACTCTTTCAGAGTGAACACTTTCCCTTTCTGGGCCACAACAATGGTAGCAGGAGCCCATGTCCTGCCGCATCAAGCTCTACGGGACCTGTTGGTGCGTACATGTTGTGATAATTGTCTAAAGGAAATAAGGAAATGTGTTCTTATTGTTAAAAGTTGGCATATTGGAGGGGAAGACAGACTTAAACCAACTACATGTGTGCGTCGGGGACTTGCCAAGCTGCTATACCCCACTGATGATTTTATGTACAGCGCAGTCCACTTGTGATATCACATAAAACAATAGGTCAATTATAATAATAAGTTCACTCAAGCCTGTCACCTAATGCCTTGAGGCTATGAGAAGGAAAAACCATATAACGATATGTTTATGACCGCACATTGGATATAACAATTGCACTTTTGCTTTTCGGACACCATTTTTTTATGCCGACGACATTTCTGGAATTCGCTGTTGCTTTGAACAAATTACATCGCAAGGGAGCACTGACTATGTCCTGACTTTTTTTCGGAGTAACTAGGTTAGCGGCTACTTCTGTTTGCTCTTTAATCCACACCACTGTCGTCTTGTCTCATAATCGCCTTGCATTTTTCATTCTGGTACCAGCTGCGCAGTCTGCTGATTTCTGTTCAGGCATCTAGTTTTTGCTTTATTGTGGGTATTCTAGAGAACAGCAGTAAGCTGATGACTGTGATCTGGTTACGTCTTCTGTCTGCATGACAATCCATTCTTATTGTGTAAATTTTCTTTTTGTGATCAGAGCTCTGTGTCAGTATTTGTCAAAAGTAATGTGTTCCAAAACTGGGTTCTAGTGAACCCAGAGGTTTTGTTCTGGAAGCAACCAGAATGAATCTAAGCACATCCTTGTTTTCCCATTGCTCACGCCATCAATTTACAGCTTCACTTCTTCACTTAAAGAATAAATTTTGCATTGAATTTTGGATTTAACAGAGCCCTCTCTTATACAGCAGATGTGCACTTAAATTGTCTAGACATAACGAGGGAACTATGCAGCAACAGCTGCAGCAGCAGCCTGTAAGACTCGGTCATTATAGGCCCACAAGGGCCACAATGAGCACTTTGAATTCGTATAGTGGACGCAGTTTGTAAAACTTGAGCAGGAATTGCTTTTTAAGGTCTGGAAGATGAGAACCACTTCCAAATTTAACAGAGCCTTCCTGGTCAATTATTGTCACTGAATGATAATTTTGGCTGCTTAACTTTACATTGTAATAGAAGTGCATACATTATTTGTGACTAAGACCTATTGGTCTTGTCATAACTGGTTTACTACAGCACATAATTGGTTTCAGTGAAAGTGTGCGCCAAGCATATTGATGTGCTTCAGGGGCACCACTGTATGATAGGAAGTGCACCCATATCAGCTCATTGAAAGCTATTTTCAAGCAGGAGTTACTCGCGGCATTTGTTTACAAAAAATAAAATAGAATTTCCTGTATCTAACACTTTGTTCACGCTTTGTAACCCCACTCCTGCCATAATGCATTTCTGCGCTGCAGTATGTACAAACAAACAAACAAACAAACAAACAAACAAATAAATAAATAAAGTCTGTCTTATGGCATATAATGCCTGGAGTGGTAGCCAAATGGTGGGCTTGCACTGCATTATGGTGGGCACAGTGCCATGTAAAAGAAAACCTTTGTCAGTTAATTGCGAGTTTCTCAACAAGAGCATTTGTCTCCAACACCAAAGGTAGCATGTAAAAGTGTAAATACTGGGAGATACTCACAAACGGCAGTGGTGGTGCGACTGGTGCTACATTGGTTTTGCATGCCCTGAGAATATAGGGCTTCGCTTTCCCCACCAACCTTCTCCCAAGACATGCCGACTCAGCACTTGCAGTGCCTAGTCATTGTGTAGGAAGCTTCTCTTGTATAAGTGGAACGAGAGATAGCGTATTTATTTATTTATACAGTCGACTCTCGCTACAACGAAATTGACGGTGCGCGGGAAAATTTTCCTTGAAGCGAAAATTTCGGTGTAGTGAAATCGAAAAAATATAACTCACCTGAGTTCGTAGAGCAATGAAACTTTTATGCCTCAATCTTGCGCGCGGCATGCGGCGTCACGGCGATAGTCAGAAGGGTTCAGAAACCGCGAGTACTGAAACCATACTTGTCAAGTTTAGAGAAACACAATCCCGGAGATTTACGCATTTACTCGATTCTACTGCGCCCTCGATTGTAACGCGCACGCGTTTCCCGGGACCAAGAAAAAGTGAAACATCGATTGTAACACGCACCCTCAAAAAAAAAAAAAGAAAAAATCCACGCATATCCACGGAGTGAATGATGATGCGTGGGTGAAGCTCCGGATGTTCATCGTAGATCGTGCCAAGTTCCTTCCGGATTAATTTAGTTAACGCGCAAGCTACGAATTCTTATGGTTCAACTACGCACAAGCGAAATCTCCCACCGGCACTTCATTGCAAGTCAAGATCCAGTGCCTGTATATATATATGGGTGGCCGGTGAACGGTTCTCCTGCGCGAGCAGTCGGTGTTTTTCAATCAAGAAACTCGCTAGAAGAAGCTGCCTGCGTCAACGTTTTCTCTCGTGGGTTTCCTCTCGCGTGGCTACGACGGACAACTACGGCAGACAAGCCTACGCCTTAAGGAGCTTCGCCCCTAAAAAGTCATTAGTAATCAACCTTCTCACATTCATAAAAAAGGAGCCAGGCCTGCGCGGAATCGCAGGACAGTGACAGCGTAAGCTGAAGGAGCGACCTTCCTAGAGGCCATTGTAAACGCGTGGGGAAACTAGTGCAAGTACAGGCGGTGGGTATCCCCTGCGCCATAACTCTGCGGTTTGGGCTCCTCTCTGCACAGTGGTCTGCTGTGCCCGACGTCGCCCTACTGCAGCCGCGCGTGTAACTCTGCGATTCACTTCTTCAGCAGCGGTCCGCATCTTGCGAGGAGGCGCCATCAGGTATATCGAAGAGCCATGTCAGGTTGCTGTCGGGGCTGCGCACGTCTCCTGTCGCGCGATGCATGGAGCGATACGACATAACTGCTTCACGAGGCAGCGCTTCGTAAAAACACATTGCGAAGGCTATGCGGAGGAAATCAGCGCCAATAGATGGCAGCAGTTGTCCTGTTCTTCACGAGGAGCGATATTGGTTACGGACACGGGCGGACACCGGCGGCGGCGGCGGACAACTATGGCGCCGTTGTTGTGATCTCATAACAGCTTACGCTGTAAAACAAATGTCGTACACGTGTAATGAACGCACTCGCATAATAAACAGATCGTCGACTTTGGACCCCTGCAGTCCCTCGAACGGCCGTGCTGTGGCTTTACCGCTTCACTTGATCCGCGTCGTCTCGAAGACGTTAGGCGCGCCGATTCATAACTCCTGCGTCCCGACAACACTGCTGCACGTTGCCGGGCCTATCCGCATGCCAGCGGCGGTAATATCATTTACTCGCAGTGCTGCATTCCTCCGTGCACGCTGTCGCAGTTCCCTCAGGCTTGCTGCCGCGTGCTGCGCAGGGGCGTGGTCTCAGAGATTGCCGCGATGCAATCTCGGACGTCATGCAGCGCACACGGCTGAGAGGCTCAGGCTCAGCACAGATATGAGGGAGAAATGCGATGATGAGCCGTTTTGCGTGCGGTGATGAGAAGCATCTTTTCCCCTGGTATGGCCACCCGCGAATGCTACCGAAAGCTGCTGCGGCTGGGCTGGCTGGGCGTCTCAGAGATCGCATCGGCGACGTAGTGACTTTGATTGGCCGCAAGACGGCCAAGCTGGCACGGTATCGTCAGTCTACGCATCGTGCGCAGGCCTACGCATCATGTGCGGCGACATAGGAACTACAGAAACTATGCGTGCCAAAGACCTCCGCGTCGCTAGTTCGTTTTTCGCAGGTGACCGTTCGACAGTGCCCGAAGCACGTAGGATGCGGCCATATTGATGCCGACGGCGATATGGTAACGTTGCCGTTCGTTTGCACTCGATTCTAACACGCGTACGATTTTTAGACGCGTTTTATCGGAAAAACAGGTGCGCGTTAGATTCGAGTAAATACGGTACTTAACTGGGGGGGGGGGGGGGTGCTTGGACCATAAAAAAATAAAGTTGTCGACCCTGGTGGAGGAGTTATTGCAATGATATGGACACTGTTAGCGGGACGCGCGCTAACGGTGGGGACGAACGCGGCTGAGGCAGAGATGAAACGACCCGGCCGTCTCCGCCGAACGAACTGAACAATGCGATAACACCGCACCGCGCGTGTGAGGGCTGCCGTCGCTTGCTTCTCAAGCAGAGAGGAAACGCCCAGCCCTTCTTTCGTCGGGCGAAGGACCAAAAGGGGCGCCGGTGGGAGTGGGGCGGTCGCGCGCGCTATCTCGACGGGCATCGGTAGACGGCATCAGTCGACATCGGTAATCAACCACGCAATCAACAGCGGCCGTTTCTGTTGGTGCCAACGCGCAATTTCGACTTTGTAGATGCATTTTTATCTTCTGAAATGCACCAAAATCTTTCGGATTGTGCTTACTGCATGGCAAATTAATTTTCGAGACTGGAATTGCATCGTCAAATTTCGTTGAAGCAAAACGGCACAAAGAATGTGTTCGTTGTGGCGAGCATATTTATGCATTGACCCTTATGGACTGCTGACAGGGATTTGAGAATTTTTCGTTGTACCGGAAATTTCGTTGAAGCGGCGTTCGTTGCAGCGAGAGTCGGCTGTATTACCTTACAGGCTTCGAGGAACATTCGGTAGGGGAGTTACAGAAAACGATACTAAATAAGGCATAAGGGGACGTCATAATAGAATATGGTATATTGGAAGGGAAATAAAAGACTGGAAACACAGAAAGAAAAACATAACATAAAGTTGAGCGAACACATAAAGTTGCAATTGTTCACGAAATTTGACATCTTTTAGTGAAACAATATCACCTGGAAGGTTAATTCCTAAAGTGGTGGTGTGTGGCAGAGCAGAATTGTTAAATGTGTACGTCAAAAAAGACACCTGAAACTACAATGATTATTAAGGTGACTAGATATGCTTGAAGGAATTTTCAAGCGACAGATGGCTGGAGCGCGAGTTATATTAGTACAGTTAAACCTCAATATAACGATGTAGGTAAAATCAGCAAATTACTTCATTATATTGAAACTTTGTTAGACCAGAATTTGTGCTGGCAAAGTATAGTTGTGAAACGATTATTTTTTACATGGAAATGCTGCAAGAATGTTTGAATAATAGAGCTGTAAAAAAATATGGCTTCAATGACGTTTACATGTGAAACTGAGATCTGGCCACCACGCCTTAATAATGTGTCGTTGGAACCCACGCCACCGCGGCCGTACGTCACACATAAAGATAAAGAAATGCAGGTGCAATGCACTGTGGCAGTAAGTGATAAGCGAGGCTATTGTGCTCGTTTTGCTTGGTCGTTTCCTAGATTGAGGACAATGCCGATGTTATGCTTACCGAACAGCTACCTATCAGCTATACTCCGTTTCATACATCAGGTGCAACGCTGTCAAAGCTAGTGCTCTTGTTTATGTGGTGTACTTCCGCGACCAAAAAGTAGTGTGTTGCTTGTGGTGAGCAAAAAAACAATAAATGCCTTGCTGGCAGCCTTAAAGGGGCACTGACACGAAAATTTTTGTCTGCTGTTTTTTCGCTGCAATACGTAGCTGGGGACCTGTTAGCCGTAACACGGCACATCATTTGCTCCAACACGTGTCAGATAATTATTTACGGCCTCTTTATTACCCACTAGTTTCAGTTTTGGTTTGGGAGAGCTCAAAAAACGACAAGGCGCCCGGTGCAACTGGCGCCATCTAGCGCTCGCAATGGAGTAAACGAGTTCGACCGCGTGAGCACACATAACTGTGACGCACTTCCGCACGACAGCCGCCGCGTGCTCGTTTTCTTTCGCCTGTTGCACGTCCTGCGCGTTGTTGTCGCTGTTGCTGTCATCGTTGTTAGGTGACCGTTGTTGGGTGGCAACTATTTTCTTGAGGTCTGGCGTCGCCGGTAGTCTACTAACACAGCAATGGCGGCTATAACGTCATCATTGCTAGCTGCACTGTCGGAGCTCGGCTGCCGTGGTGACGTCGCGGAAGTTGGGGGTCCCCTTCAGGTCACCTTTGCTGTTGTCGATGTCACGATGTACGGCGTCTAGCGCTCGATTGCGCATGCGAACTTCAATATTCATTTAAATTACCTTCGGAGCTGTGTTCACCATTGAGATTTGGTAGATGACATCTGTATATCCACGAAAATCGATCCCGCAGGCTATCTTAGCAGCAAAATTTTGGTGTCAGTGCCCCTTTAAATCATAATACATTTCTCATCAGCATGACAGAACACACTGGTATTTTTGGGAAACAATTGAAATATGCGAGTTTGAATTTGATGTTTGTCGTTTGTTTGTTTTAGCGATACGCCTCTCCTTTTCTTTTTCTTTATGGACTACTTGTGTAGCCTTCACAGCCTTGTACCTGATGTATGAAACAGAGTGTAAGTGCGATGAATGCACAACATATTAAACCGCAGGCACGCTACAGAAACAAAGTCGTAAAGAGTTGTAGCTGCAGAAACGGAGTCGTAGCTGCATGGCGGGTAACCATGAGCAGCTTAAAAAAAAAAGAAAAAAAAGAAAAAAGTGATGGCAGGTTACTTTGACTGCGTTGCAGCAGTGCACTCAGCAAAAAAAAAACTATTCGCTGTAAAAGTGCCCATTAGTCCTGATGGCTTGCACTGGGAATATATGCTATTCATCATGAAGTCTTAAAGAAAAAGCTTTCATGTTAGAAGCAGCAGTAATCTAGCTTTATGATATTCCAGAAATAAGCAGGGACGCTGTTTCTTTTGCTGATCATGATCACTTGCAGAATATGAGCCTTGTCGGCGACATCCGTATGATTGCGATCTCTTGGAAGATAAGTGAGAGCCTTCCGCGGGTTTATAGTAGGACACAGCTTTAAAAAACAGCAGTTGGCAACAAGGCCTTATGACCGCACGTAAGAGTGTTACTCTGCCAGACAATCACAGAAGCAAACAAAATCGTTATCGTGCAACCTTTCCAAAATGGCGCTGTGTTTAGGCCTTCGGTACTTGTGGAGTGTCTGCTGTTCTTGAGTCCCCCTGTAGGTGTAAAGCATGAGGTGCTCCAGAAGCATGGCCAAAGATATCTGGTGTCTTAGCGTTGCCATCTGCAAAAACACCATGGTAAAGTTTATTTTGCTTGTAAGCCCGCTTTACGCATGAAACTTCACTGATCTTTGTTGAAAAGCTTGGGTGGAAGCGCTTGTAGCGCGCCGGATTTTTGCATTGCAGATGTGTGATTTCAGCTCGATAAAGAATTACTCTTTTCATGTCCCACGTAAATAAACAAATGAAGACATAAAAATTTATGTGCCTGATCCATTATTGTTGCCACCCTAGCTTTATTTTGGTAACATGGAAAGTTGGAAGAAGGAACTATTTGTAACTTGACGGAGGTACAGTGGCTGGTGTTTATAAGGGTGTGGGAGGGGCTTCACTGTAGACTTTGAGTTGTATCCTACTGTAGTAGTGCTTATAAGGCTACAAGTGCTTGTCATTTGACACTCGGCGATAACACCACCAGCAGATTGGCCGCTGACACGCTATGCAGGTGTGCAACCATGCTGCGTGTGGAGTGTACAAGGTGTGTTATACATTGAGTGGCCCTGGCAACACTATGCGCGATGCGGTACGCTGTTCGCATGCACCCCGTCTTCCCCGCTGTGTTGGCAAGGAGGTACGCATCCGACTGCAGCATGTCAGTGGACACTGTGCGCATTTTGAAAAATGCACTCGCAAAAGCCATGTGAAATGCCTATTTTACCGCTGGCACAGCAGAAGCTTAATTTTATCAGCCCGGTCTTCGTCTGCAGCAGCAGTGAAACTGTTCTATTGTAATCGCAGATAAACTTGCTTCGTTATGTAGGGGTAAAAAACGCATGGTGTTCTGTGGACATCACGTAAAAATCAAATACTTCCTCGCATAAAGAATTTTGTGATATTGAAGTTCATTATATTGAACTTTAACTGTAAGCTGAGACCACTTATAACGTAACTGCTTGTAGTGCAGGACCAGCTATAATGCGTTTTTTTATGACCCATGCTTAACCTCCCATAGAACTTAATGTATATGCATACCGTTTATTGTGCAGCTCCGTGAGATGAAAGACCGGTTATAATGCGGCTGCCGGGAAATCCGCGGACATTTGAGGTATCGAGCAGGCTTCACAATGGAAGTGCGTCGCCCAAAAACAGTGCAACGAATTGCCATGAAGGAGGAAAAAGCACGGAACGAATGAACAAGGAGCACAGGGAAAAAAAAAAAAAAAAGCCACAGCAGCAGCGCGTCGCGGGCGTGCCGTGTGAAGATAAGATTGATAGGATTGCTAAGGTGACGGAGAATGCTGCTGCGGCCATTTGTCAGCTCCGAACATGCGCTCCGCGCGGAAAGTGCACCTATGATTGCATGATGCCCACTTTACCGCTGTTTGTCTCCGGTTCTCTCTCTCTCTCTTTTTTTTTTTAATCATTTCACGTGCACTGTCCTTGAATCACCCTGCGAGTGCGATTTCTTGTGCACAAGATCCCTGTGTTGTCAAGGGCAAGCTTCTCGTGCAGCGCGCTGCCCGCGGCCCCACAAACTAGGCCTAACGAGTGCTACCTTTTCGGTGCTGGCTGCAGATAGGGTGCCACGGCCAACTGTGGTTCATGGCAGCTGCATTTAAAACGCAACAAATCATTTCAACAACGGAAGCGGGGGGCATGGATGGCAGGTGCACCACTCGAATGGCAGTCTGCGGTCGCTACACACACGTCAGAGAAAAAAAAAGATAGTGTGCGGTAATCGGTTCCCGTTTCTGCGCAGTCTGGTTTCGTGGGAAGTCCGTATAAACGGTGATGTCACTATAATGTCTTTTCTTTTCTTTTCTTTTTTTTTTTTTTGCACAGCGCGGCCAGACTTAAATCTTTGAAATATCTGGATTTTTTTTTTTTTGTGTAGGTGAAAGCAGTTGCGCCCTTCGAATGCCTAACACACGCCGCTACCTGCTCGACGCTTTTTACACATGTGCAGACTATGAAAATTGTTGGTTATAGTGTGGTTCCGCTTATAGTTCGGGTATTCGCGATTCCGTTGACTTGCGTTATGAGCGGTCTAAGCTGTATTTATGAAACATTTATAGAAGGCAAAAGAGTGCCAGTATTCTAAATTAGTAAGCGAAATGTCAATTTTGGTAATGCTACATTGGCAGCAGGGGGTAACTACGAGTTATAAAGTAGGCAGTACGATTTTGGATGGATTCCAGTTTATCATTAAGATACTTTTGATGAGGAGGCCAGATTGAAGAAGCATATTCCAGTTCAGGATGTATGAACTTTTGGTAGGCGTGTTACCGAATGGTAGATGAATTATTTCAGATGCTGATGTAAAAACCCTAGGGTACGGTTACCCTTAGCGAAGATCTACATGTGAGTACACCAGGCAAGATTAGCACAAAAAGAAATGCTGAGATATTCTTAAATAGAGCCATGGGGAATTTTGGCTGAACAGATTGTGTATGGAAAATGAAGAGGTGATTTCATATGGGTGAAGGAAAGTATGCAGCACTTAGATGTGTTAAGGAGGGATGCGGGTTTATCCTCCTGTCACATGGGCATGCAAAAAGTCTTTTACGTAAGCAGTCTTTTACAAAGTTGAAAGACTTTTTAACGGAGAGGCGCTCCAGTGCAGACACATGGTACCAACAATCTCCTTTTAGTGTTTTCTTTCAAAGACGCTATAGAAAACGTGGTGCTATCATTTAAAAGAGAAGCAATGAAAATAAAACGGATGTTTCTTGATACACAAATTAAAGGTTTATTCCATTGCTTATTTCTTCAAATAACTTAAGAATAACAGATGAAGAAATGCCAGTGTGAAGGTTTGTTGCACTAGTTAGGGAAGCGAACGCCGGGCACTCTTTTTTTGCTTGTGCAAATGGCGCAAGTCCGAGCGTCACCACGTACGTGATGTACCCGATGCGTTCTAGCTGCTCACAAGAGTAGACAAGGAAAGAACCATTAAAAGGTTCATTACACCTTTTGCGGGATATGAAATTTGGTTTTATGATAAGACTAGGTGACAGAAAATAAGCATTCACTTTTTTTTCTTTTTTGCCCACCATTAGAAAATTGCTGGTGCCCACTATTTTGGGGCTAGTCATTTGGAGCCCTAGAAGAGATTGACAAACTCGGTTTATGGAAAAGATCGCTTCTGAAAAAGAGTTCACTCTCTGCCGTGTGTCTGCTGTCAGTTCTACTTTTAGGAAGAAGTTTGCTTGCCTAAAAGACTTATGACGTTTAGGTGCCCGTGTGACTGGGGTAGTAAGTAACGAAAGGTCCTAAAAAATGTCAATCTTTGTATTTCACATTTTCAAAGCATTTATAGTCCAAAGTATGCTCTGTAAAAATATTTCAGAATTCCGTCAAAAAGCGCTAAAAAACAGCTGTGATGGCATGTGATGCCTCTTTTAGAGTAAGCAAGTGGAAAGCTTGCAGCAAAAAGTTACGTGCTTGCAACAAGCACCTCACATCGTCGAAAGCCCCAACTCTGGCGCCACCTCTAGCAAAGTTGGGACTTTCGACGACGGCTGTTGTCTGTACGGCTCATGTGGAACCATGCTCAACAACACCAGCTTCGGGCAAATTGCAAGCTCGCTTGTTGCCACTTGATGCGGCTGGAACAAGCTCATGCGCTGGCAACAACGTGCCCTGGCCAAGCTCATGTGCAGAATGCCTGGATACCGTGTTTTACAACAAGGAAGTGTGTGCTAAGCGTGGAAAATGCACAAAGAGCATCAAATCTTCCTTGGCGGCGATTTTTCAGACATCGCAGAAGTCAGACTTGCTCAACGTCAACATGGTGAGTTATGGTGACAACAACTGCAGCACGGAGTTTATTGTCGACATGCAAGTCCTACAGAAGTGTTTTCTGCTACTGCATATAACAAGTGCGGTCCTGTCAGTCAAATTCTGCAGTGAAGCTTCAACTTGTGTGCTCTGGTTGTGGCTTTGCTGAGCCCCACTTCTCATTGCCGCAAGTTTGCAGTATGCAT
Organism: Hyalomma asiaticum; assembly: GCA_013339685.2. Classification (NCBI taxonomy): domain Eukaryota; kingdom Metazoa; phylum Arthropoda; class Arachnida; order Ixodida; family Ixodidae; genus Hyalomma; species Hyalomma asiaticum. Next base: position 318,298,344 of record CM023481.1, read on the forward strand.
GTCTTTCCAGTACGCATGTTTTGGTCATGCTTGCCTGAACCGATTTTAATAAATCTGGTTTTACTTTGTTCAGAAGGAATAGAGTTGCATTCTAAGGCATTTTTTCTTTTCTTACAGTCTCGGTAGATAAAATGACAAATGTTCTCAAAACCTTGAATGTGACTTTCTCAGCTTGGGTTAAAGGAGTACTGCCACGAAAATTTTCAGTTGGCGTTTTTTTTGCATGAAATGAAAGGCCAAGACCTCCAGAGCCCAGAAAACGTATTGGTAAGCGTGAGCACGCCGTGAAAATTTATTTACAGCATGCCTTTAAAAGCCGGTTTCGGTTTCTACTGTAGCCTGACGTCACGACAAAGTATGTGCATAGTAATGAGCCCTCGTGACGGGTTCCCGCAAAAAATCGTGACGTTTTCGCCTAGTGGTCTCTCGCGTACAGCGCCTACAGCAAGTGCGGGGTCAAAAATGTACAAAACTTTGTATAGTGACCCCGCGACGACAGCAAATACTTTGGCACAGTGCAAGATGCAACGTACGGCACGCACGGTGGGTATCGGCGTGGCTCCGGAGCCTGCGATAAGCTAAGGTGGCCTCCGAGACCTCCGCGGCATTTCAGGGACAAAATGTCGGCACCATAGAGAGCTTGCCTTCCGATTATACGCGGGCACACACAGCGATAGAGGGTAATTCGACTTCGCTCGCTCGCTTCACGGGCATTGTCAACTACGGTGACTGAAAGGCGAAATCATACGACCGAGAATGACGCACGAGCGGCCATTTTGCATGTTTTTGTACCTGACGTTATCACAACTTGCCATACTGCTGCGTGAAGTCACCAAAATTTGTACTGTAGCCTGACGTCGCACTAGTGTCGATGTCAGTAGGCACGCCACGTGAATATTGACTTTGACGTCCAATTAAAATATCTTATCAGCATTTCCTGAGCTTAACATTTGCTCAGAACTGTATACGCATATAGGAGAGTTGTATAGTAGAGTAAACTCAGCTTCGAAATTTGGTGTCAGTACTCCTTTAAGTACCTATGCCTTAGGACATTTTGAGGGAATTTACATGAGCAGATTTAAACATATATGGCATCATTCTTTTCAGTAACAACTGATCTACAGGGTAAGGCTCTTCTTTTTTAAAGCCTTCACACAATTTTAATTATTTTATAGTAAGGTAATTTGATAGTAAACTAAATTTTACCATCCAAGTTTGAAAATTATTTCTGGGTCAATGAAACAGCTGTTTTGACATTTAATTAGCTTTAACCTGTGGGGCAGACCTTTTAGAAGCACAACATAGATCTGGAAAGCAACTTTGTAAATTGTAAGTAACCATAATGCACCGCAACAAGTTGCCCATTTGAAATGTGGAATTTCACCATAACATCATTTCTAAACGAGATGTTTGAAATATGTCTGCAGATTTGAAATCTCCATTCATTGATTCACAAGGATGGTCATTTTCATCCGGGTAGAATAAAAAAAATTTACAATGTTTTGAAGACCCTCATCCCCCATTTAATTTTCATTTGCCAACAGTTGCACCACTGATTAGTTAGGTACCATGGAGTTGGGGCAGCTGTCATAAATAAAAGTATAGATACAAAGTTTGTCGACGTCTCTACCAAATTGAAGCAATTTCCTGTGTGCCTGTGGTCTAGCTAGTGAAAAATCTTCCCTTAATAAAGATCCCAGTATTTTTCAGCTTATGTGCACCGGTGAGAATTGCCTACTTGTCTTTAGCTTAAAGGACCTTTAACACCTGGGGCCCTTAACATGCACTGTCGTCGAAAAGTACATGAGCTGGTAGAATTTCTCCTGCATCGAAATGCAGCCGTGGTGACTGGGATTCGATCCCATGACCTTCGGATCCGCAGTCGTGTGCCATAGCCAGTAGACCACCGTGGCGGGGCAAGTGAACAGCTTAGCTAGCAGCTAAGCTACCATGGCAAGTTAAGAAATTGTGTAAAAGAGAGGAATAATTCTTTATGTATACCATAAAAATCAATGCTAAAACAGTTAACAGTCCAAATGTCTTGCTAATCAACCTGCAGGACAGGGCCCTGGTGCATGGGAGCAAATATAAATGTGCCTGTAATCTGATATATAGTCATAAGCATTCATAATTCAATGACTGTATTGCATTTACACTATTACTGTACATGTTACTAACTGTAAAAGCAGTAGCTCTACAATCTTGGTTGAGCTTGAAACCATAGCAAAGTCTGTTATACAGTAGCTTGGATGTGCTGCAGTGCTTGAATTGATGCAGATGACACCAAAGAGCTAATTGCAGTTTTTCTTGCTACTCTGCAAAATTGGAGTCGAGAAAAAGACTGTCACTGCATTTGTGCTCTGCAGGTGGAGGTCGAGAGCGAGGCATGGACATGCGCTGCCGTTCCACATTCTATACCTCCTTGGGCCGACTGCTTATGGTTGAGTTGGGTGAAGACGAGGAACGCTTCGTGCAGTTCATGCGGCCCTTGACTGCAGCCTTTGAAACCATTGGGGCCACACTGGCCAATGCAGATTCCCCTTTGTTCAATGCTGATGAGGCTAAGGTAATCACACTTTATGTTTTACATGTTTTCTCCTCTTACTGTGAGGGCTTAGAGTCATGATAATTCGCAAGTTTTTAAGGTACTAGTTCAAATGTCATTATGTGGTGAGTCAGTAAGCTAGAGGACATTATTAAAGAGGCCCTACAACACTTTTTCAACATAGCTAGAAAATAGTTCTGCTCAGTTGTGAAGGCTTCTGTGAACATGCAAATCAAATATCGGTGCACTGCATGCATGAAGAAATTCACAGTTTGCTTTCAAATAGAGCTGGAGATCACTCGCTCTTCTTTCAACAAATTGCATTAAATAGGAGCGCTGACTATGTTGTTTGATTTTTTTTTTTGGTCTTGTTAAATATGGCTGCATGCATTTTCTTTGTTGAACTCAAAAATGAACAAAGAAACCGTTACTGACGGTGTTTCTATGGTCATGTAATTGGCCAGTGCTAGTAATGCCTAAGGGTACTCAGTCATTGCTTCTATTGAGGCAACTTGTTGAAAGAAGAGCAGGCAATTTCCAGTTATATTTGAAACCAAATTACCAAGCCCTTGGTGCATGCAATGCAGTAATATTTGACTCGCATATTCACAGGAGCTTCTGGGACTTATTGGCGTAGTTTTCCAACTGTGTTGAGAAAGTGCTGCAGGGCCCCTTGAAGTATCCTACAAACTGATGGCCTGTGCTTAGGCCACACCGAAGGCACATGGGAGACCCTGTCTCGCAGTAGCTTTCCGAGCTTGCTCGGTGGCCCATAGTTGGTTTTGGAGATATGAGCTAATTAGTGTGACTATTCACCGCTCCACCAGATCCCCAGTGGTGGGGGGGGGGGTGGACTTTCTTTCCACTTTAGACTATGTCGCAATCCCCGAGTATATGCTCTATGGTGGCTCTTCTGTTGTCACGCAATTTACATTTTACCTTGGGGTATAATTCAAGAAACATGCTGTTAAAATGTACCACGCTAGTGTTTAATTCCTTTCCATTTATTCCTTAGCTTCATTGTCTGTTGTCTTCATTAGATTGTTTCTAACAAATAAAAAACGGGTCCTTGACCCATTCCCAGGTTCATGTAAGCAATCTTTATGCTTTGATGGGAGTTGTAAGTTCTCATTTTCAGTGTACTAATGAATCAGCCCTTTGATGGGCAGTGGGACGTATTGGTACCACTATTCCTGCACAGTGGTGTTAAAACATGCTTCAACCTCAGCTTATTTAAATTTGTAAAGTGCGCACTTCGTTTTTCAAAATTTCAATATTTGAAAGTCATCCTTTTATGCAATTTACAGCCATTTGGTAAAGAAAATGCGTGGAAAGAACTTAATAAACTGAAAAATGTCCAAGTAATTGGATGGTTAGAAAAAATAAATTTCAGTATTTCTTAAAAATTCACTGTTATTGAACTTGAGAGCTGGCACAAACTTTGTTTGATGCTATGCTGATGGCTTCCTCTTCATGGCTGCTCTATGGCATATGGAAAGATGGAGAAAAAAAATAAAAATAAAAAGCACCTTTTGGTGCACTGTAATGATAGATTTAAATGAGGATTTCGCTTTTGTGGAACTGAACCATTCGTAGTGCACCATCAAACCCTGGGAAAAAAAAAGAAAAAGAAAAAAAAAAGGTGTCTGCTATATAGAGCATTTGAAATTCTGGTCATTAATATGCACTCATCTGACAGGAGTGTTTTATTGCAAGACATTCATGTGGTTTTAAGAAATACTAGCTAGCAGGCCCATGGGTAAACATGAGCAACTCAGAAGCATCTGTCGAGGCTGCTAGTAAAACCACGTTGGCTTTGTCCCTTTATTAAGCACTTTGTGAATAGCTGAAAAGATGATACTGAAAGACAACTCTTTTAGGTACTGATATATGTAGTGCTATCTTAGCACTGCATGCATCGGCCCTGCAAAGCTCACTTTCAGTATGATCTTGTCAAAAGCAACCATTCACAAAGTGGGTGAATAGCTGAATATTGACAGTGGGTCTCAATATTCAGCTATTCACATCTTTCATAGTTCAAATATGGACAGCGTGTGGTCATGCTTCACTGTTAGGGTGCCATTAATTAGCCTTGAAGCAGAAAGTGCTGCTGTTATAGCCTCATGTGGTGTGCATGCACCATGGTTGCCAGCTGTTATACTACATTCCTTCACAACAAAAAGTGCCTTATGGACACACTGTCGGATAGTTAAAAGGTATGTTGAATTAAAAGGTATGTTGTATTTTTTCAATGCCAGTGCAAACGCTCGCTCCTCAATGGGGACCGTCAATCCAGCTTGGTTCAAGGAGTTGTCGTTGTGTGACGCCACTTAGAGAGCGTCGCTGTCGTTGCCTTGGAGACGTGGTAAACGCTGTGTCCCCCTCCTTACAATGCATGTGTCAGATTTCTTCCTTCACATTTCTTCCTTGGTAGCTCTCTCTGCATGCGCTACAAGGCGCTTTTTCTGTTTTCAATACTCTAGACCCACAGCTTTCTGGCATCGAGGCATCCTATGGTAGCTTTATTCGCAATTCACAGTGGACATTGCGCTGATGGCTGCTTATCAGTAAACATATCAAGCGCTGTACGTTGTAACGTTCGTGTTTCCAGGCACCTCTTTGACGAACATCATTTTGCGCGTGTAGATGGTGTGGTTCAAATAGCAGAAAATCTGCCTTCGCTTCAGCAGAAAAACGTTATCGGTTATCACATACGCTATCGGCTATTGCAGGCGCGCCACCAGCGAACGTTGCGTCTTGTCAACACCCAGTGTCACAGCCTAGCATGGCAATCAAGAGGGCTTCAAAGCGCTGCCCCACACATATATGTACAATTTATAAAAAAAAAATACTTCTTCCTACTGCGGCCATGAGGAGCCACCTAGAGGGTACTCTCCCCCCGCCCGACAGTAAAGCAGGCACGAGAGCTAGCCAAAGGGAAAGAGTAAAAAAGAGTTGATGGAGAAGGTGGTGAACAGCTGGATCGGACGCATCCGACAGGCATGGAAAAAAAAAAATAGAGGAGGCGCTGGTTGAAGCAAATGTTCATGTGCTCACTGGCAACCCTCTTAATGTTTGACAACCAATGAAACTTTGGCGTAATCAACGTTCCTTTAGTCTGCAAAAGTCTTGCAATGCTAAATCAAGTCAGAAATAAAATGGTTGACCTTTGTTTTCCTTAATTCTGCTTGCTGAGCACCCAATTTATTCTACAAAATTGGGTGCTGAATTGCCAATTTCTACGTTTTTTACAGCATTTTTTACTCAGTTGAAGTGCAACCACCATTGTAACACAAGATGTGACTTTGTTGTGTCCAAGTTGTCCTTATGTGGACTTCTGCAGCATCAACGCTGTTTACAGTTGTAGGTGCACAGCGGTCTGATCGGCATTGGCAATATGGCCCAATGGCATGTTTGGAGAACAGCACAAGTTGGTCAAAAAGTACTGAAATTTTAGTGATGTCTTCTGGTAACATTGGCTGAATGGAGGTTGTCCGCCGGTCGGAAAAAATCTGTTCCCCTGCATAAACCTCTGCGCCAGCCCACGTGATCATCTGAACTTTCTCTGGGTGCCCTTCTGCTGAGCAACATCATTTGCTTTGAACTGTGTCAGTTCATTAACACTAACCTTCATGAGCTGGTTGCACGGTTCTTCGATGAAATCAAACAACACACTGTTCCAATTTCAATTGCGAGGCCTACAGAAACCTTTTCTTTGTGGCTCACATGTGAAAAGGAGCTCCCGCTTGAGCCACCATCTGCGGATGGCCGACTCATTCACATTGAGTCTTCAGGCAGCAGCTGAATTGCCAATTTCTTCAGCCATCATGATAGCATGCCATCTGATAGCACCTTGTACTGAACATGCCACGTCGTCGCAATCTAAGCTGTAGGGCAGTCAAAAGCGCCGCTAGGCAACCGAAACTACTGACACCACCGCACACAATGATACAAGATCTCTCTCTCTCTCTCTCACACACACACACACACACACACACACAAATCCGGAAGTGAAGCAAATAGTTATTGGCTTCTAGCGGATGCAGATGGTTTTCGGCTGGCACATGTTGCCATCATGGGTTGTGAATGGCCAAATCTGTAGCTGTTTATTAGAATTGGGGGCATTATTGAACCGTTCAGACAACTTGAGTTTTGGTATTCCATGCAGCATAAACGTTGACATCAGGTAGCAGGAAACTCTGAAAAAAATCTTCTAATTGGTACAGTAAATGCATTAGTTATAAGGCTTAATATAAAATTGTCATATCGTAGAGAAAGCTTTATCATATTTACTTGTATAATAAACTTTTTCCTCCAAAACAGAAAAGCAATGTTAGGGGCTGTGTTTAATGGGCTAAAATTTACGAAAGCTTTCTTGGGATCAGCAAAACATATTATTGTGCAAATAAAATGGCGTTGCGGCCCGCGGTGATGCTATACAGTCAATGACCGATATACAGTCAATGAGCGAAAACGTCCGGAAAAGTCGGGCAGTCCAGAAAAACGAATGCATGCAAAAACGCACCAACTTACCGATATTTTTCTTATCAAGGGGGTCAAGGACGAAATACCATACTTCAGAAGCACCAACCCCATGCGGCTGGCAGTTGTGGTGCGCCTGCAGGCCGCAGTGGGATTGCTACTAAGAACTCCCACCATGTGTATGAGGTCGCACGCATTGCGCTGCGGCAAAACGATATTGCTGCTCATTGTAACTCTTCCTGCTGTCAAAGATTACTACAGTAGAACCTCGTTATAACGAACCCGGATATAATGAACTATCGGATATAACAAAGCAATCGCAGTTCCCCTTGAAATTCTTATAGATGAAATTGATATTGGTTAGAAAGAACTAATGGTTATATAGAAGTAATTACCGCTCCCCCGTCAACTTTGTTGTAACGAGGTTTTACTGTAATACGTCGTTTTGACTGCATGGGCGCAGCCAATGCGTACAACGCCCGGGCGGAACTAAATTCTTCTGAACATCGCGGTCATGTTGAGTTCGCAGATGGCGGCTGTCACACGCAAAGTACATGCGCACTGAAAGTGCTGCAGACAAAATAGTGGTCACTATGATCACGAACGCCAGCGACACAGCTTTGAAAGTATGTGCATGGCCAATGCCCAAACGGAGGTTTTACCATTTACACGTCTTAAAAACTGTGGTCGCTACTGGCGCAGTCTCGTCAGGGTGCGCACAGGTCCTTGAAATCCTGGAAAACCCTTGAAATAGAAAATTTCATTTTCAAGGCCTTGATTGTCCTGGAATTTCGTTTCAGTCCTTGAAACCCTGCAATTTCGGGGATTTTCACAGGGCCCGATTGTACTACTCGCAATTCACGGCAGTTGAACGTGTCTGTGACAAACTTCACTGGATATCGCGTACCACGACGTCGTGATCACAGAGTCAAAACACAGTCAAAACGCCTGTACTCGATGGATCAAAGCATGCACGTGCCCGCAGCGCCATTCTTTTTTCTTTTTATCTGGCTTGCTTCGGCTTCGGCTACTGTTGTCCACAATGAGGCTACAATGGGGTACAACACCTTGAGCTGTCCGGAAAAAGAAAGTTTCCTGAATGTGCTTATTGCAGTACAGTTTACTAGTGTTTGAGAAGTTTTCTTGTGGCTTCGCTTTTTGTGGTACCCTTCGTAAACCTGCTAAAGAAAAAAAAAAAAAAACTACAGTGCACCTTCACCAGCCTCAGCATCATCTGCTGGCCACATTGTGTGTTGTATACTTTGCCAGTGTGGTCAGGGCTTGCTCTGATGCCATCAGTGGTGTTTGTTTTTCCACATGTTGGTTGTGTCATCCCCCCCCCCCCCTCTTCCATCTCTTTACGCACGCTGTCTCAAACCGGGTTCCACCCCTCAACTGACCATGTGGGAAGTGAGCGGTGTTTGCTCGTTTCTGTGCCTTTCCCGTTTGGGCGGCATTTTGCCACGTTTTTAGACAATCAAGGCTTTCTCACGGGCGGCTCTTTTCACTAAGTTTTCACCATGCCGGCGAACACTTACGTACATACATGCATACAGCGTTTTAAATCGAAAATAACTGCAACGCTCACTGTATGTGTTGCTGCCCGACCATGTTGTCCCATAGAGAAACGCTGCAGTAGGGCACGACAGGTTTGGCGTGACGCCGTACAGCTTGTTTCGTGCCGTGGTCCACGAGAGGGCACCACACAGACATGCAAAAGGCGGATTGTTCGGCAACAACACCAGCAACAGATCATAACAAATTCGTACAGAGTAGTAAAGTCCGAAAGCAACAAATCACTGAAATTTTTGTTGTGCAGATGTAACATCCTTACACACTTGAGAAAAACGTGTCAAGCAGCTTGACCTTGCTAGTGCATCAAGAATGCTTAGCATGTCTTGTAAGCTGTGCTATATATATATATATATATATATATATATATATATATATATGATGGGGTAAAACATATTAATCTGACACACATTACAGTTAAACCTGGATATAACGAAATTGACAAATGACCAAAAATTTTTGTTATTAAGAGGTTTTCATTATATTCAGTTTTGTTATGAAAATTCGAAGAAAAAAAAACATGCAAATGAAGCAAAGGGGCAACTCGTGGTATACTTAGACCAGAATACATTTATTTCGCGGCAAAAACGAGGAAGGAGCAGCTCTAATAGTCCTCGGAGGATTTGTCGCCACCGCGATGATATCGGACACATTCCACCAGCGTCCCATCCGACACCTTTTCGGTAGGGACGGCACAGTCGCCCGTACAAAAATATTTTAAAAAACGTGAAACTGCACATAGGCCATTACTGCTCTATTCGCGCGCAATGAAAGTCAAATTCCTGTATGACGAGCGGGCCGTGTCTCCGTTGAGGCAGTTGTCCTTGCAGTGACACGCCCAAACGACTGAATGCATGGATACGGGAGTCCAATCGAACGTGTCTGTACCGCGTAAACAAAAAAGCCAATGTGAACTGGGTGATGGCTTAAAAAAAAAGAAAGAAAAAGCGGACATTCACGCAGCCCACTGGGAAAATGATACGAGGATTGGAGGGAGGACGAAACGACGCAGCCACGGCAGCACGGATCGCGTCGCCGATTCAAGGGACGCAGGGAAGTTGAGAAGGAAGTTGGGGTGCGGGCACTCTGCAGAAAGGTTGCGTGACGGCTACGTGCACGCCATTCGCAATCATATTGCTTCGCGCTTCGTCGTCGGTAAGGTAGCCGTGGGAGTGGATCCAGTCGCTGCCTGCACTAAAGTCCGATATTTGGGGCGAAATTACTAGGTTGTTGGTAGGGAGAATTTGTTATACCAAGGGTGTCTCCCACTGCCATTTCGTTGTACAGAGGTTACAAATACATGTTCTTATATGGTTACGGCAGGGAATTAAAAACCTTTGTAATATCAAGGAATTCGTTATATCGAGGTTCGTTATAGCCAGGTTAACTGTAGTGTGACATTAGTCATGTTAACATTTGTGCAGTCAACACTTTTGTGAAATAAACAGCCATGGGTTTGAATCACTGAACACCGCATGAAAATTTTGTGAAGGTTGCTTTTATGCAGGATCTTGATTTATATACTTAAAACATATATGGAACATGATGGTGATGGGTGACATGGGTGGCGAAAACGCAGTTTAAATGTCTGTATAATGGCTATCCCAAAAAAAGACAGTCCTGAACAATGTCAGTTCATTATTCTGAATCCACAGCTGAAGTGACATTAGTGTCAGGGTGGCGAAAACGCAGTTTAAATGTCTGTATAATGGCTATCCCAAAAAAAGACAGTCCTGAACAATGTCAATTCATTATTCTGAATCCACAGCTGAAGTGACATTAGTGTCAGACAATCTGAATGACACTGGCATCACCTGAGCACTTCTGGTTGTGGTTAACGCCACTCTGGATCGGTTTTCTTGGTTACCACTAACAGTCACTCATCATCATCAGCCTGTTTAGGTCCACTGCAGGACGAAGGCCTCTCCCAACGATTTCCAATCCACCCTATCCTGAGCGAGTTGGTTCCACTTTATGCCCGCAAACTTTTTAATTTCATCGCTCCATCTAACCTTTTGCCTGCCTCTGTTGCGTTTTCCCTCTCTTGGTATCAATTCTGTCGCTCTTACTGTCCATCTGTTATCTTTCCTCCTCATGACATGTCCTGCCCAGGTCCACTTCTTTTTTTTAATTGATAAGATAATATCGGCTACTCCTGTCTATCCTCTGATCCATTCTGCTCGTTTTTTATCTCTTAGTCACTACGCATGTCAAAATATCTGGATTGAGTTTGACGCTGATGTTAGCCAAATCACAATGCATAGAGTGTAGTCATCGTGATTAAAAATGACCATGTAACATCTAATCTGGATTGAGCCTGATCCAGAACGGCATTCATTGCAAGTACCTGTGGGGTGCCAGTGTAAGTCGGTCTCCTTTTACTCACAGAGATCACTTACAGTGTGGCTGACTAAACAAAAACGTTCTGAAGTATACAATACTATTGTTGACTAGAAAGAAAAAGGTTGCTAATATTTACTGACCAGAAAAAGCAATGTTGCTTTCCACTGACTAGGAAAAAAGGAGCTGATGATGGTTTGCTTGGCCTTGTTCAAGCACTTTCTAACAAAGTAGGAGTGCATTGTTGAAAGGCTGGTTGGGAACTCTGCCACCATCGTGTTCAAAGTAGCTCTGCAACAGGATGACTGCATCTCTTGCTGCACTGCCCGGTACTGGAGTGGGCCCGGGATCACAACCCATGTTCATCACCACTTGAGCACGGGTCCTCATCTTGTACTTCAGCTATAAGTTCCTCAAGGCTCTCCTCGTGGCATGTGGTGACGTTTCCATCCAGTGTTTCATAGTCCTTTCACATGAAAGAAGTAGACCGTAGTACCTGACTGAAGAGAATGTCAGCCTCCTCAACCACGGCAGTGTTGTCTTCCTCGTCCGGAAGGACTTCTTGCCTTCAGAATCCTGCATGGTGGAAGCACCTTTGCACAGCTGACACTTTCACACATTCCCAGGCATAATAGGTTAGAATGTGAAGAGCTGGGAGCAAGTCCAGGTTGTAGACTTTTTTCTTATCTGCACAAAGAAGCATTCGCTGAAGGATTTGGCGGTGGTAGAGAACCCTCAAGTTTTGAATTATGCCCCGGTCCATTGGTTGAATGATTATGGTCGCATTTGCTGGCAGATTGGCAGGAACTCTAGGCTGATTGTGTTAAGCCGATCCACTAGACCGTGAGCAATGCAGTAATCCACAATAAAAACTTTCCTGTTCTGCTGGGTAAATCTTACATCCTCTTCGCGCAGCCATGTCTCGAAGATTGCCTGTGTCATCCAAGCTTTCCAGTTCACAACCACATTTTACACGCCTTGTAAAACAACCCCATTTCATCAATGTTAAACATGTCTTGTTGCTCGTAGGCTTTCAAAAGTTCTTTCAACCTCCTTTCTTGCCATTGGCAACAGACATCTCTGTTTACAGTTGCACTTTCTCCGGAAGCTTTTAAAACAGCTCAGCCAGCCATCGCTCATCCTGAAGTCCTTGATCCCCATCTGAGAAGCAATCTCTTTGGCCTTCTCTTCCAAAATGGGGCCCCTGATTGGGAAATCTGCACTGTGCACACGCTTTAACCAGAGGAAAAGCACATCTTCAATTTATTTGTACGTCATCGTTCTCATCCACATTCTGTCCGTGGCGTTGTTGCCAAGATTGACAGCTTCTTCAATCTTCCCTTTGTTCTTGAGTATCCTTGTTGGAAAAATTCCGGGAACTCGCAATCACAGGATGGCTTGGTTGAGTAACATTGGTTTTAATGTGTTGAAAAGAAAAAGAAGAATCATCACACGAAAGATTAAACACACGCACTTCAGTTCTTGAACGCACGGGGGACGCACACAGCGTCCGTCGAACCTGCGCACTCTCGCACACACTACCGCACCTTTCCACAAACGCGCACACACTCACTCTCAACACCCCGCCACCACCAGGCTAGTCTCAAGCCACTGTCCGCTAGTCGCGGCACACAGGAAGGGTGGTGCTAGCTATGTGCTAACAAATTAGCTAACACTCGGCCGTCCTGAAATCTTAACGTCCTCATTAAGGTGGTTGAAGAAAGAGAGAAAAAAAAAACGATTGCTGCTTTACTACATGCCGTTGCGTAGTCTGGCAGGTACTACTCATTGCCTGTGTTGGCGTCTAAGTGCCAGGGGTTTGTCGCACTTATCCGGGTCCGGTTGGCGCTCGGACTCTTCTTCTTCGTCTTTGGATTGTTTCTCATCCTTCTGCGTTTGTCCAATGTGGACGCAGTGCAACAGGAGTGCTACCTGGCACTTCTTCAATGTCCATCTCCAGTACTGTTGTACAACCCAATTCTGCCGGGGTCACTGCAAAACATTCTCGGGATTCGTTCAAAATATCCACGAGTTCTGAATGCTGTGAATCTGTCACTGTGGGTCCAACATTCACGTCACAGCGTCGTATCGGTTGTCGTTCAATGGTGTCAGGCTTCTCCTTCACTGCTTTCCTTGCCTGCTCAATGTCGTCCAAGATGGAGCTTTGTGCAGAAACCTGTAGCACCTCTACTGGTGTTGCTCGTCCAAGCAGTTGACTCTTTCGTATGAAGGCCTGCCCGTCACCCACTGGGCGCATAGGAACAGTAACTTCCCCTAGCGTCATGTTGAGCAGGACATCTTGACCACAGTGTCTGTACACGACGGTAGTGGTGATCCTTTGTTCCGTGCACAACGTAACCCAATTAACGGTGTCCCTCTGGAGTACGCATTCCTCCTCGGCTCTCAACTGCAGTCTTTGGTGACTTTCAAAAGGCTCCAGGTGAGCAAACAGACAGTCACTACAACGCCAAAACTGCAGGGAGCCTCCCATACTTGCATACATGATGTTAGACAACTCTGTGAATGACCTTCCTACCAATAAATCGACAGATTGAGCTTCGTCTGGGACGACAAGGATGGGTATGTCCTTTGCCAAAACACCATCGATGCATAAATCGGCCTTGCACTTTCCAATGCTTTTTGCCGCAGGCACATTGCTATTTCCAAAACCATACAGGGCTGTTGCATCGGGAACAATTTCTAAGTCACATCGCGCTGCTGCGGAGGCACGCAGGAGACAGCCAGAGCTGCCTGTGTCAATGAGCCCAATGAAAGTGAACCTTCCATTCATAGTGACTTCCTTCAGCATTGCGCTTGCACACTTGATTTTATGCACTGACTCGGTTACTGTGTTGGATTCGTTGCGCTGCAGCACCACGTTGCAGTGAAGCTGCGTGTGGTCCGTTCCATTGCACCGAAGACACTTCATCGGCCGTTTTGGTTGCGGACAGTCTCTCGCTATATGGCCGTACTGGCCACAGTTGTAGCACTTTCGTTCTTCCTTTTCGTTAGACAGAGGTGGCCGCCTGTCTTTGGTACTACCCTCATCAGCTGATTTTCTTGCATGCAACGCGCTCGCATTCTGAGCACGTGTTTCGTCGCTCGCCGCTCTACGGTCACGCGGTGAACCGAAAAATTCTTGCCTTTCACGCTCAATCCTTTCGAATTCTTGAATGTCGTGCAGGATGTCGTCGTCATTTTCATGACTTTTTCCGAGCAACATCGTGCTAAGTTGTTTCGAACGTAGTCCTGTGATTATCTGCTCACGAGTGTCCCAGAAATCCAAGTTCGCCTCCTTGCACAGCCGAACCTTGGCGTGGAAATAGACCACTGAGCTTTCGTTGCGCTGTTGCACGCGCTCATGCATTTTGCACCAGCGTTCCGCCGCACGCGTCTGGCTCGCAAAGGTCCGCCGGAAGCGCTCCTCAAAATCTCTCCAAGTTTTGATTTCAGATCTCCTCGAACACAGCCATTCTCTTGCTGGTCCGGTCAAATGGGACTTTGCAGGCTCAAGCATGAAAGATTCGGGCCACCTGTGTAGCGTCGCAGTCGTACGGAGATTTTCAATCCAATCTCTTGCTGTGGGTGCGTCCTCACAACCGTCGGAGCTCGTTATGTTGTTGCTGAGGTCCGGCATTACCTGGAACGCAGCAATTCCACCGGGCGCTGCCACGGACACGGGCTGAGGCGTCGCTGGCGGAGCCAAGCGCTCGAGCAACGCCATTAGGACGCGGTCCTTTTCCCTGAGAGTGTTCAACAGCTCGCGCACGCTAACACCATCACTTCGGTCGGCACCCGCGGGAGAATCTGCCTCACGCACAGTCTCACGCTGGGACTCACCAGTCAGAGTACTCTCGCTGTCACTGTCGGCTGAGGGGCCGCCACTCCGAACTCCCTTGCTGTCCATGGTACTGCGCAGTTCGTCAGGCCTAGTAATCCCGCTTCTGAGATGTTGGAAAAATTCCGGGAACTCGCAATCACAGGATGGCTTGGTTGAGTAACATTGGTTTTAATGTGTTGAAAAGAGAAAGAAGAATCATCACACGAAAGATTAAACACACGCACTTCAGTAACACACGGGGGACGCACACAGCGTCCGTCGCACCTGCGCACTCTCGCACACACTACCGCACCGTTCCACAAACGCGCACACGCTCACTCTCAACACCCCGCCACCACCAGGCTAGTCTCAAGCTACTGTCTGCTAGTCGCAGCACACAGGAAGGGTGGCGCTAGCTATGTGGTAACAAATTAGCTAACATCCTTAACAGCGTGAGCTTAGGAACATCGAACTTCTTCGTAATTTCTGTCTTCATTGGTTGTTGCGGCCAAGTTCTTAGGTATTCCTTACTTTCATTGTGAGCAAAAGTTCATTGTGCTGCCATTTTTTTGTTTGCATCACAAATTTACAATGAGACTATGATCATTGCGTGGCGTGTGCGAACATGTGCAATTGCTGGATTGGCTTGGCTAGGCTATAATAGCTTCTGTATGAGTTTCATAGTTGCTAGAGTGGCATGATCATTACCAACGTCCACATATTTTGTCCGTTTTAGTTTCATTTAACCGATGTAAGCAAAAAAGAATGTTCTGATTACCAGAAACTTTTTATCACTAAATATATAGGAAACCAACCAAATGTGCCTACATAGTTTCGTTTATGCAGGTTTTCCATTTAACCGAGTTTCGTTTAATGGGAGTCCATTGTACAGGGAAACATACTTATGGCGTTTTTCAGCCACTGCAGAAGCTTACTTTCTACTTAGGCTTTCTGACATGCAATTACTCTTTTACTTCACTGGGAAGCCATTCTCGAAGCTATCCCGCACAGCTTTCTCGTCCTTAAATGCAGTTTATAAATCGTAGTATGTCGAATTCATAAGAGATGTCACGTTTCTGCCGGCTGCCTTTTTTCACTTCGTTGGTCAGGAGGACTTTCTGCTGTAAAGTCCATTATTTTCACTTGGAGACTGGCAGAGCCATATCTAACTGCAGGTCACAAAAGCACATGGGGGACACGCTCTGAAGCACTTCAAAAACACACACGGTCTGCAGTAGTATGAATCCCAGCGCACATGCAGTCAGTACTGTTAGCACTCTTGGGAAAGTGCCGCATGCCAGTGATGCGGCCAACGCACACCAACACAGAGGAACTTGAATTGACATTGAGCACCTTTAGCGCCTTGAGCTAGCACTAGAAAGCAGTTCCAACTAGCGCGCACTGTGTGGAGGAGTACGTTTGCCCACTTTATTACAAACTAGTTATTGCTCTGCTCACAGACTCTGCGCCCTTGATTGGGGGCACAGCAAGGATAGGGTGGCTAGAATGGGTAAGGTTGCTGAGTGCGCCAGATCAGTTGTGTCGCTTTGTAGGAAAAGGGGTAGGTGGTGCTGCTGCGGATATTCATGTCGGGAACTCGGAGCAGACATGCTGCTGAGGCTGCCTATTGTTACATTTTGGTACTGCATTCAGTGTTGTTATTGCTCCTAGAGCGCAGTGTATCCGTGTTTTAATACATTTATATCTAGCACGAATCTGACACGGAGATAACAAAAACTTTCAAAGTAAATTTTATGTTGGCAACTGCCACACACTCAACAGATCAAGAGCAACAGGCAGTTGTGTACTTGCAATAACAGCATTTTCAGTTGCCCTTGGATTTGATAAACATTTCATTATTTGTCTAGTTGTAGATAAGCAACCTATGAAGAGACACAAGGTGTGAATCGTTCGTTCAGTTAATCGTTGCATGTATAAGTGGCCAGTTGGGGGATTTGGTACAACTGCACCTTTACACACAGCATGAACAAAACGAGGACACCATAAGAGGAACAACATATTATATTGTTCACTTTATTTACGCTGTGAGTAAAAATACAGTATATTTAAAGCAACAGAGCTTGATGTTCCCACTCTCGTGAAAAAAATGCGCACTTTTGTTCAATGAATTTGTATAGAAGTGAAGTAAAGTTTTCACAAAGGAGGAAGCCGGTGCTAAAGTATAAAAAGCCTGACGAAGCCCTTGGCTCCTCTGTATGCTTGTTGATATCCGTAAGACATATAACGAAAAGGATATGGTTGTTTTATCCGAGAAAAAACAAAAGCATGTGAACGTGCTAAATATGAAATAGACGCATGCTCACGTGCCACAACTTCAACGCTTCCAAGCAAAGTTTGTTGGAAACATGCATGCACTCGTTCGTTGGTTTCCACATTGTGTGAGGAGCTTAGTGATGGTTGCAGCATAGAAACTCGCTGATGATGCATTATAAGCACAGTTTGTCTTGGAACGAGAAAAAAAAAGGGATCGGCAGACATTCTGCTGCGTCAGCAGACGCCAATGCTTATAGCGCCGCCACTCAGTCGCAAACCCTATTGCACCATCCTAGATAGGGTAGCCCAGTATGATGTGGCAATAAACGAACACAGCCATGGTTCTATTGAAGCTCGCTTGGGAGCGCTCGAGATGCGGTGCGCGAACGTGTGTGTATTTCATATTTCGTGTACTTATTTTTTTCTTGGAAAAAGCAACCAGACACGCATCAGTGCGAAACAAATGCTGATTTCTAGTTTATTTGAAGTGCTCTTTAACTTTTTGACATGTGATATGAACAGTAAATAAAACATTGACAAATAAAACTAATTAGTTAATTGATACTTAGCGATGAAAAGGTACTGTTTGTAAGTACACACAACTACCACTAATATGGAGTTGGTACGATTTTAGTAGGGCTCGTGGTTTTCCTTTTTTTTTTTTTTTTTTTTTGAAATCTTGCTTTGAGTTAACTGGGACACCTTGTATACTGAGTGCTTCTGTATGCAGCCATGAGGAGGTGCTAGATTTGGGCAGAGGCCATGTTCCAGGGTTAGAAGGTTCATAGTTGAGATATGTCAGAGTTTACTTATCCTGTATAGTGTGCTTGTCAACTTTCTGATTTCACTGTTTTGTACAATAGGATCCATTCTCTTGTGTCCATAAAGGATTAAACAACTGTTTGTTTTTCTTTTTTTTTTGTGTGTAGGCCCCTAACAAAGTGTTTTTGGATGATTTCTTTCAGAAAATGTTGATTGGGCTGGCCCGTGATTTACGTGGCCTAGTGTTTGCCTTCAACACAAAAACCAGCTACATGATGCTGTTTGAATGGATGTATCCTTTTCCTAATGCATAGGGTACCTACACACACATTTGCAGTGTGAGAGCGAACATTGAATTTAGTCTCAAGCTATAGGCTTCCTAGTGGCTCGTGGATTTGAAGCAGAGTTGTGAATGTGTACTGGTAGTGCTTTCCTTTGTCTCATTCCAAACAAGCGCATGATAATGGCTGTGGTGGTTCGTGGGCCCAGGACTCAGACACAGACAGCTAAATCACAGACAAGGAAACATTTATCGATAGGACGAGACAGCACATACACTTTCGACGGACGAACAATGCACAAACAACAGACGGCAAAGAACACAATCTGAACGCTACGCTACGGAAACTAACGGCGCGTCCTGCCTGACATGACGTCAGAGGTCCGTCGACACCACTCACAGTACTAGAAGCGCAGCACGTTGACGTCAGCAGAGGCACGATGAGCTGTATGCGAGCTCACAGGCAGATCCCGAGGTACCCGCTCAGGAGAGTGTGGGGGTAGAATGCATATCTGACGTGGCACCGAGGCCACGCCCTCAGCAACACTTGCGCCAGACGGCAACGCGGCACCGTGACCACGCTCTCAGCACGCGGTTGTGCGGCACTGGAACTTGCGCGGCACCGTGACCACGCTCTCGGCAGGTGGTTGTGCAGGACTCGAACCTGCGTGGCACCGTGACCACGGTCGGTAGATAGTCCCGGCCACACCACTGCTCCAGCCGCTCGTACTGGCCCGCTCGCTCGTCCACCGCAGGAACAGCCAGCAAGGTCCAGGACACCTGCCACAGGAGAACGCCCGGTACGTCCCGGCTGGTCTAGTGGCACCAGCTCGGTGCGTCTGTTCCCCTGGGCCGAACGTGCCACCGCTCGGTCGCTGGTACGCTCGATCCACGTCGGCGTTCCGAAGCACCGAAGCCACGCGGATCACGTTTCGCGTGCTCAAGCGCGCACTCCTCGTCTTTTCCACTTCTATTTCGCCGAAAAAACACTCTCCCACTACATTTCCCCCCACCTTCAGTACGTTGTACACGCGAAACATTAAGGTTGCCAATCCAACACACGAGTTCGAACACACAACAAAGGTCCACAAGTTAAGAACGAACACTGCATAAAGATAAACAGATGATAAATAGCGTGTGTACAACGGCCATAAATTGCAGCTCGGGAAAAGCCGCACGACTCATAGTCAGCATCAACGTTGTGCAAAATGCCTGTTAGTACGTCACAATATACTTCTTCATTATTATAAAGAGAGTTGAACCATTCAGTTACAAAACTATGTACAGTCGCCGACCGATAAATCGGACACCGATAATTCGGACATGCTCGGTAATTCGGACAGTCGCGCGGCACCGCCGATGGTCCCATAGAAGTAATGTGTAAAGACGACCGATATTTCGGACAGCTGCCAGATCTACATTCGATAATTCGGACCCTGTCCGAATGTCGCGCACGCCGATTCGGCAGCCATTATTATCTCCTCAGGCACCCATACCATACAAAGTATGGCCTCAGAAATCAAAACGAAAGCTAATTGGTAATCTATGAGGCTTTATTTCGATCGCAACTTTATGCCTGAGAGATCTGTAGTTGAAAATGCCGATCTTGGAGGCACGGCTCAACTGTGGGGGATCGTATCGACATCGCGATTATCCCACATTCCGGTTCCTGTATCCCTTGCTGTGCTCCTATCGCCGCCATTCTGTCATATGTGTCTGCGGTACAGCGTTTTGCTAAATTCTGCGCGCGTTCATCTTTATTTTGAGACTTGCTTTATTTTACGTCCAGCTGTCTCACAAGATTTGAGTTAAATGGCACCAACGGTGCCATCACAGCCAGCGGCCTTCGGCGCTGGCTGTGAGGGCACCGTTGGTGCCATTTAACTCGAATCTTCGGCTGCATCTTCGGACACCGTTGGTGCATTAACTCGGATCTTCGGCTGCAGTGTCGGCGGTGTCGGGCTCACTACGCAACGTAAACGGCACCGTTGGTCCCGTTTACTTTGCGTAGTGAGCCCGACACCGCCGACACTGCAGCCGAAGAACCCGACAATGCAACTGAAGAGCCGGACCAACCGCCCAGCGCAACGAGCTCAGGTGCGGACGTTATTGACGACCTGCGAGGCTGCGGTGTGCCGATTCCCGACACTGTTACGTTTGAAGACTTTGCAAACGTCGACAGTGCGGTGTCGTCGTGTGCCGAATTGAATGACGACGACATAATTGAGCAGGTTGTGCAACCGTCAAACAGCGGTTCTGACTCTGATGATGATGATGCGCCGTGTGCTCCGGAGCCGTCGCATGCGGACCTGTCTCGAGCCCTCGCTGTTCTTTCGTCATCGTACAGCGATCATATCGCACTGGCGGAGATACAGGCGGATTTGGTTGCACGTAAGCGGAAGTGCGTGCAGCAACGCATTGACAACTTTTTTCGGCCACCGGTACACTGAAGTGTCAATAAAAGTATTTTTTTTTCTGACGCATTCGTTTTTTCGGACTTTCGATAATTCGGACTTATTTACGTTCCCCGTGGAGTCCGAATTATCGGTCGTCGACTGTACAAAGAATGTCCATGAAACAGTCCAGAAGTCAACACCAAGAGAGCGTCCAGTTATTATAGCGCGTTCACGTGATCGCGTCCCACACACGACGTAGGACACTTCTCATGTGCTCAGCGACGCGCGTATGCGACGCTTCGAGCTTAATACATAGATACGCGTCGCGACTGCTAATCAGCACATCACTGGCGCACAGAGCGACACGCGTTCGAAAGTTGCCTCCTGTTGTGTCAACGCATAGCTTACGTCTATTGGGCGGTAACGCCCGCGACACCTGAACAGTAATGCTGTTGAGACTCATAAAGACCCCAGAGCGCGCATGGACGTTCGTACTGACAGTGGAGGCACTGGTACTGAGGAAGCCCTGTGCGAACACTGAGGCACTGTTTGGAGTTTCATTTATCGGGCACAGCTCAGGCGTGCTGGCATCTGGATCATGGATATCTCTAGCGAGTGTCGGAACAATCGCATGTTGCTGTTCCTCTGGAACTCTACAGACTTCCAGCTTCCTTTCATTTATGAGGGGGTCCCTCAAATGGTCATGGACCATGCCTATGACGTGTCTAACCGTGTCCAGCGGCACACCTGAACAGTGGCCGGTAAATGCCTCGGAGTTTCCTGCACGGCATTGGCCGCCATATTCGAGAGGATCTCTAACCTCCTCGAAGGTGTTTAGCCTTTCAGAGGCGCTGCAAGATAGCTGGTCTTCTATGGAACGTCCACGTTCCTCTTTCTCGGACTTGCAACATGTTTCATAGGACATATGCAAGCTACAGTTATTTCCTCGGCTTGCTACCTCCCTACAATCCTCTATACTAGGATTTAGCAGCACCTCTGGCGGAATACTAAAGTGACGCACATGATCGCCACTCAAAACATGTTCATTCACGTAAGGAATGCTACTGTCGAAAATCCCCGGCACCGGCTCATTATAGCTCCCTCCCGACGACTGTTCGTGCCTCTGTGTTTGCAAGTTTATATCTTGAGCCTCTGCCACCTGAAGATTTAGCCAAAGCGTTCTTTTCTTCAGTTCCTCTAGTTCCTCATGTTTCTTTATCATTTCATTTTCTTTCTCTTTCATCTGCCTTTCATACTCTATCTGCTCTTGTTCCTTCGCTAGTTCTACAGCCAAGCGTTCTTCGACCCAAACCTTCAGACCTGCACCCTCAAGACCAATGCGTCTTCCCAACTCTTCTAAATCACGCCGTGAGTCCCATGCGCTCATGCTAGATCCTCGTTTTTCATCAGTAGCACTTGACTTTAGCCTGCTTTCACTCTCCTGAAGTTGAACCTTCAGTTCTAGAATCTTCAGATGCTGTTCTATTAGCTTCTGTTGCCACTCTGCGTTTTCTTTCGCGAATTCGCGTTCTTTCGCCTGTTCTTCGCGAGCTTGAGCGCATTCTCGCTCCACCCAATCTCTAAGCGCATCTTTCTCTAATCCTAACTGTCGCCCAAGTTCGACAAGTCTCTCCTTCTCCATGACTCAGGCTGTGTCTGAGCAATGGCTTTAGATGTTAATAAGCCATCCTGGCAGTAGGCTCGCCAATTGTGGTGGTTCGTGGGCCCAGGACTCAGACACAGACAGCTAAATCACAGACAAGGAAACATTTATCGATAGGACGAGACAGCACATACACTTTCGACGGACGAACAATGCACAAACAACAGACGGCAAAGAACACAATCTGAACGCTACGCTACGGAAACTAACGGCGCGTCCTGCCTGACGTGACGTCAGAGGTCCGTCGACACCACTCACAGTACTAGAAGCGCAGCACGTTGACGTCAGCAGAGGCACGATGAGCTGTATGCGAGCTCACAGGCAGATCCCGAGGTACCCGCTCAGGAGAGTGTGGGGGTAGAATGCATATCTGACGTGGCACCGAGGCCACGCCCTCAGCAACACTTGCGCCAGACGGCAACGCGGCACCGTGACCACGCTCTCAGCACGCGGTTGTGCGGCACTGGAACTTGCGCGGCACCGTGACCACGCTCTCGGCAGGTGGTTGTGCAGGACTCGAACCTGCGTGGCACCGTGACCACGGTCGGTAGATAGTCCCGGCCACACCACTGCTCCAGCCGCTCGTACTGGCCCGCTCGCTCGTCCACCGCAGGAACAGCCAGCAAGGTCCAGGACACCTGCCACAGGAGAACGCCCGGTACGTCCCGGCTGGTCTAGTGGCACCAGCTCGGTGCGTCTGTTCCCCTGGGCCGAACGTGCCACCGCTCGGTCGCTGGTACGCTCGATCCACGTCGGCGTTCCGAAGCACCGAAGCCACGCGGATCACGTTTCGCGTGCTCAAGCGCTTGAGCACGCGAAACGTGATCCGCGTGGCTGCTTGTGGACACACGCAACGCGCATGTTCCCGTCTAGCCGCCTACTGAGAGCGTGGCCACGGTGCCACGTATGCTGCAGTTCGACGCAACCGTTTGCTGAGGGAGTGGCCTCGGTGCCACGTAAGAGGCATCGCACCTCGACGCTTTCCTGAGCGAGCAGCTCAGGATCTGCTCGTGGACACTACTCATCGTGCCGCGTCTACTGATGTCAGCGTGCGCCGCCGCTGCTAGAACATCAGTCCTGTGAGTGGTGAGAGCGGACATCCGACATCAGTTAGACAGGACGCGCTGTTAGTTCTCGAATGTAGCGTTCGGACTGTGTTGCTTGTGTCGCGTTGTTTGTCTGTGAAAGTGTATGTGCTGTCTCGTCCTGTCGATAAATGTTTCCTTGTCTGTGACCTAGCTGTCTGTGTCTGAGTCCTGGGCCCACGAACCACCACAATGGCCTTTCAGCAAGCAATGGCCTTTCAGCAATGGCCTTTCAGGAAACTAATGCACTGGTGGAAGCAGGGTGAAAAAGCGCGTGGCTGTGGACACACGCAACGTGCCTGCTTGTGGACACACGCAACTAGCGCTTAGTGAAGCGGCATTCCGACGAAGCATGAGGTGCGTTGTGCGATGATGAGTGCATACTGCTACACTGGAGAGATGAAATCGCCGACAGACATGACTGAGCACTTCGTCTACAGACCGCCTTCATGGAGTGAGGAGCAGCGGTCTGGCAAACCACTCATCCACGCCTACCTCCTCTTCTGGTATGTGCGAGACAGCATGGAATGTGCGCGCATGCTGATGCTTGGATATGTACATTGTCGAACAATTATTGCATGTTGTAAGCCAACCTGCGGGTTTTTCTCCTTTATCATGATGTCAGCAAACATAAGGTCGATGGGAAGCCAGTGTGCACTTTTAGGCTGCACTAATGGTGAATTCCATTAGGAGAACGGGAGTAGCCATATCGTGTAGTGTAGACAGGTGGCGATAGCGACAGGAGAAATGTGACCCAGGCAAGTTCAGCATGACTGAGCTGGAAGTGTGGGTGGTAGCGTGGTGGGCGGCAGTGGGCTGTCATCTGCCCGCCGTTCCCCGTGCTTCACTGTTTGTGATTTGTGATCTCAGAGCAACAACAACACATTCGGCAAGTGAAACACGGTGGCTGTGGAAAAAGCATTTTGGTGTGAATTCGCTGTAAGGAGGAGGAGTTCACTCTGTTTGGAAGTAAGAGCCGACGGCAGACCCGTCCAAGGTTGCTGGAGTCCCTAGTCCAGGGTGCCGTGAACCTGAGCTGATAGCTTGGCTTTGTTCACCAGATGTTGCTGGTCTTAGAGCCGTGTGGTTCTCAGTTGGACTTCCCGATGCTTGATGTTTGGTCCAGTGTCGGGTGGTGTCGACAGGTTAGCTGCGCCCTCCCACCTCATAGGGTATAGGGTATTTACTGCAGAGCAGAAAGTACACTTACGCAGAAGGTATACTTACTACAGGAAATGGGGATTCCTGTAGGAGGAATTAGGCGACATACATCACCAGGTGCGAAGAGTTACAGCAGGAGACTCATCAAGCGTGCCGCTGCTGGAGAAGTGTGCCGCTGCTGCACAATCTGAACTTATGCCTGTGTCACCGGGGCTATTTTTAATCGCTATCAAAGCCGATTTTGGTTGGTGAAAACTTTATTAAAATGTCCTGCAGGGGCTTCAGCCGACCGGGCCTGTGGCCTCCCAGGAGGGAATGTTGAGGCCTTGCCTCTTTGCCGCCTCGAGGGCCTGCTGGATGGCCCATCAAAGCCGATCCGGATCGAATTTTTTTACCTTGATCAATACTGGTCGCTGCTAATGGACCAAACTAATTTGGATTGAATTTGATGCTGTTGTCAGCCAAATCGCTATCTGGAATCTGTGCATATTGCAATCATCTTGATCCCAGTCGTGCCTCACCACGATTAAAAATGACCGTGTAGAAGCGCGCCTAACCCGGATCGGCGTTGATCGCGATTAAAATGCCCGTGGGGGGGTGACACTGGTATAATGCAGATTGAGTTCAGTGCTGACGTCAGCCGAATCACGATGTGCAGATTGTGGTTAGAGTGACCTAGAACTAGGGAGTGCTTAGAATGGCCGCATTATCAGTGGGTCGAAACTGAAGCAAAAAGAGGATCTAACTGCTTGTCGTGCTGAAATCGTTGGCCTGCAGAATACGGTAGCGCAGTGGAATGTCTGCTTCCGACTCAAAAGACATGGCTTTAAGGATCAGCGGAGGATACAGTTTTCACTCTTTGTTATAACATTTTCGGTTAGAAATGTTTTTATTTTTACTAGTGACAAATACAGTCGGCTCCCGTTAATACGAAGTTGACGGGGACTGCGAAAAACTGAATTAAACGAACTTCGAATTAACCACAGGGGGAAAAAAATGGACATTTTTATTAATTCATTTGGAAAAGAAATCAGTTATTGACGTTTGCTTCTGCTTGCGGCATCTTGCCGTGGAGAGGAAGTTCTGCAGGCTGTAAACATGGCCAAGTGCTTCCTAGGTGTTGCTCTCTGCAGCAATAAACTGCTGCGCGACGGCAAGGCCCGCCGCTACAACAGCAGCCGTAGGTTGCGGCTTGCTTGAAATGTCGTCATCCAAGTCACTTTCGTCAGCAGCCTTGATGGTCCGAACGATCTCATGTATTTCAGTGTCCGTCAGTGCACCACACGTTTCAACTTGACTGTCAAGCTGGTTGAAGACTACGTCGTCAAGTTCGGTTGTGTGCGCTTCCCACGCTGGAGAAGACGAACCACCTCCATCTCTCGAGGCACTTGCACTAAAACCGCAGGCCCTGAAGCAGTTTGCAATTGTCTCCTCTTTAACACGACCCCATGCTCGCGCTGAGGAACACTGAGAAGGCTCACCTCGCACTGCATGGAGTTATCCATGCACAAAAGCATCCACTTGAGAAGGTGCTTTCGGTACAGCCATCCATCAGACGAAGAAAAGTTTTCACTGCCTAACCTCGCCACAAGTGATAAGGCTTTTGCTGCTACGATATTGCCACTGGGTGGAAGTTGGTTCCTGCGGGCCTCCCTAATTCAAATGAGCAACGCTTGCTCTAACTCCGGCTGGGCACCGGTGTGCGTTCTCTTGCGTGACATTTCAAATTGGTCGTTCTCCAGTGCTTCAAGTATCGAGCGCTTGTTTGAAAGTGTGTTAGGCTTGATGCCGTACTTCCGTGCGATGTCAAACATTACAATCATCTTGAGCTATAAGATTGAGAAATAACTTCTAATTAACCGATACCTTAGACTTCTAACTTCCAATTACCGAGCTTTTTTTCTATTGGTTTGCATGCAAAACTGAGACAGGACCCCGACTTCACTTCCAATTAACCGAAAATTCCATTTAAGCGACTTCGAATTATCAATAGTTGACTGTACTTGCTTCATTTGCTACACGTTGACACAAAAATACAGCAGTAATTTGAAGAAACAATGTTAAGATAACCGATAATTTGCGCTGAAGGCAAATGCTTGCAGCACAACCTCATGGGACTTGGCGAAAGACGAATCAAAACATGGCCCCCCGAGGTTGTCGAGCTGTTCTCGCTTGTTGGCGTTGCCTACACCTCGACAGTCTTTGGAGGCCATGTTTCGATTTGTTTTTCGCAAGCCCCATGTGGTGGCACAGCAAGCATTTGCCTTCAGCGTAAATTATTAGTTATTTTAACATTCTTTCTTCAAATTATGCCTTTATTTCTGTGTCGACGTGTAGCGAATAAAGCAAGTATTTGTCATTACTAAAAAGAAAATCATTTCTAACCGAAAATGTTATAATAAAAAATGAAAACTGTATCCTCCGCTGAGCCTCGAATTCATGTCTTTCAAGTCGGAAGCAGACGTTCTACCACTGTGCTACTGTATTCTGCAGGCTAACGATCGCAGCACCACGAGCAATTTGACCCCCTTTGTGCTTCAGTTTTCAAACCTCATTCCGGCCACTCCCCAGTTCTAGGTCACTCTGTCGTGGTAGTCCTGATGCCGGACGGATATGATCGTGATTGTAAGAGACCGTGTAACAGCATCAAATGCGCATCGCCGTCGATCTTGATTGAAGTGCCCCTGCGACATTGGTTTAAGTCAAAGTCACCTTTGACTTCTTCGCCAACAATTCTCTGCACTGCTTTACAGAGATCACTGGAAGTCTGGTCATAATCATCAGGCGCTGCTCCCCGCCATCTTTCCCTAAATTTTATCAAGGGACTTTGTCTAAAGCACACATAGGAAACGAAGCACTTAACACGCAATTGCGTGGCCTGGGTTAGTCCAGCACTGATCCCAATGCTCATGGGGTCAGTGCAGTCGGCTCTCAACCCAGCTCAACCGCTCAAACACAGCCGAACTATTTCAGCGCAAATAGACAAAGACGAAGAAGGCACATGAATGAACAGGACTGAGTTTATTGACGGGAAATGACAAATACATATGTGCACACACATCCTCAAAAATCACAAGAACCTGTGAAATCGAACTTATTTTTCTAGTAATGAAATGGATGGGACGCTGGCACACTTGTCTCCTTCTCGAAGGATAGAATAGGCCTCAATGTTTACACTTTCCGTCCTATCATGTGCACGTTTTAGAAACATGGTGTTCTGAAAAGAGGGGGGGGGGGGGGGGTGTTTGCGCTCTTTACAATGAAAAGCAAGATGGCCACCTGATATGTTAGCAACATCCAATTTGTGCCCACGTGCACGGTCATTAAAAGGCCTTTTTGTTTGAGCAATATAACATCTTTCACGGGTTAAGGGTATCTTATCACAACATGACTAGCACACCTGTTGGATATCGCAGTCTTTTTGCAAGATTTTTCCAGTTGTGGCACAAGCACGAGACAATCTGCAAGACGCGTTAAAAACGACATTTACCCCATATTTACTTCCAAATAAATAAATAATTTATTTATACAAATCACCTCACAGGCTCCTACATCGGAGTATTGTGTGAGGGGGGGGGATTACATTAGGAGGGGTAACAATAACAGGAGCATGAGAACTTCGTTATACAATGCTTATTGGCTTTATGTTGTGGGATATTCGATTAACGTAGGGAATTGGCTGAATTTTACTATTGTCAACCTTCTTTGACGGCTTTTGTTCTATTAAATGTTTGCTAAGATTCTCACGCAAGTTAGACATCAGGTCACGGGGAGAGCCTGCATACTTCAAGCGCTCCACTTGCTGATTAAAACTCTGAGACTTCAAGTGCTCACGTGATTTTGTTATGGCACTTCTTTTTATGAGTTTTGACTGTGCACTCTCATAAGGCAAAATATTCTTGCTCGACCTGGGAATATACTGCTAACAGACTCAATCGCAGAAAAAAACAAGCCTAATTCCCTTGTAAACCTCGAACCTTTAGAACAATTGGTAAAAACATGAATGCATTCTACATTATTAGAAAGCAACGCCTGAGGTTCACGAACAATAATAACAAAAATCAACAAACCTGAAAACATCAACAACATTTGAATTAACAAGGTTCTTCTGGACTTGTTTATCTATTCGAGATAGAAAAATATCCCACATAATGGGCGTAGCGCAACAACCAATACATATTCCAGACCTCTGGGTGAAAAATTCACCATTGAAGCGAATAGTTGTTGATTGCAGATAAAATTCTACTAGTATCAAGAAATTGTCAGAGTTCACGCCAGTGGAATTTTGAAAATTCACTTCACCGTGTTCAATTTTTTTGCGTGCCGCACTGAACAAACTGGGATGAGGCACAGAGTAGTAAAGTTATTCAATGTCAACGGAAAAATCGACCACATTCTTCCACTGTCCTTGCTCCAATCTTTGTACAACTTCAATGGAATTTTTCACAATAAAAGGTGTGTTAATGACTGTGCACGTGAGCACAAATTAGATGTTGCTAACAAATAAGTGGCCATCGTGCTTTTCATTGCAAAGAGTGCTAATGAACCCCCCTTTTTCAGAACACCATGTTTCTAAGTGCGCATGATAGGCTGGATTATGAAATCATCAAGGTCTATTTTATCATTTGAAAAGGAGACGAGTGTGTCAGCGTCCCATCCATTTCATTACTAGAAAATGAAGTTCAATTTCTGACAGGTATTTTATGATTTTTGATGATGTACGTGAACATATGCATATGTTTGTCATATCCCGTCAATAAACTCAGTTGAAAGTCAGCATCCGTCCTTTTCATTCGTGTGCCTTGTTCGTCTTCGCTATTCATGCTGAAATAATTCAACATCAACAAACTAGCCACTTCTAAGATTCTTCCGTCACATCTGAACGCGGGTAGCGGTGGCAGCAAAGCGGTACGAACGCACTACGAAAGCAGTACGAACACAGCTTATGTCCTTTCTTATCGCTTGTTTCCGTCTGCCTTGATGCACGTGTGGTGTTCTTTGGAACGTGCCTGCAATGGTGCCGCCATCAAGGAGAGGCCAAGTGAAGTACGATGTGTTCACGTGGATTCGCCTCTCCTGGATGGCACACCGTTCCAGGCAGGTTCAAAAGTGCGCCTCGAAGCGTACGCGTGGAGGCGCGTCGCTGGTCCCATTTTGTCGTGGATGGCATTTCCGTGTGGTCGCGGCTTAGGGTGCCTCGATATGCGCTACTCTGTACAGGGTGGTGACAACCCCCCACCATATTGAATCACATGAGCCCTTGGACTTAGCTCTGCTGGCGTTCATAAACAAGTTGAGGCGTGCATCTGGGTCTCGAACAAAGCACGGCCACCAAACAGACGCGCAGCCGGTCGCTGTGATTCAAAATGGTGTTGCAACAACCGATGGTTGTTAGCACCCTGTACAAAGTAGCATGTATCGAGGCACCCTAGCCGTGGCCTACTTTTCGAGCGTATTGGCAAGATGAAAACTGCTTTAAGTGCTCAAGGTCTGCAATGACGTTGGCGGGTCAATGTGGTGCAAGTAAACATGATTGATGCCTTTGTCCCCCGACATGTAAATGTCGACTGTGTCCAGTTCTTATGTAAACTACTTCGGTTACCACAGCGACAAGGGGTTGGTCATGAATGTTATGGAGGCAGTGTGTGAACGCGGGTTCATCCAAGGCAAAAGGTGCCATACCAGCGAAATACTGATATAAATGGACAAGTCCCCCCCCTGATGTACAAAACACATTCGACTGCTTATGTGTTATACTTTTGTGTTATACTGATTCCTCTGACAGAGGGAGCAGTATCAGATCAGTATCTCTGACAGAAGGATCAGAGGATCAGGATCAGAACAGTTATCTTAACCTGGCCTATCCATTTTATCTTATCTTGGCCTATCCTGTAAGGCAGCACAGTGTAACCTTAGCATAGGTGATGGCTTGTTTCTTATTTATCACAACTTCCTTGACTATGTGGGCACAGTTATCCAGCATATTTCCCAATCCTGCACCGGGCATTGGAACTGTGGTACCATGACCCAAGTGTGAGCACACCAGTGCTGAAACTTGTTGCAGAACTTGTACAAAATCGATCACAACGTCTTCACTTCGATGTATCTTCACCCAATGGCATCTTGCTATTTCGTGAAACATCCCGAACAATGGTCTTATATGGTAGGTTTCAAAATTCACATTTGCTTAATCTTTTGAATATAATTATTTCGTATTGACTAATCATTTGCTTATTCAGGCACGTGCATCCTGACACTGGGTCAAATTCCAAAGGATCAAGTTTACAAGTTGAAGTATCCTTTGTGTGCACTATTTTCATGCATAAAGCTTATGTTGGCCATATTGTTTGCATGCTTTAGGCAAGTGACAGCCCCCCTGATGCTAGTTGCGTAATGTGATCCTGCTGAATAACTGGCTATGGGTTTAATGTAGTTTGTTAAAAATAGCATTGCTTAGGTTTTACTGAATTGGTGGCTTCCAAATGGCCACATTACTGTGCAACTGCGTCAGTGCGCCCCTGATTACCAATATGAAGGGGTGATTGGGGATAAAATACCGATTTTCAAAAAAAAAAATGTTTTTAAATTTGAGTTGTTTTGGATTGGTGGTTTAATAAAGCATCTTTCACAAAGTTCGGTGGTTATCTGAACAGCACAAAAGATTAAAATGAATTTTCTTCACGAGCGGTGGATTGAATTTACCAACGCAAGTGCTTAGGAACACTCTTTTCAAGGTGCCATCACATCGTGGGCAAGAATCTGAATGAAATGTGAACTCCCAATGTTAGAAAGCTTGATTTTTGTTCGTTTTAGCTTCAGAACTTCTCTTGAGGGTACAGGAAACCACTGAGAAACTAAAAAAGAATGAGGTTGTTCAGCTGTGGCAGTGCTGACTAGAGAGCACACCAAAACAGAGGCTGACGGAAGCATTACACGTGACACTAATGCTGGTTTTGTGCATTCCAGGTTGCATTAGCTTTGGTTGTGGTTGATGCGAGTGATCTTTTGTTCTCCTTAGTAATTGCCATCAGTGGGTGGTAGGCATTGTGACCACATACATGACTATGTTTACTCTTCCTTTGAGCTCAAAGGGAAATAAGAGAAGAATATTTGAAGCAATTGCCACAGAACTGTGCCTTGATGAAGGAGAGGGCCCCACTAGTGCTGCTTGGTGCCTTGAATAAATTTTTGTATCTATAAAGTGAAATAGCATGTTCTGAAACCTTTGAGCTCATTTTCTCAGCTTGCACTTTATGAGAAAATACCACCGTTTGGAAAGCTATCATTTCCAAACCACTTTGCCAAAAGCTTGTCAGAAACTAGATGAGATACTTTTGAGCTCTCAAAATATTTTTGAAACCATATAATTGTCATATTTGTTACAACAAGAAAGATGGACATCATCTTTTAGAGTTATAGCATTTTTATAAATAATAATAACGACAAAGTATGTTATACTGGCCTTATCATGCTCTATGTACTATCTTGAACCTGTCTAATCAAAAATATTTGGTACCCCTTCATTACACCTGATTGCACAGTGTGACAGGCGTAAGTTATTTTCTATATGCGCTGGGAATCTGTGATCTAGAACATATCCTAATGGAAAAAGAACAAAGCACCCCTGAAATTTTTATTAAAATTGGTGCAGCAGTTCAAAATTTCACCCTTCAGCCCCACATCCCCCCTGAAGCATCATCTCATCAAGTGCCAGTTCATTTGTATGTATTTTTATACTCAACATCTATAAAACCAGTCTTATTTCTGCAGTGATTTTCTGGTGTGCTCAGCAGCACTTCAACTCATCTTGGTAGAAGAAGCATTGCTGTTCGCTCGCTCTGTCACATTTTTTCTTCTTTTGATAAAGCATCGTGGTGTTTTGACAGATATATCTTGCAAATCAACCACCTGAAAGGCAACTTTCCTGATGAGCAATTCAGACTGAAAGGCATAGCCATCTGCTTTAGTATGTTGAAGAGTGCACTGTGTGGAGGTTATGTAAATTTAGGTAAGTATTGTGGATTAGCTGTTTTCAGCCATACATGAAATGAAGCTTATTGCATATCTGTATACATTGCAGGTGTGTTTTCCCTGTATGGAGATTCTGCGTTGGATGATGCATTGGGGATCTTCGTTAAGCTGCTTTTATCAATACCTCAGTCAGATTTATTGGTGAGCAGAATTGTATACAGTAATTTGGTTTTTTACTACTGTGTACATGTCAAGCTATCTGCATGTTTTCTTTTTGCTGTTGTAATATTTTATCTGTTGCTGTTTTAGTTTAGACTTCATGTTCGTCACTCCATTTGGAGTGACGAACATGAAGTCTAAACTAAAAGTCTAAACTAAGTCCCTGACTCTGCTCGCAAAAGTGTGCCAGGAAGGTAACTGGTGGGTGCAGTCATGCACTCAGTGGACAGGCATGCAATGGCAGTGAGGCTGACTATCCACCTTGGTTGTGCAGCACATGGGATGCAAAGGTGGCACTAGAAGTCATGTCAGGATGCTGGAGGTAGTGCCTGCAAGGGACTACCTCCAATCAATTGATTTTCAGATAGTTTTTGAAAATGTTTTATTCATACCATGTCAAATTATGCAGAAATGTGCTGCTAGACATGGACAAAAAGATTTATTGCATGGCTAGTGTACTCCCACAGTGTTGTTCCAATGTCCTGAAGAACAGTCCAGCAGAGAACTGTGCAATAAAAAGCTCAGCTAACTTTACCGCGGTACACGAGTGTTAACTTCGCTGCAGTACACAAATGTTGGCTTCGCCGTGGTACATGGGTGTTATGTGGCGAAGCATGCTACATGCAGGAATGGGTCACTTGTCACGAGACATAGCATATTTTTTCCCTTAATTACACACTGTGAATGGTTTGAATAGTACAAGTTAGGTGCGAATCAAATCGAACAGCAAATGCTATTCAGAAATTATTGGAAATTTAGAATATTCGCCCACCCCTGCACAGCACTGCAAATCTGCTAACACAGTTAGATGTCATCCATTGACTCACTCTCACTCTGTCTTTTGAGGCCCATGTACTGTGCGATGTCAGTGCATGTTAATAACCCTAGGTGGTCAAAATTTCTGGAGCCTGTCACCATGGCATCTGTCATATCATAGCTGGTTTTGGGACGTAAAACCCCAGGAATCAACCATTGGTATTGTCTTTACTGTCGTCATTTTCCACTTTTGCGGAAACTTTTTCATCCTGATGTTGTTGTGTGGGGTTTAACGTCCCAAAACCAGCTCTCATTATGAGAGACGCCGTAGTGGAGGGCTCCGGAAATTTCGACCACCTGGGGTTCTTTAACGTGCACTGACATCGCACAGCACACGGGCCTCAACATTTCGTCTTGATGTTGCCGACTCCCTTCTTGCCTGACATAACCTTATCGGCCTACTGCATTAAGATGGCAAGTTCGTTGCCAAGGCAGTCTGTTATCTTTGGTTGTCTGTTATCTGCCACGGGCCATCATCTCTTATGCTTTAGGAAGTTCATGCAGCGCTCATCCTTACACGGCGGAATGGGTGAAGCAGCCGCCCCCATGAACACTGTCCTTCGCAGAATGTTGCTGGGGCCTGACTTTGTAGGTGCCAGCAAGGAGGATGGCCACAACTCCAGTCTTAGCCAGTCACGTGGCCAGCCAATGTCCTGGTTGGGCTGCTGCTAGCACACACCATGCACCACACAGCATGTGCACTTTGTCGTCATCTCTTCTTGTCCCTCTGTTGGCAACCCCACCAGTATCACTGAAACTGTTGCATGAAATGTTTTACAAACAATCTTTTATAATGTTGCCTTATATGCTTAGTTCATCGTGCACAGCCTACTCGAGCAATATCATGCATTGTTTTTTAGATGCCTAAAGGTTACTAGGCAGAGAGCTGTTTCTGAGAATTCCTCACGTTTACTGTTTCAGGACTACCCTAAGTTGAGTCAAGCCTACTATGTGCTGCTTGAGTGCCTGGCACAGGACCACATGCATTTCCTGAGCAATCTAGAGCCACCTGTGTTCCTTTATATTCTGTCATCAGTTTCGGAAGGACTGACTGCCCTTGGTATGTCGTTCATATTTCTAGTAGTTTTGTAGATGTAATAGTTTCAGTAGTGCCGTGTGTCTCTAAATAAGCAAATAATGAAGCAGATGAGCAATTGTACAACTTGTTGGCTGCATTTGCACATGCCATGCTTTTGACTGACAGCTTGGCGAGGCTTGTGTGATGTTGATTTTGAGTGTCTATCTTTGTAAGTGGTGGAACAGCTGGCGCCATCCTATGCAAAAAGGGCCCTTTAGCGGAAAATTGTGCTGGGCCCGCACCAAAGCATGTGTTATAGCTAAACCCCCATCATCGGTGTTTCTTTGCCAGCAGAGCTAAAATCGGAACCAACAGCACCCTATCATCATCACAGGAACCAAATGTGGTGGCTGCATAGGCCTGTTGGAGTCGTCGGGGTTTTTCATTTGCACATTTCTCTCTGACCGATGTGTTACCTAGTGCTGCTGTACTGCCTTGGGTGTCGATCAAATCCGCATGGTACCATGAAGTTTGCCGGAGGATCATGTAATCCCCCGCCACGTTGGTCTAATGGATATGGTACTTCGCTGTTGATCGGAGGGCCGTGGGATAAAATCGCCGGCTGCTGATTGGAGGGTCGTCGTGGGATCAAATCCCAGCCATGGAGGCTCCATTTTGATGGAGGTGAAACGTTGAGGCCCATGTACTGTACAATGTCGGTACACGTTAAAGAACCACAGATGGTTGAAATTTCCGGAGCCTCTCCACTGCGTCTCTCATAATCAAATCGTGATTATGAGACATAAAACCCAGAAATCAATCAATCAAGATCATGCGACATACCGGGATTAAAGTGAAGCTTATCTGATATGTACAGGTTATGGTGGGGCTTTGCAGAAGATCTGCTGTGATAAGAATTGCTCGTGACACAAGTTTCGGATAGTGTTAGCGAGCACATTTTGGCTTCCACATGTCTGAATTAGTAAGGGCTGGCACATGGCCTAAAAAGGGCCATGTGCCAGCCCGCTTGAGCCTTGCCTGGTGTTTTTAAGCATGGCCCGTACCCAGCTCGAGCCCAAAAGGCTTGGGCCCGGCCAGACCTGGCCCGGCCAGACCTGGCCCGGTCCTGAAAGGTTTAGGCCTGGTGTGACTTGGCCCGGCCTGGCCCAGCCTGGTTCAGCCAGCATAAATGGGGCCTTGGCTGTTGTTGTGAAGACGTTAGCCACACACAGAATATCTTCAGGAGACAGTTAAGACTGCTCCATGATTTCCAGTGGTGTTGCATATTGACTCGTTACTCTCGTGCATTAAACAGATAGTTACAAGTATAGCTCTGCGAATAGTGAAATTTTGAGTGCGAAGTGAATTAGAATATTTATGTTGAAATGGGAATTGAATATAATATTTTTCGAATAACTTACGGATAATTTTTGAAAATGTTTTATTAATACCATGTCAAATTATGGAGAAATGTGCTGCTAGACATGGACAAAAAGATTTATTGCATGCCTAGTGTACTCGCACAGTGTCGTTCCAATGTCCTGAAGAACAGTCCAGCAGAGAACTGTGCAATAAAAAGCTCAGCTAACTTTACCGCAGTACACGAGTGTTAGCTTCGCTGCAGTACGCGAGTGTTAACTTCGCTGCAGTACACAAACTTTGGCTTCGCCGTGATACATGAGTGTTATGTGGTGAAGCATGCTACATGCAGGAATGGGTCACTTGTCGTGAGACATGGCATATTTTTTCCCTTAATTACACACTGTGAATGGTTTGAATAGTACAAGTTAGGTGGGAATCAAATCGAATAGCAAATGCTATTCAGAAATTATTGGAAATTTAGAATATTTGCCCACCCCTAGTTACAAGGCAACACAAGCCAAGCCATAACTGGCTGTCTCGGGTGGACGTTTCTGACCATGTGATTGAGTGTAATGCATTTAAAGGCACCATTGCAATATGAAGTTGAGGTTTCGACAGAGGCTTATCTGGCTGGGATAAAATATGAAGCAATAAAATGACTGAAACCGATCGAAAGTAAAAGTTAAAAACAAATGAAAGACATCTTGGCTTTCCTACGGGAGCCTTGTTCCCTATAATCATTAAAGTGAACAATGCTTCTGTGGCAAAGCTGGAACATCCTTTATTCGTCCTTAACTTTTTCTTTTGGATAGTGCCTATCATTTTATTGCTTCACTGTTGCATTCCCTTTAATAATTAAAGGACCCCTCACAGGTCTGACCTTTTAGAACTGACAAGTGCATTGATGAACTGCCATGAGTTAAATTGCTATGTGCGACGGAAGCAGTTGGAAGTTTCAAAAAGAAAGGCGTTCTTGGCCGCTTGCTCTTGATGGACATGACTGCAAGCGCCTATGTCATGCGCCGTCGCTTACGTCAGCGTTGGTGCTGTGTCATTGATCATAGACCTTTCAGGGAGTTGCCGTGCTGCGCACACTCCAGAAAAAAGAAAAAGAAGGGACGTCACGTACATCTGTCGTCAGGGGGGCATGACCCTTCTGCTCCTGTGAGGGAAAAGACGGGGGTGGAATTTGGCTTGCAAGGGTTACAGAGGCCAAGTGGCAAGGGTGCGGCGCTCGCCTCCTCTCATTTTTTTCTCCTTGCGCACCTCGCTTCGAAAAGTTTTCTTTTTCTCCGCTTGTAATGAACCAATTTGAAAAATTCTTTTGGTAGAATGCTCTCTACTGTGCATGAAACAACTTCCACAGTATAACTAAAATTTGCTGTGCAACCTAGTGAGGGGCCCTTCAATGCGAACAGTGCTTCCGTAGCAAAGCCAGAACGTCCTTCATTCGTCCTTAGGTTTTTTTTTGGATGGTGTCTATTGTTCTGTTGCTTCACCATTGCAATATATAAAGCCTAAATTAAGTAAGTAAGCATTGCATACTGGTGACGCATTGGTCAAGGCTCACGCAGAATGACAGTTCACAGGGTTCAAGCGCATTGTATCGATTTATTGTTCCAGTGGTGTGAGCTAACGCAAAACACGCGCATGGACCTGAAATACTATTTACTACAAATAGTTGACTCATTTTAACAGCACGGTACCTACGCCGAGCATATGAAGAGTCACTGCAGCCAAGTGCAACCAGCAATGCGAAGAAGACAACTGCCTCCAAGGAGGTGACCATATGTAAGCGCGGATACTAAGAGAGTGTAATACACCAATTTTATTGCAGTATGGACACTTGAACTGGGTTTTCACCATCTGCATCGCCTGTCAATGTTGCCACCATGCCCCCATATATATACTGTATTTACCTGCATAATTTGCGCCCTCGCATAATTTTCGCACCCCTGATATTTAGCCAGCTTAACAAAAAAAAAAAAAATTTCCTCGCATATTTTGCGCCCCCCGTCCCGCCCGATCTAGCTCCCTGGCGTGTGTACACGGACAGACTGGACAGCTGCGCGACCGTGCCCCTCGCTGCACAGGCGAGCGCAGTCATACGCAAAAGGGGCTGCGAGTGCGATGTCCCTTTTTCCGATTCTTTTCTCTGGAAGCTCCCGGAGCCTCAAATATGATCTCTAGAATAAAAGCACACGAGTGGGGGTGACGAACGGCTGAAGCAAAGATCAAATGAGCCTGGCCCATCTCTGTCGTTCGGAGAGCGCATGCGATAACATCACCCCAATTGGGACGCCTGTCTTCGAAGCTGAAAGGAAACGTCCCGCCCGTCTTTAACGAGCATGAAAAGATGCGGGGGGGGGGGGGGGGGGGCGGTCACTCGTCTGCCGAGATAGCACATGCGCCAGTGCTATCTCGGCAGCCATCATTGGGCGGTTCGTAAACCCTTCTACGTGCTGCGCTCTCAACGCGAAGATACTGCGAAAAGCGTCCCTGGAGCTGGCGTATTCTCTTACACCAGCGTTATGGTGTGTTACGTGAGATGTCGTATCCAAAAGAGTTACCACACATTATTTGGGATGTGCTTGTGAAAAATCCGTGCAATTTGCGCACCCCCTTTTCAGAGCTCTAAAATCGCAAAAAAAAGTGCGCAAATTACGCGAGTAAATACGGTATAATGTTGCATGAACCAGATTTTATAGTTATTAGAAAACCTATTCGCATTTAATTTAGATAACATAGCTCACTACCCCGTACGAGGCACTTGTGTTCCATGAAAAGTGCATTATGATATGACCGTGCACGTTGCTGTTTGTAACTGCAGTGCTAAAAATTGGCAACATTTTTATGTCAGTGGCATAGCCATGGGAAAAAGGGGCAGGGGGGGCTCGCTGTCGACGGAAAGCGTGGGTGGAGCTGCAACTTGATTAATTCATTCATTAGTTCATATGACCACACACACACACACACGCATGCACACACACACACAGTCAAACCCCGCGATAACGAAGTCCCTGCAACAACAAAAGGTTTCAGGATCCTCAACCCATAGGATTCAGTGCATTTTGTATCCTGCAATAACGAAATTTGCCGGACCATTAGACCCCATAGTGACTCCAACTAAGTCCATAGAATGCTTGCATGGGTGCTGCCATATTGAAAACTTCATGGCCGCCATATTGGTTGTTGACTGATCATGTTGCCTCGTTTGTATATCGCTGTAGTACGCGCATTGTGAACGAAAATTATTTTTGAGTTCACGTTATTTGCACATTACACGAACCGCTGTGGTGGGCTGCTTACCAGCGTGCACTAAAATGTGACCGCGCATGTCCTGTGGCGGCTCGTCGTGAAGAGTGTGCTTTTGCGCCGTTTGCCTTGCTACGTAGCAAACAGCGACACGGTGCTTATGGGTTATTGCTGGTGTGGATTACGATGGCACCACACTTTGCAAACACTGACTGCCGCCGATCAGATTGTCGACCACTTTTTTCAAAAGCTGTAAATAAATTTTTTACATGATGCTTGAATTTCTTGAGACCAGATATAGCGAAAAAGTGGTTAGAGCGAAGTAATTTATAATTCCCACCGACTTCATTGTAACCGGGCTACATTGTACTGCATTGCTATTGACGGTATTGGGTAGTATTAATACAGTTGTAAAAAGTGACTTACGTAGCCCAAATGTTAGGCAGAACTTCAAGAATATACACCAATATAATGTTCAGTTTTGTTATTGACGTTTACATGACGAGATGCTTCAACTTTGCTTATTATATATATTTGACTTTAGTGTCCCCTTTAGTAACATGTTACTCATCTGTGCTGCTGTTAGCAGAGGACCTGGAATGGGCTCAAGCAAGGTTATTCACAAAATGCTGCACCGTTTGTACTGTCGATCATACGGAAGCTTGCAGCTGTACCTAAATCACTGTCAACTGAGGACCATGATGACTTATTTCTTTGCAGACACGATGGTGTGCACAGGATGCTGCGCAACACTAGACCACATTGTGAGCTTCCTCTTCCGGCGCTTGTCCAAGGGAAATTCAAAAGGACCTCCTGAGCCTTGCCTCCGTGTCCTGGAGCTGCATCCTGAAATTTTGCAACAGGTTAACATATGCTCCTCTGCTCTTTTTCTTTAAATGTTTTGCTTGTGTTTCATGAGGAACTGTAAAGAGGAAAAAATATTGAACAGTAGAGCTGTAGTGCCAAAAAGGCCATTCCACAAGTTTGCTTAGTTAGGCTGACAGCACAAAAGCAGACATCTGACACCAGAATGACATCATACATTTTTATGGTAACTCTACAGGCTGAGATAGCCTCATGCTGTTCAAAAATTAACTGTACGTTGTGTGTTCTCAAAAAGCAAAAGACTGAGGTTAGTAAATTTTCACTTATATTTAATATGCCACCGTAGTCCAAATACATGTGAGAAAGTGTTTGAGAATTTATATCACGCACTGGTCTTCCATATGACCACTGGTCTTCCATATGACCTCATTTGCACTTTCATCATACCAGAGCTTACAGCTTGGCCTTCACCTTATTCATTAGTAATCAACCTCCTACTCCCAAGTTAAAAAAGAAGAGAATCTTGAAAGACTGTTAAGCTAAATTGGTGTTCTCTTTAGGTTTCTTTTGAAGTAGAAAGCATTTTTATCTTGTGATTTATGTTGTTGACACTTTTAGACATTGTGCTGA
Source organism: Hyalomma asiaticum (assembly GCA_013339685.2). NCBI lineage: Eukaryota > Metazoa > Arthropoda > Arachnida > Ixodida > Ixodidae > Hyalomma > Hyalomma asiaticum. The sequence goes on from CM023481.1 coordinate 318,338,820, forward strand.
TCCTTTGTCATGCAATGGTGGCCCTGGTTGTCTGATTAGTGGTGGGGAATTCTGCAGCAATAAGGAGGAGGAGGAGGAGGAGAAAGGGTGAGAGGAAAGGCAGGGAGGTTAACCTGGGCTGAGCCCAGTAGGCTGCTCTGTACTGGGTGATCTAACAACACTGATAGTGACTTTTGTGTGAGAAAATATACAAATACTTATACCTGTGTAGATGTGAACATTGGGGCATATTAAAGAACTTGCAGCAGGATCATTCTGGAACCCTTTATAATGGTACTCTTCATGATGTAATGGACTTTTTATCAGTTATCAATTTTATAAGTTATTGCTTTTGCATATTTTACTTGTTTTCCCATTGCATACCTGTGAAGTCATAGTCATTTTTCATAAAATGAGACAAAGAGAAGGTGGCACGTACTTGAGCAGTTAAGAAGGTTTGCAAGCAAGAGGTGATAACTGCCTCCGAATAAGACTTCACAGCAATACTGATGTAGCAATACTGATGTAGCCTGCAGATTGATATGCTGAGGCAGTGATGTGAGGGAGATTCTGTGTGTTAGTCATATTTCTTGTGTCAAGGTGTGTGTGGAAGTTTCTCAACCTTCGAAGTGCATCTTGCTTGACACGCTCTATCTTTGCACTGTTCTGTGGATGCTCCTCTGAATCTGTAGGCCATGATGATCTTGGCTGAGGTAAACTTTCGTGTCTCCTAGTAGTCTCGACACTAGCCGTCAGTCAGGTCGCATTTCTTCTGACACTTCCAGTATGCTGTCATAGGACAGCTAGTTACTGGCTTTTTTTGGCAAAGAGCTAGACAATGTTGGACGTACCAATGCAGGAGCAGCTTGACATATCGTTTAAGCTTCTCCTGTTGCAGAAAGCAAACCTTCACAATATCCGAGTTGATGACGACAGGGAACCAACAGAACCGAAGGAGGATTTTTCACAATTTAAAAGCAGAGCCTGACCCTTTAACCACGTAGTCCACAAATGTGTGAAAACCTTGAGTATGCGTTAGTACGTCCAACATTGTCTAGCTCTTTGAGTTCATGTTCATGATATGGCACGTTAGAGATAGCTATCTGGGTGAGAAGGTTCCGTGGTACCACCATTATCCCTTGTGCCAGTTGTTCGCAGATGTCCGTACCAGGTATAGGAAGTAGGTCTTCACATGTTGTGAATGATGCAGTTGCTACGTAGTCTAGCCGAGTTTCCCAGTTGTGGACAAATAGGTTTATTCGTTCTTTCAATGGGTGAGCATCGCTGTCCCCTCTATTCAGCAAGTGGATCGTTCCTTTCAGTGATAGTTTTTATTCTTGGGAAGAAGACTTGGCAGCATCTAATCTGTTTAGTTCATGTTTCCGACAGCAGGAAGGAGCTTTAGAAGTCGGGTGAGTCTCCTTTATTGCTTCCACTCTTAAAATGCTGATGATGAGGTCAGTCCCGATGTCTGTAAGAGAGTTTTGATGAGGTGGTCCTTGTATTGTCCAACCAAACACAGAATTGATTGTCACCAAACAAGCAATATCTTCGCTTTGCACTACTTTACCTCTCATGACCTTCCAGAAGTGGGCTGCTCCAGTCAACAAGCTGATGCTGTTCTTTGTCTTCACTACAAAGAAGTCCTTTGCCTTTACTTTGCCTTCAGATTGTAGCCTGTGAATGAACCTCTTGTCATTTGATGGCACAGCAGTGTCATGATATATCATCAGAACAAAAATTGCTTGAATGATATGATGTTGGTTACGCGGCGGTACGTCAACTTTTCCTATTTCACCCGAATTCGGCATGAGCTGCCAAACATGTTCAGTGCAGTTCTCTTCTTTCTGAGTACCTGCAATTGAGATCTGTAATGAATGATCTTTGACTTCTACCTGGATGGTAGAAGTCAAAGATCTGGACCTCTGATGTATCTGGCCTGTTATTTTTGATGACAAAGGCTCGAAAGGTCTGCAGTTACACATTGCTGCCCTCCTTCACACAACTGCTAGTAGAACCTTTGTCTCACAGCATCACTGCTTATGACGAGATTGTTCCCACTGCGCAACCTGGTGTGTCTGCTGGTCGAGAAGTTTTCATTGCAGCGTCCATTCGGTAGCGAGGGTCACACATGCTTGATGCATGCCTTCTCTGAAAAGCTGAGCATGTAACTTTGGTCTTGCAATCCCATGGCTGGTGACCTGGTAGCAGTCGTTGTCCTTAGTGAGCATTTCTCAGAAGGAAGAGATAGGTTGGCATCATAGACACGTGTGCCATGCTTCTTTGACTTGCAGAAGAAACATTCCGTCCAGCTGCATGATGCACTGTGTAGTACAGAAGTGGTGCTATTGCCTTGAGTGCTCTGAGCGTGTTCTTCGGCAGATTGTTGCAGCAATGCTTTACACTGCTCCCTCTTTTCTAACTCCTTATGTGTGAACATGAGCAGTTCCTTCAATTCTGCATCCGATGATGCAGCTGCCACTGGTGGCTCTCAGGCGTTTGTAGGAGACCCTTGCTGTCGTAACCCCTGGCTGCACTTGTATATATATACTAGAACGATTTCATATGGCAATGCATTCCCCAGAATGTCAACTATATCATTGCAGAAAAGCTTAGTGTGGGAATGTTCATCACAGTTGGTAATCAGATATTGAGCTGCGCGATGTCTAAAATTGCCTGAGTCTTCGTACGTTGCTTCGCAATTTTACATGTGGTGGACTGCAAAGCGCTGAGAGCTCCAAAGCGTTCCCTCACTAGCTCTATGGCATCTATATAACAGGCTTTGAAAGTGGGAAAACAAGATAGTACAGTAGATAGAAAAACTTCGTCATAAATAATGCATTGTGGATATGTACAGTCTATTCAAATTGCTCCCAGAAAGCTGACCATTCATAAATATCTCCTCTAAATGTTGGGATGTCGAGATTCTGGGCCAATTCTGGGCATAGTGTTCTAAATTGTTAGGGTTATATTCTGAGGATACGTTGCTGCTGTACTGTCCATGCTTCCCATAGCAGCGATTTTGCAGCTAATCTTGGCAAGCATTCTTGATGGCCTGGTCTTTATAACCTGCCGCAGTTAGATATTCGTCTGCGAGCTCATTGTTGCAGAGATGCTCTTCAACCGTGTCGTTAGGCTTCAAGAGGTTGTTGTTGCTAGCCGTTAAATGGTCATAAATACCTGACAGCTTGGCCTCATCCACCATAGTATCTATGAGTAGTGACTGTGCTGATTGAGCTGAATGCTTGGTCTTGAGTCAGTCCATCTGGATCACTCTTGAGAGTGAGGTCGGTGTCTCTGCTGATTACGAATGATCCTGTTGATCCTTGCTGTCTGCACCGTGAAGCAGGTGACTAGAAGGTCCCTTGAGCCATGTGATGGAGAGAACGAGTCTGCAGGGGGTTTTCAACACAACAGTGTATAGAAATTGACTAGCTATCCATGAGGGAACCAAACCGATGGCTGCCCATTGTTCCAACATTTTTTTTTTCCTCTTCAGTACTTACCTGAGCATCTTTACTCTGCTTTGTTTTACAAGGTCTTCATGGACACACGTTTTGAAAAAGCCTATCTCTAATTTTTGAGGGGTGACTGTAGTGTGCAAAAGAAAAATTGCATGATTTTTCTGAACTGGCAGGGTCCTGAAAATAACCCAGAAACTTTAATAGTCCAAAAAATTTATTTATTGAAGAAAATAAGGTGCACGCTTTGCGCACCTTAAAAATATCTCCAGTATAGTCTATACCGGATATATTGAAATCGAAGGGGATCACAAAATAGTTTGATATATCGATAATTCGAAATACAAAATATGCTTATTTGAAGCGCGCCTTAAAGAAGTGCATAACAGATCTGTTTCCCGAGGTTGTAGCAAGTGGTAGCTGACCAATGTGCCCACAATGCAAAACGACGTGAAAACTATCTGATTTTATTAAAGAAATATGTAAGGTTGGCTTTAATCTTGTGGGCCATCATGTCCAAGTCATCCTCAGTACCGTTGACGCCTCACAGGTCAGCAAATACAGCATCTTGTATTGGCCAAAACAGCATGACTGTGAATGTTGACGCAAGCTCCCAGAGTACGGTACAAAGTCGTTTATAAGCGGCATAGACATTCATCACTGCTCGGGTCCGATTCCTCGGCACTGGCGACAACAGGCATCAGTACTGTCAGAAACGGCTTGTACATCATCATCAGCGCTAATGAAATCGCTTGCTGTGAACGCATCCGAGAGACCGCCCAGGAACGCTGATAAACTCATGGAATTCATCAAGGCATCCTACGTGTTCTCAGCAGTGATGGCTCACGCAACATGGTATCTTTGCACCACAAACCTCGCTTACAGAAACGGTTCACAACTGAGCTTCGCTTGACTAGGCTTCACACACCAGTCATCATTTGTATTGTTCCAAGAGGATCAATCTTTAGTTCAACGGATTAAACTACCATACAGGTTGATTACAAGCGAAGAGACGCATGTAAGCCCACAAAGTGAAAAGGCCAAAACACCAAAATATTGCAGACAGGTGATGATGATGTCGCCGTTGATCTAGGTGATGGCGATGGCATTTATGACTTTCTTGAGATCGCGAATAACGAAAAGCTTAGCCTTTGAGATTGGCATCCACAAAAGTGACATCATGAGGCTCCAAATCTTGGGGGCTATGCTTTTGCAAACTACATGCTGCAGTACAAGGTCAGCCATCGGAATGCGCACATTGCTTCGGTGCATGGAGTGATTTCTGGGGTTCACTGTTCCAAAACCACAATATGATTATGAGAGACACCCTTGTGGAGGGCTCCAGAAATTTCGACCGCCTGGGGTTCATTTAGCGTGCACAGTACACGGTGGCCAGGATTCGATCCCGCAACTTTTTGATCAGCAGCAGAGATCCATAAGCACTAGACCACCAATGTGGGGCATTGTGGAAGTGCAGGTCGGCGCTGCCGGTGCAGAGTACTGCCAGAGCTACAACTGCTTTGTATATCCATCTCATTTGGCGCCTTTGTCTGTCTGCCTTTTTCAGCAATGTTGCTGTGCGTACCCGAAATTGGTGCAGCTAAGTTAGTGCACTGGCAAGCTTTGTGCAACCTGCCAAAGCATTGCAACAACATTGTGGTTTCAACACCATAGCATGAAAAAAGGGATTGCAACGCGTTAGAACGCTGTTGAAACGTGATCAACATATGTAAGGAGGGGCACACTTCAGGGCTTCGGTGCAAGTCAAAATTCAATATATCAAATGCGGTGGTCCACAGGTGTTCGATATTGGTATGTGTGTGCGAGCCCTAAACTTTTGTATTGGATTTTGAAGGAGACGTAACTGTTCCAAAGAGCCACTAATTCAGTATATCTGTGTTTGATATATCCGGGATTGACTGTATTGCCCTGCCTTAGATTGTGATTTTGGGTGATCAGTTTTCTAATTTGTATTTGGGCTAGAGTGGTTTCTCCATGTATCCTTGACAGTAGTGTTGCTACGTTAAAAATCTCTGTCCCCGCAGTCTGTTGGACAAGCTGGCACATTATTTCATAATTTGCATGCGACTCGGGGAAGAAAAAAAAAACCTTGCCATCCACACAAGCAGGGTCCTCAGATGTCATTGTTACAGGAATGCCCACATCACCGCCTCGCAGATCATGCATTAAAGTCTATTGAAACAGTCCTGTTCACTTACTTGGTTATCACGTTACACCCAGAGATCCCATAATTTGAGAGAAGCTGACAGGGGTACCTTTTATAATTATATGAATGAGGTAATTACAAAATGCCTCAAAGTATCTAGACATATGCACGGTGAGTACATAGGTAAGCTAATGGTGATACAACCTATAGAAAAGCTGAGAAGAATCAAAAGCAAGTGAAAAACAGCATAACAAATATTAAAAAAAAGAATCAATGGCCCAACATGACAAATCCAGTTCATTTCGTTATCAATGATATTAGTGCAAAAGCAAGTGGTGAACACGAAAATACGACCAAAATATTGTGCGTCGAGAAAGCATGAATGTTGTAATGATGATTTTAATTCTAAAGGCAATGAATTCCAAATATCTAAGTTAGCAAATAGGGTTGTGAACTTACTATAGTGTGTCCTTAGGGTAGGCAAAAGATAATTATAGTTCTGGGAAAACTGGGTAATATTGCTGTTATGTGTTGATGATCAATATGTGCAATGAAGATGTCATGTGTGATGAGCCTCTAGGTAACTATGGACAGTCTGTGAGGAATAATTGTCGTAATGGAAGTATGTTTAAGAGACTGACAACTAGCCAGAATGTGTGAATGGACCTTTGTGCATTTGGAAAAACCCTGAATTATAGTGATGGAAAGGAGCACCCTTTCGCAATATTATTAGGATTTGTAGCTTTATGTTGAGTTTAGAAATCATGGCAACTACAGCGTGGTGTCGAATGGTGGTGAAATCTTGGTGCTGAGCTTTGAAGTCTAAAATTGCTGCAAGTCACCTGTAATTATTCAGGCCACAATAACGCGGGCTTACAGTCTGTATAAAGCATCACCACCTTATTCTTTGCTTATTATGTAGTTCTGAGTTGATGCTGAAAAGCGGCGCTGCCTTCGTGGCAACCGAAAACATATGTTTAGCCACTGTGTGTGCGCGAAGCATCTCTTAGGCACCACACGCATGCGCTGTGTGTCCGCTTCCCACGTCGTAGTTCTGTGATTAGACACTCTGACTAGTAGGCTTCCCCATTGCAATAATACTACTAATAATCAAAAGAACACGTAGTCCCTTTTAAAAAAGCTCAGGAAACAAGCAACAGGACAAATCAGATTGGTTGTAGTCAAATTGCTTGATTCTGAAGGCTCTGCACACATTCAGTGTACGTGAAATACAGGTTAGCCCAGGATTGTGCACAGTATAAAATATGGTTAGCAATATAGCCAAATTATAATGAGTGAAGATGTGAGGCTGAAAATCAGTTCTTGTATTGATAACATGGAATCCAAGTGCAATCTTTTTGATGAGTGATCAGGCATGTCTGTGAAATTTTAGCTCAATATCTAAGATAATGCCCAGAAACCATGCTTCATTGGACACTTTTATGGTGCACTCGCCTATGTGAAGGGAAAGTGGGGAGGTTGAGTGAAATTTGCTGGAAATGGAACACCATAAATATGGTTTTAGTGGCATTACTTCGTAGTTGACTATTTTGGCGGCATAAAGTTTTGTTGTTTAAATCGGTGTTGAGGTTATGCTGGACTGTAGAAAGTGATTTAGGTGATGTAAAGATAGCTCTGTCATCAACACAAAGTATACATTTGGTCTTAGTAGGAATAGTAGGCAGGACATTAACAATCAAAAATAAAAGTGGCCCTAAAACTGACCCCATTCAACGCCTACATTAATAACCTTGGATGATGAGAGATGGCAGTTATAACCTGTACAATTTCAGATTAGCTTCTCAGGTAGTGTCTGATAAAGCTTGGTGGGAGACTAGACACTCCATATTATTCTAGCTCAGCATGTAGTACCCGATGGTTTATGGTGTTGACAGCCTTCGTCAAGTCTGTAATTACCTATCCTACAGCTAGCCCAGCTACAGGTAGTGGCTATGACACTCAGCTGCTGATCCGAAGGTTGCGGAATCAAATCCCAGTTGCGGCGGCTTCATTTTGATGGAGGTGAAGTGTTCAGGCCTGTGTACTGTGCGATGTCAGTGCATGGTAAAGAACCCCAGGTGGTTGAAACAGTCTAAACTTTCTTTTGTTGCTATAGCAATTATATGGTTCAGCAATTATATAGTTCAGTGACGGCGACAGGTTTTTGCCGTCGCCGTCACTGTCATGCCCTATATAATGTCTATATTGATAACAACCTCCCGTGCATTGTACTTTCTAATCACGGGTAAAAGCTTGCGAGCGGAGGGATGAACGTGGCTAAAGCAGAGATCAAGTGAGCCCGTCCCATCTCCGTCGCTCGGAGCGTGTATGCGGTGACATCACACTGCTCGGGAGGCCTGCGTCGAAGCGGAGGGGAAACGTATCAAAAGACGCGACGGGGAAGGAAGGGGGGCCTAGTAGCTTGAGCAACAGCTCTGGACTTCACGCGGTCGCCATCACAGGCGCGTGCACGATCCCAGCAGCCATCAGACGTGCTGCATACTATGTAGACTGCGTGCTCCATTCCAGCCGCCTCGCATATATTGTCACAACGCCGGCAATGCCCTCGTCACACAGCGCTCACGTGAATGCGTCTACAAGTGCCGGAAGAAACGTACTCACTTGATGCCGCTGTGCTGAGCCAAGTTTCTCAATTGTGCAAAGTGCACGCCGCTTAGCGCAATCGCGCGGTGTTAAGTGCGGGCCAGAATACATTTAAACATGACTTAGCTCACAGCTGTGCTGGGCCATTGTTTCTGCCGCTTGAACATCACATGGTACTTTATGCACCTGCATGCTTACTTAATAAGCCCACTTGCACTACAATTCAAATTGCCCTTAAAGATGCTACTCTTACTTCATGTATTATATCATGCATTGCTATCGCCTTCTATTTCTTCGCCCTTCAGGTGAAACTGTGATCTTTTTTCTTTCTTTCTTTGTATTTGCGTAATCGGTATCATGCAGCATTGGACTGAACGCACTACTTGGTGGAGTGCCGGCAGTGGGTAGTGATTCGACAGCAAAGCAACACTTCACCATGCGTTCATGTACTTCTTTCTTTACCTTCATGTAATCACTGTCATGTAGCAATGGGCTGAGGGCAAGAGTAGGCTGAGTGCAGCAGTGGGTAGTGGTTTGAGGGCAAGGCAACACTTCACCATGCACTCATGCACCTCTTTCTTACTTTCTTGGCCTTTGCATAACCACTATCATGTAGCAGTTTGCTGAGAGCAAGAGTGCGTCAAGTGCAGCAGTGGATAGTTGGTTGAGGGCCAGAGAATGCTCCTCATAGAGCTTGATGAACTATAATCGCAGCGGACATGGCTAGCTCTACTGTTAAAAATGTCATGACCTGATGGACACCACATGCAGATGTTGAATGTAGATAAAAGGAATGACTACACTGGGGGTATATCAGGTAAATGACATGGTGATTGGCGCGTATTTGTAGGTGAGCAGAAATACTCCCTGGACATGGTAGCCACTCTGTCAGGTTGGGTATGCATTTCATCACCTTGGTCTATTTTTATTGTGGTCGCTGAGCAGTCCTTTTTTTTTTTTTTTTGTTCAGAAGCTCTGTAATGGTTTGCCGATGTTACTCGGTGCGTATTTGTGTTTTCTTTTTCTTTTTTACTATAAAATATCGGTAATAAGTTTTGCTTAGCGCCCCTTGATAAGGAAGATGAAGTTCAATATTGTTTGTGAAAAAAGGGACTAGATCAAAAAGTTTCAACTTCAGTTTATTTAAAGGTTATTCTTTTTATTAATCAAGTTTAACAGCAAGTTGCTTAGCCATGCATTTGTGGGTGAATGATGCCACTTATAGTAGTCCAACTCTCTGAAAGAAAGACTCTGAAGCCTTTTCTGTGCAATCTTCATCAGTAACTGACGTCCAGTACTGTACTAATTACTTGAAAATATTTGTCAGAATCAAATTGCTGTTTTGGGAACATTTTGCTAGCCTTGATATTTTTAGAGCCCAGAGTGGAGAACACAGGATTACAATCCGTAATGCAATGATCTATCACTCCTGCAATGTGATCTGATGAAATGTTGGAGGTAATATGATACATTGGTGTATAGGATTTGATAAGTAATTCCTGGTTGGAGCTGAAGTGTGTGAACTAAAGTAAAAGCAATATATAAACAGCTCATATGTTCTAAGCATGATGCACTGTCCGGCCTAATGATGTTGACGTTAGTCATCACATAAAACAGTTTTGTTAGGTCACAAGGAATGCCGCTTTATTGACTACAGAAGTCTGGATACTGTTATGGTTACCAATAAATGGAAGCTATAATAATGTTATGGCTGTTAACTGTGATAACACGAATTAAGCTTCAGCCAAGCATATTCACATAAAAAAAATATTATTGAATATGGTGTCGAGAAGATGCCCTGCCACAGTGGTCTAGTGGCTATGCCCTTGTGCTGTGCGATGTCCACTACGGCATCTCTCTCTCATAATCCCATCATGGTTTTGGGTTGTTAAACACCAGGAATCGATCAATGTTAATGAGTTATTAAGTATGACACTACCACCACCACAACACAATTTGCAATTACCATATACTATTCAGAATAATCATAGCCAGATATCCAAGTATCAGATAAAAATATGATATGGAATGAGCTATCAAGCAAGGAAAGTAATACAAGAAGATCGCTATGATGTTTTCTAACCTATGATGTTTACATAGGGTAGTCATAATGCAGGCGACTCTTCGCATAGCTGTTCTGACGTTTGCTGGCATAAGTACACAGCCATGTTAATTTAAGGCTGTTTTAAAATGAGAACCAATGACAGCAGTAGTTGCAAAGGTCTACTACACGTGAGACACGAAATATGTGACTGTCTGTCGTCTTCCTGGATTTGCTTGTGCAATTATCGGTGCAATTAATGCTTGCACTGATGTGTTTTTTTTAGTGTGAATGCCTGCACAAATAGGTCCTTCACTCCATTTGCTGATTGTGGGTATCAGTTCACTCTGGAACCATGGGTACTTTGGAATAGCAGAAATCTGTGAGCTTGAAACACTGCGCAGTCGTCTCTGGCTTTACTGCCTCTGCCATGCATTAGCGAACATATATGCGCAAGCACCTGTCTTGAAGACCAGCGCAACGTCGAACATGGCTTTCAAAATGGAATGCTGGGCCTTCGAAAGAATGATCTAGGCAAAGAAATTATGGCACATTTTCATCCTAAATGTTAGTTGCAAGAATGCATTAGCCTTAAAAGAAACTTGACAAGGCATTTATGAAGTCCAGAACATTCACAAAGTCTGAATTTTCAGAGTACAAAATCCTGTGGGAACTATAGATACATTGCTTAGTTATGAATAACAAAAACACTTGTGCTGCCAATTACTGCCCTTATAGCTTTATTGCTATAAAGGGGTGGTTATCAATTTTTCCTTTCAAAGGTAAACATTTTTTAAAATTCTTATTTTAGAAATAAGGAAGTATGTGCACTTGCATAATGTTTCTTAGGCTTTAAAATGTGCATAACAGACTACTGTCACCTCTGTATCAGCCAGAATTACATTGCCAAGCATGCATCTTTGAAATTGATATTGACTATAGAAGGTTGTGTCCAAGTTAATTTTTGCTGTGTCCTGTCAACTGAGGTCCGACAATGACTGTTCGTCTATTCGCTTTTGTACATATATTTGTAATGTGGCCCATGGTTGCCATCGATCATCATGGTTCTGTGTCCACTGCAGGATGAAGACCTCTCCCAATGATCTATAATTTGCCCTGTCTTGGTGCTAGGTGATTCTATTTTATTCCTGCGAATTTGCCGATTTGATCACTCGATCCAATTTGCTATTGCCAGCAGTTGTGTGTCCCATTTCTTGGTATCTGTTCAGTTGTGCTAGTTGAACACCGATTATTTTTCCTGAATATTATGTGACCCAGCCACATCTTTTCCCGTTTCATGCTTAGTGCTCCTTAACTTTTTTTCATGTTTCTTTGTTATTTTCCAAGTTTCAGTGCCGTAAGTTGGTACTGGTAGTATGCAGTCATTGAATGCTTTTCACTTCGGAGATAGTGGTAAATTGCATGTTATAATTTTGAAATGTCTTCTGTATGCGATCCAATCTAGGCTTATTCTTTGGCAAATTTTCTTTTCCATGAGTAAGCTCCCGTGTGAATAAATGGCCAAGATATGCATAATGTAGCTTTGACTCGAGAGGCTGCTTGTTTATTTTTAACACATGAGCTTTTGTCAAGTTGTTGGGCATTTCCTTTGTCTTCAGCAGATTCATTTTTATACCCACTTTAATACTTTCTTGGTTTAGGTCCTTAAAGGAGTACCGACACGATTTTACGGCGGTGCAAAATGTACATTTTTCTTGCTAGCAACGTATTGTTAACGTCCTCCGCACATGGAATCCAGGAAACGTACAAAATATTTTAGTTTGGTTTGAAAGTTTTTGTCGCCCAGCACTGCAAGTCAGCTGCAGCGCAATGGACATTACGATGACGTATAAACACGGTCTCTTAAAAATCGCTGAAATCGCTGTCAGAGTTGCTGGACGACCGTGAAATTGTCGTTGTTTGCATGCCCCACGTGTAACTGACCACAGACGACAGAATTGCAGCGACACTATCACGAATTGCTGTACCTACGTGACTTAGACGCACGTCCGACTATGTTGACACGTCACTAGGGAGCCGCCCCCTCGAAATTGAAACCGAAAGTGGGCTTTTAAGGGAGCCGTATTAAAAATATATTACTTGCGTTGCGAGCCACCGTGATGCGTTTTTTGGGGTTCTTCACGCCAGTGCTTTCATTTACAGCAACAATACGAGACCGTCAAAGATTCGTGTCAGTACTCCTTTAATCATTCCTTTCCAGTTGGCACCATCAATGCAAAATAGCACTGTAGTAAAATCTCGTCCTCACAGAAAATGGAAAATAAAACATACCATCAGAAAATCGTAACCCAAATTTATTCTCCTCCTGCTATCCAAATCAAAGTACTACATTGTGCCTAAGATGTGTTGGCTGGAAAAATAAATGCATTACCCCAAACAGCATATCAAGCGGGATAATTGAGAGCTTTCACCTCTGTTGTCTTCAAACTACAGGTTGTTGCCGTGTTCTCTATTTATCTTTATTTTTATTTTGTCTCAGTTTTGTCGTTTGCTTATAATCGGTGAACAATATTAGAAGAGTGCATCTCCCTCTCGGACCCCTTCTTCAATTGCAATTTTTCTGCTTTTCTTATGGAGAAATGGGATAGTTGTGGAAATCTGTCTGTAAATGTTCGCTAAAATATATTCACATATGTATCAAGTACTGCCAGGCGATGTAGTGCCTCTAAGACTTCTGGTATCACCACTGAATCAAATGCTCTTTCGTAGCCTGTGAATTCCGTGTAAGGAATTTGTACTATTCGGCGATTACTCAACCAGTACTCTTTTTACGACATGGCTGCGATTCATTGTAGAGTGCCCATTCCTGGGTTGGTCTCTCGGTTTGCAAAAGCCAAGCGTCTCCCAAGTTATACTCTTCGAAATTACCTTTGTAAATATTTTGTGTAGTGACGAAAGTAAGCTGCTGATCTATAGTTCAAGTCTATTACATCTTCCTTTTCTGTATTTGTATAATGTTGGTATTTTTCCAGATCATTGGGACATTCAAAGTCTATGACGTAGCATGTTGAGCGTCATCCCATTTTTAGAGTGTTCACGCCCACTTATTAGTGCCCATAATAACGACTGACCTGATTATTTTCTCAGTAATTAAATATTATAGAATCTAACACACTGCTGATTATTTCAAGAATCCTGCCAGAATGCAGAGAAGTATCACATGACAGCAACATCTTGTGGGCTGCTGAATTGATGACTGTGGCAACGTGATACGTTAGCTTTTCTGTCAAGCACTTTTTATCACAATGAAGTGACAAATCAGTGACCGCAGTTTCTATCGTGTTGCTATATTCGCCACTTCTTTACCAATGCTGCCATTTCTTTGCATTCCCATAGGCCACGTGTTATATTGCTTTTCTCATTGGCACTTATGCATCCGACTTTCATGATCTGCTCTACTTTGACTTCGTTCAAGGATGAATTGCTCATTGTTGAACTGTACAGTTTGGAGTAGAATTTCTGTGCCACTTTCACTGTGTCGTTGAAATTGCTAATAATTTTGACCTATTTATCTTCCACTGCGCGCAGTTTCCTTCTTAGCTCTGCTAATGCTGCCACTGCCAGAGATTTCCCTCCACACTCCCTAGGGAGGGTGTACTCACCTCCTTGTTTTTCTAAAGGCACACCCTTAATTTGTAACTATTTGAAACATGTTCATATTTACCGCTTAACTTCAACCATCAGTCCCCCTTTGACATTCGGACACACCCCCATTTTAGAACTTCTGGAGAAACTCCTGGCCCCCATTCTTTAATGCTGCTCCCATCCCCTTGATGTTAAAGTTCGATATGTCACTGACCTTTGTTCTGGTAATCAGCCTTGATAGTTAAGCTAATTCTGTTTTATCCCTTTGGTCACTTTCATTTGTTGTCATTTTTCAAGTCTTTCTTGGTTTCAGAGAGCTTGCTGACTTCTTCCCTTGGTTTTTACCTTCAACTTCAGTTGCTGCTTAAAAAATCAACTCCTAAAATTGCAGCGCGACGAAGACGAAAACAGGAGACACACAGAATCACACAGACGAGCGCCGACTTACAACTAGATTTATTTGCACTTCACCAAACCTTTTTATGCAAAATCTGGCCACATCACCTTAAGCAGTTCAAGAAAACACAAAAGAACAGAAGCTGGTACAAGGTGATCTAAAGCATTCAGGCAAGATAAGACCTGCGCATGTACACTATCTCAAGGTACACACTCAACCATGTCAAGACGGATCAACTCTGGGCGAAGTGACTTCAACCCAAGCATTCAGAATCAAATCAAAAAAGGAGTGAAACAAAACCACAGCAAAATCCTAGAAACAAACACACGTCGAGGATGAAACTGATGACCAACAATAAATAAGGAAAGTGCGTGAGGATTAAACATTTAAGGAAACTAGAGAAATAACTGAGTGTTAGATCATAAAATCTGAGAAAAAGATGAAGGAATGACCAATAAAAACCATGTGACAACGCGTGAGGGTGAAACAACAAGGCTACACAAAACCATCTAAAAATTCAACTTCGGCATCAGTAATTAAAAGTGAGGGCTTGCTCATGCATTTGTCTCCTGCTTTCTTAATGTGGTACACTTGAAGTTCCCGTGCTGTCCTGTCTTTTGCTTTATTCAGAAATTTGGTTTTATTGAATTTGGGTGTGCAACAACAACGCTTGCAATGCTCCTTAAGAAGCCACCAGCATTATTGCGTACATTCCAGTTGTGCTCCTTGGCTCTTTCATTATAACACCTGCCTGTTTGCCCTATGTAGTGATGACCACAACTTAGCGTAATGTCATAAACGACCTTCCCAGTGCAATCAGTGAGTATTTTTGTGCTTGGTAGTGCACTCAGGCAACCTTTCTCGATTTATCATGCTACACAGTTTCGACAACTTGAACACTGCAGAAAACACTACAGGTACATCATGTCTGGAGGCTATCTTCTTGATATTCAAACTAGAAGAGAAGCTCAGGGGAAGATGGATGCTTTCTTATCTTCTTGATATTGTGTGATAACATGTGAATGTACGGAATCACCTGTACTTGCCTCATTTAGTTTATTTTCTACCACGTGGGACCAGTTAATTTTCTGAAGCAAAGATTCGCAAACTTAAGACACTAAGAATAGAGGATAACCAGTGCCCTCCAAACGCAATAACTGTTCACTGAAGCTTCCACTCGTGCACTGGTCGCACAATTTTGTTGGGATAGATTGAAGGCAATTCATCACTAGTCCTCTCTTAACAAGTTTGGAATGGGTGCTCTCAAAAGGAAGCAGGCTTTTTATTCATCTTGGACTAAACTTCTAGCATAAGTGGTCAGCACTGAAAAGCAGGCATAGGTCGTGAAATTGAAGCTTGTTGTGTTCCGGTAATTCCCACGTGAACTTAGGACTGCCACCATTGGTCGTGAACATAGCAACAACATTTCTGGCGACAGTTCCTATCCCTTCTCTAGGCACACCTTTTACAATTACAAGAAAGTCATCGACGTACGTGCAGATTTTAACCACACGTGAGTCCTGAATTTGGGAAAGAATGCGTTTCCCTATAATGGATAGGTAAATATCGCACAGAACAGGGGCCACTGACGATGTAATGCATATTCCACGTTTCTGAATAAAATATTTACCATCAAACTTAATAGCTGTTGACTGCAAGTAGAATTCCAACAAGGCTAAAACGGTGTCACTGCAAATTCCTGTGGAGATGTGAAATTAAATTTCCCCAAAGTCAGTTATCCTTTCCTCTAAAGCGCTTACTAGTCCCTGATGTGACACAGAATAATACAATTCTTCAATGTCAATAGAAAAACTCATGTACATGCTAGGAGGCAGACCCTGTAAACAGTTCACAACGTCCGATAAACTTCTTACTAGAAAAGGGTCCTCGCTCACCAACACATGAAGGTGCTTTTGCAGAAATCTTGAAATGAGGCGTTGCCACGTGCCATATTCAGAGACAATGGCATGAAGTGGGGCTCCAGCCTTGTGAGTCCTTATTGTGAAGAAGACTTCAAGAAATGCTTTTGGTACTTTTTTTTTGCTTCGTTTGTGAGGGCGTTCAGGTGTAGCTCTCCCACTACTTGCACAGCTTCCTTTTTTTTTTTTTTTTTGTGCGGGTTAAATTCAACTTGCTTGAAATTCTTTTCAATTGCGAGACCAGCCTTCTTATTGAACAACGGTTTTGGAAGCGCTGAAAAACCGCCTTCTTTATCATCAAGGAACATCGTGAGGTTGCATTCTTGGATAGATTTTGAAATTATCGCGAGAGGTGGCTTCGAAGAAGGCAAGGGGGGGGGACGCAATGGTTCTCTTTAGGCAAGTCACACCACCTGACAAAACAGCATCTCAGCTCTGCTTCCCACTGTGATCGGCGATTCTGTGGACTGTGGCCAGCAGTTCCTGATGGCACACAGAGGACATGAAACTGTACATAAGTCCCTTGTCCAAAAGTTTCTTGATTTCCGCTGGAAGAACTGTGTCACCAAATACCTTGACCTGATTTCCTTGGACTGGCTGTTCTCGTCTTTTGCCACGCTGAGTTATTTCTCTAGTTTCCTTAATCATTTCATCCTCACGCACTTTCCTTGTTTATTGTTGGTCATCAGTTTCATCCTCGACGTGTGTTTGTTTCTAGGATTTTGCTGTGGTTTTGTTTCACTCCTTTTTTGATCTGGTTCTGAATGCTTGGTTGAAGTCGCTTCGCCCAGAGTTGCTCCGTCTTGTCATGGTTGAGTGGTTACCTTGAGAGAGTGCACATGCGCAGGTTTTATCTTGCCTGTAGGCTTTAGATCACTTCGTACCAACTTTCGTTCTTTTTTTGTGTGTTTTGTTGGACTGCTTAGGGTGATGTGGCCAGATTTTGCGTAAAAAGGTTTGGTGAAGTGCAAATAAATCTAGTTGTAAGTCGGTGCTCGTCTGTGTCAGTTTGTGTCTCCTGTCTTTGTCTTTGTCACGGTGCAATTTCAAGAGCATGAACTAACTAGACCGAGTCAGAACTCTGCTTGAAAAATCAACCTTGTTATGATTTCATTCATCCCTTCTATGTGTCTATTTTGGCATTCTCTTCTTGTAAAGCGGCCCGGCCATGGTGCTCTAGTGGTTATGGCACTCGGCTGCAGATCTAAGCATTGCGGGATTGAATCCTGGCCATGATGTACTTGCGATGTCTGTGCACGTTAAAAAAATCCAGGTGGTTGAAATTTCCGGAGCCCTCTACTACGGTGTCTCATTATCACATCGTGGCTTTCGGATGTAAAACCCGAGAAATCAATTATCGTTCTTGTAAAGCTTCATATTTGTTCTCAGAGGTAATCCTGAATTCCCCAGATTTTAAACTGACTGCCTCTAGGTTGTTCTTGCTCTCGTCACGTTGAAGGCTGTTTTTGCCCTCAGTAACCTGTGATCGCTGCACTTTACCTTGCCTGCTGCTTTTGCGCCCTGTGCTGTGCCTGGGTTTCTCTACATTATAATAAAAAATCTATTTTGGTTTTTACCTCACCATTAGGGCTCTTCCATGTCATTTTTCCGTTCCTGCGCTTTGGAAGAAGCTGTTCATTATACTAGGTTGGTTTCAGTTGAATTCCACTAGCATATATCCCCTGTTATTTCTGGAGTCCACACTACATTTGCCAGTTGTATGTTCCCCATCACCCATTAAGTCACCAATGACTATGGTGCACTGCGTTCATGCCTTATTTATGCATGACTAATTCAGTTTCATTGCAGCATTGTTGTACTTCATACAGGGTTTGTACAGCCCCTTGAAATCCTTGAATATCCTTGATTTTAACAATATAAGTTCAAGGGCCCTTGAAACTCCTTCAATACCCATGAGCTCCTTTTGGTCCTTGAAAATGCCGTGGTATTCGCTCCACTAGAGGAAATTAACGACATACCTCTGTAAGTCACGCTGATTTTAAAGGCATTTTCGCTTACAAATGACCATGAAAACAAGCTGTATTGACTAAAGGGCGTCAGGAAGTTTCGGTTTAAGTTACACAGCCTTATGTCATCTGGCAACTAATATTGATTGGAAATCCAATCGAAGGCATATCGCTTGGTTGGGCTACGGTCCCTAAACTGGCTAGTCTGCCTCTGCCATCTCCGCGCCGTTAATGCATGCGCAGGCAGCGCTATCATCTGAGAAGAAGACAAAGCTCCAAAAAACTCTGAAGTGCTTCCTGGAGTCAGTGGATCACTTTTCAGAAGACGCCGAAGCAAAAAATGACATGGCTTGTCTTGTCAAAGCCAACAGTTTCCGTCGAACAGCTAAAAAAAAAGAGGCGGAGATAGCTGCTCTTGAAAAAGAAATTAGTGTGAAAGTTGAGCTCGTTTCTTAAGTCATGTGCAGGAATAAAATTTCGTTAACACTCCTTGAATATTTCCTTTTTGCATCCTTGAAATCCTTGAAATGTCCATGAATTTTCAGCAAAATATTGTGTACGAACCCTCTTCATCATCGCGGCTTGATGTCGGAGCATACGCTTGTACTATTTGTAGTTCGGATCTTTCATATAGTTTTGTCACTACATGTGCAACCCTTTCATTGAATTCATAGATGTCGCATGCAGTTTCTTACCATTTCAGGTAGCTCTCAGGAGCAAGTGATGTGTCCATTAGTCGTAACTACATATGCTTCTTCTGAATGGATACCAAGAGAGGGAAAATGCAACAGAGGCAGGCAAAAGGCTAGATGGAGCGATTAAATTAAAAAGTTTGCAGGCATAAAGTGGAACCAGCTCGCTCAGGATAGGGTGGATTGGAAATCGTTGGGAGAGGCCTTCGTCCTGCAGTGGACCTAAACAGGCTGATGATGATGATGATGCTTCTACCATTCTTTCAACTTCACTATGGCCAGTTTTATATTGTGACACCCTCTAATTCTTCAAGATATTCTTCTAGTCTAGTTTTTGCTGGATAGAGAGCTTGTGTTGAATGTTCCCGGGTTCATATTATCTTTCCTAATTTTCTTAATTCTGTTCATGTCCACATATTGTTGAGCTTTGTTGAATATATTGTCATGTGAGAATGCATTTCTTTTCTGAATAAAATTAGGTGCATGGAAGAATTTATTGTATCTGGTAATTCCACCACCAGATAAGGACAGATACAGTAATACAGAATTACACTTAGGTGGCACTTAACAAAAAAAAGTGTGGTAAATGTGCTAAATGTTGACTCAAAGAATTCCTGCAATGTAGAGATGCATTGCAGATATTACATAGTAACATCAACAGAACCTTACTTAATTATGGATAGTCTTTGTATGTTGGCTCATTTAGCTCTGGTCATACAAAATACTTCATGTTTTCGTATTGGTGTATCAATCAATCAATCAGTTTATTTCACCAGCAAATTCTGGATGGTCTTCAGGGCTAAAAGCTGCTCTAGGCAGCTTGACTGAGTCCCTGAAGACCCTTACATAGGCAGCATACAGTTTTAAACTGTATGCTGCCTATGTAAGGGTCTTATAGCTTTGTTGGTCAAACAACACTGCTACTTCATTTGTTTGACTGCTGTATTGTTTAAGAAATAGTGACAGGTTTAGCACCATTTAGAAGTTTGAATCATGATAATTATCTGTACTTGAAGGTTCTTATGTGCACTTCTTGTCCATTTACCTCAGTGAGCTTCTTTGAGGTCTATGTTTTCTGATTAACTAGAGCAAGTTCTAGAGTGAGAGTTCAACACTTTTGTTTGACATGCTATGTTTATAAATTAACTCCTTTGTTTTCTTTCTTTTTTTCAGATGCTGAGCACCATTTTGAACATTATTATGTTCGAAGACTGTCGAAATCAGTGGTCTATGTCGCGACCCCTACTGGGTCTTATTCTGCTCAATGAGGAATACTTTGGCCAGCTGCGTCAGAGTCTTGTGAGCAGTCAGCCTGTTGACAAACAGGCAACTATGTCACAGTGGTTTGACTCGCTCATGGATGGCATCGAACGTAATTTGCTCACCAAGAATAGGGATAGGTGAGTGCACTGTATGTTGTTCCGTTTCTACCCATTGTTGACATATATTGCTTGCAATTTGTGATGCAGGTTTACACAGAACCTGTCTGTCTTTCGGAGGGACATCAATGATTCCTTGAAAGGCCCCACGTCGCTGGAAATGATGACATAGCACATCCTTACATTTGAGAGAGAGATGCCTGGCTGCTGCCACTGCTCTTCTAGGATGTTTAAAATACCTTCCTCGTTTTTATTCCTGGCTTGACATTTGGTCATGACTGATCACTTGTTCTGCTGAACAATGAAAATTTGGATCCTGCTTAAAAAAATTATCTTGGGGAAGCAGCAGTGAAAAAGTATGTGAATGCTGTCTACTGGTGTGATTTTTACAAGCAGTTACAGTTTGTTGTCATAATGAGGCTTTTTAAGATGTATCTTCTCTGTAATGATTGTTTCAAAGGCTCTGCAAATTATGACGTAACACATCCTTATGTTTGAGAGAGAGATGCCTGGCTGCTGCCACTGCTCTTCTAGGATGCTTAAGATATCTTCCTCATTTTTATTCCTGCTTTGACATTTGATCATGACTGATCATTTGTTCTGCTGAACAATGAAAATTCAGATCCTGCTATAAAAAATGATCTTGTGGGAGCAGCAGTGAAAAAGTATGTGAATGTTGTCTGCTGGTGTGATTTTTACAAGTAGTTAGTTTGTCTTAAAGGAGTACTGACATGAATTTTTGACATTCTTGTGTTGTTGCTGCAAATGAAAGTGCTGGTGTAGAGAACCCCAAAAAGAATATCATGGTGCCTCGCAATGCAATGCATATATTTTTAATACGGCTCCCTTAAAAGCCAACTTTCAGTTTCGATTTCGAGGGGGTGGTTTCCTAGTGACATGTCAACATAGTCGGACGTACGTCTAAGTCACGTAGGTACAGCAATTCGTGATAGCGTCGCTGCAACTCTGTCATCTATGGTCAATTACACGCGGGGCATGCAAACGACGACAATTTCACGGGTCGTCCAGCGACACCGACGCCGATTTTGGTGATTTTTAAGAGACCGTGTTCATACGTCATCGTAGTGTCCATTGCGCTGGGCCTAGCTTGCAGTGCTGGGCGACCAGAACTTTAAAACCAAACTAAAATATTTTGTACATGTTTCCTGGCTTCCGTGTGCGGAGGGTGTTAACAGTACATGGCTAGAAAACGAAAAATGTATATTCTGAGCCGGCTGCAAAGTCGTGTCAGTACTCCTTTAACGAGGCTTTTCAAGATGTGTTTTCTCTGTACTGTTTGTTTCAAAGGCTCTGCTGGAACGAATTTTTCACTAGCAGGTAAAGGTCATGATTTGTCTTAAAAATGTATAAGGATGGAGTTATATTGTGAGGTCATTTTTGTATTTCCTGGTATGAATTGGAGTCATTTTTTTTTTCGTTAATATTTTTAGAATGGAGTAGTTTTGTCACGTTTATGTGTGTATGTGTAGAAAGCATCTGCAGGTGCAAAGTGTATACCACCGTCATTTGTCCCGAGAATAGTTTTTAAGGGTGACTAATGTTTGTTACATTTTATGCATTCTTGCCCAGCCAAATGTATTTTGTATTGTTAATGAGCAGGTTGTTTGCTTTTTCAGTTTATATGTGTAGTGAATGTGTGATTGAATTTTTTTTCTTCCGTGAAGAAAGCCAGTTATCAGCGGCAAGGCATCTGTTGCTGCATCTTGCAACAATTTGCATTTTCCATTCACTGTGCCCTTCTTTGGCTTGCATGAAGGCTGTGTCCCTGTTGTCAGTGATTGCCCATTCAGCAGGGTAGAAGTGAACAGAATGGCAGGGAAAGGATGTATGGCCCATGAGTGTCTATTGAATGTTTTATTAAAGCATCTCTGTGTTGGAGTGATGCTGTGTACATAGCTAAAACAAAAGATATTTGCTGGGGTAGGCAAGTGCAGTGATTTATTTATTTTGAGTGTCTTGTCATGTTACCCTGTTGTTTTTTATCTTTTTTTTGTTAAAAAAGTCTTCATTCCAATGGAACATGTGCTGATATTTTTTTACCCAGAGTTGTACATAAATAAACTGATGTAATTATAAAACGGCTATTGTCTTTCATGGTTCAGCTTGCGTGGTACCAGAGAAAGGATGTTAATATTGCAGTTATACTGCATAAGATCCCGGAATAGTAGTTATTTCGTCCCTACGACGACGCAACGCAGGTGGACCGTTTTTCTGCGGTTCTGGATGCCCATTGGGGTATTTCTGGGTTACGCGGCTGTAGGTGTCAAAATAACGGATTTGAATTTTCCGCCTTGACTGACCTTTATCTGAGGCGCCGAGACTGGTCGGGCTAGCTACCACCGTGACCTCTCCGGCGGTCCCTTCCTACGTACCTACGCTTTCCTTTAGGTTCTCTGCCTTGGAGCAAGCAGATAGAGCAATAGGCGCATCCAGAAAAAGGCCGCCAGGGGTCGCCATTTCCGTTTCACCACGTTTCGACGTTTCATACTTCCGTCTTTGTGCGGCCGATGGTATTGTTGTGTTTATAGAGCGTATACATAGCTTGTGCATCCGTGCCGTTCTTTTTTTCGTGAAAATCTGGAGATTGGAGGTCTGGACACGGTTATGGAGACAACGCTGTCTGAAGAGAAAAATGTACCTGGCCAGGTTTGTACCTAAATTATCTACCGTTGTGGTGATCGAGGCCTAGCGTTAGTGTTTCGGATGTCACTGTTGCACTGCAGACTTCTGTAATTACTCGTTACGTGGTTTTGGTCTATTGTGGATTTGTGTGAGATTGTGTGCTTGTAAATTAATAGTGTGCGCGTGTATCGTGCTCTCTGGGGCTAAAATAAACGGTGCGCCCCAAAGCCTTGTGATGTTCCGCTACTTCGTTTGTTTTTTGAGTAATGACTGTCAAGTTACCTGAAAACCACTTGGAACCCTATGTAAGGTGGTTAAAGTAAAAATGCGCTCGATGCTGGCCTCCCCCATATTTTCGCGGTGTATCCGTTTGCGTTGTATTTATGGGTCCAAGTTAGGCGCTTCAGAAACCATCTGACCCCTTGCAAAGCAGTTGGCTCATTTTGTAGTACAACAGCCACCTTTTACGTCTTTAATTCTTAAAAAACGAGCTTTCGACAGTTTTTCGAGGCACTTGCAGGTTACTAAGCGTGTTCACAGAAAGTACGCTCCAGTAGTTTTCTCTTTCGTGGCACTCTAAAGGGGAGCTGTCTGCTATTTGCGGTCAATCATCAGTTCCTTAACGCGTGGATCGGCGAGATGAATGACCGCTGTTCTTGAACTGTCCGTAAGTGTCCTGTGATCGGCAGCAGCTGTGATCGAGTGCAGTCATCAACTTGTTAGTAAACATAGCATTAGTTAGGCCTAGGTGGTGAGCGCCCTCTGCCTATGTCCGGTTCATGCTCGTGCGCTGCTTTAGAACGGCCCCGTTTTTGTCCGTCGTCGCCGGCCAGAGCCCTATTTTCCCAAAGAATAGGGGGTGAGCTAGCAAGGCGACTCCGCTGTAGCTGCCTAATCGAACGCCTTTCGTTGTTCTACCTGCCACTTGACAGCTGCTGTCGGGATAGCAGACGTATAATCGCATCATTGGTGCGTGCTCACACTTTGATTGGACAAGGCTTCATGGGCGTAAGTTTACTTATCGCGTGCGTAAAGATTACATCGCGTCCGCGTCCATCATTCTATTGGTGAACGTGAACGCAGGCTCCAGGACATATTTGCCCTGGAGCCTGCGTTTCGCTTACTTGACAATATCTTGCGTTGTCAGCGCTATTAGTGGAGTGTTTGAACTGGTGTGATCGAAACTGATCCAGAAAGTGAACGATGTTGAACATAATGGGCGACAGGTTGCATTTCCTGGACGAGTTTTCTTCAGTGACGGCACTTAAGCTATTCGTGCAGCCAGATGCTGTGTTGACGTCGACTGTGTTCCACTTCTCTGACCATCCGATGCTATAAAGTAGTACCGTGGTCTCTCATACCATTCTTGCGGCACAGTCGAACGTTAGTTGGAGCCAAGGAGTTTAAAAAAGAAAACAAAAAGTCCTGGAGTAGTAGCTTTTGCAATGTCTGACCAGCAAAGGTGAAGCCAACACTTGCCCCTGATTTGTGAGGTAGTCTAGGGAGGTGGTACTCGGCTAGACGTCGTGTTTGTGCTAACTTAATGTAAGCGCTAGGTTATAGTAAAGTAATGGATCATTGTTCCCGACGAAATTAATGCATCAAGGAGAGTAACATGGATGTGATCTCCTATAACATGTGCCAAGACTTCAAAGCTTTCGAGGAAAATCAGTAACACGACGCATGTGGAGCAGTATCTGTCGGCAAAAACATTAGCCATGAAACTGGTAAGGCATTTGAAAAAAACCGCTCCTCCCCCCCCCCCCCCCTTTTTTTTTTTTATTGCTGTGCAATAACACCTTCTCGTGCCCCTCCTAGGATGGCGGAGGTCTGGCTTCACTTTTGGGCCTTAATTTCTACTCCAGGAGTTTTTATACCTCCTTGGTTGGAGCCTTGCACTGGACGCCCCTAGTTAGGTTTGCCGTATTGTCATGCAGATTCACGTGTCCGCTTATGGAATGAAGCATCAAAATGCCAAGAATGCCGGCCGGTAGTGACATTGTGCGACTCTTGCGGCATGTTGTCGCGAGCAGTAGCGAATGTATTTCAGTGCATAGCAGCGTAGCATCTCTTAGTCACCACCATTTTCATGAGGGTGTATTGTGCTGTAGCGCCCGGAACATGGATTTATTTCACGCATACTTTTGTCCACTTGCATTGCCATTGCATAAAAAGAAATAAGATAGGAAAAACTACAACACGGGTGACATGCATGGACAGAGCGATGTCTCACTCCATCCATGTGCGCCCTCCTTGCCACTCGCAGTGTTTGTGGTTTTGTGAGAATGTCCTGGAAGTTTTCTTTCTGAAAGAGGTCAAACTTCCTTCTGCAGTTTGAGCTCGATATAAGTAGTGGTGTGGCAACCTGTTTTTTACTTCTGGGAAATTATAAAATGATAATGTATGGGAGTGAAGCCTATAAGTATAAAATTGATTATTGCTGAGGCAGAAAAACAGGCATGTGAGTTAAATCCTGGCAGCGTGCAATACTTATGGAAAATCTCATCTCCACGACTGTAGAAAAAGCATACATTTCCTGCAGAGTTCTTTGATTTAAACCTTGATTTAATAAACTCGTACTTTGCAGAACAGAAAAAAACAAACAAATGGAAAGTAGGATTTGTGCAGCTTCATGGCAGTTCATAAATATGGTAGTGCCTTTAGGTAAATGATATATAGTGACTGCATTTTGATGGAGGTGAAATGTTGAGGCTTGTGTAATCTGCAACATCAGTGCACATTTAAGAACCCAAAGCGATTGAAATTTCCGGAGGCCTTCATTACAGCATCTCTCATAATCGTATTGTCAATTTGTGGTTTTAGGGCGTAAAACACTGCAATAAATCAAATCATCAAATCAATGCCTGCAACAATATGCAACACACAAAATATACAGGAGGTTCAATTCATCTGAAGCTTGGTGCCTTTTCTTGGGCCTTAGCCGCAGAAGTGGCAAAAACAGAGTTGCGTCCACATGGGGTATTTCTTTAAACACCAAGCACTCTTTGTGTTGAGCTTTTATGCCTATTGCATAAATTCCTTCATGCCAAAATGCCATCGCCTGGCATTTCCATACTAAAGATGTAGGGCATCTTTGTGCGTGTTTTATAAATTAAAAATGTATGATGTAATTTTTAGAAATATCTGGTTTTTGCTAATAATTATTTAGTTGTTCCTCCATTGATTGCTCCACGCTCCAGCCAGAGCCTGTCATGTACTTTTTTTTAAAAAAAAGGTCCATAAACAAATTATTTTTGCACATAACAGAGCCATTCTCAGAACCTGTTGATATTGCTATGTAATACTAGATAAAAGTAACTGCACCAGCTGAGCAAAGCAAGAGATAAGAACCAGAAAAGTACAAGTAGTTAGTTGTGAAGAAATGTAAATGAAAGCAAAGCATTGAAATGTATATATCATATACTGGTGCCTGGGACGTTCGCCTTCCTCTTAGTGTTGTGCATGTAAGTGAAGTTTTTTGCGAGTTATTGTTTACTTTCATTGTCAAATGAATTGCATAAGAATGTTCCCACATTTAAATAAAAAAAAAAAGAATGACCTATTGTAGATGTGTGTACTGTAGTTTGTGATCTTAAACAAGGCATTTTCATGTTGAATTTTTATGGATTTGTGTGGTTTAAAAGGCCCCTCACCAGTTCGCATAGCAAATTTTAGTTGCACAGTGGAAGTTCTGTGCTCAATAGAGAGCATTCTACCGAAAGAATTAAAATTGGTTCACTACAAATGGAGAAAAGATATTTCATAGTGCCATGTAAAAGAAGAAGATAAGAAATAAAATGATGTGATGAGGAGGGCTCCACACTCTTGCCACTTGGCCCTATTAAGGGCATGGCTGGAAGTCTAGCGTGCACCTTGTTTCTCCAAGTGGATCATTAGTGCAAATAATGTAAGTGTACTTAAATACTTTCACCATTGCCATTGTAGCATATTGGTTAGGCTGTTGTCTTGCTAAGCTTGTGGTCATGGGATTGAATGCCGGCCACAGCTGCTGCATTTTGGTAGGTTGAAATGCGAAAAAGACCTGTGCACTTTTATATAGGGTCATATTGAAGAGCCCTGGGTGATAAAAATTGCTCTGGAGTCCCTCGTTATGGTGTGTTCTTACAGCCATATTGTAGTTTTTGGCAGGTATAGCCCTATCAATTATATTAAGTGCACTGTTGAAACACTTGCCATTGTAACCATCCACATTCTAGCACATGCTACAGTGACGGCACCGAGGCAACTTCGATTGTGGATGGACTTCTGCATAATACTTTAACTGATGTGGCTCGTTGAAATGCAGTGATGCATGCTTGTACAGTGAGTTTCACACTTTAGGAAAAACTCGGCGCTTCGCATCACGATGCGGCCATGACGCAGTAAGCGCTGTCGTCTGGCAGCAGGAGCTGCTCGCGCAGGCGCAGATGCTGGAAAAGAGCAGCCCTGAACAGATTGAACCTCGTCGTTTGCTACAGAGGCGCACTGTGACTGCCACTTCGGGAAGCGTGCTGTGGTTCGGGGCAGCTGCTCCGATTTCATCGTTAGTGTCCACACAATGAGTGCTGCCATTGCTGCTGGTGACATGATAAGAAGGTTGCAGCTTGATGCGTGAATTTTCACGCCGGCAGGCAATACCTGTCTGGTGTAATCAAATCTCTCATCGAGAAAAACCACTTCCATATTTTCTTAACCTAAAGCATTCATTTTTTCCTATTCATTTGTGTTTGACTAGCATAGTTCTTATTGTTGAGTGCTTTTGTTCTTGTGCGTGTTTTCGCTGCATATTACTACAGTAGCATGCATGGTGACGAAACATGTGCACATCCACAGTACCCGCACCTGTCAAAAACAAAAACGCAGTGTGCTGTAAAAGTAGATATGTGGACATCTTTTATTATCAGTAAAGGCTCGAAGGTTGGCAGTGCACAAGCTTTAGTAAAAAATGTTGACTCGGTTCCCATGGTAATGATGAAAGCAGTGCACACTGCCTTAGCAGATGATGCAGTTCAAGGTTGCGAGTTTCCAGCGCCTGTGCGGAGAGCTGCTGCAGCCTGACTCCAGCGTTTGCCGCATCATGGTTGTATCGTGATGCAAGGTAATCCGACTTTTCCCTTAAAGGGCCCCTAAACCACCCCTGACATTTTTTTGAACATTTCAAGTTAACACGCGCATCAAGTTGAAAATGCCGTCACGATGGACGATGTCAAATGCGGCAGCACTACGCGCCGCAGCCGCGCCACAAACTCGAAAAACAATCCTGTGCGCCTCTCTGGCCAGCTCCTGCATACCAAAGTTAGCCGTGACGACATTGTGGTTTTTGTTGACGTCAAAAGAGTCCGAGCTCCGCTTATTGGTCGAAGGAGAACGTCGACTTCCGGTTAGTCTGCTAGCAAATGCACGCGCTCCATGCCTGTTTGTTTTCCTCGTCGTGTGGTGTTCGCGTGTGAATTCGCAAATGCGCTACGTTACGCAAGTGCAAGTGAGGTACAGCCGACTAGAAACTGCAGCAACTGGTAGAACATGAGGGATAGCGCTAACAGAGAGCGTTGGCACAGCACCATCAAAACACTTGCGCGAACGCGGGAGCCCGGCAGAGGCGTGTCAACCGGATGCGCGTCATCGGCGATGTATGTCACGTGACATTCGGAGGAGCACTCGGCGAGGAGGTGGCATCAGCCAGCGGCCGGCGGGCGCAGGAGAGAGCGAAACAGGCAAGTGCCGCGTTTTAATAATCAAACGCGTGTAACTTGGCTATTTCGGCACCGTTTCGAAAAATTCTTGCGGCTACATGTTCGTTTCGGACACCGGCACAAAAGCAACACTACAACTAAATTTCGACCTCTTGGTGGTTTAGGGGCCCTTCAAGTGTGAAAGCACTGTACATTCATTGCAAAATGTTAGTCACTCGTGGCACTGAGTTTCCATAAATATAACTTTTAGGAGCTGCAAGTTCTAGCAGTGTAAAACTTGCAACTAATGCTCGCCAAAGGCATAGAAAATGGATATTAATTGCACTTAATGGAAAACCGTTGAAGACCACATCCTCTGAAACTTGTCTGAAGTTCTTGTATCTCAGTTGGCAGCACTGCTGGGTTGCATTATCTTCCTCTGAACAACTTGTATGTGACATTGTGAGCACCTCGAAGCATGCTGTTGGCACTGCCTCTTCGGCATTATGTGCTCGACATGGCCACCAGGGATTGCGTTGCACCAAAACCCTACTAGAACCAACACACACAAATGAGAGATAAATGGCAACTGGAAGCTGGAAGCTGTGAGTACTGCTGGACTGTGAAGACTTCTCACACAGATACTGATAATGAAGGGGTGCTTTCATTTTTGTAACTGGCAGTTGGTGGGCACTATCAGGCTGGAATGAAACAGATGTGTTTTATTGCGCTAGCACCTTGCGACATTGTTTCTTGCTCACCACGCATCCATCCACATCTGGAAGTGGATTCACCTTCAGGTAGGAGTTATAAAAAAAAGAGGTCTTATAGAAAACATCATGTTTAGAGTTGTAAGACATCAGTGTGACACCAAAGCACAAGTTTAGCACAGAAAAGTTATTTCATCATTAGGGTAATTAATGAAAAGTCATTTAATAAAGTTCGGTGCCCACTGCATTTGGTTACGAGCCACAAACGTGGCTTGTATTCACGTTGGATGCGTTGGTACAGTCAAGTTCACCTTATGTCTACCCCAGTCAACCGAAAGTGCAGGTCTGTCAACCACCATAGGCGTGCCATTCAAGACACTTAACTAAACAGTAAGATCACCTTTGCAATTTTTCTTATTGCTTCCATGGGTTTAATGGTTTAATAAAAAAGTAGAACAGCAAAATAGCGTTTGTAACGATGGCAGCTTTTACTGCTTTCACAAATTTCGCGGCCGCTGCAATGTTCAAGCATCCGAAGGCCCTTAGAAAGAAGCTGAAGTAGCATTATTCATGTCAGTACGCAGGCACCTTTTCGTATGTGTGTCTTGTAATTGCAAATCAAGTTAATTGGTGCATGTCCTTTGGCCAGAGACATCAGCTTGGATAATCCTCCCACTTGGTCGTATCGGGGTGCTGTGGCCATAAGCGGGGAGGTAGGACAGGGATAAACAATAATGTGAAAATCTGTTCAATCCAGCAATGGAATGCTCTGTACAGTGAATCAAGTTGCATGGTGGTAGTGTTGTCTGAGCATATAAAATGATGGATAAGAAATGATGTGAAAATTTGTTCAAGCCAGCAAAGGAGTGCTCTGCACAGTGAAGCAAGTTGCATAGTGGTAGTGTTGTCTGAGTATAAAAAATGATAAAGCGCTCACAGCACGCATTGCATTGTTCATTGCATATGCATTGTTCATTATATGCTTTGTAATGTGAGTGTCCTTAAAAGGTCCCTTCACCAGGTCACAAAGCAAGCAGGTCAAAAAGCAAGTTGTTCCATGAACAGTAGAGAGCGTTCTACCAAAAGAATTTTTAAAATTGGTTCATTACAAGTGGATAAGAAAAATATTTTGTGGTGAGTGCAAGAAAAAAAAAATGCTAGAAGGCGAGCAGAATTCCTTCCCTGCTTTTTTGTGCACTGGAGCAGAAGGGCCGCGTGATGAATACGTGTCATTACATCACGCCCTCCTGACGACACGTGTACGTGACGCCCCTTCTTTTTGTTTGTTTGGTTTTTGTTTTTCCTGGAGTTTACGTGGCCCGGCGACATCGCGGCATGGGCTCCAACGTCGGCAATAGAGGTTGACGTAGGCGCTTGCTGCCGCAGCCATCATCTTCTCCACATTCGAGATGGACATGTGCGAGAGGAAAGCAAGTGGCCAGAAACTGCTTTCTGTTGGAATGAGCCGTTTCGACCATGCTATGCGTATCAGTGCGACTCTTGGCAGGCACGTTTAGGAGCATGCAGTGTATGCATCGCACTTGTCAGCTCAGAATGGCCGGACCTGGCGAGGGGCCCTTCAAAGGGGCCCTGCGACGCTTTTACGACTGTCTTCTGGAGCTCTGGAATGTGTGTAGTATTGAATACTGAGATGAATGCAAGAATAATAAGAATTGGTGCTTGAAAACTGAAGTTATTAGTCCTCAAAGTTCAAAACACAAGCAGACTGTTTGAAAAAAGCGCCTCCAATCAGTGCGTGCCTCTCTTGTGTAGGTACAGGAAGTTTTGCCTCAAGGTGGCCTGTACAAATTAGCTTTCCACTGTTCTTTTTGATGGAGTGGGCATCATGCTTACAGCAGGGGATGTGTTAGAACAAACCACGTGTGTCACTCAGGAGAGGCAGCTTTTCTGAAATATGGCACTTAAAACAGACTTTCCTTTGCGTCCCTCACAAGCTTCCAACCCTTTCAATTGCACTGGCGTGTGGATATATAGCACTACTTAATAGCACCGCTATGCTCAAGAGCGTGGCCTGGCAGGGTAAATGAATGTAAATTGCGAATTGGCATGTCAAGCCAATCACAACGCACAGCCACGGTGGTCACTGCTATGTAATCAAACTTCAGTTCCTGCAACGAAACTCGCTGTTGCGTGTTGCCAAGGTTCAAGCAGAGTTCTGCACAAGGCGTTTTCTTTTTCTTTTATTGATATAAAATTATAACCACGTTACATCTGGCACTCTCACTCTTGCTGCAACATCCCCACATGCCACAGTTCTGTAATAAGCGATAAAAACGGCATGCTCATTTGCTGTTACTGGGTTCGTTTAAGACAGATTCAAATCAATAAAACACTTGTACGGGCAGGAATCTGTAAGCTGAATATGACGCGAGTGCAACTATAGGAACTTGCGTTTGCAAGCAATATGCTTTGTGTTGGCACACTGTGTTGCAAACATTATGTTGTTTCCATTTTTCAAACTCGTAAGAGCAATTTTGTTCATCCTCTCGTTCTCTGTTTACGCTTTGTTTATTGTCAACCGGTGTACAGCGCTTGTTCAACCATGCCTCCTCCCGCTGTGTGCAATGGAATTCTGGATCTTGGAGTCAGTTTCCTTGTAGACACCATAGTGGCACTGCTGCAGCCTCCAGTAATGGAGACAGAGGCGAAAGAGTGCAGTTGGCACTACCTCAATTTTGTTTTTTAATCGGGACATTGCAAACAGTAACTGTCCTACATCTGAGGCCACAAACACTCCAGAGTTACAGTGAAGATATTTTTTACGAATGTTGTTGTGCATGGTTTATCATACTCTAAAATAAAAAAAAAATTATTGTATTGGTCATGCAAGTGCACAGTCTTTGCATATACAAGATGCAAAATCCCCATCAGCAAAAATGTGGGGGGAATTGCATATTGGGGACCAGAAATTATCGCAGTTGTAATCTATCATGTGGCAACCTGCCTGAAATTTCAAGCAAGCGTCCTCTCCTGGTCTAGAACCCCCACCCTAGTTTTCGGTAAAGTGAAATCACTTTGCTTTTCTGAGCAAGTGCCCCCTTCCTATCTGCTCCGTACACTTTCTGTATGCCTGTGTATCCTCTCTATAAATCTTCGTTACTGTCAAAGTGTCGGGTTTTAACGAATATTCTTGTATGGTGGATGAATATTGCATGAATTTGCATTGCCCCAGGCATCTTCTGCTATACCGATCCATCTCAATGCCTAGTTGTATCTATTAGGCTTGCTATTCCCTGGACTAGATATTGCAAAGTTTGTCAAAATGGGCACAAGACCTCATGACACGTCAACATTGGTTGCAAGCATATTCGAGAGTTTTTCGGTGATCAGCGCGTACTATGGGTGTCATGCATGGCAGGCTGTCCAATGTTGGTGCTGTTCCTCTAGAATGTCACAGTGAGCTGCTGGCAAAATGCTGCAGCCTGTTCTTGGATATTGACCCCTTGTAGTCCTTTGATGGATTTTCACAGTGGCTAGCATATTGCTCTAATTGTATGCATTGCTGTGACCTGACTTGATCACTTTTTTTTTTTTTTTAAAGAAAGCTTCCCACTGCTTTGCTTTCCTACTTTGTCTGCTTTACCCCCTCATTCCTAACCACACAAGCCATATCAAATGCCTTGAAGCTCAAGAAAAGTAATGCATGCATCCCTAGCTTGCATCCTTTCGTGGTGAAACTTCATGAATAAATGGCTGAAAACGTTTGAGAGCAGGGAATGTCGCTGGAGCAAACGTTTTAATAAGGGTGCTT
Organism: Hyalomma asiaticum; assembly: GCA_013339685.2. NCBI lineage: Eukaryota > Metazoa > Arthropoda > Arachnida > Ixodida > Ixodidae > Hyalomma > Hyalomma asiaticum. The sequence continues at coordinate 318,371,829 of CM023481.1, forward strand.
GTCTTCATTAGGAAGTACGTTGCCATCCTGACGAAGAGCACTTGCCGAAACGTTGGCTATAGCGACATTCCCCGTTCTCCATCATTTTTAACGATCTGTTCATCGATTCAAGCCTCCATCTTCCCCCGAGCTACTCTTCTAGTTTGTGTTGCTACTTGGCGACTTTGTATTTATGTTGCATTAAGTGCAGCATCATACATTCAAGGCCCTAGAAGAAGAGCAAACTTTATGGCACATATTCAGCAGCATGCATGTTAGCTAGCTGGTAGCACTGACATGAAGTTCAGAAAATTTTGTATTGCTGCTCCAATTAAAAGCACTGGTGTCGAGAACCGTAAACATATTGTCTGAGCATCTTGGAAAGCATTGAATATATTTTTAATTATATAGTGCTGACTTAAAAATACACTTTTGCATTTGATTTAGAGTGGACAGTTTCTTAACGTGCTTTACAGTCCCATGTAGGCCCAAGCTACGCGAGGACAGTAGCCCATGGTTTACTAGCAGCAGCTTTGTCAACTTGTCATTTGCACGTGGTGCACATAAACAACAGTGGCCAACCTGGCGTGCTGTGTTGCAGACAGTCATTTTAGGTATTTGTGATGATTTTGTGAATTCTGATTGCACTGGATTGGAGATGCCAGGCAATGCAAACTCATGAAAATGACAGTATTTTGTGTGTGTTTTCTGCCTCCAATGTAAGGAGAGCATTAACACTGCCTGCTAAGGAAACAAAAGACTGCTGTTTTGTGCTACTTCAATATCGTGTCAGTGCTCCTTTAATGCTTCATTCATATGCCATGCTTCAGTTGTCACCACTATGTTGCGACGCAGGCAGACTTGGGCATCAAATGAACTTCACATTTGGCATGCTTTGTACTTGAAGCTGGCTGGCTGCCCTGACGCTTAAGAATATGTTACAAATTTGTCCTTCGTGTTTGTTTATGGGATAGTAACTGTGCCTGTGCAACTCTGGAATTAATGTGCATCTGGCCTCTGAAACTGCCATATATCCTGGTTTCACAGGTTACCCTGTGTGAATGCCCATATATGTTTTTTGTCACATGGTCTATAGGACTGCTTATAAGTCTATGATAGCTGTGTGTGCACCGTGTGTCTCTCTCTCTCTACAGTTATAGGAACATGTTTATGTTTATTAGTTTATGTTTTGTTGGATTGGGAACGGGTGGCTAGAAGGATTGATGGAAAAAACCTCAGTATCCTCAGATTTGCTGATGACATTGCCTTGGTACGTGGGGAACAAATTGCAAAACATGATTAATGATCTATACAGAAAAGTAGGGTAGAGTGGTTTGAGATAAGCAGTGAGCTGTTGGAAGTGTTAAGCGAATACATTTACTTAGGGCAGGTAGTGACATCTGATCCAAACCATGAAATTGAGGCAATTAGAAGAATAAGACTGGGGTGGAATGCATTTGGCAGTCAGCATCAGATAATGAATGGCAGCTTACCATTGTCGCACCAGTGGAAAGTGTATCTGTGCTAATCTGTGAGCCAGAAACAAGGAGGCTCACCAAATGTGTTCACCTTAGGCTGAGGACGACGCAGCAAGCAATAGAATTGAAAATAGAAAGTAACGCTAAGACACAAGCAGAGAGCTGAGTTGGTCATGAAACAAGCACATGTATAGGGATGAGAAGGCCATGTAATGAGAAGGCAAGATGACCATTTGTCATTGAGGGTAATGAGAGTGGGATCGTAAAGAAGGCAACCATATCTGGGACCGCAGGAAGTAGAGTGAGCAGATGAAATCGAGAAGCTTGCAGGGGTAATGTTATTGCAGTTTGCTCAGTACCGGATTTATTGGAGAACCTTTGCCCTGCAGTGGGCTTAGGGTAACGATGATTTTTTTTTTTTTCAACGTAATGTGGTCCTGTGTTTTTCTGTGGTTTTGTTACTTCTCTGAAAATAACCATCATGAATTAATTTTATTTTGCTGTGCTAAACAGTATTATATGGGAAAAGCAAGTTTAAGTGTAGGTTAAGTTATGTTGTAGGTTAACACTTGCCGTGTTCAAAATTCACTTGGCTAGACATGAAATGGCAGAGCTTAGATGCGTGTATGCACTAGGCTAGGTGAAGGCAGTTTGGTGCAGTCATCACATTTGAAGAACAGTCTGTGGAATGTTCCAGAACACTATACCTTGTTAGATCAAGTAAAGTTGCTGTTGGGAGCACGCTTTGTGGAAAATTGTGAGTTGCTCTGGTTGTCATCTGCTAGCAGGTGGGTTTCCCATCATGCATGGCTATTCTGTGGTTGTGGTGAACTCATCACTTCATCTATTTTTGATGATTGCCCCGCCACGGTGGTCTAGTGGCTATGGTACTCGGCTGCTGATCCGAAGGTCGCCGGATCGAATCCCGGCCGCGGTGGCTGCATTTCGATGGAGGCGAAATGTTGAGGCCCGTGTGCTGTGCAATGTCAGTGCACGTTAAAGAACCCCAGGTGATCGAAATTTCCGGAGACCTCCACTACGGCGTCTCTCATAATCAGAGCTGGTTTTGGGACATTAAACCCCACAGATCATCATATTGACTAAAAGACGCAGTCCAGCCAAGAAAACAGACGAACACAAGAAAATCGCAAGGAAGACAGGAAAGCGGCTGCAATTTTCCTGTGTTCCTTGCGATTTTCCTGTGTTCGTCTGTTTTCTTGGCTGGAATACGTCTTTTCGTCAATACAATGTACCAACTAGCCCTACAAAGTGTTTTACCAGATCATCATCACTTATAATTCAAAGGTAATGCATACCTGCCAACTCTCCGAATTTGCCTAGGAGACTCCTGACTTCTGACCAGTCCTCCCATTTGTACGGGCGCGGCCATAAATCTCCCGATAAATACTAATAAACAGCCCTAACTTCAGAGTGAAAAAGAAAAACACAGAGGCTCTAAAGAATTTCTGGCCTCAAGGAACCCCAACTAATTCCACGGGACCCTTCCTTCTACCCAGTGATGTAAAGGGAGGGGACGTCATTATGTTTTATGAGGGTCCTTCGTTATCTAGAGTTCGCCATTTTATCGTTATATTGAGGAGACGCTTGTTATAAAATTGCAATGCAGCGCACGCTAAGTTAGCTTCACCACTGTACAACAGTTAGGTGGCGAAGCATGCCGAGTTTGGAAAGGGCTCACTGTAGCTTGTGTAAGTCGCAACATGTTTTACTTTGTGTGTGCGTATGGCTAATTGACCATTTGCAAAAATCTGTAGGTTGGCTCTCCCGCAAGGATGTTTCCCAGCCAAAAACTCATGTCTATAGATCGCTTTCCTACTCTAAACGTGTTCACACCTACACGTTCGTCATGCCATTCAACCCCTCCTGCACCTGTCTCTGCCCCTCCTTTCTTTTGATTCTGTCCCTCTCATTGTACATAGAACTCTATATGAGATGGCTCACTGTTGTGGAACTCATGCACCTTCGCTGGAATGTGCAGGTGTGAATGCACTTAGACCAGGAAAGCCGAGTTACAAAAATTTTAAAAATGGACGATTGCACAAGCGCACTAGAATTTCAAGCACCAATATGTCTAAATGTGTTACTGGCAATCACTCAGAGCTGTGTATGACGTTACTGCGGCCCCGGGAGGCAACAGATATAAACATGCGAGAGCTTTTTTTTTTTCTTCCGTTTTGCATCACCCCCTTCTTCCTCCCCCCTTTCCCTTTGTCATGGCAAATCTCCCAATTTTCAAGATATGTGGATGGTAACACATCCACATATTTTGCTCGCTCAACTCCTTAGATCACTTGCAGCATGCATTGTATTTACACCCTTCATGTTGCGCACATTGCTTTCTTTAGCAGCTGCATAGACTGCCCTAAATACTTTTAGTCCTGTATTGATGCTGCTAATATTAGCACGATGCTTCGAAGGTAAGTACATCACCATTTGATTGTGTCCCTTCTATTATGGACTTTAACAGACATGCGAAGCGCCGCTGCAGTAGTCGTTCTCAGTGCAGTGTGTGAGCTCATGGCCATATGCTGTCATCTTGATGCACCATCACATTTTTCATGATAGTATGTATAACATTGTCTTCTAAGGACCGTTAATATAATTGTGTCAAATCAGAAAGCTACTAGTTCAATTCGAGTTCAGTGTGCTTACTCTACATTGCTCTGGTTTGGTTCAGGTTTAGAGGAATAAAAATCTTAACGCTTCGGGTGGGCTGCTTTTCAACACTGTTCACCATGGTAAACTTTATCCATGGCCCGTAACAAGGCACTGTTGGCTTAGATGTGCTAAGCTGGAATGCCCATGGCAACACTGCTCAAGTGACTGCACTCAAAAGGTCTTTCATATTAGGTGCTTAACCCATGGCTGATCTGCAAGGAGCACTGCATGATTAGGCACGCTTGTGTAGTGCCCCCGAGACGTCCAAACCCGAGCACTCGCTTTCCCATTTCCCTTTCTGTTGCTAGTAATACTGGGAATGGTAAAACAAATTTATGCGGGTGTTGCAAAGGTAAAATTTTTAGTTAAGGATCTTAAAGAAAAGTAGCCACCCAATTTCCGTCGTAATCATCAGTTCTTTTCTGTTCGCTGCAGGATAAACACCTGTCCCAATGATCTCTTAATTTGCCCTGTTCTGTTTTGTGCCTGTGAACCTTATAATTTCATCACCTTTCTGCCTGCCTCTGCTGTGTTTTCTTCCTCTTGGTACCCATTCCATCTTGCTCACTGTCCATATGTTGTCTGTCCACATTAAATACCCATCTAGGGCCATTTCGTTTTCAGCTATCAGCTATCCCACTTTGTTACTGACAGACATTTAATTGACAGAAACGTCTGCACGAATACCGTAAACAAGGCATGTAACTGTATGGTACATTTATATGTAAATTAGTACTTAAGCATTGAATCGTTCAGAAAACATAGTTGTCTTTGGTATAACAAGGAATAAAAAAACTTTACAATTACTGCATCTTGCACAACTCACAATATTCATGCACCTAAGGCAGAAACTGTTTTCAGAAAAGCAGTAATAATGCTGCGGTGTTGCAGTCCATAACTACAATATGGCATGCTGCAATGGTAGGCTTCATAATTTCAGCCACCATGAACTTGCATTGTGCAGTACGATAACGTACCTCTAAGGACTCATCTAAGGACTCCTGATTATTAGAGGCCACCAAGATGGTGTTGACAAGCTGAAAATGAACCTTAAGTGAATGAACCAATTCAACTATACTGTCTCAAAAGCTGGTCGCAGCAGAGTGGAAGCTATGAGACATGCAGCAGCGGTGTCCTGGCATTGCATCAAGTGGTGCTCACATTGCATGCTGTGTTGCTTGGTCTAACCACTGTATAGGTATGGTTGTGCGTAACGATGTAATTTAATGCTTGTTAGGAACTGTTACTCTTGATTATGTTAAGCTCCTTGGCTTCACTAGTATAATTTTTTAAACTTCTTTCTTACTTTCCACGAGACACTCGCCTTGCAGTACAGTCATTCAACAGAGGTTAGACCCAAACTTCTTTGGTTAGGCCATGGCTTGGAATGGAAGTGGACTTATGTAACGGGCGGAGGCGATTGCCATCTTGATTGGTTGAAATCTCGCTAGATTTCATAGTGTTGTAACTGACTTGTGAGGTGAAGTATAGCAAGCTAGGCGCTGGCTAAGCAAATGCATAATTCAATGGTAATGGTGAGTCTCCATGGTGCACCACCAAAGTCCTAGAGTGCATCAATGTGCAACACGAGCGAGTGCATCGAGGCACCCTACACTGGAAAAAATACTGCATCGTCTGATATGAGCAGGACTGAGTCGAATCTTTTTGAGCCTGTTCGCTGAGCCGCTCCATGGCTGACTGATTAGGCTCAAAAGATTCATTGAGAGAGCAACTTGGTGACTCCATTGGTTTCTTACTCTGGAAGCGATTCGATTCTCATGTTTCATAGGCTCAGAACATACCGCTTGCTCATGAGCAGTCATTTGCCCCTATTGAACCACAGCGTAACTACTCACCGAGCAGCTTGCTGGTTAGATTCAGGCACTGTGCATGACCTCTGTCATGTGCTTGCCATCATGCCAAATACCCAATTTTATGCACTGTGTTTGGTGGTTCAGACTTTTCTGATGGCAGAGCTATGGCACTGTTCAGTTGGTTGCTTCTCTTCCTCCCTAAAAGAATTGCTGCTCACTTTTATGGAATTTTGGACCTTTTCTGGACGGGTTATCTGCACAAGCACGCACTATGTGTTTTGCTTGCCTTTGTGTGACAAGGGAAGCAATACCTGGTGTTGCACGGTTCCAAATTTTCCTGAAAAAATAAGTGCAAAGCCAGGCTGCTGCAATTGTCTATTGTTGCAGCGGAGGATTGCCAAAGCTACAGGCCGCAATTACCACTGGAGATGCTTTTCCTACGCGGGAGAGGTACATTCACTTCTGAGCTACCCAGCTCTAGTCACAAGCTAGCAGAGTATAGATTTCTTTTTCTTGTATTGCCTTAGAATGGTTGACTTTGTGGACAAATCTCTTTAAGCTCAACAAGGAACATTTAGTGCAATTTGGCCAAGTCCTTAAGACTTGCTTTTTGAAGGAGTTTGTAGAAGTTCTTGGCCACTCGATGGTAGCTCGATGTTGCAAAGAATTGGTTGTAGAATGTTAGTAGCTTTAAAGGGACTGACAACTGGCTAGAACGTGTGAAGACTTTTGTACGTTTGGAAAGATCTTGAATTATAGAGATTGAATTGAGTAGGATTTATATTTTTAAATTGAGCTTGAAAATTGCGGCAACTGAAACGTGGTGTAGCCTAGTGGTAAAGCCTTGGTACTGCATTATGGTTTAAATTGCTCTACGTTGACTGCTGCTGTTCATACAAGCATAACGCAGAGTTAAAATTACACTCAGTGCATCAAAACACATCCCCACCCTATTATTTCCTTTCTGCGCCGTAAAAGGAGCCGACGCTGAGGAGCCGCGCCCGCATGTGCTCTGTCTTGGCAGAACCTGACGCAAGTGCACCAGACAGCTTTCGGCCACTGTTTGCAACATGTGTTGCATTTAAGGCTCCATAGACAAAAAGCTGTGATCAAAAATTTTGTACAGCGTTTTCCCTCGTGTCATTGCATGATTAAACACTCTGACCGGTAAGCTTTCCGTTGAATTATAAAAAAAGACAGCTGCCTTAAAAATTGCTTGTTAGTCACTTTAAAATTGATTAAAGCTCTTGGCTGTAGTTAGTGTTAATGCCTCAGTGAATGCTTCCACTTTGTCTTTAAGGGGTGGACGCCCTTATTATCAAGTTGATTGCCTACAAGCTTTCTCCTGGCACCACATAAACACTTTTATTGCCACTGGTCAAGTTAGCTCTTGGCTTTTCAAGAACGAGCTCTAACTGCACTGTGTGCTCTTTTCAACCACAGTCTTCCAGGTCTCGCCAGGTGCTGACCATAAATTTCTGGAATATTTCTGGTTCTGGTACCTATGCCAAATAGTTGTCTTTTGACCTGGTAGTGGTCATTGACATTGTTTATAGTGAGCGAGAAGTTTTTTTGCCTAACTTTAGCTACTGGTAGGCTTGGGCAAAGTCCAGTGTGCACAATACACATGCACAATCCATAGAAATCTCACTTTGACAAAAGCTCTGTGAATACTTGGGCAGTAGCACAGAGATTCCATTGTTCACAATGGCATGGGGGAATGCTTGTATTTTACAGTGTAAGCTGTTATGGGCTCATTTCAATATCAGACTTTGGTGGCAGTGGTGTCCGTAGCCACCGGTGCCTGTAGCTGCTATCGCTCGCAATGAGGGAGGAAACTCCATGCATGTGCAGATTTGAACCTAGCTCAATAACAACAGTGCCATCCACCCTTGACTCATGCCAAATGGTTGGGCATGCTGTGTTCTTAGCCATGGCTCTGATATAGTTGGAGTGGTGCTTCAGGGACATGGTATGTTGTCAACTGTCAGCTGTGGTTTCATTGACAAAGACAAGCAAAGAGGAGGAGGAAGAGTAAGGAAAAAAACAGGAAGGACAATAATGAATATGATGGCTTCGTAAAAGGGGAACAACGCAGCAAAGAGGTAGGAGAGCAAGAAAGAGGGGGAGGACAAAGAAGTAGACTAGGAGGAGGAAGGCCATGACAATGAACAAAAAGAGGAAGCAGAAAAAATAAAATTGAAGAAGGAACAGGGCAAGGAGAAGTGGAAATGGAAGAAGACCAAAAGAGAAGAAAAGAGAGCACACATCAAAGTCCAGCTTATACTGTCACTGCACGTCATCTTCTGCACTGACTCTTGTGCTTTTAACTTTGTTCAGTAATGACAATATAATTATTTCTTGTCCACTAAGCAGCCAAGTTATTTGGTAATTACTGGGCAGACGTCTTCTCCCAGAGTGCAAGAACGCATGTACACTGACAAAAGCTTTTATTGTTCATTTGCCTGATTAATCAACGAGTTACTTGTAGATGTCATGGTGAATGGTTTAATGTAAACTGAATTCTTTGCAGTTTTTGGGATTTCACTTTGCAAGAGGTTATGCTCACTGCTTTCTTTTCACAATATGCAGGGTACTCAGCTGTGTGAATCCGCAAAACAGTGCAGCAGTACAGGTGGTGGGCATGCAGCATCGCAAGCTGATCGTGAGCGCTGCCTCATATCTTTCGACACCTGGCCAGAAGAAGTTCAGACACAGTTTGTTGAGGCTCTGCTTGCACGTATGTCTCACTGCCAGCATTCACGCATCAGCACGTTCCTGAGGCCAATGCTGCAACGCGACTTCATTTCCTTGCTGCCAAAAAAGGGGTACGTGCAACACTACCATACCTGATACATTTCAATGCAGGAAAAGAACCAACTAATTCATTGAGCAACATTAAACTGTGTCCGTGCTTGAGTGATGTGAATGTTGAAGTTAAAATATATTGTATTTCAACCCAGTGAATTTGTAAACTTGTTAAAAGTGGCTTTTCAACATTAGAGACAGTGAATAAGTAGCCAATGCTTCAGAGTCTCTACAATCTCAGTCACGTGTGTGTTTTCGTGCTCTAGTATTATGGACTGCATACTGAATCGTATGTTATCTTTGAAGGACTGCAAAATCTGTTAAATTTGTGCACATGTTAAAAAAAGCTGATGAAGCAAAGCTTGTCTAAAGTCTTCGACCACGTCGCCTTCTTCAGCCCATGCCGTTGCTTTGGACCGTAAAAACAACCACTGCTGCTTAACGGAAACTTATTCCTCATAAACTATCCACCAAGGCCACTCTGTCATATAACACTCTTGATCAGGTGCCATTGAGGTATTCAATAAGTACGGAAATACTGAACTACATTGTTAGTTCTTTTGCAAGGTACATTGTAATGAAAGTACTGCTATACTAAACATATTTTGACCAATTTTGAAACTAGTATCTTTTTGACTAGTGTTCCTCCAGATTTTGTATACAGTAAAAGCTCATTAATTCGAATTTCATGGGGACGCTCAACGAGTTCGAACTAACGAAATTAACGAAACTAACCGAATTCGAACTAACGAAATTCATTGAAAGAAGCAGCGTGAATTGAGGTCTGGTTGCTTGAAATCAACAGAAACATTTATTGGCGAAAATAATCCGTTATGAGACTTTCTGTTTCTTTTCTTTAAATGCGATGGCCATGGCTTTGTTCTCCAAAGCGTGAATGTGTCGGAAAGCATCCTCTTCGCCCCCCCCGAAGCTAAAAAAGAGGCGCGCGACACCCATTGCCTCCAACAGTTGTGAAGCTGAGGGCCGCGTCGGCGCCTCTTCCTGTTCGTCGTTCTTATCTGCTTCGACGACGGGCTCTTCTCCGGCAGTCACTTGCGCGATGATGTCATCGTCGGTGATAGTGCCGCAGACCACTGCACTGTTATCTACGTCAACGTAGTCATCGAAGCTGACATTGTCCAGCGCATCACGCAGTCCGGCAGGGATGACCTCGGCCTCGCATTCTGTGCCTGGGCTTTCATCAGTTGCGCAAAAGCCACTGTGGCGGAAGCAGTTGGCGACTTGTTGCCGTCACCAGATCCCAGGCACGCACCAACATATGCATGGCCGTGAGCAGCGTCACATCGTAGTCTTTCATACTGGCGCACAACACCAAACGCTCGAGCATGTGGCGCCTGTAGAAACACTTCAGGTTCTTAATGACGCCCTGGTCCATTGTTTGCAGGGCCGCTGTTGTGTTCGGCGGCAGAAACGCGAGCTTGATCGCCTTTAGGTCCACATCAACCGCGTGCGCCGAGCAGTTGTCCACTATCAGAAGCACCCGTCTGTTGGCCAATTTAAACTTGCGGTCGAGCTTGATCAGCCACTGTTTGAAGATCTCCCGCGTCATCCACGCCTTGCTGTTGGCTGTGTATTCTGCCGGCAGCGTACGAATATTTTTGAAGCAACGAGGCTTCAGGGCCTTCCCTATGATGAGGAGGGGAAGTTTTTCCGTCCTGGTCATATTTGCTGCGACCAAGACGGTAACGCGTTCTTTGCTCCGCTTCCCGCCAGCACAATTGTCACCTTTATAAGTCAGGGTTTTGCTCGGCAGCAACTTGTAAAATAGTGTGGTTTCGTCCGCATTGAAAATATCACGCGGCGAATAGGCATTAAGGTACTCTTTCAAAGCATTGCTTTGCCAATTCGCGCACGTATCACCATCCACCTCTTTGCCTTCGCCAGACACGGTGCGGAACACGATCTCGTGCCTCTCCTGGAAACGATGGAGCCAGCCCTCCGAAGCTTTAAAATCGTCGACGTTCAGGTGAAGTGCGAAGTCCGCTGCCTTCGCCATAACGATCGGGCCGCTCAGCGGGATGTTCTCGCTTCTCATTTCTTTGATCCACATAAGCACTACGCGCTCCAATTCCGGGTGCTTCGCCAAGCGAAGTCTCTTGTGACTGCTGGTGAAGGCATCAGTCGCGTAAACCTCCTCAATCGTTCTCTTATTCTTAATGTAAGTTGAGAGAGTGCTTTTAGGGATCCCATGTTTTCTTGCGATTTCTAGTTTGCTTGCCTTGCCAGCATCCACTTCACGAAGGATTTCCACTTTCTCCTTGAGTGTTTTTGCACTGTGTCCTCTGCCGCGAGAAGTCATAGTGAACTGCGGTGACGCTAGGCCCAACAGCCGAAGGCGACACACCACTTCCAAAATCCACGACACGGCACAGAACGACTTCGCAGCTCTGATGAACCCAAGGCCTAGCGACCGAGTGTGCCGGCACCGGAACAAAGTTGAACGAACGTCTGCAGCACAAACTGGACAGGGAGACTACAGAGTACGTCCGACACGGAGCACCACACGATGCGAAGAAAGAGCGCGGACCACGCGGGGACGCCACGCCGGCCACACCACACATCCGGGCACTACCTGAGCGCTCGCGCCATCTATTGTTACACGATGGATGCTAAGCGTCCCCTTTGTAACGGGGCGGTGACATGTGTGCCACCAGGCTCGTAGTACTTTTTTTTTCTTTCTCTCTTTAAATTTTCCTCATGCCTTTTAAATTTACTTCGATCAAATCGATCATACTACAGTAAAACCTCGTTATAACGAAGCTGAAGGGGGAGCGGTAATTACTTCGTTATAACCATTAGTTTGCTATAACCAATAACAATTTCATCTATAGGAACTTGAAGGGAAATTGCGATTACTTCGTTATATCCAATAGTTCGTTATATCCGGGTTCGTTATAACGAGGTTCTACTGTATAGCAAAAAACGGAAATTCATAGCCCAGTTCCCTGCCCCTTATGGCAGAAAGTCCATATTTTTCCCTATAATTACTTTTGTCCATTCTCTCTAGTTTTCTGCCACCAGTATTCTAACCGTCTCTTACTTATTTCAATCGCGGCTATGTTCAGCTTCCCGTTGTTCGCCCTAAAACCCAAGGCTTCCTGTAGGGTGGTGCCCAAACGTACAGCTGGGTGGCTATTTCCGCATTCAATCAGAACATGCTCCGTCGTTTCCCTATCTTCCTCACAGCATGTGCATTTTTCTTCTTCTTTACTGAATTTCGCTTTATAAGTATGCGTTCTAAGGCAGCCCGATCTCGCTTCAAACAATAAAGCGCTTCCTCTTGAATTATCATAAAATGCCTCCCTCTTTATTTCGTTTTTGCCCTCTCGGTAGTTATTCAGAATCGGTTTTTTTTCCATTGCTGCCCTCCAGTAAATCTTCTCCGCCTCTCTGACTTTTCCCTTTACGCTCTTTGTTGTCAGTTCTCTTAGAGCCGTATATTTACTGTTGAGCCTCCTAGTTCTCTTTCTCCACTGCATGTCAACGCTTTTTCTATATAAATAGTGGAACACCTTCACTGCCCACCTACTTTCTTTCATATTCCTTAGCCTCTCTTCAAACCTTATTTTGCTCTGCGCTTCCTTTGCCTCAAAACTCGCCCATCCCATATCACCCTTTACAGCCTCGTTTGTTGTTTTCCCGTGGGCACTCAACGCGAGCCGTCCCACAGTTCTTTGATTCACATCCATTCCTGATTGTATCTCTGGCCTCATGCACACCACTGAGTTCCCAAATGTAAGCCCAGGTACCATTACCCCTTTCCACAGACCCCTAAGCACCTCGTACCTATTGTGTCCCCATAACGCTCTGTGCTTCATTATTGCTACGTTCCTCTTTCCCTTTGCTGCCAAGGCTTTTTCGTGTACTTTCATGTATCTATCACCCTCATTTACCCATACGCCAAGGTACTTGTATTCGCTTACTCTCGGTATTTCTTGGCCCTGTATGGATACCGCCTGGTCGTTGGGATCATTGAATACCATCAGTCCGCATTTTGTAACACCAAGAAAGCTTGCAGCGCCAGTATGAAACACCACCACACGGCGGCGCGCAGTTCGAATTATCGTTAGAGGAGCCGATGCACGCATGAACTAATGAGTTGGTTTACCCATAGACGCCTATGTATCGCGACCGGACCATGACCGTCAGTTCGAATTAACCCGAAAGTTCGAACTAATGAGGTGCGAATTAACGAGCTTTAACTGTATTTGTTGTGGAGCTTGCATTATTTGTGTGTAGGTTCAGCTACTTATAACCATTGTATTTTATAATCTGTACTGTTAAATGTAAATAGTCAAAGCAAAATATATCGAGTGCTTTCTGTGAACACCCACTTTTGTTTTTGGAGGGTGTAAAAATGGTTTTGTGTGAAAATAACATGGGGAAAACTGGTGTATTTCCACCATATCTTTAGTGTACCTATCAGAAAACTGCCACTCGCTATCCTTGGAATTCTGATAAGTTTACTTGGAGCATATAGCCGCCTTAGCTCTTCTTTTACAAATCTATTAGAAGGAGTACTAACACAAAAATTTTACATCTTGCTTTGTTGTTGTTGTTGTAGTTGTTGGAATAAGTAGCTAATAACCCACTGACTTGGACAGCTGCCTTGTTTTGCTTTAAAAAAAAGGGGGGGGGGATGATCAGAATGGCAACTCACAGGAATATCGAGAACAATGCACAGCATTTATCCAAGAAAATTCAGTTGTGTAGGCTATTAGAAAGCGTGAAAGCAGTTAATAGATATGTTGCATAGTCAACTGAATTGCGACTAACTTCTGCAGCAGCCTACAAAGTGGAGTTACGTTCATGAAAGGGAAAAATTGTGGTCCATCCTTCGTAGCATAACGGAAGCTCATGCATTGCACAGATAAAGCTTTCAATTAATGAAAAGTTAGTTCTTGGTCAGCATGTGAACCAAGGACAAATGTTTTTCGGGGGCTCTTCTCTGTGAGCTAACCACAAGGTTAGCTGGTGGGTAGCATCATGGTAATGAGCTCGGAAGCACAGGGAAATTAGACTTCAAGAGGAAATATGTTCTGTGGAAGCCTGCAATGGTTCAAATCCTCAATCAGAAGAAATTTTTCATAAGCTGAGCGGCTTTTTTTTTGCTTGAAAATCCAAAGCAATTGTGATGCATAATGCATATTGTTATTTTTTATACAAATATAATTTATTTGTTCTCGCTCGTGTATTTACCATGTCACTTTAATCACTTTATCTTTTTGCTTGCATTATTACTCACTCTTGTTTGTATATATGTATCCTGTTATTGCAGCTATAGGGTGGACAGTGCTCAGTCAACCTGCACTATCCACAGCTTTTTCACTGTCAAGCCCTTGTAACCATTGTATTAATTTTGGTGAAAAATGCTGATTGACAGTCTTTGTGCTACATACAGGTGGCAGACAGTTTTCTCTTTCATAAACTTGATACTTCAGAAAGTGAATAAAGATTTTGAAAAGTCTTGTTTAAAAATAGCTAAATCAATTGTGAGCAACTTAACACTGACTCAAACATGTGCCAATCCTACTTTTATTTAGTTTTGCATTCTGTGGCTTGTTTCCTTAGTATATATTAACCGTTTCTTTTTTTCCTTATTCAGGCTGGACCATGTTGCTGAAGCAATCCTGTCGTACTTGGATGCACGCAGTTTGTGTGCTGCTGAGGCAGTTTGCAGGTCAGGATTTTGGCAAATTAAATTCTTACTTGGTGGAAAGTATTTAAGTTTGGGTTCTTTATGAGTTACTTGAAATGCTGCTATAAACACGTGCACTAGCATCTGTAATCTGGAAATTGTGAGACCAGGGATGGAGTGTATTAAAAAATACACGTAGCATTGTGCAAATATTTGAAACTTATGGCATGTCGAATTGAATAATATATATTGGCCTGAATAAGGCAACAATGGACTCTCCATAATTGAAACTCCAGGGCATTGCAGAGTTTCATTTGAATTATCAGAATTTTGAAATACCTGATGCAAGCATATGTACGGCTAGGTGTAACATATATGTATTTTTTACGTTCGAACTTGTGTGCCCCATAGGGCACGCATGCTTAACAAATGCCTGCCTCTTCAGGTGCACTAGAGTTATCATATCATGGTTTTGGGGTGTTAAACCTCGGAAAGCAAGCAAGCTAGAGTACTTTGAAAAAGGCACTTGTTCACTTGCTTGCGCAGCAGTTTGTTTCACTGCTGGCGCTTGTATCATGTCTGTTTGCTGCATGTGCTGCTGGCAAATCTCTTGCGGGCATAAAATAGATGAGCAACTTGTTCTCAGACGTCACACTTTGGGTGTTCATTGGTGTCGGATTAGCTGTCACTGTCGTTGCTGCTGATACCACCAGTGTGTAATGTCGCATCTGCCGAACTGCATGGTGACTACACATTCTCAGTGATCGCATCGTAGGTGACCTTCTTGAGCTTCTGCCATGTTGGTTTCCACACCACCGGGCACTTCGTCCAAATGCACAAAGGTTTCCTCCTGACCATCGTATCATGTGCCATGAGCAAAGCACACAGCCTTTGAAAGGTTGATCTTCAGGTCAAAGGTCTGCCATGGCATGTCAAAAAGACCGCTTCTACGTGCACCGCCGACACCAGCCTTTGGAATTGGCGATCATGCCTGCATGCAACGGCTGCAAGCCTGCTGTCAGGAACCAGTTGGTGTTAGCTTTTGGTTAACACCATGAATGGTGCAGTTGTAGATTGAGTATGCACATTTTCCATCTTTGCTCCTGGATGATTTCGTTCATGCGCTCATTGCGTCAAAAAATTTTGGCTTCGTAGTTGCGCGAGAGGCACCGTGTACCCATGGCCTTGGAGCCGCTGCTCATCACCACTTTGGTAGTTTTTTTTTTTTTTTTTCCCTCCTTGAACATTGAGACGGCAGAGGTACATGCGATAGCACTGCTGCCATCTTAATTTTTCTGGATCCCCGTGTGTCCTGTGGCCTTCATAATTAGCTTGAGCATGAAAATTGTGGCAGGCACGAATTTGCCTATGTGATGTTGTTGCCCCATCACGGTGTTGTTCAATTGAACTTAGTGCTGTGAATGTCAGGTTTAGCACGGAAAATTCAGTTCAGAAGGCTAGATAGCATCCATTTAGCGATCACGAACATATCGCTGTATTTTTTTTTCTTCTCATAGCCTCATTGCAGCTGAATCAGTGTAATGAGTCAACGTACGGTTATAGCTGATATATTTGTACGTGGTATTATAAGTGGACTGCACTGTATAAAAGTCAATATAGTACTGACTCCATCAACACACCCTGATTTACTGAAAGGATCCACAAATGCTGTTTTCATCAATAATATGACTCGCACCCTCTTTGGAGACTTGCTTTTGATCCTTCTTCCATGGTACTACCAGTACGACCACCATGTGCATATGATGACAGTTGTTTTCGTCAGTGAGCTGGCTGGCAACCAGTTAATGCTCTGTGATGTGGCTAGCAAATTTGGTGCTACCACGCAGACTACAATAATACACTCAAACCTCATTGTAACATAACGGGTTAGAACGAAATAATGGGTTTACCGAAGTAAATGAAATTTCCCTTGAAATCCTCATAGACATACATGCACTTGAAACCTCCTTTTAACTAAGTAAAGTTGACCTTTCAATGGATATAACGCCCCACCACATTGGTCTAGTGGCTATGATACTCGGCTGCTGATCCGAGGGTCCTGGGATCGAATCCCGGCCGCGGCGGCTGCATTTTGATGGGAGGCGAAATGTTGAGGCCCGTGTTACTGTGTGATGTCGGTGCACGTTAAAGAACTCCAGGTGGTGGAAATTTCCAGAGCCCTCCACTACAATTTCTCTCATAATCACAGCTGGTTTTGGGACATAATACCCCAGAAATCAAGTCAATCATTCATGGATATAACGAGCTAAAATCGTCACCGAAACCAACAATTGGTTCTTGTTTGCACAAACAAAACCGCTTTTGTTGTGTTCGGCGCAGTGATTAAAAAAGCCCACGGCGCGATGAAACTGCTGCACATTGCCACGCATTGCGCCGCATAGCTGCATGCAAGCAGCAGCACACACCCATATGTACCGCTGCCTTCATCCGTCCTGTTGGAGTCCTTACTTGGTGTCCACGCTTTTCACTTTTTTTCCCTTTTCTCTTGCAGCAGCTAGATATCAAAGCATGGTCCCCGAGATCGCATCGCGGTGATCTCGGAGGTCATGCTAACTGCACAGCTAAATGGCAGGCAGTGGAGACTTGAGGGACAAAGACGACTGTGCGCCGTTTCCTGCGTGCAGTGGTGAGAAATGTTTAGTGCATTCACGTCGCTCGTTAAGGCCGCCCGTGAATGCTACTGAACACTGATGTGGCTGGGCGTTGGCTGCGCGTGGCCTCCGAGAGTGCATTGACAACATAGTGACCTCGGGAATCGCAACCCTGGCAAGCCGGCACCAGCATAGCGACATTCGTTGACCTACACATCAATGTCGGTGCTCAGTAGTCTGTCGCTTGCTGTGTGTTCGCAACAAGTGTATTTTTGGTGCTAACTTTTTGATGGCATTGCTGTTTCTCCGGTTTCGTGATAATGTGAATGAGCCAAACACTAAACTGAAGCAAGACAGTCGCATTGCGACGGAATGCGGCCTGTCGTGCCAGCTGCTGATTCGTGCGATACTGATGAGCAGATTTTTTTTTACTGCTTTATTAAACTTCGTGTGCGTGGCTCTATATAGCATCACTGCTGGCCACAGCATCGCCATCTTACTTGCGTATTCAAATTTTCGCACCCAAATGCCAAATATATTAGTCAAGGGCAGTAATGGTTGTAACGAAATAGTGGATATAGCGAAGTAATTCCATGTCTCCCTTCGACTTTATCGTTATAAACGAGATTCGAGTGTATTACTCTTCATCCAGTTAAGCTACGTTTGTGATATTGCCAAAGGTTGTGCAGAGTAAAAAAACTACGGAGTGCTGCAACAGCTGTGGATGAAATTGTGGCTATTAGCAACACAAAAATAGATAGCATCCATGCACATGTGAAGGCATGCAGATGAATGAAACCCAACTCACCAACGCGAGCGCGGATGGCAATCGTTCAGCTGTCAAGGGGAGAAGGCATACTACTATGATTGCTATGATTTTTTAACATTTGTGTTCATATATATCTAAAGAGCTGAAAATGAAGCCAATTACCTGCCTGGACTTGTCAGCACATTCAAACCCATTAGCAGAAAAAAGAAAGAAATACTAGCTGCATAGCTGCACATAACTGGTGGCGTCTGCTTTTCCTGGTATGCTACACAGAGTCATGCTTGCATCTGACAATTCATATTTTTGATCTTTTTAACAAAATTATGCGGTACCCTTAAGTTTGAACAAGAGTGCGCTTTTTATTTAATGTGAACTTTGAAACGCATTTTTTTTTAAAGTTTATATGTGGTATGTCTCGATTGCTTTAAGAAGTTCTTTCGCGTTTCATGATGTAACATTTCACATAAAGCTTCATGGGAGTGATAGATGTTCTCCCCACTGGCTTAATGTGATCAGCCCACTAAATTATCCTCTCTGCATCCGGCATATATATGCTTTTAGAATCATAGTTCAAGGTTGTTGTTTAAATACCAGCTTGTTTGAACTTCAGTGCTTTTTTTTTGGCATTATAATAGTTATGTGTGTAGGCCTAAACACTATTCATTTTGTAAGTGTCGCCACGTAGTGTTAAACTTTTCATACTTCTTGCCCGTGCTCTTATGGTCACAGAGAGTGGCGCCGTGTTGTGGCTGAGGGAGGCCTTTGGCGCAAGCTGATGGAACGACGTGTTTCCACTGACCCTCTTTGGCGGGGCCTCGCTGAAAGGAGGGGTTGGATGCAGTACCTGTTCAAGCCACCGCCAGGCGAGCCCCATCCTGACCACATGTTTTACAGGTGAGTGGAGTCACCTGCTGAACTGGGACCTTATAGCAAGAGATGTGTCTTACGTGGAGTGACTGTCTTTATGTTTTGTAGGCGTTTGTATCCACGCATCATTCAAGACATTGAGAGCATAGAGAACAACTGGAGGTGCGGAAGGCACAATCTGCAACGCATAAACTGTCGCTCTGAGAATTCCAAAGGCGTGTACTGCCTACAGTATGATGACACTAAGATTGTGTCTGGCCTGCGAGATAACACAATCAAGATATGGGACAGGGCATCCTTGCAGTGCGTCAAGGTAATGAAACCATTTGGTGTGAAAATTGGTCAGAAAGTTTTACACTTTTTCCTGTGTTTATTCTGCAGGTGCTAACAGGTCACACAGGCTCTGTACTATGTCTGCAGTATGATGACAAAGTCATAATTTCTGGGTCCAGTGATTCTACTGTTCGGTAAGACATTTCTGACTCATTGTTGGATGTTGTAATGCAGCAGTCGAGCAGTATAACTTTCCTTTATGCTTCTTTGCCATTTTGAATGTTGTCAGCTTGAAAGCTGTTTGGCAGCAATCAAGATGTACATCAAAAACTAGTTAATTCAGCTCGTGTTTGGAAAATTGGATAATTTAAACTTTTTCTTTGGTCCCACAAGCATATGCATTATTCAGTGGCACCAAATTCTCAGTAATTCAGCTGTATTCGGCCACGCACCAGTTGATTAGGATGATCATCTAAGCATGCCTAGGCCAAATCCCCTCAAATGTATGACGCAAAAATAGCTTGAGCACCCAACCAAAACGACGTGGATCAGTCCAAATCGTCATCGTCATCAGCATTAACCGTGCACAAAGGAAGGAAAGGATACCACACTATGAAATTTGTGCTTGCCACCATGTGTGACCCAGAGTTGATCATATGTGTTTTAAGTTTTTTATGTGTGATCTGGGATGCGTTTATCGATAGATACCGGTGGTGGGTACAGTTCGTTCTGTAGTAGCTGCAGCAAACAGTACTTTCATGTTTGCTGGATGTCATCCATGATGGGAAACAGTGTAACTGTGTTTCTCCACAACAGCAAGGAGTAGTTTTGACTCTGCACCCGTGCCTTCGGAACTGCATGGAAGCTTTCTGTAATCACAGCACTAGCGGCCAGGAATATCATCCGCAGCTGATGCAGTGTTCTGCAGTGTTGTTTAAACTGTGCGCTTAGGCCGCGTGCATACCTCCAGAAATGTGTGCATGCCACATATGATTGCGTCACCAGCAACCAAGGTCACAAACACCACTATGTACAATATGCGTTCTATGCTCACTAATCTCCTTTTGACTCTATGCGTAGCCGCATGTCTCTTTGTAGCTGCCACGGTCAGCAAGCTGGCATCACACTCGCCAGCTACAATCACGATTAATGAACAATATGTTGCTGACCAGTTTACTGGCAAAGCGTTCCTGCCACGTGCACCTTGTGGTGTTAGTAGTAGCGGCAATAGAGAATGGAAGGTGGGCAAACGGTGCTTTTCTGTTGGATTAAAACACACTGGTCTTGCGCTGTGGTCACTGCGACAGGGTCGGAAAATGATGAGAATGGCAATTTTTATGCAGCAGTTATGTAAAATCGGAACATCATTTGCTAATTCATTCATAAATAAAGGTGCATTCACGTAGCATACATTTGTTTATTGTTTTCTTTGTGCCCTCAGTAATGTGGCGTTCTTTCCAAACCTGTGAAATCTGAATTAGCAAGCTTTCACTGTTTGCGTCGTAATTACTTGATTCTAAGTTGCTGACAGGTTTTTCGGACTCCGAAAATTCGGAGTTGATGGACATTCCAGACTTCACAAATGCACCGTCAAGGTTCCCATAGAGCTAAGGCATTCCCGCAACCGATTTTTTTTTTTGGACAAATTTACACCCTAAAGTTTTATTTTCTTGATAAATCACTCATTTTGGGCCACGCCGCTTTATTATGAGAGTTGCCATGCTGAATTTTTGGCTGGCTTGGCCAGGCTTGTCTGCTGATGGGCCACTCTGTGCCCTCAGAGACTAGAAAGTGCACATCGTACCTTAGCTTCGGAGGCTATGCCCGCTCTCTCTTAGCTGTCTTAACCGAAAATGAAGTCACCTTTTTATTTCGGTTGCGGGGTAGTTCTGTTATTGTTTTGGAGTGGTTGTGGTTGCCATTCTGCACAATGCGTCTCAGCATCGAGCACGTATTAGATACGTTGCGTGCGTTTGCACGCACATATGTGGCCAACATGTGGAAGGCAGTAAAACTGAAGAAGGTCACGCGTTTCTTTTTGGTCGCATGTTTCTGCGTTTCTGAAGAACTCGTAACAAATGATCCTAGCAGCAGTGTTTAATGTTGAACTGATGGAGTAAACATTCAAATGACCCTAACAGCAGTGTGGACATCGTTTTGTGCACCGATCTCATATATGGCAAAATTATACACCGGGTCGTCCCACAGCTAAAAAGTTGCTTAGACTGTGATAACATACGACTGCCGGAAGCCATCAGCGGCTTACATCATCAACGTCGATACCACTCTTGTCGAGTGCACACAGAGACCTCACTCTCGCCGAAATACAAACAAATCTGTAGTATGAGGTAGAGAGTAGTGTTAGAGACTTGTTTAGTTGCTAAATGAATCTTTTGGCTGAACAAACTTTTTGGAGTATTTTTCGGTCCCCACCAGGTTCAGAAAATCAGTCAGCGACTGTAATCACCCCCCCCCCCCCCCCTTTTATTTTTAAAGATCGTGATACGTAAAATGAGGGGGGCTGCTTAGATATTAAAAAAAATCTAGAATTACTTAACATTACACCACTTTTCACGACAATATTTCGCCAAGATAGGCACAAGAAATCACTCTTTATTTCGCAAGCAGTAAAAAGAAAAATAGATGCATACAGTGAACCCACTAATTCTTGTGTCCAATTGTCGGTCATTCACTCTCACTGCTACTCGAACTCGAGTCTCTCGTGCTACTTGAGCTGCTGCTCTCAGTATTCCATAGCAGGTACCGAGAGACATGGGCTCAGAGAACGATGGTGAGCAAGCACGCTTGCCATTGGCTATGTGCTCTCTATCGAAAGAAAAGAAGGTACTTAGATTCACAGGCAAACTTTTTCTTCCTAGTTTCTCTCTTAAAAATGGGGGGTGCTTAGAATCGCGAAAATATGGTAATTGGAGCATTTTTTAATTCAGCAAAGTTGTGTGTTCTAATGGTTGACTGTAGCATGAAGCTGCTGCAAAGGAAATTTATACTGATTTCTTCCGCATATGCTGTGGGAGTGCCCGGCACAGTACACATACACTAACACCACGACCCTCTCATCGAGGCTGCGTGATGCTCTACGGAGCTCCGCCCTCGATGAACAAACCTGGGCGACCCAGCATGCCCACGAGGCGGCGTCGAGGCAAGCCCTTGACATCCCCTCGTGGGAGGCCTAGGCCCGGCCATCTAAACCTGCTGGTTTCCAAAATAAAGTTCATTCCTCCTCCTCCTCCTCCTCCTCCTTGGAAAGAAAGCATTCAAGCTGAAAATTTGGGCTGTTTCGATATTTGTACCGGAGATCAGCTCCTTTTGTGCTGGTCATTCCATCATCTGAGGTAACCAGGAGGCTAGCAAACTGCAGTGTGAGACTGAATTAATTGAGAATTTAAAGCACAAATATTGCATGTGACTGATAAGTTCTGTGGAAGTTTACACTATACAGGAAGGCTTTTAAAGGGGGAAAAGGTTGTCACTTGATTGTATCATGAAGCTATGAGCATTGATGTGTTTGAGGAGGAGGGTGGGTGTCAATTCCCCCTCCTCCTTGGACGACAACTTGATGGCAAAATTTGGCTTACTGCTCCCATGCCTGCAATAAAATGCTTAGGAAATGTTTAATAGGCTTGTGCAAATATTTTAATGTTTCAAATGTTTGGTGAATATAATATTCATATTCGATTTGAGACTTTTGGATATTCAAGGGGATTTGAATATTCTGAAAGATGAGGCGATTCGCTCATCTTTCCAAAAATGACGTATTTTGTGTTTGCGCAAGGTGCCAAGTTTGGCAATGCCTGTGCTTGTAAGTGTCAGCAGTGCCCTGTAGTGCAAGCAGGCATGATGGCACTTTACGTTGAGCACACCAGTATGTACGACTTATTGCTGCCAACATGTGCTGTAAAGATTGGAATCTCCAGCTATGCGTTCAGCAGTGCTGTTGGCGCATAGTATAGCTGTGACAATACACATGTAGTGTATTGCCAGTGTATTGCATTCTTTTCACAGGCAGTAAAAAAAAATGTGCTTCCCTGCCATTTGCAGCCACATCCTCTTGCAGGATCTGTTTAAAATGCATAGCAGTGGTCTTGCCATGTGGAACAACTAAATTTCTTAATGAAAGCTTTTATTATTTCTTATAACTTGTTGCTTTATGCTATGACATCTTATCAATACTGTTTTGTGCTGATAGTACGTTAATGCACTTTCTTAACGTGTGACATAGCAGGACGCACAAATGTGCAAACACTTGTGTATGTTGTTTATATGTTGTAGAATATTGGTGGTCTGGCACTGACATCTGTCTCGTGCCAGCTTCGATGGGAACAGAATGCAGAAATGGTTATGTAGTTCAACCTGGGTGCACATTGAATAACTGCAGATCAAAATTGATTAGGAGCTCTCCCATGTGATGGTTCTTATGATGAAACCCCACAGTTTAAAAACTCCCAGCTGCTTAAAGAGCCTGTAACTCTTTATATGCCATCTTTGATTGCTCCAGCATTGGTTAAGGATGTTTATCCACGAATTTATTATTCTTACTCACTTCATAAGAGTACAATAATTTATGCCTTAACTAGTGTTAGAATTCCTGGGCATAGAAACATGTAGAGCCTGTTTTCTGCCATTACATAGTCTTTTTGTATTTTTAACTGGTATGCCTTTCAGGTCTACCTTTAAAAGTATGACTAGGGCACAGATGCATGACACACTTTTTTTTTAATTCAAAAATCAGATTGCATGAACCACTGTTAAGTGTCTTCGTAAATGGGTTCTATGGAATTCCGCAAGGTGGAGTAGCAATATGAAAGGAAAAATTAGCATCCACCCATTTGTAGCACAAAGCTACAAAGAAGTCTGTGATTTCTCAGGAATTAACACTTCTTAGTTGATGAAAGCATCCTGGCTCGAACCAAGGCATTTCTTTGTCAACTAAGAACCTTTCACTTCTGAAAAGTCCGCATGGACTTCTTTGTAGCTTTGTGCTACAAATGGGTGGGTATCCATACTAGAGCAGAAGCTCAGGCGAAGATTGAGGTTTGATTTGATGAAAAGATAATTGCAAACGAACAGCGAATGTCACTAAAGCTAATGTTTCACAAGTTGACTTCTCTTTGTCCCACAGGTCGAAACGTTGGCTCTAGTGACATTCCCTGTTATTTATCATTTCAGACGATCTCTTCATCAAGTTACATGTCTTGATAAAGGTTTAACAGGAATCGATTCTAATAAACATTGTGTTACAGGGTCTGGGATGTGAAAACAGGGGAGATGGTGAATACTCTAATCCACCACTGCGAAGCGGTACTCCATCTGCGCTTCAACAACGGCATGATGGTCACCTGCTCAAAAGTAAGCTATCTTGCATTTGTATAAACCAATAGCACGGAAGCGCCCCTGTAGTGAATGCTTATACAGTAAACATTTATTATTTCAACCTAAATGGGACGGATGATATTAGTTATATCAGCACGTGCTTATTCCATATTTTGCAAGGAAGTGCACATTTTAAAGGGTCCCTGAAACGTTTTTTTGACATTGTGTCACTGATTAGGCAACACAATTGTGAAATCATTCGCACCATAAATAAAGCGAAGCACCATGCGCTAAGGCAGCTATGAGCTTATTTCTGTTGCCTTTTTCCTTACCACTGCTGTTCCTCCTCAACTCGATCTGCTGCGGAGTGCGCGCTAACGACGACTGCGCCTCCCGCGTCAGCCACCCTGCCGAGCCCTCCTGAGCGGCATAGCGCCCCGATATCTTTACTGAGGTCACCGGCCTTGGCAGTGCTAGCCTCTGTAATAGAGCGCCGGCGACTCGTGTGTACGCCGCCAGATGCCCCCGACGATACCGTTGGCTGAAACGAAGGAGTACGTTGTAGAAGCACGTTGTTCGCAGCTAGGTTTTGAAAGTGTGACTGGTTCGGGGGCAAATAAACGACCTCCCATTCGTAGTTCGATTGGCGGGGGCGTTTGAAAACGCATTTTGGCGAGCCGCTGCGACCTTTTGCGATACGCGTGTTCAAAACCTTATTATAAATTACACACTTTACGCACAGCGCTGAAATCTGTCCTGTAATGGTCCTAATGACCTGCTCTACAGGATCACCATGTTTGCGCAAAATCGTCAGAACCGTTTCAGGGTCCCTTTAATAGTGTGAGACATGCCTATGATTGTATGCTCATTTGCTGTTCAGTTCACAGACTATGTTTCGACATCCTTTTGTTAGCACTATTGCTTTGTTAAAAGCACAGCAGCCAATTATGCTGTCTCAGACTTTGCATATTGTTATGCTGCTATAACATGGAATAAGCAGCTTTTCAACATCAGTGTCTAACATTTCACATTGAGGGTGAGTAGAACCACTCGGAAGACATAACCACTCCCTTGGGAAAGCCGCTGGAGTTTGGCCGGACGCAGGTAGGGAGGTATGAGTGGCTCACAAAAGGAAATGAAATGGACACCGATAGGAAACGTGGGAATCTTCTTGATTGTCATAGGAGAGAAGGCCTATTTGACACTGTGCAGATTACTGCTTTTGAAAATGCTCACTGAGATCAAGTATGAAGACTACACGTAACTGCTACACCTGCACTATTCTCCAAAGTTGTGTGTGGTCACAGAGGATACAATGTCTACCAACAGGAGCAGAAATAAAATGAAGGGCGCTAGCACGGATTGCCAGAGCTTTGGTTGCTTTGTATTCACCTCATTTGACGCCTTTGGCAGTTGGCCTATTTGAAGAACAGTGCTGCCGTGTGCTGCAGCCTGAGGAAGTCACAACTGACAATCAAGTGCACTTGCAAAGAGGGATCGCAGTTCGCTAGAACCTGCCCGACCCGCTGTGGTAGCTTAGCAGCTAGGTGTTGGCGTGTGAAACTTGAGGTCGTGGGATCAAATCCCAGCTTTGTTGGCCACATTTCTATGGAGGAAAAAGGCAAAAAAACTTGTGTGCTTAAATACAGCTGCACACTCGCGAACCCTGAGGGATCGAAATTACTCCCGAGCCCTCCATTACAGGGCTTGCCTCATGATCATGGCTGGTTTTGGCATGTAAAACACCATCAATTATTAGTGATGGTGTTTGGAACCTGGCCAAAAAATTGGCTGAGGTCTAACTCTTGTAAAGCTAGTTATCACGCACAAGAGGTGTGATTGGCTTCTCTGTAATCTGCTAATCTGGCCTCCGCTTGCTTCAGTGTTTTTACTGGTAATGTTGCATTAGTTGAGATTTAGCAGCCTGCCGTCTGGCTATATCTATCGGATGATTGGATTCAGCCTGTTTGCACTGAAGCACACGCACGGATGTCCCAGCTGGTGTGCCATCCAATGCGAGACTTGGCGACTGAGTGCTGGTGACACACTCATTAAACCCCTGCCAAGTTGCATGGTGCTGCAGCGACGAGGCACTGAACGAGCACAACTGCGACTCTTCTCCACAGTGGTTCACATGTCATGATGCCACACACTTGTCCTCCGGCAGCTCAAGGTCATTGCAATGCAATGAGTGACCTTGGTCGAGCTTTCGCTCAGAAAGTAACATCTGTTAGGAGAAATGCACTTGCGAGGCTTTGGTGCAGGGCAGCAGCATTTGATATTAGGATTACTTCAGTGTACAGGTGTTCAGTGAATGTGTGCAGCAGCTCTATATTTTGCACCATTTCTTAAGGGAATTTTTCAGCTACAGCTCAACCCCTTTATAAAAGACACTTGGGTATAGGAGACATCGTTTACTCACATGGTTGACTGCCCTGTCTCTCCCATTAGCTGGACCTATTTTGTAACAGACATGCCCCTGTATGCTGGGGCTGCTACTCAGACATACCAAACATTTCTGTAGTAACCAGGCCTGCAGCTTCTAGTGTTTGCTCGTGCACAACGTTTATGTTAAAAACTGTGTTTGCAGTGTGATGTATGAGCTTGTAAATTGTTTTGGTCTGTGAACTGTGTGTTAGAGCATAACACATACTGGCTGCTATGAAATTACAGTGTTGGTCTTCATAGTCTTCAACAAGCCACTGAAAAACACAAGTGTACATATAGTTTGTTGAAAGATTTAGGGAGGTTTCGTAGGCTGCATTGTGGCAAGGGTGATTAGAGTAAGACGAGGGCCCAATAAGATGGCTGAATTTCAGGCATCAGCAAATGTGGTGATAGCAAAGCCTTTCAATCTTGTTTGCTCCATCATGGAAATGTAATCATTGTAAGGGTGTGTAAATCTTCTAAAATCTCAAATAACGAATCGAATAGCATTCTGTTCGATCAAGTTATGAATCCAGTAGTGCATATTCAAAATATCCAATATTTTTTTAATAGTTGACGGATAGTTAGCACCAACAGAAAAACTTAAAGGGCCCCTAAACCACCAAGAGGTCGAAATTTAGTTGTGGTGTTGCTTTTGCGTTGGTGTCCGCAACAAACACGTAGCCGCAAGAATTTTTTGAAACTGTGCCAAAATAGCCGAGTTACACGCGTTTGATTATTAAAACGCGGCGCTTGCTTGTTTCGCTCTCTCCTGCGCGCCCCACTGGCCGCTTGCTGGTGCCACCTCCTCGCAGAGTGCTCCTCCGAATGTCACGTGACATACGTCGCCGATGACGCGCATCCGGTTGATACGCCTTCGCTGGGCTCCCGCGTTCGCGCAAGTGTTTTGTTGGTGCTGTGCCAGCGCTCTCTGTTAGCGCTATCCGTCGTGTTCCGACAGTTGCTGCAGTTTCTAGTCGGCTGTACCTCACTTGCACTTGCGTAGCGTAGTGCACTTACGAATTCACACGCGAACACCACATGAACGACACACGACGAGGAATACAAACAGGCAGGGAGCGCGTGCATTCCCTAGCAGACAAACCGGAGGCCGACGGTCTCCTTTGACCAATCAGTGGAGCTCGGACGCTTCTGACGTCACCAAAAACCACAATGTCGTTGCGGCTAACTTTGGTATGCCGGAAATGGCCGGAGAGGCGCACAGGATTGTTTTTTGAGATTGTGGTGCGGCCGCGGCGCGTAGCGCTGCCGCATTTGACGTCCTTCATCGTGACAGCATTCTCAACTCGATGCGCATGTTAACTTGAAATGTTCAAAAAAAATGTCGGGGGTGGTTTAGGGGCCCTTTAAAGCAAGGAAACTTTGGATTTTGGGAGAGGTTATTTTTGTAACCATTGAGCTACTACAAAGCATGGAGCCCATTCTTTTATGCGAATGTGCAGGCTATATTGATCCTCACCCACCTCATTCCAGCAGCAGCCAAGGGCCGTCTTTTTTTCTCGCCCAAGGTCACACTCTTTCATGGTTAAAATTTCAGTGTCACTGAAGCAAAAGTGTCATCAGTCTGTCATCATCGTGATATCAGTAGTTTTGCGCACTGAGCTTTTGGCAATACGTCCGAGCCCTAATGTGCGCCCGCGCACGGTGGAAGGAGTAAAGCTAGGAGAGGGTGTCACTCTTGAAGCCTTGTGATGAAAAATTAGAGAATCATGGCAAATAGGCCTTGGACATGTGATAGGCAAATGGTAGATTAATTTGCAGTCAAGTGCCACCTACAGTTGCTTCGAAGGACCGAAAACCAATTTTAAAGATACCTGTTTTCTTTATTTCAACTGAAAGCTTACTGGTCAGAGTACCTAATCGTGCAGTGGCAATGAGGAAAACTCCATGAAAGATTTCTTATTTGAATTCTTTTGAATTTTTCACCTGTGGAGTCATATATGCCACACATGCTGCAAATGCTTGCTAACATCTGTCAGGTGCGTTTGCCCCATGTTCTGCTGTGACAGAGTGCATGCGCACAATGCCTGGGAGATGCCCCACGCATGTGCCGCGGTTAAAAGCAGGTTTTGGTTGCCTTGAATGCTGTGCCACTTCTCAGCATCAACTCTTTACTGCATAGAAAGCAAATAATAGGGAAGGGGTGCGGTTTTATGTACCGACTGTGCTTTGAAGCCCGAGTTATGGTTATATGAACAGCAGCAGGCGACGCACAGCAATTTAGAAATTCCAGAATGCTGTAGCAGTGCTTCACCACCAAGCTACACCACCTTTCGTTGCCATGATATTTAAGCCCATTTTAAATATACATGTCCTATTCAGCTTGCGAAAGGGTGCTCGATTCCATCACTACAGTGTAATCTCATTACAGTAGACCTTGATAGTGAAGAAAATTCTGGTCTGTTGTAAAAGGAGTATGTATAATACAAATACTGTTAAAACAGACCTTTATATAGACCCTGAATGAGTCTGTTATAAGCGGAGTGAATTACAAGTCGCAGACACGGTCGAAGAAGGGATTTATTCCTTTCTAACTTTTCTGATAGAAGCTTGTTAGCTTTCACTGTGCTGTCCTGTGAACAGTTTGGACGCTATGCGTGTCCCTATCATTATACAAGGCCTGTGACATTATCTGCCACCATACCGTATTTACTCGCATAATCCTCGCACTTTTTTTTCCAGAAAACCGATGGAAAGTTAGGGGGTGCGAGAATTACGCGGGGAAAATTTTCCACGAAAACGTAGAGCGCTAGAAAAAAAAAAAAAAAAGAACGAAGCGGCCGCAAATCGGGGTTCTCCCGCCAGCAACTAACTACAAGCTATGAAAAGTGCTAATACAAGACTTACCTTAACAATAAAAGAAAACTACAGGTTTAACACAAATCAATGTTTATTTGCAGACACTAAAGCCACTAGCAAATAAAGTGTCTCTTGGCCGAACTACTCGGAGTCAGAGTCAAGACTGCCGTCGACGTCGCTCGTAGCGGCGTCATCAGAGTCGTCGCCAGCTTCAGCATTGTCTCCATCGCCATCGTGAACCACGTCGTCTTCCGTCCCGTCCAAGGCGTTGGAAATTCCAGTTTTTTTGAAACTGCGGACTATGATTTCTGGGGAAATCATGGCCCATGCCTCCATTACCCACGCACAGAGGAGCTCCACTGACGGCTTTTTTATCTTTCCCCCGGGAGTCATGGCATGGTCGCCTTCAGCCATCCATTCGGCATACAGCCTCTGAACATTATCCTTGAACGGTTTGTTCAAGGATACGTCCAGAGGCTGCAGCATCGATGTCAGACCGCCTGGAATGACGGCGAGATAAGTCCGCAGCTCCTTAAGCTTCGTCCGAACGGAGTCGACAAGGTGACCGCGGAAGCTGTCGACGACCAGCAGCGATGGGTAAAGAAGTGCCCCTGGGCGGCGTCCCCAGACAGTCTTTACCCAATCGACCATAAGGTCAGCGGTCATCCAACCTTTCTCCTGTACTCGTACATGAATTCCAGGGGGGAACTTGGCTTTCGGGAGGGTCTTCCGTTTAAAAATAACAAACGGTGGCAGCTTCCGCCCATCCGCTGTTACGGCGAGCATGACGGTGCACCTCTGCTTCTCGGCACCTGTTGTTCTGATGTGCACACTCCGCACACCTTTTTGTTCAACAGTTGTGTTCGAAGGCATGTCAAAGTTGAGCGGCGTTTGATGCGCGTTTCCAATCTGCGAGAGCAGGAAGTTCTTTTTTTCCCGGATCCTAATCACGAATTGATGAAAATCGACGATCTTGTCTTCATACGCCGAGGGTAGCCGCTGACACAAAGTCGTCCGTCTCCTGAGTGACAATCCACTTCGGCACATAAATCGTGTGGCCCACCCGTTGCTCGCGCGGAAATCTTGCGCGGGGATGCCCTCCTTCCGGGCAATTATGCGCGCCTGGTTTCTGATCAAGTCGATCGAAACGACACACCCGTCCGCGCGGAGACCCTTGATGTAGTCAAGCAGTGCCGCCTCAACCTGTGGATATTTCCCAGTCTTAGGCCCACGGAAGGCCTTGCGTGTCTTGTTCGTGGCTTTCAGCTGTTCGTGCTGCCGTCGCCAGTAGCGCACACAAAACTCGTCCACGCCGAAGTGCCTGCCGGCGGCCCTGTTGCTGTTTTCCAGTGCATGATCGATGACCCTTAACTTGAAAGCAGCTGTGTGGCTTCCGTATCGGCCCATTGTGTTGCTGCAGGATGGACGCTACTACACACGCGACACGGAAACGGAACACTAACACTAAACACGGCGCTCGGTACGCGAACTTCACTTGTGGCTTGGCCTGGATTGGATTAGGGCTCCGTGCGCTGGTAGTATGCATGATGCGTAAGAGATGGCGCTAGGCTGCCGCGCGCTATCATCATCATTGGCTGGAAGAAGCAGACGACATCTGATGCTGCGATTTTTCGGGGTGCGATAAATACGCGAGGGAAAAAAAAACGCATTTTTGTTGGGCGATGTGGGGGGTGCGAGAATTACGCGAGTGCGAGGATTATGCGAGTAAATACGGTAGTACCTCACTGTGTTGATCACAGAGGTGCTGTCAAGAGACATTTGAAGTTGGAAGCTATTGAATTTGGGATGCACTGCACATAAGTCTGCTGTAAAGGAGTGGTGACGAGCTAGCTGCCTTGTAATTTAGTCCTTTATATCCGAATGTATGTTGTATCAGAATTCATTGTAAAAAGAAGTTCAATCAATGGAAGAGATAGGAAGGTCAGTCAGCACAACTCCGCACTTTGGTATGTGGTATCCAATTGTCTGTTTTAAGCAGATCTGTTGTAATGAGGTTATACTGTAGAATTCAGGTTCTTTCCAGGTGCACAAAGATCCGCTTCGAGTTCTGGCCATTTATCGGTCCATTTAACTCTTTTGCTACCACAAGATTTTGGCTGCTTTTTATATGTTTGAGTTAGGGCTTTTTCCTGCAACAGCTGTTGGGTTTACGTGGAAATGCAACATATCAAAGTAAAGAACAATAAATGTGTTTTCAAATGGTGTTCATTTTAATACAGTTGATAAAGAACGTGTTTTAAAAAAAAATTATAGAAAGAAGATTTTGGCAATGAATAATATCTGGCAAAAATATTTTTTTAGCAAATTTTGAAATGTATAAATTGTGTGAGTACTACTTGGCGCTACAATCTTAGACCGAGTGCTTCTTGAGTTATAAAACAAATACACAATACATCATGAAATAGTCAAGTACTTAATAGTGTAGTGGCAATGGGGGCAACTCATGAATCATTTATTTGAATTTTTCGCCTATGGAATTTTTTGGTCAGTTTTAGTTAACATTTTTTTCTAAGAAAAACAATAATATACAAGCATGGATTCATATACGTGAATACAAATATTAAATGCATATCTGAAAGGTACAGTTTGGAAAATAAATACTATTAAAAATGTAATTAAAATTAATAAATGCAATATAGTTAATTTATCCAAGCTGAACTTTCACAAGAGCAACTTTAATGCCCGTGTTGCCACTGCTCAAAGAACTAGAGAGAATGCATCTAAGCCAAGCAAGGATCAAGGGGACCTGCCGCCTTCCGTTTTCTTTTGAGTGCTTCGCATGATTTCAGATGTCCAAGCCATCGTGCCTCGTAGCCGCGCACGCCATGTGCGCTTCAACCTTTGAGCTCGCAGCTCTTTAAAAATCCCCGCGATGCAATGGAAATGTGAGCCTTGCAGAAACAGCAAATAGAGTAAGTGTGCTATTGCCTAGATGGCACTGCAAGTCTAGGAGCACAGTGGATTGTTTGGTATACGCGTTGAAACTTGGTGGATCGGCTTGTTGGATGGGTTTTGACGGTATGCAAATATGTGTACCAAACAGTCCACCGCACTTCTGGACTTGTAGCACTATCTAGGCTCTACAACTACGTGCACGTCTAGTACACGAACTGTCAAGCGGAACCGTTCTTCCCCCGACGCAGTCACGCAGCACGATGACGCCATGGGAGCAGCTGGAGAGACTGCCAAGAGCACCGACAGGCACCGACGCTAATACCAAATGCGGCCCCCTCGCGGAGATAATAAAGAGGAGCGAAACCAAAACTGCTGGAAACTGGCTGAAAAGGCCAGATGAACAAGTTAGACACGCGGTGGACCTTCAGAAGTGAGCTGTGGTTAAATAAAACTGCCCGAACTCCGAACAATAACTGGTGAATAGTCGAACAGCTGTTGTCATTTTCACGTAATTATCACCACCATACTTCATTGAATTGCAACACTGATTACCTAATTTGATAGTTGACTTCTTAGGAATAGCTTCATAAGAAGAAGTTGATATTAATTGAGTACAAACTCGGGTGGTGCGCTTTTTTTCTCAAGTGTGGCAGCTATGCCCCCTTTTGCAATAACACACACATTAGTTTGCGAAAAAGTGAAAAATCGCGATGTCGCCAGAGGGAAAATTTGAATGGATTCTGAAAGAGCAGGGCCTGAACTAAACGCAAGGTGCAGCTGCATGCACTAGAACTGATTTTAACATGTTGAAACTGGCTGCTTTAATCATCTATCATAAGTGATTGATTTGAGTAGGCACAATAACAAAGAGTTGAAGGGACACTAAAGGCAAACATTTTTTTTTTTTTTGGAATGATGGGAGAGTGCTTGAGAATGTCTGAAACGTCAATATTGTCTACATCACTGCTATGTTCACCGAGAAATTAGGTAAATGGACGAGAAAGGTGCACCACCTGCAAGATTTTCTGCGAAATCGGCACAGTGACGTAGTCGAGTGAGCAGTACATAGCGGCACTGGCTACAATGTCTTGGAAACAAGTTTCGCTGCAGCTGCAGAGTGCCTCTGTGTCCTCCTCCATCAGCAAGGAGGCCGTTGCCTTCAACACATCTGGCTGGACTGTCGGCCAGTAGAGGGAGAAAACGGTAAATCTACGTCAATGGGCCTGGTTAGGCAGGCAGTTTGAATAGTTTTAATGGCATGCTGACCACTTCAGTGCGATTTTCCTTCAAACTAGCCGATTTTTTGGCACAAAACAAGCACTATGACGTTTCTTGAATTTTATTTCAGCACTGCACGTTGACTTAATTTGCCTTTAGTGTTCTTTTAAGGGGGGACGTGACGTTGGAAACCAACTTTCTTATTTCTTTATGGATTTTGATGAAATTTGGTAGACTTATTAGCAATGATTCTGTGATACTACTGTATAAATTTCATGAGCTTATCTTTAAAACTTTCTTATTTACAACAATGTCCTCCTTCTGACCTTGTTCCGAGCCTCAATCGCTTAAAAAATGTGATAGAAAGCTTTTTCAAAGTGCTGTGAGCTCTATGATGAACGGTCCAGGGCGTAACATTCTTAGATTTTTTTATTTGCTACACAATTTTTTTCAGTTGTCGTTTTTTACAAGGTGACTGCACCACAAGAGCTCAGGCTGTGAGCAATTAGTCGTATTGTTAAATGTTGTGGAGGAAAACTGGAAAAGCAAGAATGTCACGCCCTGGGCAATTCTTCTAGGAATATAGGAAAAAAAACGGAACTGAAATAGACCTAGTAGTCATGAAGAAATCAGCGGAACAAGCAAGGCAAGGAGCAAGAAAAGTCGTTTTGAGAAAACGGCTTTCAAAGTTTTTCCATGGATTTTTATTAGAAAAGGGCACTGAATACGCAGTGTTTTGTGTCCTTTTTGGTGCACGGCTTCTTGAATGTCCTTTCTTTAGTTTGGTATGCCTTGCTGGCCTCTTTTTTCCTAAAAGACACCTTTCTTTGCTGCTCTGGGAAAGGCATGTTGTCCAGGCTACAGTCAAAGTGTTGCACAATACTCAGCATAAGCATGGTGGGCTCAATGACTGTACTTGAAATACTGCCTCATGGACAGATCTGCATGCCAGAAAGGCATTGGTACCAGGGTACACAAATACTGTCAGCAACTGTCTCACTGGAAGGTCTGGACTGAGCCTTCAGACTTTTCTGATATGTTTTATGGTGCAACCCTCAATGTGAGATGTTGATTGTTGACCAGTGTAATTAGTCAGAGCTCCTAGCCCCTTTTCAATACTTTTGAGAGCCTGCACAGCTCTCCTAATGCACAGAAAATCTTACGATATTCATTTCGCGGCAATTACTACCGCTAGAGTTACTGCATATGTTCCTCTACATATACAGTTACTCTAACCACCCGTTCGCGAGAGCACTGCCAGACGCGCGTACACGTCAGTATCATTTGCGATGCTGACCCATATCTAGTTCCTACTTAATTAAAAGTTATTAGGAGCGCTGGTGACTCCTACAACGCCGAGAAACGGGTTCAAGGTCGTGATTTTGAACGATCGGAAACTCGTTCGCTTTTTTGCGTACCGGCGCCTGTCATTCCGTTTTCAGCGCGGTCGCACACACACAACTTACTGGCACGTACGCGGCGACCTCGCGGAATGCGTTTGGTGATACAAAATGCGGCTCTAGGCGCGCCTGAAGGGTATCGTCCATACTTGCGGACGGCGTGGCAACGTGACGAGATTCGGGCACATCCGTGGCGCGATCGCTACATGCAGTCGGCAACGTCGGACGCCGCGCGACATGGGCAACGGTGCCACTGCCGCTCGCACATGATACTTCGCCCGCGTATGAAATGCCACAAAGCGACCCGTCAAAGTTGACAAAAGCAAGCATACCGGCCGCGCGCGATTGATCGGGAGCGGACGCACCATCGGCACTCGCACGCGTTACTTCCGAAAGCACGCTCCGCGCGCACCGACAGCGAGCCGAAAAGTCTAAACGCGCCCATCACAACAAAAATCCGCCGCTGAAACTACGTTCCGCAAATACCGACGATAATGGCATGCTGAGATGTCAAGAGGCGCACAAAGCACTCGCGGAGTCCGCTGCCGAAACCGCTCCGTACGCGCTGACGAACATGGCGACGCGATCGTCAAACGCGCGGCGCCACGAGGCGCGAGCACCGCGAGCGATAAGATATCAGCTTTGGGATCAGCTGCCGTTCTGTCTACACACCGCCCGATCGCCGACACTGCAAATACTATCGGGGAAGGCACGCACAGACGAACATACAGCGCAGAGAGGCGCGCCGGCGCGGTAGCAGAAGACACGAACCGCCAAGGAGACCAATGGCGAGGCTCCGATTCGTCACGTGACGGGCGCGGCCAATTGGAGGCCTCGGCACGGCCTTGAATCTTTTGCTTTTTGTGCGCTTGCTTCTGTATGGAGGAGCTGGCTGAAGCGGCAGATTTGAAGACGGAGAATCGCGCTTTCCAACGAGGGCAAAATGGCGGCGCTCGGTTGCGCCGTTGCGGAGATATTGGGACTTGAAAACTGCCGTTTTTTCACGATTTCTATCGAGTTTTTTCGCCACGTTGGCCTCTATTAACATTTTTTTTAGCACTTCTACGCGGTTTTCAGCGTTCATATTTCGGAATCAGATAAAAAAGGACTTGTAGAAACTGACTATGTGGTTTTCAAAAAATCGATTTTTTGGTCATTTTTCGCGATACGAAGGCCGCGTCCCCCCTTAATATCTCAAAGGCTGTAGCCACTGACGCATGCAAGCCTACCAGCCTTTATGTAACAGTATTTTTTGTGACTTAAATCTAATCAAAATGTTTTATCAATGTTAATGAACATTTTTCAATGAAATGCGAGATTTTTGGGCTCTTTTCAAAACTGTTTGCCTTACTGTTCAAAACCTATTTGAATAGTATTCTATTCATTTTGGTTCAGAGATTCCCTATTCACACACCTCTGAGTCATTGTAAGCAAACGTGGCACCAACAGTTGGAAGCATGAAAGAACTAAACACCCAAGCACATGCAGTATGCTTTTGCAATGCGAAAACTCCACAGAAAGTCATGGACACCTCCAACAAAGAATGATAAGGAACGCACCTATGCAACAAATGCTAATCTCTGAAGCCTTGGTTTAGCTAACTCAGGTGCCAGTACATGCGAGAGTTAGCGTGTATCCACACGACGGATGGCTCCGCGAATATCTCTTCCGCGGACGATCGTTCTGCCGCCCGTCCGGCTGCGAAGCGCATCCAAACGGCGGACGAAGCGAGTAGACGAACGCGCCGGAGAAAAATAAACATGGCGGCACTGTCTGAAGCGAGTGCTGCCCCCTTCGAGCCTTTAAGCTCTTCGTCGCGCATTGCGCGGGGTGTTAGTCCCAAACTGACTCTTGTATTTGCTTTATGTTTGTGTCCGAAAGCTTTGCCGGCAACGTATTCATGACGATTTGGCACCGTTTCCGAGAACCGTAATAGGTTTGTCAAAGCTGTAGGCTTAGCGAGTGCCTCTGTTGGCAGAACATGAGCTCGGTGATCTACAGTAGCCCGAGTGCAACCAAATCTCAGAGGCCATAATAGTGTACGAATGTTTGCTTGTTTCTTTTCTCTATAGATGGCGCGAACAGTATGAAAGTCGATAACATATTCATTGTTAGCAAAGGTATCGGAGGATTTTATGTTTTCGTCTTTGTGGAAGAGTAAGAAAGCAGCACCTGTTGCCAGACCTACAATGGCACTCTTGGCTAAATCTGCTGTGTTAGTCAGTGGGAATCCCAGTGCGAAAAAGAGCTTGGCATTTTTCGTCCGTGACGCGGCGTCACGTGATGTGCCGTCCGCTGCGGAAAAGACGGATTTAGTCTGTCGTGTAATACACCCTTACCATCTTAGATGATACAAACCTCAAAGGTTGCGCTTTTGCTAGTGGGAAGCAAGAAACCTTTTATGGGTGCTTCGGTAGGTACTTTTTCAGTCTAGTGAGGCCGAATAGCATGACAAGTCAATGTGGCCATGCTCTTTCGTGGCCACTTGGCTGGCTCACCCATGCGCCTTGCGACATATTATGTGGGAATTGTCCCACAGTATTGATGTAGGAGCAGGGTTCCCAATAGATTAGATCTCATGGAAGCTGTGTCGGGACCAGTTGAAAATGACGTAACAGCCAGCAAAACTCGCCACTGAGGAGCTTGACAGCAGGGTTCTAGTGTAGGTCTTTCTCTTACTAAACCCATCAGAATCTGGCTTTTTTTTTTTATGTGTGTGGCATTGGTCCGATATTAAGCATGATTTAATGCAGTGATGCTACCGCTGCGCCAATTGCGCCAAACTGCGCCACAGCGCGGTGGCTGCTACATCCTGCTACATTTCCCCAAAATTTTGGGAATCTGCGCCAACGCTGTGCCCAAAGCGATACACCGACTTTAAAAAATGAAACTACAGCTACGCGACGTCCCCCCTTGACAGCAACATCGCGTGCTAAATTCCATATGATATACACAGTAAAAGCTCGCTTGGACTCTCGTTAATTCGGATAATTTAGACTTATTCTCTAGTCCGGTCAGGCATATGCGTTATTTAATGGCATGAAATGCTCGGCAGTTCGATTGTAACTGGCGGTTATTTCGGACAATCCTCAAAGCGTGCTTAGTCCGAATCTCTGCGC
The DNA here is from genome assembly GCA_013339685.2 of Hyalomma asiaticum. NCBI lineage: Eukaryota > Metazoa > Arthropoda > Arachnida > Ixodida > Ixodidae > Hyalomma > Hyalomma asiaticum. The sequence goes on from CM023481.1 coordinate 318,409,998, forward strand.
ATGTGCGACATGAAAGAGTGAAGATGGCGCGAGCGTGCAGCCAAAACGAGGCGGCACATTAGATCTACCATCAGCAGCAGCGTAAACCGTGTTGACTACAGCATGCGGCATCACGATACACTAGAAGCTTTGCTCAATTCTTTTTTAATTAAAAAGCAGGGTTGCCGACTATGACCGCTTTTATGTAGTGGAGGAGCGTACAGCTGCTGCGGCTGTGGAAAGCTATAGCTTAGTGCCTGCTCGGCACGCGTGAACTGCGGGAACGCTTGTCCGTGATAGCGTCGATAGCGGCCACTTTGTTGCACAGCGGCTGCGGGAAATAGCTTTTTCGTGTTTGCTGTATGCCTTTCGAATTGTGGCTCCTCATCCATAACTGCGCATCAGCGAGCTACATAGCTACGCTTCTTCCGTGGCGGCTTCGGCAAGAAGTGGTTTCCTCTTGATAGTTCGCTGAGGCTGCTTAGGCCGCGCATGCCTTCAGAAATGCGTGAGCGCCATCCACCACCACGGCACTGTCAGCTGTGGTGTAGGCGGGGTTCATCCCGAGAGAACTCGGAGTGCAGTATTTTTGTGCTCAGACAGTGCGCGCGCGTGGGCGCTACGTATGATCTCGTCGTCAGCGACTACTGTCACGTCTGCGGAACGCCGCGGTTTTGGCCCTCCGTAATAGTTTCGGTCTATTTTTCTTCGGGCATGTCTTCGAAGCCTGTGTGTAACAAATGCGTCGCGGGCAATCACAGTTACTTCTGCAGTAGTAGTGGCGTAATTTCGTTTTGACTCGGTGCAGTGTTATGAAGTTACATGGCAGAAGCTGTACTGAATAAATAGTGATTTTGTCGCGTTCCGCATGGTGGCATCGAACGCACCGGTTACAACAGCGATGGATGAACGGTTTGTTGCCGCTCAATTTGTTGACAAAGAAAAAGAAAGAGGATCGCCTCTAGCGCATGGGTATTTTAGGGGCAGTGGCACCAAGGGGTAGTAGGGTAGTTCAACCGGAAAGTAGCTGAACGCTACTTTCCGGTTGAACTAAGGCGCGGGGTTCTTGCACTGCAAGCGCTATAAGAAGGTAGTCACAAAATTACGAGAAACGCTTCTTTTACATTGGTATGATGAGAATTATGAACAGGATTCACTTATTCATTCATGAAATCAGAGTGCATCTATATGGCAGACATTTATTCTCTTGGTACTGTTAGTAATTCCGAAATTTTTTCTGCTTCAGGGAAATTCCAGTTAACGAGCTAGGAGGTTCGATATTTGAAAAGGAAGTGGAGACTGTGCAGAACGTGCTCACAAGTGCTGAACAGATTGTTGATTAAATAAAGCGAAAGGCCTTTGGTGAATTTCAAACTGGCACTTCCCTTTTAGCTGGAGGCAAATCACAACTGGAGGCAGCCATTCAAAACATATCTTTATGTAATAAAAAGAGAGAGAGACAGGGCACACTCTTGCGATGTTTTTTTCGTGGCTTTTAGCAATATTCTTCAATTTTAGGGAGCACTAACATGAATTTGTAATTTTGTAATTGCGCTCCCCATGTATGAGACTGCTCTGAGGTTTCATCATTGGCGAACTCATGCATAGTTGCTGGCCAGCAGACAAGAGAGCTGGGTCAGGATTTTTATGCTTTTATTGCACAGTAAATGAACAGTGTGCAGCATGTACATCACACTCTCTTTATCAGTTGTGCATCATGAAGGCAGCTTGTGTACGTTTTGCAATTACTGTTGTCAACACCTGCTCCAAAAGGCACTTTTGCTGCTACGAAAAGCAGTTTTGCCTGCTCCAAAAGCTGCTCCAAAAGGACTTAGGCTGGTAGCATCACTGTTAATGCCACACGCATGACGTTCACTCTTTGGCTTCTGTAGAATATAGTTTAGTCCATCATTACTCATAAAAAATGAACAGTCCAGAAGAGACTACACTAAAGATGCATGGCAAGCAAGCATTAAATTGGGGTCATCTCCCATATTTCATTTCTGCATATTTTCTGCCATTTCAGAGCCTCCTTTTTATGGTAAGACTTGCTTTTTGTCCTTGTAGAATTCGTAGGTGGTCAAGTCTTGACTGAGTCAGTTGCTACAGTGCTCAGAATTGAGGCACATTGCCAGACCAGGCCATTTTCAGTGTATACTGAAAGTCTTCATCTCGTCACTTGTGGTTGAGTTTTTAGCTTGCTTTTATTGCAGTTGTAACAGCTGTCCACTGATTGAGGAATGTGCTGATTTACTAGCGTCATGCTTGAACCAGACTGTGTAGAAGGACCACTTGCTATTTTGTGAGGAGTCCACTCATCAAATAACACATCTTGATTAATCCTGGGCCTGACAGCTGGTATTTTGTGAGTTAAATTTTGCGCTACAACTAAAAATATCAAGTGAAGGCACCTACCAGCAAAAGTTATGTACACTCATAAAACAAATGCTCAAATAAAACGTGCTACTAATGTCAACTGTGTGCTTGTTGTGTCACAGGGATTCTGCAACAATTTTGTAATTTTATTTTTCTGCAGGATCGTTCCATTGCTGTGTGGGACATGGTGGCCCCACGTGAAATCAACTTGCGGCGGGTGCTCGTTGGCCACCGAGCTGCAGTGAATGTGGTGGACTTTGATGAACGCTATGTGGTGTCTGCTTCGGGAGATCGCACTATCAAAGTTTGGGGAACGCCAAACTGTGAGTTTGTACGGACCCTCAATGGCCACAAGCGCGGGATTGCCTGCCTGCAGTACAGAGATCGGCTTGTTGTTTCTGGCAGCTCTGATAACACCATAAGGTGAGGTGCTACACGAGCCTTTCCTGTGCCCAAAGAGATAACTGTGGGTTATATCTGCTCTGCAGGCTGTGGGACATTGAATGTGGTGCTTGCCTGCGTGTGCTTGAAGGCCATGAAGAATTGGTGCGCTGCATCCGCTTCGACACAAAGCGCATAGTGTCCGGTGCCTATGATGGCAAGATCAAAGTATGGGACCTTGCAGCAGCTTTGGACCCTCGAGCACCTGCAGGAACACTCTGCTTGCGCACCCTTGTGGTAAGCTTAATCATTTATGCTTATGCCAAGCAGCAGTACCTGATGATGTGCTTGCCTTGCAGGAGCACAGTGGCCGAGTGTTTCGGCTGCAGTTTGATGACTTTCAAATTGTTTCATCATCTCATGATGACACCATCCTCATCTGGGACTTCCTGCACTTGCCATCAGAGGCTGCTTCATCTCCCTTGCCACCTCGCACCTACACCTATGTAAACAAGTGACACCCACCGTCCCCTGGGGAAGGCGACTCGTGAGGTCCTGGATCTTTCTTTACTGGACCCTCCAGCCATGCATGGCTACTGCCTCTACGTGGCCGTGTGACGCTATTGGGTGTTATCTGGGCTGTCCTCCAAAAAGCCAGGTCTTCTTCCTCTTTGTGTTGTTGTTTGCCATGGTTATTGACTGTCCCTGCCAGCCTTGGTTAAGGCACCAAGAAAGCTCCTTCTAACGTTAAACCTGTGGGGATCGGACTTTTTGCTTTGTGATAGTTCCGTGACAGGTGTGGTGCTGGTCTGACGTGGACAGCTGTGTGTTGTGTGCAGCAGCAAGCAAAGTACCATCATTGGTCCCATTGATGCTCAGAGCTTATTAAGAAAGATGCTGTCCTTGATGGTGTTCATTGTAGGCCACTGTAGATAAAGCAGCTTCCTAACCATCTGGCTTTTGGGTGTTGCTTATGGCGTGAGTGGTGAAGTATTATTGGGTGTGCCTGGACACATGATGGGTGGGCTCCACAACTTGCTTTCAACCATGTGACTTTTTTTTGTTGTTGGATCCTTCCATCTTGGTATCCTAATGCTGTGAAAGTGAAGCAGCTGTATATGATTGCTGTTTCCTGGTAAGAATGTGGACGAGTAGGCAGTTGCTGAAACAAGGGTGGGGTGTACATGACTACTCTCTGCAGCTGTGGCGACTGTCCTGCTGTGTCACATGCTGCAGAGATTGTGTGTTGGTTTTCAAGCCAAGACTTTCTCTGCAGGTTTGTCTTGTTTGTGTGCTCGAGCATGGTCAGTGTTTTGTTGTTTACCAAAAATAAAAATTGGTTATCAGCTGCAATTGTGCTGTGAAAGTGTCCACACCATGTGAGTGCATGTGTGTGATGTCTGTGTGGGTGATGCTGCATCATGTTGTCACTCCTAGAAAGTCTGTTTTGAATGGTGACGCAAACTTTTCACTCAAGGTGCAATTGCTGTTTGCCAGTGCCCATAGTTCATGGCAGGAGCCCTGAGTGTTGGTGAAAACTTATCAGTGGACCTCTTCTATCGGCAGCTTCACACTTTGAGGGGTATTTATTTAGTATGGGCTCTGCTAGCAAATTTGTTTGAAGTGATCACCTTGATGAGATATTTGCCTGCATTCCAAAGCTGCTTTAGGAAGCAAAAAGTTGTAGCATTTTGATTGTAAATAAATGATGTTGCCGGTAGGTGACTTGTTTTTCATGAGTTCAACATTTGATGCTCCAGGGTGTTATTTACCTGGTGCAAATGCTTTTTTTGCTCGCATACAGTATGCATACATACATCTAGGTGTGGAATATTGAAAGTGTGGATAACTGATTGAGAAACAGTGTGGATAACTGATTGAGAAACACAACCTACTTGATATTTTGCGTCAGATGTAAGGATTTTTCTTGAAGTCAAATTTGGTCATACTGCTACAAAAAAAAATAAAAAATTATAGGCTCTTGCTGGCCTTACTAGTGGCAGAGTTGACACCGTATGTGAAATAACACAGGCACTCATTGGTCCTTCTTGGGTCATCTATGCCTCTGGTACTGCACAGGCAGGATGGCATACAACCTGGGAGCTAGTTGAGATCAGGGCCACTTGTGTGCACTGAAATGCGAGTTTTTGCAAACAGTGTAACTAAACCAGATAAGCATTTTTGTTAAATGTCTCATAACTGTAATTTGCCAGGTCAACTTGCACTGTGCTGTGCATCACCATGCTGAATAAGGTAACAGTGATGCGTATCTCTGTGATTGGGTGTTGCCCATTGCAGACTACAGCCTGCTTGAGACTGCGTTCTTGCCCCAACATTGAGGATAGCTATATAGTAGACTCTCATTAATTCAAACTTTAGGGGACCCCAGAATTTCGTCATTATATTTAGAAGCAAGCAGATGTAAGACTGTACAGCATGCCATGAAAAGCGGGGACAGCCAGTTATCACGTGCATTGTTGCCACTTCAGTGTGTGTGTGTTTTCTATTTTCTGCTAGTCATTTGAATATGCTTGGCAGGCAATTGAAATTATTTCTGGCTGTTTAAAGGTATATGGAGCATGAATATTCAGTTAGAAGGAACCAGAACTGCCTATATTTCTGGCAAGGGTGAGCAAATGTCTGAATCACATAACAGGATTAACGGAATGGTGTAGTGTAAATTGAGCAGCTTTTACGTACATTGAAAACATAACAGGCAAACCAAAATTTTGAAATTTGCTTGAATTAATCATATTGAATTATCAGAGTTTCAATTATCAAGAGTCTACACCTCCACTTGTTTTAGTGGTTTGGATTTTGTGTAGCTGTTGTCTAGGTTGGAGTTCTCACTATTTTGCAGGGTGTTATAAAGGCATGAGTAAAAGTTTATTAACCAAATGGTGCAAATTTTTCCTCATAGTGGCCCAGGTATGTCGGTTCAAATCAGGTGGTACAGCTCTGCATGTGCGACTTGTGTGTTGCATTGAAGCAGGCTGTGGAGCTGTGCTTGAAGAAACCTGATTTTTGACTGGTGCCATGGTCCACAAACTTTTGTTTGTGACTGTACATTTCCTAACATTGCAAAAGAAATGCTATCATAGCACAGTTCCAGCATTGCATCTCAACAACCATGATAATGCATGGACAAATAACTACATAGTTTATTGCAGTATATATATGTCTTCCGTCTATATTACATCCACTCAAAGGTTAAGGCCTCTATTGGTGATCTGCAGTTTTCTCCATCTTGAGCAAGTTGATTCTGTTTGATGCCTGCAAAGCTTTTAATTTCATTGCCCTACCTAACTCCTTGCCTGCTTCTGTTGTGTTTCACCCTCCTTAGTATCAATTCTGTGTTTCTTACTGTCTGTCAGCTGTCCATTATACACGTATTGCATCACCTACTTTGGTCCTTTCTTTTTCTTTGTCGATGCAAGGATACCCCTGTTCTCCAATTCGCTCTGCCCCCTTTCTATCTCTGTTACCTAGTTTCTCATTTTATTGTGCACTATATTCCTTTTAGCTTCTTGGTTGTTGTTGTTATTCCTTGAAGTTTCTGCGTCATATGGTAGTGTTGGTAGTATGCCATGTTCACATACTTGTCACTTTAGGGGTAGAAGTAAGTTTCTGGTCATGATTTGGGAGTGTCATCCGCATATGCTTTGGGCCATGCTTATTCTTTGGTGAATTACACTGACATGAGGAGGCTCGACTGGTAGTAATTTACATAGATATTCATATTCTTGGTAAACCTCGAGGGTCTAATTGCCAGTTGCGAACTCTTCTGTGTTTTTTTGTTGTTTTTTTTTCCTTTTTGGTCGCTCACCAATATTTTTGCTTTTTGCATGTTCAGCTTTAATCCCACTCTAACCTTTTGAGCATTAATGATATACATGTATGGTGTTGCAGACAACTCCCACATGGTCGATGATGTGCACCCAACAGCAAAAGTTTACGGGACGCAAGAGTTTGGATGAAGCTATATTACCACTTAACCTAGGGACATAGCCTCTAATTTAAAGTTTCAGAATGTAGTTTTGTTTTTTGTTTTTTCAGTCTACAGGCTGATACATTTAATTGGACTCCCAGGCTAAGTGTTAATACAGCTGTGTCCAAGCTTTTGTGTATAGTAAACTTTTGCTGTTGGGTGTACATGTACGTCCCCATCTGTATGTTTGAAAAGCACACCAGTTTTTCATATTTTTGTCCAGCAAGTGCTGTCACTCTGCGGGACTAGGGGTAGCGAATTTAGTTTTCCTGCACTGTTGACCTCTGGTTTACATTTCAAGGTCTATGTTTAGGCCGTGCATCAGCTATCGCTCCCACATCGGCACATGCGCAAGTGTGCAGTTGTAGGTTTGGTTCCTCCTTGCGGGTGATTTCCATTTGTTGCGCTTGTGGAACTGATGTCTATCAGGCTCCTAATCTCTCAGAGTAACCATTTAATACTAGCCTGTTTGTACGTTATTACCCAGGGGTACGATTCCAGATGTACGAATGATGCCACTATATACAAACGACACTACTATGCCTGCATGCTTTCTTGGTGTGTGTGTTTTTATCAGCCTGTGGAACACATTTATTTCAATTCACATACTTTTAAATGTAAAATGTTCTGTTCTTGTTCTTGATCTTTAATGTTGTTAATAAGCAATGTTTCCACACCTATCAAAGACTTTTTGCACTTTATGGTCACTAAAAAGAATTAGGTAAAATATTGAATGTTCAATAAACAAACTTGGATGGAGGATGTCGCATTAGGCAAATATATTCTGATCTCGGAGGTTTAATGCTTTCCCACTTGATATTTTCTATCATATTTTGCAGTTCATTGGCACATTGCTGAAGGGTACAATTTGTCTACAAACTGCAAGTTCCTGAGATGTTCTCCATTAATTCCACTCTCTTCCTGATCTAGTCATTTACATAGTACTTTTGAGCATGCACTGAACTTTGCAGAGAATGTATCCACTTGCATGAGCAGTGGAATCTGTTGATGTTGGGTGGCGGTTTGCACCATGCCTCAGTACCTCTACACAAAGCCTCTAAAGATCTGCTATCTCTATTGAGTGAAATGCTTTGTTGTAGTCTGTAAAAGCCATATGTAAAGAGGATTGTCGTACTGGCCTGACTTTTCTACTGATCGCATAAGTGATCCATTGTGGAATATTCTTTCCTGAGGCCAACTTGTTCTCTATCTAGGTTGGTTATAGAGGGTGACCCAGTTAAATGTAACCAAGTTTTTTAAAAATGAGGGTGTGTGTGTTAGTTGCAACAAACTAGCTCAGCCCTCAGCGGTGTTTAGGGTCAAGTGCCCTAGCATGAGGCATTTTTTTTTTTCGTTTTGCAGTCACTTAGCCTCAATTAATGAGCTAACGTTTTAATTATTTGCTTTAGCAAGAAATTGGCAATGCAAAAGTTCTACATCAAACTTTAAAAAGCCACAGTTTCGCCAGAAGGGCGATGCGATGGATGATATACGAAGACTGGCAGCTTTAGGGGCGATCTGAATTGTAGTGAACGTGGGTAAGTATGCAGGTGCGCTTAGGCGTGACCAGACCTGCACGAAGGGAATGAATGACCACGACATGCTTCTCGCAGAAGAGCGGTACTGGTGAGAAACTGCGCCCGTGGGCAGGACGTCAAAAGTTACGTTCCATGTTGCTACTATACTGTCAGTATTGCGTGCGTACCACGCCGTAGAAATTGAGCAGAAGTGACAGCGTTCACAAAGTGACCAGAAGTCCCGGTATTGCGGCTGTGGTCCCGCAGCCTGCTTGTGGGAGAGTGTTTTGTCCCGCTTTCGACCCAAACCATGGAAGACAAGCAAAAAGTCGCAGCCAGCACGTCATCGTAGAATAGCTTGGCCGTGATTCGTGCCTTGTTCACTTAAACCACAAAGCTGGGAACTGTGAGATTTTGTGGTGTGCTGTTAGTCCCAACGTGGCCTCCGCGATCGGCTGCGGCGGCGCGGCGTTGCTCAGGCCGGTGGCGCACTACAACTCAGGCTGGTGGCGCACATGTCACCGCCCCGTTACAAAGGGGAAGCTCATAGCATCCATCCATCCATCCATCGTCCCATTCGGACAGAGAGGGTAGGTCTGTTCGATTCAGAAAAGGTGCACGGAACCACGCACAGACAGGTGCAGGTGGTGTCGACACCCGGTGCAGCAGTTCCCGGCACCCGTTGTCGCGGTGCAGATGGAGCTCCGTCCGCCGCTGCCCAAATGTGTGAATCGAACGTTGAGGTGCAGGCCTGTCGTCTGCGGCAGGGCCAGCTCGACGAGTTTTTGTTTCTAGTAGCCTGTTTGTGCTCGCTACAACTGTGCATGGTGATATGCTACAATAAAACCTGCGCGCGGCCGTGCGAAACAAGACGTGATATTTATATTATGCGCATCCACGCATTTGGCGACACGAACGACGCGATCAGTGCATACAATCTGCATCCTACCATTTGTAAAAAGAAAAAGTGAACGAGAAAACAAGCCGCGTTCAGAGAAAAATGTCGAACGTTTATCACTTTCACAGAATTACTTGCTGTGATTTCGCCGCGGCGTACGTCGTCTGCACGCGTCGCCTGACGGGCTAACGAGGCTGCACCAAAACGCTGCACCCACAAGCTGGGAGGTTCAAAGGTTCACGGCACCGCGGCGGCACCTTAGCTGCACCCCGCCACTATCGAGGACGGAGGTGCAGCGGGCGCCGCTGTACCGTGAGGAATCGAGGACGCTGGTGCAGCGCACCGCAAAAAGGTGCAGAAGGTGCAGGGAACCTTGGCTGAATCGAATAGACCTGGTGTAATCCCGCCTTTTGCATGGTCCGAGTGCGCATGCGCCGCATCCGGCGCAAACTAAGGTCCCTCCATAACTTTAGCGCAAACGACCCGTACGCGACCCGCGTACGGCATCGTAGCAGACGACGCAAGCGGCGCGAAGTGCGGAACGGTGTACCCGTTACCGAAAGTAATGATATTCGGCGCCAGCTGGGCCGGTACGCCATCCAGACACACATTTTTGGTAACATGAAGTTTTCTCACATCATCATACGGTGCAGGCAGGCAAATGCCGCGTATCTGACGCGAAGAACGCGGCCGAAAACATCGGAGCTTGCATTTCAGTGAAACCATTCCTCCGTACTCCCGTAGTCAAACAGGGTTTTTTTTTTTTTTGTAATAACGACACGGATAGGCAAAAGAAGACATCCGGCAATGCGCATGGTCACTCGGATCATCAGAATAACGAAATCTTACCCTGCAAGATAGAGGTGTTATTCCAGCACGGTGCCTGTTGTATCCGATGATGGAGGACGAATACTGGAGGACGAAGTCCATGAGTTGACGTGGGGTTCAACTCATTAAACATTGGATCGCGCGCACACACCTCATCCCTGAATATTCCTCGTTCGTTGCTGCCATGAATTCCTTCAATTGCGCTTCGATCGCTTATAGCGTTTTCATTGATCCTAGCATCTTTGTACATCCGATCGTGACTCCGGCCAGGTATGCTGGTGCTCCGTGGCTTGAACAAACATTACTGGCAGAAAACCTTATGCGCATTGAGCTCTAGCTATCTCTCTGTAGGCTTAATCGGGGAGAAACTTCGGAGAGTTGAAAAAGACACGACACGTCCGTTCACTTTCAGCGCACCACGACGACTGCTTTATTTTCGAAGGGAGAAACGGAAGGGGAACGTAGAGAAAAACAACAAATAACAAAACACAAAAAGTCAGCAAAAGCGATCCTCGCGTCTCGTATGCAGACAGCGTGAGCTTGGACACAGTCGTGCAAACTTGCTTTTGACCTGTCTGTGGCACCGCATGCAGGCCCGGCCTACAGCTAGGTGTCGATCCCGGGAGCTTTCGTGCTGCATTCCCACACTCGGTGTGGGCTATGTCGAACTAAAAGCATGCCGCTCCTTTTTTTCTTTTTTTTTTTCAGAAAGCTTGCCCTTGGGCATACAATGCCGCTCTTCAACGGAACGTCGATGAGAAGCGAGCGATGTTTGCGTGTGATCACGCTTTTTGTGTCGTTCTCGTCGAGAAGTCGTGACCCACGGCACTAGTAGCGGGAGCAGTGATGGCCACTGCCGCCGACACCGAAAAAAAAAAAGTTTAAAAACTGGTTCTACTTGCGCTATGTCATCTACATGTGCCGCTTACGGGTGCATCTCTCGAGGAGTTCCGGGCAGCAAAATTCATTTTTTTCCGCTTCTCATCGGCGAAGCGCGATCGTCAGCCCCGGGCAGCATGGATCACGGCTGTGAGGCGCCCTGATCGCTGTCTGACGCGAATACTGCGACCTACACGCTGCCATGAAGGCATTAATCTGAGATTCGCTTGGTGTCTTCGTTCATCCCGGCGCAGTCGTCCAGCCGTTCGCGACAGTAAAGAAGCGAGCGGTACGTGTTTGCTCGTTTCCGTGCCTTTCACGTTCGGGCGGCATTTTGCCATGTTTTTAGACACCCCAGGCTTTCTCACGGGCGGCTCTTTTCGCTTTAAGTGTTCACCATGCCGCCGAGGCCTCCCGGAAATGCGTACAGCGTTTCAAATCGAAAATAACCGCAACGCGCACTGTGTGTGTCGCTTCTCGATCATGTCCCATAGAGAAACGCTGCGGTAGCCCACGACAGGTTCGGCGCGACGCCGTACAGCTTGTTTCGTGCCGTGTCCGCGAGCGGACGCCGCATGCAAAAGGAGGAGGGGCGTGGCCGCTCTTCTCGCCGCACCGTGGCGCGCGCAACGCACGTTGTGTAGTGCGTGTGGAGAGGAGGAGGAAACGGCCGAGCACTTGATACTTTTCTGTATAGGACTCCACCCTGTAGTCCAAGGCAATGAGGCAGAATTCTTCAAAGCACTCGACTGTACTGCAACTGAACTCCAAATCCCGGAGCTATGTAACGAATTTAGAGAAATTGTTGCAGTTAAGCTATGCCCGCGAGGGCAACGGCCAATGGTTGCGGTCTCTGTTTACTACAGACCCTTTACAAGCAAGGATCACAACGACTCCTTTATGTGGCTCGGTAAGGTGCAGGCACAAGCCGGAAGTCTTCCCATAGTGGTGGGCGGCGATTTTAATGCGAAGCATCCTTCCTGGGGCTACGTCAAGACGGACTCGAGAGGACGTGTTCTGCACGACGCAATAGAAATGTCGGCCTTAAACCTGTGTAACACACCAGAGACACCAACGCGCATAGGGTTACATGCGAGACAACAGGACACGGCACCTGATTTGACGCTGGCTACCCCTGGATTGATAAAGCGATGGGACGTAGACTCAAGTACATGGGGAAGCGATCATTTGCCTATAGTCGTTACGCTAAATAGAAAGAAGATAAGGGAAAAGAGGGAAGCTGTTGTTTTTGACTGGAAAAAATTTCGAGTGGCCACCGCGGGCTCCTTTACGGATTTTGAGGGGTTTAGCGCTATGATTGCGGAAGCACGGCCAGAGGCAAGAGAAACTATTCCATGTGACGACACTACGGCTCACATGGACACACATCTTGCTAACCTTTGGCGAAAGGCCAATCGTCTCACGAAAGAATACCGACACAAAGGGAAACGCCACCGAGATCTAATGTCTCTGAAACGTCAGTATCAATTGATCAAGGAATACCAAGAACTCCTAGAAGCCGACGAATGGCACAATACATGCGCGAAGCTTGGACGCGAACCCGGCCTAAGAAAGCTGTGGGGGATTTTGAGGAGCCTGCTCGGAAGAAAGAAAGGCCCGCCTCCCCTCGCGGAACTTCTTCTGCGAGAGCAGGCTACAGCAGTGGAGGATCGAGTAATACGAACCTTCTTCCCTCACGCAGCGGAGACACCACCAGATCCGCTGCCCTCTACCACGATTGACGGCCCAGAAACGGAACTTGACAGGCCCTTTACATTGGGTGAATTCGTATCGGCACTGGCACAGGGCAAAACGAGATCAGCTCCTGGACATGACGGAGTCACTTGGCAAGAACTTCGAAACCTCAGCAACGAAGCCCAAGACAAACTCCTAGCAATCATCAACGAGTCCTGGGAATCCGGAGTGGTTCCTGATTCACTTAAACTGTCGCTTATCTACCCCATACCGAAGCCGGGCAAGGACCACACAGTGCCTGCAAATCTACGCCCCATAGCTCTAACTTCGACAGTCTGTAAACTGATTGAAAGAATGCTGCACACGAGAATGCAATACTACCTTGAATACGTACAACCGGGACTACACCCAGCACAAGCAGGTTTTCGACCAAACCTGGGCACATATGACTGCCTTTGGTTACTCCGCAGAGTAATAAACCGCAGGTCTCGCAAGCATATGCCAGACTACATCCTCGCAGTCGACATGCGTAAGGCATTCGACAATGTGAAACAAGAGGTGATACTAGAGGAATTAGCAGCAAGGTACCCTAGCCAAAAGGCATATAATTGGATCCGCAGCTTCCTCCAAAGCAGGCCTATCAAGCTCCATGGCAAGGCACCGGGATAGAGTCCAAGAACCTACTACTTGGATAGGGGTGTACCTCAGGGCTCCATCCTCGGCCCTATGCTCTTTAATCTAGCCATGACACGAGTAGCAGAAAAGCTAGAGAGAGAAACTACGGCTCGTTTTACTATTTACGCTGACGACATAACAATATGGACGGAAGCAGCTGATTATCCTGACGAGTGCAGTATGCAAACAGAACTCCAAGCAGCGATTCTCAGCCTCTCCGATACTTTAGACAATCTTGGACTACAATTATCGCCAGAAAAGACGGAATTGCTTAGTGTAGACGGAAAAAGATCGACGAATCCAAGCAAGCAGATTACACTACACATCGGTGACACAGATATCACTTCTTCCAATGGACATATTAGAATTCTCGGGGCACAAATTGCTAGCTGCAACAGTTCTCAACAATGGATCTGCACTTTAAAACGCCAATGGAGCCCGATGTTGCACATGGTCCGACGGATATCGAATAAGCATGGCGGAGCGCGGCAGAATGCATGCCAAACACTTGCGAAAGCAGTGGCTGTCGGGAGGATTCTGTACGGGGCCCCCGTTTATGACTTCTCCAATCGAGATCTCCACGACATCGAAAAGTTACACCGGGCAACCCTCCGTACGATCACTGGACTGCCAAAGCACACAAGAAACGAGGACCTGCTCAGACTAGTCCCGATACCACCAATACGAGACATCATAAGGGAAGCACAGTTTCGAATGCAATGCCGATTGGAAAACACGCCACAGGGAAAACAGGTCATGGCATGGGATAACCGAGCCCGCGCGACGCTGGTGGATCAGGAACTGCTGACAATGCCACCATGGGAAGTGCCGCTAGGTACACGGAGGAAACAACGCCCTATCGCCAGACGAAATGTGAAAGCCAGAGAACTACTTGAAAAGCGTCTAGAACAGAAGAGACCTCAGAACACCGTTGACATCCACACTGACGCCACAATCAGAGATGAAAGAGCCAGCATGGCATGGGTTAGCCCATCTGCACCACAACACAATGGATATCACACATGTCATCTTCCCGGCGGTGCAACTCTACACGCAGAGTTATTGGCAATATGGGGGGCGGTCAGTACTATTCCTTTCGATTTGGGAGACATCAGCAGTACAAGAATTCACTACCGCATTCTTACAGATTCGTACGAAGCAGTAACTGAACTAACCGCGCCAACGACTGAAGATGCTGTGGCCAACGACACCAGAAAAAAGCTAAAGAGAATCCAAGACACCGGGACTATGGTTGAAATTCTCTGGACACCGGGTCATACTGGCACGGAAGGGGGCAACGCAGCCGCTCACGCGGTTGCCGCTCAGGCGGGTGGGTTTGACCACATATACAACTCCCCACACCCCACTTCCACACCACTCCCGGTAGACCAAAATCCATATCTTAAGATCTGTGCAGAAGGCTATCCTAGCAGAGCACTGATGCATTACATTCGCACCAAAATGAAATCAGACAGCAAAAATAGACTATTGGAAGCTACACCAACGCGCATCCTAAATGAAAGGGGCGGATTTACTCGTCAACAAGAAATTTTCTTAAACAAAGTTATGGCCAACGCTGCATACACACCACACATACTAGACAAATGGCAACAAGCTACTCGACCTACGAGTGGAAACGCTCCTACGCGATGCACACACTGTCAAGAGATTTGCCGGGCAGATTTAGAGCATCTCATCTGGAGATGCGCAGCTTTCTCAAATGGCAGACAGCGCATTGAACATCTGCTGCACTCCGACATAAGAGCTCTACGGAATTTATTACAGTCCGACAACGAAGCACAAAAAGCTATGGCAATATACGGAAGTCAAAGTGGCCTGTTTAGAGTAGTGTAGGAGGGGTCGACTGACCCGTGCGAAGGCGTAAAATGAAGCTGATCATCAAGCCGCAATCCCCTAATCCCTTTCCCACCTCATCCCCAACAGTGGCCAAGAGCCGTCCCCCCTTTTTTTTTCTTTTTTTCCCTTTTTTTTTCTCTCAATAAAGGTCACATTCCATTCCATTCCTTCAAAGCACTGGGATTCAGGGATAGTGAAGGCAGAATAGACTTTAAGAGGGTAGAAAAGACCAAGAGGAGGTTGTCGGATTGGTGGCTAAAATCAAGACAGGAGTGACAGTTAGACATATATAACACGAGACATTACAGCTAGGTGGCGTGAGCCGCCGCCCGATATAAAGGGTACAGTTTGATACATCCATCCATCCATTGTAAAACCCCTTGATGTTGGAAAGTACCGCCACTCTTTTAACCACGCCGCGACACCCTCGCCGGAGCCGTCGACCTCCTCGTTTTCTCCCCCTCGTTCGCAGAGCCAGCGCATCCGCAACGCTGAGTGGCTGCGGCGCGCAATCAGGTGACCTTGACGTCACGAAAGTGACGCACAACTTGTTTTCGCGCGCTTCTAGTTTCTCTCGCCCGCCATGCGCCTGCCCAGCGGCGGTCGCCCTGCGGCTGTTAACGTTCGTTTCGCAAGTGTTACCGTCTTCCTGTAGTGGTGTGAATTTCGTTTGCTGTGGAAATCTCTTGCTTCGATCCATTCGTTTCAATGCAGCAGTAAGCCAGAGAAAGGGCTAGCATGATTTTCGATCCCCGAGGACAACTGAATGTTGTGCGCCGGAAGCAGTAGCTTCAAAATGTCGGGAAAAACATACTACTTTTAAGCACAAATTTCCGTGCGAGTTGACTGTTAGTTTTCCTTAAGACGTTGGTGAAGTTGCACGGAAATTTCAATGTACCTTGCATAGAACTTTTCGTTCAGTACAGTAGAGAACGCCTACGTGTTTTTTAGCTGACTTCGTGCATTGGACCGTGTTTTCGTGCGTGCGCTAGTTTTCAAATTATGTAATTCATAAGTTAAGTGCCTGTAACTTCTGTGGGTGTGTATATGTATGTGTGAGCTTGTGATAGCGTGTGTGAACGCGTCTGTATGTGTGCGCGTGTTCGCGCACGTCATGTGTGCCTGTATATGTGCGTGTGTATGTGTGTGTGTGTACATGTTCGCATGTATGTGTCCGTGCGTGCGCGTTCGCGCGTGTATAATGTATGTATGAACATGCTTTTATTGTGTGTGTCTGCGTATATATGTATGTGTGTATGTGCAGTATGTGTATATGTGTATCTATGTATGCATGTATTTGCGCGTGGTGGTATCTGTGCACGTGTGTATGTATGTATCTATGTGCGAGCGTGTGTATGTATGTGCTTGTCGCATGTGTGTTGATATATGCGTTTGTATGCATGTGCTTGTCGCATGTGTGTTGATATATGCCTGTGTATGCATGTGCTTGTCACATGTGTGTCAGTGGCGCACCGAAGGGGGGGGGGGGTTCGGGGGTTGTAACCCCCCCCCCTGAGGCCGACCAAACCCCCCTCCCACTCCGTAACTGCTCCCATGTCCTGGAAGAATGTGGCGCTAATGTCTCTGCAAAACGCCGAAAAAAATAATAAAAATAATCATCATCATTGATTTTACTATTATTTGGCATTTTATTTACTTTTTTTTACACACGCAACAACTGTGTAATCGCATGCCGGGCCCTTCGTGAAAAATTTGAACCCCCCCCCTTGGCAGAGATCCTGGGTGCGCTACTGATGTGTGTTGATACATAGATACATGCGTGTGCATGTACCTATGTGCGTGTGGTCGTACGTGTCCGCGTGTGCGTGTACTAGGTGCGTGTGGTCGTATGCGCTTGTGTGCGTATTTTTGCGTGTGTTCGCACGTGCACGTGTATTACGTGCGTGTTCGCCCGTGTGTATGTATTTGCGTTTGTCCACCGTGTATATATGCGTGTGCACATGTGGTGGCATGTGCATGCGCCTGTGTGTATTTTTGAGTGTTAGTTAGTTAGTTAGTTAAATTGGGTTTAATGGCGCAAGAGCGACTGAGGCTAAGCTGCGCCAAACACAAGGTACTTAGTGATAACTAGTATATGTATTTGTAATTCTAAAGCTTATGTAGGAATCCACTTTCTTTGAGGAAATCGATAACATTGGACAATGGAACAGGTGAATCATCTCCTAAAATTTGATTCGGGTGCATCGGTATGTGATGTTCGTATAGTGCTCTGAAATGTTTTCGTCTTTCTGTTTCAATGTATGGGCACGTGATTAGAATATGTATAACTGTTAATGGCTGTTGACATTTTTCACATTCCGGCAAGTCTTCCCTTCTAAGCAAAAAATTGTGGGTGAGGTGAGTGTGCCCAATGCGGAGTCGGCATAGTATAACCTCAATGAACCGTTCTTGGTGACGGCACGACTTCCATTCGCCCACTATGGGCTTCACCAGATGGAGTTTGTTGCTCGTGCAGGAGTCCCACTGTTGCTGCCATTTTGATGCCAATGCTAGACGAACATTCCGCATACTGTCTTTAAGGGGAAAATTTATTCGTTTTACCGATTTCTGTGCAGCTAAAGACGCACATTCGTCCGCCTTTTCGTTGCCTGGTATCCCTATGTGGCTTGGTACCCAACAGAAACGGATAGTCACATCCTGGTTACATGAGATAATCATGTGTAAGATATCACCGAGTAAAGGTTCGCATTCGGATTTTAAATGTAGCGCCTTTAATGAACTTAATGAATCAGTGTATATGATTGCTTGTCGGTGTTTCTCGGTGATGATTTTTTGTACTGCTTCCCATAAGGCATACATTTCAGCGCTGAAGATGGACATGAACTCGGGTATTCTAACACTGACAGCGCTTTCCTCTGTCACAATCCCAATGCCTACATGATATTTTGTTTTTGAACCATCTGTATAGACTTCTGTATATCCTTTGTATTTGTCCTGAAGTGTGCGGAATTCTTGAATTATGTGTTCTGGTGCGGTGTTCCGTTTCTTAAGATGAGTCAGTGAAAAATCACACAGCTGCGTCAGATCAGACCATGGTGGCAGTCTCGGCGGTTTCATGGCGACATTGAGTGCGTCATTACAAATACTGTATGTGCGGCAATACTCTTCAAAACGTAAAATCAATGGTTTGATGAAGTGTGGCCTGTTAGAATAGTGTAAGCGTGAGTGGCATTGCGTGGTGATGTTGTTGCATATGTGGTGAGATTGTGACCTGATCCTTAAAACATAAGAGAGGGTTAAAAGTACGCGACGCTGGCATAGCGGAGGTTCATTGCAATCTACGTACAAACTCTGCACCGGGGATGTTCTATAAGCTCCACTGGACAAACGGAGACCAAGATTGTGTACGGGGTCCAGACGCCGAATGTAGGATTCTCTGGCCGAGCCGTAAACAACACACCTATAATCTAAAATACTGCGTACAACAGACCGATACACCTTCAGTAGGCATAATCTATCAGAGCCCCAATGCTTATGGGACAATACTTTTAGTATATTAAGCGCTTTATTTGCCTTCATTTTAAGTGCAGTTATATGAGCCAGAAAGTTCAATTTGTTGTCAAATGTGATACCTAGAAATTTGTGTTCATGTTTTATCATCAACGCCGTGTTGTTTAGTGTGAGAACTGGGTCAGGGAATAATCCTCTTTTTAGTGTAAACACAACAGCAACAGTCTTTTGTGTGGAAAATCGGAACCCATTTTTGTCAGCCCAATGTGTTAGTTTGTTTATGGTAACTTGAAGTTGCCTTTCACAGGTTGATAGGTTAGAGGCACGAGAAGCGATTTGAAGATCGTCGACATAAAGAGAGTGCATAACTGTGGATGGTATGGCCTCATTGATTGAATTCATTTTTACTATGAACAGAGTAGTGCTAAGGACGCAGCCTTGAGGTACGCCATTTTCCTGTACAAATGTGTGTGAAAGCACAGTGCCCAACCGCACCTTAAATGTTCTGTTATTCATGAAATCGGACAGACATTTTAGCATTTTAACATTTTAACATTTTAGCACGTATGTATGTACGTGCGCCCGTGCATTAGTATGCGCGCGAATGTTCATGTGTGCGTGTTCCCGCGCGTGTATGTATATGTATGTGCGTGTGCACATGTGTTCGTATGCGTGCGTGTTGCGCTCGCATTTCACCACGAGAAAGCATAGGCACGTACGTTCTGTATAGGTTCTTTCGAAAACACAGCATGTGTTTTGCACAGTGGCGCTGATACGACGGTATTCGGCCCGCCTGTGCCGGGAAATTCACTTTAAGGTATGTCACCACCTTTTAAAAGGCGTTTTTTTTTGTAAAAATGACATTTTTTGTTTTTTTAAATTTAGAGAATCCGCAAACATTCAAAAATGTTTTGCAGCAAGAATCACGTTCTTACCTTACTTAGTTTAAAAGTTATTGCCAACTTTCTAACAGCTGTTGAACAGTTGAACCCGAAACTGATGTGGTTTGGTAACAGAAACTGATAACTCAGCAAGAATCAATGCTATATATTAAAAGTTTTCTGTTATTTTTTAGTTGGATATGTAAAAGATTATAGAAAGACAAACTGTAAGGCTTCCTTGTTTTTAAACATTGCTTTAAATTTGCGCAAGGAGGATGCGCGACGCTACAAGCGTCTCATTTGTTTACTTGGCGCGCACTTTATGCTGCCGCTTTGAGCACTACCGGGTTCGTCCTTTTTATAAGTATTACTTTTAGAACAACAGTAATAACATAGGCTGAATGTTTTTGTAAGAATGCATGGCCAAGTTCAAGGTAAAAAGGCGATTGAAATCAACGGATGTTTCTTGGCAATCTCCACACGATGAATGCCCCGACAGAAGACCATATGGACGTGAATGTATCAGCGAGTGCTGTAAAGCTTGGGAACTTGGAGAGTACTTCTCAAGTACCGCTAAAAGAACCTCAACTGCAAGGATTATAGTTCGGGAGATCCTATCATCTCTGCGCTGAAAAACCTAAAATGCCAGTGAGTGAAATGCCAGTGAGATAATTTGGCAACGGGTTCCCAAAGCCTGGCCATCCTACTTTTTGGTTTATATGATGGTGTGTGCCACTTAAATGACGGCAACAGAAGTACAGTAGATATTATGAGGTAAGCAGGCATCCAACCTGGCCACCACACTCTTGTAGCGTGTTGCACCAGCGACCAGTACCGTGTGGAGGAGGCCCAGATTCAATCAACTGGTGAGGCAAAACATTTCCGCAAGAAAAGACGGGCAGCAACGAAAGCCAAAAGAGAGCTTGTGGCAGCTAAGGAGGGCCCTAGCTATGAATCAGATGGATTTTAACTTTCTTGGGGCGTGATGATCTTGTTTCTACAAAGATTGAAAAACTAATCTTGTTTAGATGAATATAAAGTTGTCTTCAGACCTCAAACGGCACTCATCATCTCTAAAATGGACCAGCAAAGTGCTCACTCAGAGCATTGCGAATGCTAGCGGAATCCCGACCAAAGAATTTTATGCGCACGTCACAATACAAACGCAGTGGAATCAAAATCTCATCGTTGCAAGCACGGCACTAGAAGAACGTGTGGAAAAGCTGCTCAGTATCACCCAGATACAACTTGGAAAGGCCACTTATGAACTTCTCCCCTATGTGAGAACGGTATCCGGGTCCGTGAAGGGTGTCGTGCACGGAATCGAGGCTGGTACGACCACTCAGGAACTCTATGAACTCATATCCACCGACGGCTACACGATGACGTGGGCACGAATGCTAGGAAAGACGTCCACTACGGCAGTACTATACTTCGAGGGACCTCACGTACCTTTTTACGTGAAGGTGGGCAGCGTCTACACCCGTTGCCGGCCTT
This sequence comes from Hyalomma asiaticum, assembly GCA_013339685.2. Classification (NCBI taxonomy): domain Eukaryota; kingdom Metazoa; phylum Arthropoda; class Arachnida; order Ixodida; family Ixodidae; genus Hyalomma; species Hyalomma asiaticum. The sequence goes on from CM023481.1 coordinate 318,430,920, forward strand.
ATCGCAAGACTGTCCAGTTCTGCAGGGCATGTCATGATTTCGGCCACAGGCCAGACGTGTGCCCCAATCCAGACAGAAACCTTTGCGACAAGTGCGGAGTAGAAAACCCACGAGAAAACCATGAGTGCCATCCAAAATGCAAGTTTTGTGAACTGCCCCACCTGACGGCTAGTAGAGAATGCAAGAAGCGCTTGAAACCGGCGCCCCCGCCTCTGCGAATAAGGGAAGCAAGAAGTAAGTCAAAAAACAAGACCGCTTGTAGAAACCACGTACCTCTGAAGAAAAGGCGAATGGCAATGTAATCCAACCAAGCAGTAGCAATGACGTAGACGGGAACCCTAGCCCCGAAAAGCCGCAGAAGAAATCAAGGTCCAGATCCAGATCCAGGTCACGAGGGCGCTACCAACAGCACAGAAGGTGAGCTGGGCTCATATTATCAATCCTCCCAGCGCTCCCTCAAACTCCTCACCCAAGACCCAGCAACAACAGCAAAAAGAGCATCAGCAGCAACAGCAACAGCAGCAGCAACAGATCTCGAAGCTGGAGAAAACGGTAGAATCGCTCAGGGAACTCAACAGCAAGTTAATGAAACGACTGGATGATTGCGAGAAGCGGCCGCAACACTTCACGGGGACCTCTCTACCTATGAGCCTTGAAGAACGCATCAACACAATAATCGAGCAGAAACTTGAGCGGATGGTCGACCAGAAGATCGAGCAAAGGTTTCAGCAGCTGGAGCATTTTTTTGGAACAGAGGCTTAGCCAAATTACTAATGCCATGACGGAGAAGTTCGGAAACATTGGCACAACCATATTAAAGATGGGAGAGCCCGTTGACACCCCCACCAACACAATCAGCAGCCTAGTAAGCAGGGCTGATGAGAGTGATCGGCGTCTCGCCACGCTTGAAAAAGAGCGAGAACAACTAAGAAAGAAGCCAAAGCCGAATCAGCCATGCGCTACAACCACTCCTACCCTTCACAATGGCGAGCAATAAAAAGGAAATCGGCGAGCAACTCAAACTCTGGCAGTGGAATTGTAGGTCGATACAGCGTAAAAAACAGAACCTTCTACAATTTACCTACAGTCATCAACCGGACATTATCGCCCTGCAGGAGACAGAGACCGACACATTAAAACTTCGCGGCTATGAGACCCACATAGCTGAAGGGAGAAGGACTGCTATTCTCATTAAAAAACAGTACACAACGCAGCAACACCACATCGATCACAGAACGGAGCACACCCTAGTAGAAGTAATACCGAAAACGAAGACTCTGCAATCGTTGTCCATATTAAACGTGTACAGTCCTCCATCCGAATCTCTAAACGACTTTGATAAGCTCCTCAACGCCATGAAAAAAATCACCAAAGGACAGCAACTCATTGTTCTCGGCGACTTTAACGCTCCCCACGTCGCCTGGGGCTACCACGTCACCCGCAAGAAAGGCAACAATGTGCATGACGCGGCTCAACAGCACGGCTTGACTTTATGGAACGACCCTCAACTTAACCAGGGTGGGAAACAGCGTCTCCAGGGACACTAGCCCCGACCTCACCTTCTCCAATTGGTATACGGCAGGTCCAGTGGACGAGGTTGGACGAAACGTTAGGGAGTGACCACTACATCGTCCAGTTGGTTATACAGCACTACAAGACCCCCCTGAAGAGTGGACGAAGCAAGTCATTGACACGGTGGCCAAACACACAAAGACTGTCAAACTCAGCGTCGACCATCCTGACGTGGATCCCCACTTGCTTCACCTGTGGGAGGCCAGGAGAGGCCTTCTAAAGCGTTGGAAAAGGCAGAAAAGAAACCGCAAGCTTCGGCTCCGCATTGCCGCTTTGACTCGACAAGCGGAGGAGTACGCTGAGGACTTGGCGAGACAAAACTGGAACCGGGTGTGCGACGAACTCCAGGGCACTTTGAGCAACCGCCGGACGTGGGCAACATTAAGGAAGTTGCTGGCCAAAACAGAACCGAGGACCACCACAAAACAAAACATTCAGAGACTGATCCATAATTTCCAGGGAACAGAGGATGAGGTCTTAAAAGCAGTCGCCGAAAAGTACCTAGGCACTCAACCCCAGCAGCCCGAGGTCTATCTGCCAGAATACACAGGCCATTGTGTCTCCGCAGCACGTTTAGCCTTCTTCTGTTCATTCCTCCTACGCTCAACCGCTAATTGCCAGGCAACTACTTCGGGATCCGATGAGTCAAGCTTCTCCGCTCTTCTGCGCTGTTGAGCAGCATTTGCGCTCTCCTTCTCCATGGCTATACCACACTGGCAAACGCCAGTCAGAAGCGCAGCAGCTCCAGCGCAGTGTCAGACGGCGACTGCACAGCGAGCGCGCGCCGGCGCCAGTGCGTCTACCACGGCTACGACGTCACTCCCCTGGAATGCGCAGACGGGCGGCGGTGAGTCGCGCGCGGCGGCGGCGGCGGAGTGCGCGAGAGGTGCCGGCAGGGGAGTGAAACTTTGGAACGCGATATTCGCTCCCAGCGCCGGACTAACGCCTGGTGTTTGGGGGCGGTACTAAAACATGGCGGCGCATTGCAGACACGCACTGGGGGACACCATCTTGATGAGGACTGAGGATACGAATGGCGCGGGGGAGGGGGGGTTGTATTTAGCTCCAAATTGAATTGGGATGCACCAGAACGGCAAATTGAGCGAGTGGAAGGTATTCAGATGGCGAGCGCACGGCCTTGTTCCTGTTGCGCAATCCGCCACATGATCAGAACGGCAATCGTTGCTTTTGATTGATGAAGGTTTGCCCATCCACCTATTTTTGCACCACTCATTCTAAGTAAGACTGTTTTTCTTTACGTGTACACATATATTAGACAAGAATAAAGAGCAGAGTTTGTTCGGATGTTTTATTACACAGCTGCTGCTGCAACCACATCCTGATATGCCGTGCAAGCGTAGAAAAACAAAACGAACAGCGTGCAGATCGTACCTTTCGTCCGCCGGGATCCGAAAGAATTTTATGCCGTTGTGGCGTGAAGAATTTCGACATTACTCAGCACAGCACGATTTGCGACGACGGCGCAAATCCATTCATGCGCCTCTTTCGCGGAAGTTTGCAAGGGTTTCGCTGAAACAAAGCTTAGGGTGGTAAAAGCGGCCTTTGGGACACCGTAGGCCGACGCGTAGTGTACATGGGCGCGTGACAAGAAACGCCCCTTTTTCACCGTGAGAGATAGGACGACTGTGCAGTTCCGGTTTGCCACTCCGGTTGGCGCTCGTATTTTCGCAATCTCGAACTGCAACCTTTAGGTTCACTTGCGTATTAAAAACACCGCAGATAATAAGTAACCTGGTAATAAATATAAAATGGAACAACAACGTTCATTTATGCTCGTAGGTAGTACAGCCCCCAAACATTAGGATCGCTGTGGTCACGGGACAGAAAAAGCGCGAAGTTTCATCCCCCTGGTGCCGGCTCCGGTGCGCAAGCTGTGTGACATCACTGATCCTTGCGCATGCGCAGCACGGCTCTTGATGTGCCGCGCGAAACGGGCTTGGCTAGGCCAGTGTAGCTAACGCTACAAAAAAAAAAAAAAGCACTAGAGCACCTGATCAAAACAGCTGAGTTTCTTGGAACTCGCTAGCACGCTCCGTCGTTTTTAAAGGGACACTAAAGAGCAAGTTGCTCCTATCAGTAAATCACTCTTTCACGATACCAAAAGCACTACTCCTGCAGCGAGAACGCGCTTGGTAAGCGGGAGAACGACAAAAAAGGGAAATACAGGTGGTGAGGTCACCTTGAATACAGTGCAGTACAATATGGTTAGTGGGTTCAGGAGAGGGCGTGATCCACGCGCCGGCGTGAAGCGGAGAGTGTTGATGGGTCCCATATGTATGCGGCGGCGCTGCGGTAGCGTGGGCTGTACGCTCGGCAGCTGCGCTCAGCAATATGCTCAGCACTCCTGCCTGCTGCAGTAGCAGCGACTTGCGTTTGCTTTCTTTGCTGTCTTGTTTGCGTCGCTGTGTCGTGTACCGTTGTTGTCCGTTACCTCGCGTGAAGAATGAAGTATAACTCGCGTTTTCTTCGCTGTTCTGCAGCTACAGCACAGTCGATGTGATGCTGTTGCGCAACGCTCAGACTCCTTCTTGTTTAGGACGCAGCCAGTGCTGGGCAGTATCGAAGATACATGTATCTTAGATACTATCTTAGATACTCCTTCAGTATCTTGTATCTGTATCGCGATACATCTTGAAAGACATGTATCAGTATCTGTATTTTCGATACATTGAAGAATGTATCGAGTATCTTAAGATACAAGATACTGATGTCGGAACATCACCGCGCGACACTAGAAATACTGGCAGAAGTCCGCTGCTCTAGCAGGTACTGCCGCCACTAAGCTTATAACGCTTATAACCACCCGCCACGGCGGCCTAATGGTTAATGCGCTCGACTGCTGGCCTGAAGGTCGCGGGATCGAATCCCGGCCGTAAAGGCCGAAATCCGATAGCGGCGTTATACTTGAGTCCCGTGCAGTACTGTACTTAGATTTAGGAGCATCTTAAAGAACACCAGATGGTCTAAACTTTCAGAGCCCTCCAGTACGGCATCCCTCATAATTATATCGTGGTTTGGAGATGTAAACCTCAACAATTATTATTGTGACCGTCCCCACGAGCTCTTTCATGATATTTTCCACAAGCAGTGAAATTTCCAGTGTGTGATCTTACTTGGTAGGCTGACGACACCTTTTGCTGAGAAACATCGTATAACTAATAATGTATATATATATATATATATATATATATATATATATATATATATATCCATCCTTTCTGAGTCATTGTTTTTTTCGCTGTCACAAATCACAAGGTAATTCGCGCAATCAATGTCAAGAGTATGAGTAGCGGAGGTATCCTGCGACACTTTGTACCGCTACGATATCTGGAATTCTCTCGTAGAGAGAAATTATTACAAAAATTGCACATTCGTGAATCCGTCGATGACGAGCGCTTTACGCGAGCACATAACTAGAATTTAGGAAGTCATTGCGGTTTTATGTCCTTTCTGTATAGAAGATCCGTCACAGGATATGTCGCTACGAGCGTTCTTACTCCTGTGCACTTGTCCCGTGGTCCGGTACTGCGTAAACGGTATACGCGTACGGACCAGGTTAAACTCAAAGTCGTAATTGCGGCATCGTGCCGAGGTTTTGCATCGCCATTTTTGTTATTAGGTGGGAAACCACTACCTGGTTGGCAAGTAGAGCATCGAGTTCCATGAATTACAAAAACCACAAAAAACCGCCGACAGCGTAGCTTATACATAGCTGTCATGTTTAGCAGCCAAAAGAGCCCCAATCAGTTGTTTGGGAATGAACACAATATAATTATAGCCAGAAAACAACAGTTGTTGAGATACTAACACATGTTTCATTCAAGTTAAACTTGGTTGGTCGCAGTTCTGAAATTCTAAAGCAAACACTCCTGTTCATAGGCGTTTTCTGCTGCATTATATATGTCTATAATATGAAATTTATAAATGTATCGGAGTATCTTAAGATACAAATGGCAAGTATCGTATCGGATACAATTATTGAGGTGGTATCTTGTATCTGTATCCGAAATACTTCTTGCCCGAGTATCTTGTATCGTATCGCGATACAATTTCAAAGTATCTTTGCCCACCCCTGGACGCAGCGAGAACCCCGAAGTTCTTAACCCCGATGCTTACATCCAGCATCGCTAAGTTTGGTGCTGCCAGAAGGCTTCACTTTCTTGTAAAAAGAAGGCCTTAATGAGTCACCGGAAGCACCAAAGCAACAAAAAAAAAAAAGGGGGGGGGAGGGGGGAACCTCGCATATGCGAAGTTGAGTAAGTGCTCGTATTGCATGCGAAGTTAAGAGCTCGTAGTTGTTTCTTCGGCCTATGTTCTCTGAATGAACACCACGGGATCGTGTCTCAACAACCATACGCAAAGAATTTGAAAATATCTGACCGCTGGAGCGAAATAGTCTCACATACCTTTTGAGCAGTGGTGTGTACTTTCAACCAGTATTTTTTATCAGTAAGTATCAATTAAATATTTTTTACCTACTGAAAATTTAAAATATCGTTTTAATCCCATATATTTCAGTTATAAAGTTACAGCTCGCTTCAGATAAACCGGGAATGAGTCCCTTCATGCTGAACTTTGTCACATTTCTTTTTTTTTTTTTACCAGTAATGACAACCACCCTTGAAGTATACGTGAATGCGAAATAAATGTGCGCTGAAAGCGATATTTGACAGTTACATATCTACATGATGCGTCTCGAAACACGCTTACGCTTATCTCGCTGCCAGTTAAGCCGTGACACTTGTCGAACCTCCTTGCATGGCGAAGACATGTACGCTGCGACGACCAACTCATGCAGCCGTGCATTTGCCAAATCATCACTCGGGACGCTTGAGCAGCGGTGCGCAACAGAGTCTCGGAACGGAACGAAAAACGAAAAAAAAAACGATATTTTTGACCGGAACGAAAACGTAACCGGAACGTTATTTATTATTTCGTTCCGGAGCAAAAACGAAATATTTTTTATCGTTTTTCGGTTCACGGGAAAACTTTGCGATCCGGAACAACCGAGGTCATGCAACGTGAGCAACAATGCATAACTCAGGGTTCAACGTCAGCCCCTATCTCGGGCAGGTATTTCAAAGGAAAGATGCGTTGAAAAAATGCAGGAAACGAAAAAAGTGGCAACCACAGCTGTTTGTATGAAACTCAAGCGGACTTTCGCGTGCCTATCGCACAGGCCGTCGTGGAGAGGGCTTTGTCGTCGTTTACGTGTTGAATGTGTTAAAATTTTGGGACGAGCGCAAAGAGCGGCAGCCGGAGCTGTACATGTTAGCACAAGTGGCCCTTGGTGTGCCAGCCAAACAAGCCAGCGTTGAGAGGGCATTTTCGGCACTCAAGTTCATTTTGTCAGAGAGCAGCGGTATCGCTTATCGGCGAGTACACTGGATGACCTGCTGCTCCTGAAATCGTGTGGCCCCCTTGAAGAAAATTCGGGATTCAAACTTGGGGGAAAATAAATACCAAGTCTTTGTTGTGTCCTTGCTTCGAAACTTTTTGCGAATTCCCTCATAGTCACATCGTGGCTTTGGGACGTAAAACCCCAACAATTATTATTGAATTTTTATATATTAGTTCAGTATCATTTGCTGTTTTTAAAAGATACTTTTAATATTAAGTATTTTGTTCGTTTTTCTTATTGAAAAAAAAAAACAGTTATGAACCGTTACGGAACGCTTTCTTTTTTTTTTTCTTTTTGTTCCAGAACGAAAACGGAACGGAACTTCTTTTCTGTGGAACGAAACGAAAACCGGAACGAAAAACATTTCGTTCCGACACCCTGGTGCGCAAGCACGCGTCTATTTCATTATAACACGTATTTCGCGATTTTTTTTTCTTTTCGAAATGCTTGATGTCTGGGTTATCTGAGGCGGACTACTATTTTGCACGGACTTGTTAGCCATTAAAGCAATATTTATGAGGTCGACTAATTACAAGAAATATTAATTGACACTTAGTGATTAAAAAAGTAGTCGTTGTAAGTGCACACGACTACTGCAAGTATGAATTTAGCTGATAAAATTTTTCTAGACGTTCTGGCTTTCTCAAACATTTAGTGCGTGATAGTTGGGACGCCCTATTGATGCACTTTCGGGAACAGGAAACACCTGCACGGTTTTAAATAAAGAATGGGTATGTCATGTAAACATGTCTTTCTTGTATTTCCCTCTTAATAGAACTAGCAAGTGGCTATTGGTTACTCACCAACGCTTTGGTTTCTTCTGAGGGTAGGAAGTCATATGTTAAAGCCGCTCAGTAGGGAACCTCGCTATTGATCAATGACAGCACCAGACCTTGGAATTAGAAGGTCGCACCACCAGGTCTGTCCTTTGCGTACCCGGAAACATCATAGGATGCGTCGAATTATAAAAATGGTCTATTCGGAAAAAGCTACGCGTTAGGTCTGCGAACCTAACACCTATTTTTGGCGGACTTCTGCAAATCGTGGCCGAAAATTTCTACAAAATTACATATAATCTGAGAAGAATCGTTCACCTCATTGATGGTTCGAAATTTTCACTTTTTAAATACCGACTTCTCGCGTACGGAATGATACAAGGACGAAACTTATTAGGTAGGGATGCAGCGGTTTCTCCTTTATATGTCCAGTAATAATTTTCATGTGCTGACGCCACAAGACGGCACTGAGCGCCAAAAATCAGCTCTCAATATGTTGACAAACCGTTTATCATAGTAATGTTGTCTACGTAAGTAGATCGTCGTTTAGGGACAGCGCACACTTAGACACTGAGCGCCTCTCAGCAAATCCGGTCCCATCGAGCCACGCTGTACGGTTTTACAAGCCACTATCTCATTTACGTATGCCATTTAGACCGGTGATTTTTGCGGGCAGCAGTGACTATTTCATAGGACAGGCACTGAAATGCGGAGCAACAATTCCTTGCTGCGACGTAATGCACAGCGCGAGTATGGTGCGCGAGCCTGCGCGAGCTTCATACTGCATACCGCCCATGCTCTACTGGCGCCATCTCGTGCCGTCAGCGTGAGAAGCGTCACGCTGAGCCGTTCTCTGAGCCCACAACCCGTACCTTGATGTTTCCGCACCAACTCGCTGTGACGTCGTAGATTTTGAACGCGCCTGCTAGGGCCCACATAACTACCCGCTGGTAAAATTGCACTGCATTGTGTTCGTATGTAGCACGAGAGTTAACGTAGCAAGTTTCATGAAGGTCCGTGGAGCCACAGGATACTAAAAAAAAAAAAAAAGACTAAGATCCGTGACGTCATGCTTGCGTTGCTGTGCAGAGCTTTTGGGGCGAAATTCAAGAATTAAACTTTGACCTTTATTTTCTCTTTTAATATTGAAGCCATCAAGATGAAATAACAATACAATTCTTAAAGTAAAGTTCATCAATATGAATCGGTTTGCTTTTTCACTTTAGTGTCCCTTTAAAAATTTCGTCACATTTTACTGGGACACCGTTTTACGTTACTAAAAGGGTATGTTACAGAAAGGCTATTGGAAACAACTTAATGAGGAAACAGAGAAAGGCTATTGGGGCATAATTCCTTGCCTTCTCTGTCTCCTTTCTGCTACCTTCTTTGCATTCTTTATCTCCTTTATCCTTTTCTTTGTCGTCGCCCTGGTTTTGCGCTTTTGATTCAACATGATGGACTCATAAAAACTAGCCCAAATTTGTTCTTCAAAATCCCGGTTGAGAAAACGTTTATCAGGTCCGGGCGCTCGGTCGTGAACCAGCACAGCAGTCACGTGATGATGATCCCAGGTACAAGTGACAAAGAGGTTAGACAAAAGTGTGATGATGAGAACGTCCACGTGATAAAAAATATGTGTAGTAAATGCCCGCTTTATGTGTACAAACACAGCTCTGCGGATGCTGAAGCTTTTTGCTAAGAAGTACTGTCGTTGAAAAATATAAAAATAGAGAGATCTGGATGCCTGCACAGTTGACTGCTTTTTTAAAAAATCCTGCTGAAATTTTGTTGCTGGAACGACCCAAATGGTGCTGTGTAATCTGTGTAATCTTAAACTTTGTGAGGAATTTGTGTGCAGCATATCATAATGAAAAACATATACAAACCGCACAACTGTAAAAACGTCTTAGTTCTGGGTTGGGCACTTGATGTTGCTCAGTCTGTATTTTCTTTATTTGCGCAACTCCAGAAAAAGTGGTTCATCTGGCAACACTGCTGAGAAAAACAAAGATGGCTTCTATATCCAGGGTCACGGCCGCGCTTCCGCTTAGCGCTGCGCTAAAGTTTCTTGATTGCGGGTTCGGATCACGATGCTTCGTCGAATGCGAAAGGGTTATTGCTGCCGAACATCTGATATTAATCGGTCTAAACGATTTGAGCGGCGAAACAGCGGAAATAATTGCGCTGTGCGTTCAAACGTCGCACTTGTTCGGAGACCCGCATCAGATTTTTTTAAAGGGACTGACAACCGATTTTTAAGGACCCTTATTTTTATGGCGCAATGGAAAGCTCGCCCTCTGTACTGTTTTCACCTGCAGCGGTTACTTCCAAAAGCGCGTGGATACTTCGCACGCAGAATTTTTCGATCTGAGAAGCCTCTAAAAAAGGCAGAGTGCGCACTCTAGCAACGTTGAAAAGTAATCGCGATGCCGATAATCCGCCTCGCTTCCCGACATCGTTCCGCTTTCGCAGGAGGGAGCGTAACTGTGATTAACCACCCACACTTTGACCTGTTCAACTACTTTTCGAAATAAAAAGACGGTGCGACGAGCTGGCATTGTTTGCCAGGCCGATCTTGTATTGATAAGGGGTTCTTTCGCATGTCCGCGCCTACTTAATGAATGGCCGGGCTCCGGCGCTGCCACTCTGGCCATAGCCGAGCCAAGCCAGGCCAGCTAGATCCGAAACCACGCTTTCGCACGTGACGGCAGAAGCGTGCAGTAGCAACGCGCGCTACAAACGAAGGGTTATCTGCACATTGTAAGTGACAATAAGCTTACAATATCAAAAGTTTCATGCGGTCCGATACTAATAAACAGATAAAATATTGCGTAAATTTGTAGAAGGCCACGTGACCGCACTCTGACTCTAGTTCGTATGTTTGCCGCTTGAGTTACCAAACGTCAGTTTTCGCGACTTTGCATGAAGAAACAAAAACATAAACCCGTGTTTATTGAGGAAAAGTGGCGTCGTTTGAGCCAATGCAACACACAATCTTTCCGCCAGTGGAGTCATCTCAATTCAAGTTTTGGGCGGTTGTCTGTCCCTTTAAGGATAAAGAGCCTTTCCAGCGAGCCTGAAGTTGAAGAAGGCAGGTACGTGTTCATGCGTAGCGGGCCTCTCCGAAATATGCAAGCGCTTTTGCACGACGTTGCTTCATTGAGTACAAATGCGTCACTTATAAAGGTGTGAAAAGAGTTCAGTTCTATTCGCGGTGCCGCAAAACAAACTTAGACGCGTGGTGAACAGGTCGAGGGCTCAAAAGTTGGAACGAGCGCAATAAATCCTGAATTGTCACCACATGAACTCGAAATGCAAATGCGCTACGTTAAACAATCACACATTACCTCCATAACCACCAAGCAAATTACGAGGCGCAGCGCGCGTATGGGACGAAGGCGGCGAACGAAGGCAAGCGCTCGCTTTATATCTACTTACTACAATGCATGCGGGCAAAAGTACCTCAGCAATAATGCTACCGTGGTTCAAGTTGAGCATAGGCACGCTCAGGAAACGTTACCAGATATACACGTATAAACGATGTCGCTATTTTGTTCTCGCGCTTGCCTAAACTAAACTACACTCAGGCTCTTCGAAAAGCGTGCATGATAATAAACGCGCGCACACACAAACTGTGTACTCACCGGGGAGGAAGAAATCGTCGCGAGTGAAGTGCCTGGACCAAACTAGCATAGTTCCCGTCACCTTCTTGCCGATGCACAAGTTCCTAATCCATGTTGCCCTGCGCGAAGCGTCGTCTGCTTCTTTAGGGAACCGATGAAACGACGTGTTGCTGTCTTTGCATCGCGATGACACGCACTGAGGCACGCTACAAAAGTCTTTGATGAGGATTCTTTCTTTTTCAGGCTGCTTCAAGGAGGCATGGCGCCGATTAAGGAACTATAGAGCTGTTTTACAGCCCGCGGTAACGCGATACCATGGTGCGTTTCCAAGTCGACCTTGGATCGGCTGGTTCCAGGAGCGTCCGCTAGGTGGCGAGCATTTAGATGGAGTCGCGAAATCGCTGAAAAGAACCCTAGGTTGTGAAACCAATACGGAGTTCCTTCCTAAGGCGTGTCTCACAATCGTGTTGCGCTTTTGGCTTGTAAAACAAAAAAAAAAAAGCTTAACCCTAGCATGCAACCTATAGATTTTATGCGCTTTTTTTTCTGGCAGAATAAAGCCCGCTAAAATGGAAAAAAAAGGTAGGGCAACGAGGTTCCCGTGCACCAGTGATTGCAGCACCACGGCCGCTACATATAAATCAAGCGGCCGTGGCAGCACTCACAGACATTCTCATCATCAGCATAACTATGACAACTGCACATTTAGAAAGCTTGTGTTTGTGGCCACATCTCCTAAATCTTGGTCACTTTCGACCTCTATATTTTGTAATATGGGATTGACGTATACTGCGTTGGTGTTGGGTAGCTGTGCTTTTTATGAGTAAGCGTAGATGGCCCATCAGTGAACTCGAAAAGCTATGATGTGCTAGGGCAGCAATGAGAGCGATTGCCACGCAGGTGCGAACCAGTTCTAAGCGCATGCAAGAGAAGCAGCTAAGTGGCAGGTGCGAGTAGTGAATAAAACAGTATTGAAGAGCGTACTCGAGAAGGAAGGAAGCTTGTGCCTCGATTGTGAAACTGGAGCATCTCCTTCCCGTTCCTTCCTCTCCCACGGTGCTTGATTGATTCATGGGGTTTTACGCCCCAAAACGTGATCCGACCCACTCTGAAGATCATCGCCAAGCGCCAAGCATGGGGTGAACGAAACATGGGGTGAAGCATGACGTCAAGTAAAACGCATGCGCTTCATGTGACCCGGAGACACCAGAAAGATGTGCATAATACAGAGTAGCACATAAAGTCGTCTCCATCATGCAAGAAGGGGGGTGGCACCCATAATCATCGTAATTTTTTCCTGAAGTGTCCACAGCTATTGGCACAAAGCTGCTGGCCTTATAAATGGAAAGTGCCATCATAGAGAGTGTAAAAGGCGCTGCACATTTCACGATGAGGTTTGCGCTTGATGACGCTTATCACTGGTGTATGTACGTATCTTCAGAGAATTTTTTGAGGATGCAATATATTGTGTAATTTTTTTTAAGATGTGCGTTCAATACCTAGATTACTTTAAATGCCATGATTGATTGGTCATCATTTCATATCGTTAACTTATGTATTAACGTCCACTCGATGAACTAAGTTAATGAAAAGTCCTGTAATTAAAATTGAAGAGGAAGTCCTGACCGGCATGAAAATAAGCCATTAAAATATACTGAACACCATTTGGATGAAGCGCTGCAGTGTCTTATTATTTGCATTTAATTGGGACAGCCACTGTTTATTTGGTGTATCTTAAGCTCAAGTAGATGCATATGCATGAACAAAGTCCAGTGCAAATATAAAAATATATTTTCCATAAAGTATATGCAGGTTTTTTTTATTTAAAATATTATGCTCTGTCATTACTTGTTTTTGTTTTGAAAACAAATGAGAATGCCGGTAAAAGATTATGTATACGTTTTCTGTAAATGGTCACAGTACCTGTATTTGTCTTGCATTTTCCTTTCTATCCATTTATGTCATGCTATAGCTGCTTTACGATTACTAATGTTGTCGGGCCAGTTACTGTTTGTAAGTGACCGTTCCCGGCGACGTTGTTTCATCTCTATGGTGACCGTATTTTAGTATAATACAACGAAGCTGCACAAGCCTTTGAGTATGCACAAGCCTTTGAGCCTCATTGTCTGTGCGAACATTTTAGCTGGGTAACTAACCAGTTTTGTAAACCATTTTGGCGTTAAAGAAGCCATCTAACGCTTTTCAGGAGCCCGTTTTTATTAGCGTGTTGCGTAGACTGAAGGACGGACAGTGTTGTGAAGGAGTGACCTGCGGAAGATACGGGGTTACGTTGGTATTCTACCGATGCCACCGAATTTTAACGAAGAGGCGTTGCGGCGCGGACACAGGGCACCAACGATCTCCTTTTAGTGTTTTCTTTCGAATACACTACCGAAAGCGTGGCGCTATAGCACTTAAAAGAGCAGCAATGAAAATAAAACGATCTATCTCGACATACAAATTAGACTTATTGCGTTGCTCGCTTCTTCAAATAAATTTAAGAATAACAGATGGAGAAACACCAATTTGAAGGTTTCTTGCACTAGTTAATGAAGCGTCCGCATAACTAGCGACGTGTACAAGTCCATCTGACACCACTGGGCTTTTCTTTATTTACCATACTGATGTTTTGGTGCTCTCGACACGTTATGGCGACCGTACCGAATAAAAAGCGAGAATCGCAAGCATTACGGCCTGCAGTGAGTGGAGGTTACTTTCCCAAGGTCTGGTTAAACTCCAGGTGTCCGCCTCCGACCATTGCAGACGCTGCTTTTTCCGTGCGCCGGTCCCCGAGGTTGACCAGAGACGCTAACACTACTGGAATGCCGAGTAGACACACGGCCGCTAGATAAATATGCACGTGCGTTGTGAATCGAGCGGCCGTGACCAATGCCTCCTTTACTAGTAAAGGAGGCATTGCCGTGAAACACACGACTGCCGAGCACGCTTTTCCCGCTTGTGCAAAATGGCGCGGCGCGAGTCCGAGCGTCACCATGTGGTACGCGATGCGTTCTAGCTGCTCACGAGAGTAGAAAAGGAAATAACGAACAAAAGGGTTCATTACACCTTCTGCGGGATATGCAATTTGTTTTTACGAAGAGCCTTGGTGACAGAAAAATAAGCAGTCGCTCAATACGGGAACTACAACTAGGTAAGAGAGTGTATACATATATACGCTCATTTCTTACCGGACGCAAAGCCAATATCACTATGGGAGACTTAACATAGGACGAATTCGCTTTAGGCAGCACAGGTACGCCGCAGGGCGCAGTCGTATCGCCCTTACTTTTCAACATAGCCCTCATAGGACTACCACAAGAACTCCGGAAAATAAACTGTCTGCACCACACTATATACGCAGACGACATTACGATATGGACACACGGACTCAGTTCTGGCCAAACAGAACAAGTGCTTCAGAAGGCGGTACAGACAGTGGAAAAATACCTGCGCAATACAGGGCTCACATGCTCCGAAGAAAAATTTGAACTGCTCATTTACAAACCTACACGCCGCGGCAGGAAACCAGCTAACTACAACACACTCCCCAGAACGAGCGACGTCATCACAATCAAGACAGCCTGTGGGACCGTCATACCCACCGTAAGCAAAATCAGAGTACTATAGGACTGATAATCGAAAGCAACAGACACAACGGCGAAACAATCCGAAAATTAGAAACATCCGTAACGAAAACCGTTAGACTCATAAAGCGCATTGCAAACAGACACAGTGGTATGAAAGAAGGCAACACCATCAGGCTGGTACAAGCCTTTGTGATAAGTAAAATAACCTACGTGGCACCCTACCTCAAATGGCAGGCGGCAGACAAAATCAAGTTTGAAGGTCTCATTCGCAAAGCACGCAAAGTAGCACTAGGGCTTCCGGTTAACACTAGTACTGAACTTCTAATGAAGTTGGGAATACACAACACATTAGACGAAATTATAGAGGCACAACAAATAGCGCAATATGAAAGACTAGCCAGGACACCCACAGGCAGAGCCATACTTGAAAGGCTCCAAATCAATTACCACACCCAACATGGGAGGAAAGTCGACATACCGAGCAGTTACAGAGAAAAGATGATAATATACCCTTTACCCAAACATATGCATCCAGAATATCACAAAGCAAAGAGGGAAAGTAGAGCCAGGGCTATCCAAAAGAAATTCGGCAATGACAATGATGCGGTATTTGCAGATGCAGCAAGATATACGACAGACAAAAAGGGTTCGCAGCGGCGGTAGCGAACACAAAACACGAATACGTCACAAGCAGCACGGTCTGCACAGCATTAAGCGAAACAGCAGAAGAAGTAGCAATAGCCATGGCAGTCGCGCAAACGAAAGCACTCATTGTCATCAGCGACTCGCAAACGGCGGTGCGAAACTTTGCAATAGGGCGCATCTCGCCGGAGGCCCTACGGGTTCTCAGGGCGGACAAATACCCAGAAAAACGTTCGGTATATATCCAATGGACACCAGCACACATGACCGCAGCAGGTATTGGCAACGAGGCTGTGCACACTATGGCTCGAGGGCTTACTTACCGAGCTAATGCACACTCCACATCCTCGGACGGGCCTACGCAAGGAGCATCACGCAATTGGAATGATCGAATGACACCATACAATGACATCAGCAATCACTATAGACTGCAACGGCGTACCTTTGCGGTACCACACTCTAAACTCACCAAACAACAAACAATAGAATGGCGCCAACTATAGACAAGAACGTATCCAACACCAGTACTCTTACATCTCCTGTACCCGGATATATACCAGAGTGATAAATGTGCTAAGTCTGACAATAAGGCCACCTTAGAGCACATACTATGGCAATGCCCCAATATCAGAGAGAACCAAGGGTTCTCTGCCTCCGATAACCAGCTACGAGAACGCTGGGGAGCCGTTCTGCTCAGCTCATCCTTAGATGACCAATTATGGGCGATCCAGTGGGCCAAGGAAGCCGCCGAGGCCCAAAAACCCTCGGCCGAAGCCTAGGCGGGCTTACAGCCCATCCCTGAAAATCACAGGACCTCAATAAAGTCTATTCTCTCTCTCTCTCTCGCTCAGTTTTTCCACCAGTCAAAAATTGCTGGCGTCCACTGGTTTCGAGGCTACTCATTCGGAGCCGTAAAAGAGATCGACGAACTCCGTTTACGAAGAAGACCGCTTCTGAAAAGGAGTTCGCTCTCTGCCGTGTGTCTGCTGTCATGAACTCCTTTTCGGAAGAAGTCTGTTTGCTTAAAAGACTTTTAAGTGCCCGTGCGACAAGGGGTATTAGACGCGCTTGAGCGTGCATCATTCTACCGGTTGCCTACCACGCGACCGGTGTGCATTTCCCATGATTCTCACCTCTAAAACGTTTTATGACTCTAGGCTTCAAGACTGTAACCTGATGCCCTCACCTAACTTTTTTTTTTTCGTTCCTCCGTGATAACTGCTACCGTGAACCGTGAGTCGAGTGCCAGAGACTAGAGAAGTGCGCGCGCAAATGCCGCTCAACGGGTGACACGTTACAAGTGACGTCGTTACCCGCCCTAATGAAACTGATTATGTGCAATACACGTGCTGTGCTTGCCCATAAGCAACACAAGGACATATCCTTTACGTGCCCCAAATGTTGAAATTTTGCCACTGCTTTGACGTGCACGCAATGTGTCCTTGCTTTATGCTGCCTACGTGTAACAGTCATGAGTGCACCCTGTATGTGACCGCCCTGGGAAGGTTACTCGATTGCTTAAGAAAGTAACTTTCATGAAATTACCCAATGTTATTTTTATGTATAAAAATCCAGCCATCTCCACGCCGTGAAAACCAACACTTGAACTCTAGTACACTTGGACGGGATGTATATTTTTTCATTCATGTAAGATCCTGCCGTAAACATCCCACGGAAGAACATTAAGGTGTTTTTTGATCGGAAGAGGGTAAATAGTGTCCCTAACGTAACATAAAGGAAAAGTAATAATATGGGTCACATATAGGGCACCAGAAGGAAACATACAGGACACTATAATGCAATGGCCGCTGTCAAGTGGGAGTATCCTTCAATTTCAAAACAAACACACACATTTCGAAATTATCACTGTATGTATTCCTTGCGTTTGCCTTAATATACAAAACTCACAAGCACGTCCCGCATGGGACGTTGGCATAAAATGAACCCGCTTGCGGGACTTCTTCGTCCCTCAAGATGAAGCCTGTTATCCATAGCGGCCAAAGGAAAGAGGCACATGAGCAACGGCGCTAGGTCGTGGGCACTAAACGCCACAGGCCATCATCTGTCACTGGATACTCCGAGGCACTGGACGCAAAGGCAGCTCTGCGAGACCCGTAGAGCCAGGAGGCAGAGTCCCTGTGGCCAGCACCAGGGGATGTCCAAGTTAGTAGGGGGCATATTCCAGAAACGCGACCGTTCGGGCGGCCTCTGTAGCGTCGTCCTTTACTTGCGCCGCCTCTACGTCATCCAGGTGAAGCGCAACTGCTGCAGCAGGGAACGGTGCGGTGTCAACGCTGCTGTTGCGAAGATCTTTGACATGTTGGAGGGCTGCTGTGAGGACACCGTACTGGACCATGTGCTCCAGTCGCACGCAGCCAAGTGTCTCGCTACTAGAGAGCTCTAGGTTAAGCACAACGAGAGCCGGCACATCTTCCAGAGCGTCTAACACCTTCTTGCTGAGGCCCCTGAGGCTGGTTGCTCGGAGTTTCAGCCATTGTTGGTTCAGCAGGCGGTTATTCACGACCAGAAGCAAACATCCGCCGGTCTGCCTAAGCGTGTGGTCCAGCATAACTATCGGAAGAGCGTAGCCATTCTTCACTTGCACAGACCGCACGCGATGACGACGTGTCGAACGTTCACGTCCCACATGCATCTGTGCCTCGGCTGTAGATGGACATGCACGTCTCACCGGGTGATGATGACCCGCTGCAGATCGCCGTTGCATTGCGATGTTGCCTCTTGCTTGCGTTAGCCGCTTGCGATGCCAGTTAATCGGTGCGTCCTTCTTGTCCTATGGCAGCAGTGGGCAAACGGTCATTCGAAGAACGAGCCGGAAGTGCACGAGGACATGCGGCAGCACTTCGTCTCCTTCGTCTACAGCCTCCGTCGTCTCTCAACTATTAAAGATGACGAAGAATCGTCACAAATAAAAGCTTAACCCTGAGGTGTTAAATGCGAAGCATTCTTGTTGGCGAATTTCAGCAACTTACACTCTTTCTATCTACGTGTAGCTCGGCCTACGTCTCGGTGCTATCCTGGTCGTCCCGTTCACTTGAAGTGCACCAAAATCGGCATACAATATATGTCAGGGTATCAATGTATGACGGACATGATCATGGTACTGCTAAAATAATGTGCTCGTCACATACGTCACGATTAACAATAGATACGATTTCGTGTGGCTCATGACGTTAACGCTGCGCCAAATGTTAACATTTCAGCTCATAGTTATTCAATGACCAACGAAGATAGCTAGTGAAAATTTTATCACAAGGCAATTTTCGTAGGTTAGACGAGGGAAAGTCGCATCGTTTGTTGTAGCTTTCTATTGAAACGCACACATAGCAAGCAGCAGACAGACACAGATAAGTGCCCCGCTACGGTGGTCTAGTGGCTATGGTATACTCGGCTGCTGATCCGAGGGTCGCGGGATCGAATCCCGGCTGCGGCGGCTGCATTTCGATGGAGGCGAAATGTTGAGGCACGTGTGCTGTGCGATGTCAGTGCACGTTAAAGAACCCCAGGTGGTCGAAATTTCCGGAGCCCTCCACTACGGCGTCTCTCATAATCACAGCTGGTTTTGGGACAATAAACCCCACAAAAACAAGACACAGATAAGTGCATGTGCTGTAACAACCAAAGGCAGCCTACCACGCGTGAGGAGGGCAAGGAATCGAAGCCGGGTCCTCAAGATGGCAAGAAAGCGCGCTACCACTCGTCCATGCCGCTTCCAATCCCACGCGGTACATATCGTGAATAAAACTATACCATCAGCACTTGTGGCGGTGCTCTTCGAGCGTCACTTGCGATACTAGTTTGCGTTAACTTCTCCTAAAGTAATGTAAGGAACAATGCACATGTATTACCATTACTAAACGTGGTCTTATGCACCTATTCTCGGCCCATAGGTATACTCCAGCAAAGACGCTTATGATGTGCACACCAGCGCCCCGTGCGGTCCTGCATTGCAGACCACTGTGCACAAACGCGAGTGGCGACGTTGCGTCGTACTGTGAGCTATCCTTTAGTCGCCACAGTGCTGTTGACGTGCCTGGTAAATCTACGTTACGCATAAAAGTGCTCAATTCGCATAAAGACGTTGATAGTGCTCGCAGCACTTGTCTTAATACCTAACAATTCGACATGTAGACCACTTTCTCGCTGACTCCTTCGCATACATCGATTGAACGCAACGCGGGAGCCTGCGCCGTTCAAGGACTAAAATATGTGTTTAACATATTCTTAGAATAGACTCAAAAACACGAAAGCCATAATGTTTGTCGTAGCTTGCGCTTGGAATTTAAACATAACAAGCACACAGGCAGACACGCAACCTACCAAACTGTAGGGGTATATCGGACCCGGCCTTACGAGGTGACAGTCAAGCACAATACCGCTATAGGCTACGGCGACTCCTCCCGCACTACAGACTATTCAGTAATTAAATCTATTACACGAGCAGTTGTAATATGATGCTGCTTGCACAACACGAATTCCACTTATCACGTGTGTTATGCCATATCATTAAAACGCAGTCAACAATAAATATGCTCTGCTATCACTCGGCATGCTTTTGTCCATCTTGCTCGATCCTGTAAGAATACTCTAACGAATGAAGCTTATGACATACGCACGTCAGCGCACCTCTCTTCGACAAAACAAACTTGTGTGCTGTGCACTAACGTGAGTGCCGACGTTACGTCGTACCATGAGCTAACATTCAGTCGCCTCGCTGCTGTCGACATTCCTGATTAGCCCACGTGAAGCATCATCATCATCATCATCATCATCATCATCATCATCAGCCTGTGTACGCCAACTGCAGGGCAAAGGCCTCTCTCACAGATCTTCAATTATACCGGTCCTGTGCTAAATGTGCCCAATTTGTCCCCGCAAAATTCTTGATCTCATCTGCCCGCCTAACTTACGAGAAAGCATTTGATTCAGTCGATACCTCAGCAGTCATGCAGGCATTGCGGAATCAGGACGTGAAACATACCACTCAAAAGCTTTGCACAAAGACCTTGATCCTACTCGCAACACTTGGCCGATAGCCAAACAATTTGCCATAGGCAATTTTCTCGCTGAATGCCTCGCCTGACACCAATTGCCGATATGCGTGGGACGAGCAGGATATATCTTCACTACCGTTTCTTTCTCTTCGTCCCTGTAGTTCCGTCGTCACTGGCTTTATTTTTCTTGATCATCTGCTGCTCAGCAAATTTTGTTTATCATCTTGAGTTGGTTATTTTCATATGGTGTTTTTTTTTACAAGGTATTTAGTGCTTTGGGAGAGCTTGCTTACTTTTTGTCTTGCTGCTTTGTCTCCGACGTCAAGTGCTACTTAATAAATCAATCTAGTTATGGTTTCGTTCATTTCACCAAGTTGTCATCTTTTTGTCTTAAAGGCTCGGATTTGTTCTTCATTACAATGCTAAGTTTTTCTTGGCTTACGCTGATTGCGCTTATGTCAACGTTTCCTCTTAGAGCCTAATATAGTTCTTAAGCACTCGATTATGCGCCAAAAATACATCCTCAAGGGCACATTTGTCCTATTCATGCTGAGGAATATCTTCGCTCTCATTAGCCTGCACTACGGTGTTATATTGCCAACTTTTTGCGTCGTGTACAATTCCGTAGGCCCCTCGCAAATTATAAAATTTATTTATTCTTCTGTTCCATGTCAACTTTTTGTTTATGGACTTCTGAAGAAGGTGCTCTTTGCACAGAGTCGATTTTGTCTGCAAATTCCGCTAGCAACTCTCCTCAGACATTTGCACGACGTCCTCCCGTTTCGAAAGTAACGCCCTGATGCGAGTATACGCTCTAAATTCTTTTTTTTTTTTTTTGTTCTGCACACGAAATGAAAAGGACGGCAAAGAGACCGACAGTCACCAGGTGTGCTCCTCAGGTTTGAGTGTTTTATTGCTGCGTGGCTCAGAACCCTCGCACCTATCGCTCTAAAAAATGCCGGGGTGGTGCCAGGACTTCGCCCGTTAGTAGTGGGGGCAGCGACAATGAGAGAGGTCTTTCGGGGGACGGAACGAATGAGCAGTATTAAGCCTAGCTTATGGCGCTCCATGGGGGCAACAAGGGGGCCGATTAAAATTTAGTGGGGACGACGGCTCCCCTCTCTCTTGCGTCACTTCTGCAAAAGCCAAGCAAATGCTAAAGAAGCAAACAATCAAACTTAAGTGTGAACTGTGGTGATAAGAAAGTTACTGGAGAGTTACAGAAATAGCAGAACTAGAGTTAAACCATTCACACCACGTGCGCGCAAAATAAGCCAAAGCGAGCTGGTGCACGTGCACCGAGACTGAGGTTCTTGAATACGCTGGGCATGCACTTCTTAGAAGTGTCGTATAAGGCCTATTAATCCAGCGAGCTCCTGGAAGCTGGCCGGAAGCAACATTTGTCAATGCGAGACAGTCAGTTTCGGGCTGCGCACTCTGATGTCAGAGGCCTCCGCTTTTGTTGTTGTTATGTGGGGTTTAACGTCCCAAAACCAGCTCTGATTATGAGAGACGCCGTAGTGGAGGGCTCCGGAAATTTTGACCACCTGGGGTTCTTTAACGTGCACTGACATCGCACAGCACACGTGCCTCAACATTTCGCCTCCATCGAAATGCAGCCGCCGCAGCCGGGATTCGATCCCGCGACCCTCGGATCAGCAGCCGAGTACCATAGCCACTAGACCACCGTGGCGGGGCGCCTCCGCTTTTCCATGGTCGGGCGAGGTTAGTGCCCCCGGCCGGTAGCGTCGACATGCTGTCGGCGAAGCGCGCGTCCCGAGTTGGCCGTCAAAGAAGCCTGTCGCCCGCGCGGAGGTTGCATCGGCGGGCGCGTCACCCCGCGGGTGCTCGCGCGTTCTTGCGAACGCTCGTAGCCGGCTCTCCGCCGCGGAGAGCGGCCGGCGGCCATGGCTGCCGCCACATGTACGGGGGACTGCCGCTATTTCGAGCGCCGGCCACGTGGCCCGGGCCGTTGCCTAAATTTGGCGGCTGGGCCCAGTTTCAGACTGGCAGCGACCCGAGAGGAGTGGCTGCGACCCCGGGGGTTCCGACTCGTAAGTTGCCAGCAGCCCAATCACAACAAGCGTGTGTTGTTGACCCGCTGGACCCGCGGCAGGTGGCCGCCGCATCCTAAAGACATGGCGAGCAGCGCGTCCACCACCACCACCACCATCAGCAGCATCGCGGTGCAATCGGGCAACACCCGGCTCGTGATAGCCCTCCTTCAGGTGAGCCGCCCCTGTCGCCGGCGCACTGACGCGCGCTGTGCTGCTGGCCGATGGACCTTGACACCTCTCGCTGGCCGGCGTCGCGCGCGCGACGCGCTCTTGAACTTGGAGGGTGCGGAAGCCGCGGGGCGATCGGTAACTTATGCTAATAAGAGTGCGCTAAGCTACCGCTCTGTCGGCCGATCTGTACAGCGAAGCACTTATAAGGCTGAACAGTTGCTACAAGCGTGCGTCCCACAGAGCTTGACTGCGAATGATCGGTGGACTTTGGTCCAAACAGGACCGACCCGTCGTGCCGTCGTGCGTGTAAACTCGTTCACACGAGAAGTGGCATAAAAATAATGGCCGGATGCGTTGGAAGCGAGCCAGATGTGTGCAGTCCTTCTCCCACGAATGCACGTGCGAGCCTTCCCTGCCGGGACGACGGCGCGCGAGTGTTCATGGCGTGAGCAGCCAGTATCTCCTGACCGAACCTCCTGTACTCTGCAGTGTCTCCTGGCTGCTGTCGACTGTCCCGCTTGTATAAGTAGCGCTGAGAGAGCGATGACGGGGGCGTATAGTAAAATGCAATGCTCATGTATGTGTGTAATGTTCAGCAAACCATCACGGGGCGCCTTATAACCGTTTGATACGAGCAATATGAGTGGCAAAAAAAAAAAAAAACACGGACACACAAAAAACGCTTGATAAAAGTTTATTGGGACCTTTGAATATATAATTACGAAACAAAACATTTGGCGTGACCTTGAGAAGAGGCATAAAATAAGCTGTTTCGTTGTCGACGCAGGTGTGCACGAGCAGTACAACAGTCAAGTTTTACAGAGAAACCGGTATGATGTACCTTACACGTATAACATCTGATTGTGTTCATATTTACGCCTTATGTTCTCGAATATAATGGCGATGAACACTTAGAGGGATGTGCACGCATGTGTCCCAGCAGAGTTAGCAAATGCTATGCGTCCATGCATATAGTGCAGGTCCATTCAAGGCAACAAAGACGCATTCAGTGCTTGAGTCGCCAAACAGAACCGAGTTCTCCTTTGCGACCCTGGTACTGTTTCTTATTGCTCTGTGCGCGTACAAGTTATTTCGTACGACATGGATATAAACATTTTGTCGTTTGTGAATCAAGAGATGATTTGCAGCATAAGAGGAAGGTAAATGTAATATAACACAAAATGGGAAGTTGCACATGTCTGGAACTCAGTGTATCAGTGTAATGGCAGGCAAGGCGAGCTACATCGGGAAATAAGCGCACTCATGCCCAATTTCGAATCTGCTGCTCAGTGCGAATTTTGAATTACCTAAATTTGAACTGCACGCGGTTTATGTGGACGCTACCTACCCGCAAGCGCAGTCGAAATCAATCGCAGTGCACTCTAGTGCACGATTTGTAACCCGTAACGTCGACCTGGTACACAGCATCTACTGAAGTCGCTTAGCAGTCAAGCTAACTTCACGTGTGACGCTATAGCCTCCAAAATGAAATAACATAATAACCACACGGGGGCCAGCAGTATGCTTGTGCTGACGACGTTCTTCTGTTTATATACTGTGGGAGAAGAGCGCAAACAGGATGCCGAGGTCGCCAAGAAATTCGCTCCGTCGGCGTCTGACCTGCTTGCCGGCCCCCGTCTGCGTTTCCGCTCTTCTCTCGTCAGTTTACCCGGACGCCGCGACATGCCCGCCCCACAAGGTGCGCTGCAGCACGTTGCAGATATATGTTTCCCCGCTGTCCGTCTCGCTCAAGCATGGTTCCTTTAAATGTGCGACGAGCATACAAGCGGAGGTACACCTTCCCTTTTAACGTAGCCGCGCTCTACTTATGAGTAGCATGCATGCGTAGTGGATACATTGCAAATATTACATCGACTGAAACTATACGCTTCTGACGTCGCCTTTTTATTCCACATGGTTTTTCTTGTTTTAAATTTAAACCGTGACAGAAATGTACCTCTCCACATCCCAAGCGTGAATGGAAAGACTCATTCTGAACGTCTGTAAGCAACCCCCACAAGGCTCCTCTTAATCGCAACATAAAATTAGTGGCGAAATTTATTTATTTATTTATTTATTTATTTATTTATTTATTTATTTATTTATTTATTTATTGTATATACTGTCATTATAAATAGCGGGCGGGTATCATGTCAGCCTAACTCATACCCATTACAGGACGAACGTATCTCCCAATGATATCCATCCCATCTTGTCCTGCGGAAGCTGGTTCCATTTTATGCCTACTTTCTTTTTTTCGTCCGCGGCTGCGCTTTCCCTCTCGTTAGCCATTCCTTGATTCCAAATGAACATTGGCTATCTGACCTTCTCACTACGTAGCCTGCGTATGTCCATTTTCCCCTCTTATCGTCGACTGGTGCACCGGTTAACCCCTGCCTGTTCTTTGATCCACTCTAGCGTCTTTCCATGCCTTATGGGTAGACGCTTATTAATTTTCGTTCCGTCGCCCGCTTTGTGGTTCTGAACTTCCTCTACAATTTCTTTGTTATTCTCCAAGCTAGGAATGATTATACGATGTAGGAATTATACAATGAACAATGAAGAAACTACAACTGTATACCAATATTTCGGTGGTGCAGGTATAACGAGCAACCATGTCGCAGGAGAGCAAACCTCGGAAGAGAAAGAAAACTGAAAGTGAAAGCTGAAGCCTTATTAACCACCTCCCCACCCCCTGTCCTTTGGCTACACCCCTGGGGCAGCAGACCATGCTACTCCATATTTATGACGCGCTTAGTCTGATGCAATCATTGCAATGCGCCTTTCTAGTCCTCCTTGTTGCTTTTAATCTCTGCAGCTGTATTATTTGAACCAGTGGTCATTATGCGTTCAAATAAATGTCGTGAAGTGTGATAGTTACATTGGCTATGCGTCAGTCTCTGTCACAGATCCGTGAGCGCATCTCAGTCATTTCGAGACAACCATTATCAAGGATTTGTCCTAGTCGTGGAATTCCAGTTGCGAGCATGAACCTCGGAATATCGGTCGCCAAAGTTGGCACCCAAGCCTCATTACGCAACCGAGCGCTCCACCGGCGCGCTGATGGGGCGCAGGGCGGCAAGGTGCC
This sequence comes from Hyalomma asiaticum, assembly GCA_013339685.2. Taxonomy (NCBI): domain Eukaryota; kingdom Metazoa; phylum Arthropoda; class Arachnida; order Ixodida; family Ixodidae; genus Hyalomma; species Hyalomma asiaticum. Next base: position 318,456,870 of record CM023481.1, read on the forward strand.
AGTCTCGTTGCGAGCTGCCGTATTCCGGCCCCCAGAACTGACAGTGGTTTCCCTTCCGATCACGCGAAGGGAAACAAAAATAAATGCGGCTGACTCGCGTGCAGTTCCATCCAATCAAGGTACGAGCGGTTGACCTTGAGGAAAATTTGGCGCTTTAAAGTACGCAATTAGTTGAAATGATTGAAGCGTTTGGGAGATGATGTTTGGAAGCGTGTATAGAGATCACGCCAACTATAGTGCCACGGGAGTATCGTGAATGAGACGCAGCGTCGAATTATTTTCGGCTTACCTTGGAGCGAATGGCTCTTATATAACCTTGGCCTATAAGTCGGAACACTGCCAGTCTGTATTTGTAAGTCGTCAGGGTGGCTGCAGCTTGTGATACCAGTAAGTGCATCTGGACAACAAAACAGTCAATTATTTACCAATATTCAATGCGAAGCATTTCTTGGCGAACTACAGCAACTTTGACCGTATCTGTCACTATTGTGATGGGATTCTTAAAAGCAGGGTCGTAGCCAGAAATTTTTTTCGAGAGGGGGCTGTCAAGCGTCAGTTTTCCTCTACGTGACGAGATCGATAATAACTATCGGTAGTTTGGGCAGACTGCTATACATGTATATATATTTAAACATAAACATACTTTTGGAAAGCTTTGATGTAGCGCGGAACAACACACGGACACGAGAAGGCACATATCGACACCACACAGCGCTACTAGCAACAACATGTTTATTTTCAAAATCAGACCGCTTTTAAACCGTAATCGCCAAGCATGTAGTTCAGCACGTGGGGTCACTCAGATATATGCGCGACAATGTCACTCTACCTAAAACGAAATCATAACAGATAACACCGTGTATCACCGCTTACGCAGGAAACCCAGCTCCTTAGGTGACAATGCTATTGAAGGCTTACTAATGCACAAATCACCAAGTGCGTCGAGAAGTTCAGCTTCCACGATCAGACGCGTGGATTGTAATATTGTGGCGTTGTTTACGAAAGTGCGTAACACCGAAAAAATGCACAAGAGAACATAATATACTCGATCCATCACACATATCATACACGCATCATACAAAACCATGAAGCGGGAGCATTACAAAAAAAAAAAAAAACAGAATAAAGCTTAAATAGGAGCATAAGTAATGAGGTCGACGTGATAGTGTTAGCGATAGTGATAGCGATATCAAAGACATCGGACTCCCCCTCCCCTTCCCCCGCGTGCGCGCTTGCTTGTGAAGAAATTAAGTAAACAGTAAAATAAGTCCAGTAAAATAAAGTAAGACAGGTACATTGGGCGTTTGGTGCAACGCCTCTCATCGCGCCACTGAATGGACCAGTCTTCGAAAACGCATAATTGAGACGACCCGCCGATCGCAGAAGACATCGTCAATCTCCGTTAAGGGTAGATGGCGTCGTCCTCGTCGCGGCGAAGTACGTTTCACAAGTCAAGGACGGCTCCGTTTACGACGTGGAATGAGAGGTATATGCACAATGTTTTTCTTTTTTTTTTACATTCATAATTACATTTCTGTTTTGCATACTTTGTTGTGTGGATTTCGTACTCTCGATTTTTGTGTCTGTATGCCTATGGGAATATTTTTTACGTTGAGTTGTACGTCAAGCGGTCATGAAGCAGTGATAACTTCAGTCAGGATCTTTTCCTTTACTAAGCACATCCAAGCAAGCCTGCAATACGCTATAAATTGGTTGTTCTTTTTCTTTTTTTTTTGCAACTTATGCGACACTTTCGCATCGCGATTTCCCGTGTGTTATTTTTCGTGCACACTCGAACCCCAGCCTCGACGGCGGTCCGGACGACGGTGGCCGAAGCAGCGGAGCAAGCGGTGATTGTGTTGGCCTTATCTGGACAACAGGAAATTCGCGATTTACAGCGACTCGCGATCGGCCGTCAGAGCATTTTCAAAAGGCACCACCTCGGAACCAGCCTTGAGGATCCTTAGAATCCTTCGGGACGAGAACATCCAGCCCCACACACTCCCAGTCTCAACGAGTTGGCCCACTAGCTGCGCGAGGTCTATAGACCACGTAGCTAACCGGGGGGCGCGGCGCTGAGGTGTTGGAGAATCGGGACCCTCCCACCTCTTATAACGAACCAATAAAACATTTTTTTTTTACCTGGGGCGGAGACATTGTCCTCTACCACAAAGAAAATTGAACAGACCTCAGGCACTGACACTCAGGTTACTTCAGGTCGGAGCGTACCCTAACCCCGCGCTATTGCACGAGATTTATCCCGAAACACAGCCAACTAATGCATGTTCCTTGTGCGCTAATGTAGCTAATTTTGAACACATGAATCTGGCAACTTTGCCCGTGAGCTGCAGCTGAAGCGGAGCGCTCTTTTTCATCGTTGAGACGCCTGAAGATGTAACCTGACAGCTTCAACGACAAATGAAAGATTGGATGGCGTCGCTCTTTTAAACATCCCCCGTGAAATTTAAGTCCGCCCGGAAGCGTTCTCTCTGCCCTCTACCGGAAACGTAGACGTCTTCAGCTGAGTATTTGGCATGAACAACAGGCGCCTGCTGAAAATCAAGCAAAAAAGTTAAGTGAAATTATTCCGCGATTGAGATTTTTCGAACATACGTAAAAAAAAAAAAAAACTTAATTGTTTAACGTCGGGGGTAAAGCAACAAAACAAGAAACAAATAAGTTGTCCAAATCTACCAATGACTTAATTAAAAAAACGGAACAAATGAAAGTGACTTCGTCAAAAGATAAAATAGAATTCGCAGAACTGTCAAAACTGATCAGCAAAGCCAGGCAAAGAGAAGTAAGAAACTTTAACGTGAGAGAAATAGAGACAGCAGTAGAGAAAGGCACCAGCATTAAATCGGTCAAAGAGAAACTGCACTCAGGACAAAACAAATTATGCGCTAGAAGATAAGCAAGGCAACGTTAGCAATTTCAACGGCATAGTAAAGGTAGCAGAAGATTTCTACTCTGAACTGTACAGCTTTCAGACAAACCATGCAACCTTAGTAGAAATAGAATTGGAAGAGGACACTAAAATTTCATGTATAACCAGTGACGAAGTTAAAAAAAGCTGTCAAAGGCATGTCCCGCGGTAAAGCAGCAGGAGAAGATGGCTTAATAGCCGACTTGATCAAAGACGGAGGAGACATCATATTTGAAACGCTTGCGTCGCTCCTTCACGAAATGTATCAAGACATCTAGTGTACCGCTCAGCTGGAAAAACGCTAATATAATCCTAATACACAAGAAAGGTGACATAAAGGATTTAAAGAATTACAGACCAATTAGTCTACTTCCAGTAATATACAAGCTATTTATGAAAGTAATTTCAGCTAGAATAAGAGAAACACTAGACTTCAACCAACCAAGAGAACAAGCTGGTTTTAGGAAAGGTTACTCAACAATGGACCACAGCCATGCTATCAATCTAATAATTGAGAAGTTCGCTGAATATAACAAACCTCTTTATATGGCGTTTATCGACTACGAGAAAGCATTTGACTCCATAGAAAAACAAGCAGTTCTAGAAGCTCTACGACGACAAGGTGTACCTGGCGTATTCGTGAAAACCATAAACAACATATACAAAGATTGCACAGCCACACTACTCCTACATGAGAGAAGCATAGAAATTCCGATCAAGAGAGGAGTCAGGCTAGGAGACACAATATCCCTGATAGTAGTAGTAGTAGTAGTGGTGTTGTGGCTACAGGCGGTGTTAGCCTGGCAGACCTGGCCGGCAATTGCTCCGCCCGAGCGTCTCTGTCCATGTCGCATTGTTCACCACGTGTCACTCAATCCTGTCTCTTGAAGAAACGCTACAAGCAGAGCTGACACCTTCTTGCGAACCGACCGTGTCCCTTCCGGATATATATATAATTTCTTCAGTGCTCCCATGCGCAAGCCCTCTTTTTTGCATGTTGTCCATGAATGCTGTTCTCTCGGTGCAAAAGCGCTTGCAGGACCAGATGTAGTGGTCAATGTCTCCCAGTTCATTGCACTCCGTGCACAACGGCGAAGCAGCGCCCCTAACTTTAAAAGACCATGCGGGAGTGCATGCTGACCCCGTTCTGACTCGGTACAGTAAAGTTGATTCGCTGCGGCTAAGTCCTTTAGTCACACAAGGCTGGTGTGGTGGCTTCCACAAAGAACGGAAATGATCACGAATTGATTGTTTTGCTGATATCTGATTAATAGGAGCTCTTATCGTCGGTTGTCGTGAAAGCGCTGCGTTGGCCAGGGCATCTGCTTTTTCGTTGCCGTTGATACCAACATGCGAAGGTATCCACTGGAAAGTTATCCTAATTCCTCTTTGGGCTGCTGTTTTCAGTGAGACCAATGATTGTCGGCAGAACTTGTTTCGAGGAGTTCCACGAGAGAGCTGTTGAATTGCCGACTTTGAGTCTGTGAGAATGACGGCTTGATTTGTGGGTCCATTCTTCAGTTTTCGTAGTGCAGCAGCAATAGCAGCACTCTCTGCAACCGTTGAAGAGACTACGTTGTCCAAACGTCCAGACCATGCATAACAAACAGATGGAATCCAATATGCCGCAGAGCAGCTGTTTGTGTCCATACAAACAGATCCATCCGTGTATACATGTAGATAGCCGTTGTATTTATCATACAAATACTCGAGCACCCGGTAGCATGTTTCAGAAGGAGGGGTTGATCGCTTTGATTTCAGCCCAGGAATGCACAGTTCGTAGGAGACGTCTTCGAACATCCAAGGAGGGTCACTTCGCTGCCTTCGTTTGGGACTGCACGCCTAGAAAAAGTGTTCAAACGTCTAGACTGGGAAGAAAAGGGAATTAGAATAAACGGAGAATATCTCAGCAATTTAAGGTTTGCAGACGACATTGTGCTCTTTAGCAATGACGGTGACAAATTACAAGACATGATTGAGGAGCTAAACCGGGAAAGTCTTAAAATAGGACTAAAAATGAATAGGCAAATGACTAAAATTATGCTCAATAGTCTAGCTAAGGAACAGGAATTTAAAATTAACAATGAGCCCTTAGAATGTGTAAACGAATACGTATACCTGGGGCAGTTGTTAACAGGGACGCCTAACCATGAAAAGGAAATCCTCCGTCGAATAAGGATGGGCTGGAGCTCATTTGGGAGACATTCCCAAATCACGACTGGAACCTTGCCACTGTCACTAAAGCTAAAAGTATTTAATCATTGCAATCTCACAGTACTAACGTACGGTGCAGAAACATGGAGGTTAACTAAAGATCTAGAGATTAAATTAAGAAGTACGCAGCGTGCACTGGAGAGAAAAATGATAGGTGTAACGCTAAGAGATAAAAAACGAGCGGAATGGATCAGAGAAGAGATAGGAGTAGCTGATGTTATTATATCAATTAAAAGAAAGAAGTGGACCTGGGCAGGACATGTCATGAGGAGGAAAGATAACAGGTAGACAGTAAGAACAACGGAATGGATACCAAGAGGGCGAAAACGCAACAGAGGCAGGCAAAAGGTTAGATGGAGCGATGAAATTAAAAATTTTGCGGGCGTAAAGTGGAACCAGATCGCTCAGGAAAGGGTGGATTGGAAATCGTTGGGAGAGGCCTCCGTCCTGCAGTGGACTTTAAATAGGCTGGTGATGATGATGACGATGTGCGTTCCAAAACCACGATATGATTATGAGAGACGCCGTAGTGGAGGGCTCCGGAAATTTCAACCACCTGGGGTTCTTTAACGTGCACCTAGACCTAAGTGAACAGGCCTCGAACATTTCCGCCCCCTTCTGAAATGCAGCCGTTGCGGCCGGGACTCGATCCCTGCGAGTCAGCAGCCGAACACTTCTGGACCACCGTAGCGAGTAGTAAAAAAAAAAAAAAAAAAAAAAAGAAGACTGTCTTGACAAAATATCTATGCGCTACTTTTCATCCAGTTATACAGTTGTAATTTCAACTGCCAGAAATAAATTTACTGAAAATCACTTCCACACGCCAGAGGGATTCGATCCGTTCTCTGCCATTGCCTAAACTCTACTCCTTGCCTTTCGGCGGCAGCTTTCGCTTGCAGACGTGGTTGGTGGACACAAAAGGTGCGAACGGAAATACAATAAACCAAGTTTGCATGTAAAAATTTCTCTCAAGTTTACAGTAGTATATGAGGCATAGAATGGTGACATGTAAATCTCCATGTGCATTATGATTGTGAAAGAGGCTCCTGCATGGGGTGCCGAAACGTCAAGTAAATTTCAGTTTTTATTTTGTTCGGTGTATCTCTTCTCGTTTATTCTCCATGTGCATTGAAGAACATAACACTATATCTCTGTCATCTGTCTGCATTTCTGCGTTAGACATCGCTTACACACACTTTCATTTCTTGTGAAAAAGAATGATGGTTCCTATGTATAATGCTCTAAATTTTGCATGCTAACATATTCACGCATGTTTTTCTTTTGTTTTGTTTCCTTTCTTTCTTTTTTTTTCAATCTGCGCATCGGATGTTGTCGTTATGTCCCTAGTTGCAGAAATCGCTCGGTCTGCCCTTCTAGACATGCCAGCAGTTGCAGCGAATCAATATTTTGTTTTTATTTGTCGTATATTTGCACAGCATTATATTCCTTATTCTTGCGTTCTTTGCCACACTGCTTAACAATAAAACTTGTGCTCAATACAGCTACCCAAACCGCATTTCTTGTTAGGCTGCTTTAGGTTTATAACCACCATCAGCCAAAGTTCCATGATGAGTATTTTAGTAGACCTTTCTAGGGACCTTATTGTCCTGCACGTTTGCCTGTATTGCGCCTTCACTAAACAAGGCTTCGGAATGCCTTTAGCTGTGAGGGTTTAATAAAGATATGCGTCATTGTTTGTACTGTCGCACAGAGACGAAGTTCGGTGGAAGAGCCGAATTTTCTGCCTGGTATCTTTTCTTCCGGGCAGCACGCTCTCGGTGCTGCAGCAAGTTATTGTGGAAATAGCAAATGCGGGCAATACGGCGATATCTAGCAGCAGGATCAGCCTATCGATCTCCACCGATGGATGGCAATAAACAGGTAGAGCGGAGGGAATGTTAAACTTTATTAAATGCCAAGCTTTTCTTGGGAAACTTCAGCAACTTTGACCGTATCTATCTATCTATCTATCTATCTATCTATCTATCTATCTATCTATCTATCTATCTATCTATCTATCTATCTATCTATCTATCTATCTATCTATCTATCTATCTATCTTGCCGCTGACGTCTTGATGTTCTTCTGGTCGTCTCAGTCACTTGGTATACACCGAAATTGGCACGGAGGGGTATCAATGAACATGAAAAATTGATATAGAGGTCGCTAACGTTATCTAATTGTCGTGTGCTTCGCGATTAATGTTAATAGAATCACGTGTGGCACGCACCCATCGTGCTTTGCCAGAGTGCTATGCGCCGCAGGTGATTGAATGCTAATATAACCGCTTAAGTTATTCAAAACCAACGGAAATCGACATTGAAAATTGTATCAGAACGCACTTTGCGTGGGTTAAACAAGAGAAACACACACCGTTTATTGTAGCTTACAATGGAAATACACACGGAAGAAGCAGACAGGCAACGACAAGTGTGCTGTAAGGGGCGAAGGCAACCTACTACGTGTTAGGAGGGTAGAAATCGAACCCGGGTCCTCAATACGGAAGGCAAGCACGCGACCGCTAGACCACGGCAGCTCCCACGCGCTACACATCACAGTTAAAAGCGTTGCATCAGCACTTGTGGCGGTGGTGCTTTCCTAACGTCGACTGTGGTTCCAGTGCGTATTAACGGCTCTTGTAGTAATGCAAGGAACAATACACGTGCGCTACTATCACTCAGCGCACGTTCGCCCAGCTTTCTGACCTGTTTGTAAACATCAGCAAATGACGCTTATGATATGCGCACCGTAGTATGCATTTTTCTTCTACAACACAGACGTCTGTGCGAAAACGTGAATGCCCGACGTTACGTCTCACCGTGAGCTAGCTGTCGCCACTGTGCTGCGGACGTACGGGACGGGACTTGCAGACCCACGTGGCGCACACGACCACTCAATTTGCTCAAAGACGGTGATCTCTATGCTCGTAAAAATTGGCTGAATGCCAAGCGTAGACAGCTTGCTGGCTAACTGCTTCGCATGACATTGATTTCTACAATGTGTGGGATCTGTCGGATTTTTGCCAAGTCGTGGTCAAGAAAACAGGTCCGCCTATCCATCTAAAAAGCTTTATTTTTGATTGATTGATTGATTGATTGATTGATTGATTGATTTGTGGGGTTTAACGCCCCAAAACCAGTTCTGATTATGAGAGACGCCGTAGTGGAGGTCTCCGGAAATTTAGACCACCTGGGGTTCTTTAACGTGCACTGACATCGCACAGCACACGGGCCTCAACATTTCGCCTCCATCGTAATGCAGCCACCGCGGCCGGGATTCGATCCCGCGACCCTCGGGTCAGCAGCCGAGCACCATAGCCACTATACCACCGCGGCGGGGCTTTTTTTTTTGTTGTTGTTGTTGATGATGATGATCGCGCGTCATGTTCGAAGAGAACGTGCCTATGCGTGTATCTGGCGATTAGCCGTTTTCTTCCTTCTGTGGTGCATGCGAGACGCTATAGCTAGACTGCTAGGGTGAGATTTTTCTGGTGAGTCTTTTCTGCAAGCTTCGTTCTCTTTTGATGAGATGAGAGATATTGCTATTTTAAGCAGGAAAAGCGAGAGCTTGCCGCGTCGAGGAGGAGGAGCCGACGGCTGCATTCTCAACGATAAACATAGCAGACGAACAGTGACCCGGTATAGAAACGAAGGGGGTGACTCGTGCCCAACGTGGCAGCAACGAAACAGCGGCAAACATTAAAATTGCAATTGAAAAAAAAAAAAAAGCAAGGAAACGAGGGAAGCGATAGATGTGTTTACTAATATTTGAACTCTTGAAGCGGTAAGTTGGGTATGTTACACTATTTACCATGAACCGGATTTAACGGACTCAAACTGCACTCCTCGCCCCGCCACGGTGGTCTAGTGGCTAAGGTACTCGGCTGCAGATCCGAGGGTCGCGGGATCGAATCCCGGCCGCGGCGGCTGCATTTCGATGGAGGCGAAATGTTGAGGCCCGTGTGCTGTGCGATGTCAGTGCACGTTAAAGAACCCCAGGTGGTCGAAATTTCCGGAGGCCTCCACTACGGCGCCTCTCATAATCAGACCTGGTTTTGGGACGTTAAACCCCACAAATCAAATCAAATCAAACTGCACTCCTAATTCGGTAAATTAAGCCATTAGTGAGCGCGTTAACTTTATGAACAAGTTAACTTAATTACGCTAACGTAATTAATACCACGTTATTAATTACGTTAGTACTTTCATTTAATTAAGGCTGCACAGATGTTAGTGCCACCAGCGCGAGCTTCTAGACGTGCATGTTGGACATAGGTATACGTCGACGTTTTACGTAATACAGACTTCGAATGCGTGGGGCTTAAGCATATATATTGCGCCAGGGAGGTGTGTGTTTTTTTACGGCATACTAGAATTTTATGTGAACTGTCGAGGACGAACAGATAGCTTTTATTTATTTACTTATTTATTTATTTATTTATTTATATACAACCATGCTCAAACTGTCTGTGAAGAGATGTGAATGAGCAGGATATATTTTGCCTCGTTTTTATTTTTTTAATTGCTTTTTATGCAAAAAGCACCACTCGGCCCGAGTGCAGAGACAGAAATGCACGATAGCATGTCGCGAACAAGTAAGATGCAGCCTTGTGTCGTTCCCGGTAGTTGACACATGACAGCTTTCATGTTCCAGACAGGACGTGGACGCCTACTATACGTCGTGTACTACAGCACATACTGCTAGGCAAATAAGAAGGCGTCTCAAGCAATGTCGACGGGAAGTGGCAAAGGTCGGCGCACGTGGTACATGTATTCATATGTAGTGAAATTCAAACATCAAAGATGATGAAACACTGCATGATCGCATGAGAGTTTTACATGACCTTATATTTTTCATCCTCCCTCTATTTCCGTCCCTCACGTGTGACTTTTCCGGAGGCCCCCACTACGGCGTCTCTCGTAATAAAATCGTGGTCTTGAGACGTAAAACCCCAGAAATCAATGAATCTCACGTGTGTATTTTTCATTGAATTTATACGCCCACTGCTTTTTTTTCTTTGGTTTTTATTTGAGCGCCCTTAATTTTTGTCCCGCCAACGGACCATACACCGCTCCGCCACGGTGGTCTAGTGGCTGTGGCCCTCGGCTACTGATCCGAGGGTCGCGGGACCGAGAGTCGAGGCAGCTATGCTCTGCTTGTGTGAAACTTCGTGTGTGTATCATCCACTGATTGATTGATTTCTGGGGTTTTACGTCCCAAAACCAGCTGTGATTATGAGAGACGCTGCAGTGGAGGGGGTCCGGAAATTTCGACCACATGGGGTCCTTTCACGTTCACTGACATCGCACAGTACACGGGCCTCAACATTTCGCCTCCATTGAAATCCAGCCGCCGCGGCCGGGATTCGATCCCGCGACCCTCGGATCAGCAGCCGAGTACCATAGCCACTAGACCACCGTGGCGGGGCACATTCAGAGAGAGAAAAAAAAAAAGAGTATGCAATTAGTACGTCGCTGAATATAGCGCAGTTGGATGCCCCACGTGGCTGATTACAACTGCCTCATTGACGCTTCAGTGATTAGGGCAGTACTTCTCGAATTGGATATTTAATTACAATTACGTAATGAAATCTAAACGAAAAAATTACTCGCGGCTACTCCACTTTACTAGGAGCAATATGCACTAGGCTTTCTTTGAGTAATGCGAGTGGTTTTTTTTTTTTAATCGTGCTGCGTGATAATTGGGACACCCGGTATATATATCTATCGAGCCTCGTCTCTTTCGCCTGCTTACTACTTAGCTAAGACTCCTCTTTATAATGTGTCGTCATACAAATACCTCGCCATTCACATTACGTCAAAACTGTCTCGGGCATCTCACATTTCTTATGTAATTAACAATGCTAACCGAATATATTAGGGTATCTCTGGCTTAACTTCGTAAAAGCACCTTCATCCTTAAATTTAACCATGTATAGGACATTGATTCTCCCGAAATTAGAAAATGATGCTTCAGTCTGGGATACAAGCCATGCAAACTTCATTCATTCACTAGAAACAGTTCGAAATAACTCTGCGCGTTTCATTCTTCGCAACTATAGCACAAAAGCAAGCATATCTTCCCTGAAATCAAACCTCGCTCCATCACCTCTTGTATCTCGTCGCAATACATTTCGTTTCAGCATCTTTCACGCCATATTTCATCACCCATAGCTTCGTGACGAATCCATCTTGCTGCCTCACTATCTTTCATCTCGCTTAGATCACGCACGAAAAGTACGTGTTCCTTTTTTTGAAGAACTGACGCCTTTTTTTCAGTCTTTTCTACCAAGCACATCAGAAGAGTGGAATCACCTTCCTGCGCATCTAACCTCAATCAGAAATCACCGACTGTTCAAGAATGCCTTAGATAATATTGTATAATTAGTATTTTATGTGTTTTATGTATTTCACCCCTTTATCCCTTTCCCAAGCGCAGGGTAGCAAACCGGACGCGCGTTCGGTTAACCTCCCTGCCTTTCCTAACCACTCTCTCTCTCTCATGTGTTTTGCTCATTTTCTGTTATGTATATCCTCTTTTTATGTAACCACTCCCCTGTCTAATGTTTTTGGCTCTAACGAAAGGGAAGGGGTCAAGGGCTCGTTCTTTATTTGTTAGAAACAACTTAATGAGCAAACAGACAATGAAGCCTAGGAAAGCATAGGGGAATTTACTTGTGGTATTGTAATTGTGGAGAAAGTAGAAAGGAATTAAAGTGGACGAAAAGACAAACCTGCCTTCGGTGGGACCCGAACTCACGACCTTCGGATGTCGCGTCCGACGCTCTACCAACTGAGCTACAAAGGCGGTCGTCCCCCCGTCCACTTTATTGTGTATTTATGTACGTATTATCCTGGGAGTGTTAGGCAGCGCCACTCATGGCCAAGGCGGCGTGTGTAGAACACACTTTCTTGCCAGGAGGCGTCACGTAGAACGTGAACTTAGATGAGATGGCTGCTGCCCAATAAGCCCTCGCATGCTACCTGAGGCACCAAGTCTGCCGCAACGAGGCCCAAGCTATGAAATAACGAAAGGGAAGGGGTCAAGGGCTCGTTCTTTATTTGTTAGAAACAACTTAATGAGCAAACAGACAATGAAGCCTAGGAAAGCATAGGGGAATTTACTTGTGGTATTGTAGTTGTGGAGAAAGTAGAAAGGAATTAAAGTGGACGAAAAGACAAACCTGCCTTCGGTGGGACCCGAACCCACTACCTTCGGATGTCGCGTCCGATGCTCTAAATTAATAAAAAATGAATATATTTCAATTTGGGGGGGGGGGGGGGTACGGATCCCTTGCTATCCCAATACATGAAAGTGTCGCCAGCCGTTGGATCCTGCTGGATCAGAACTCTTGTTTGGGCTAGTTGGTGACCATTCATAATGACTTCAAGACGCGAAAAATGTATACAGACGAAACATAAACACGACAAGGACAAGCGTTTTTTATGTTCCGTCTGTGTGCATTTTTCGCGTCTTGAAGTCATTATGAATGGATCCTGCTGTACGTCTAGCGGCGATTGAACCTTGATTGATTGATTTGTGGGGTGTAACGTCCCAAAACCAGTTCTGATTATGAGAGACGCCGTAGTGGAGGGCTCCGGAAATTTCGACCACCTGGGGTTCTTTAACGTGCACTGACATCGCACAGCACACTGGCCTCAACATTTCGCCTCCATCGAAATGCAGCCGCCGCGGCCGGGATTCGATCCCGCGACCTTCGGATCTGCAGCCGAGTGCCATAACCAGGCGATTGAACCTTAAGCTGGATGAGGAGTATACATCTTCAAGGCGAACAAATGCAACCACGCCGTGTGACATTATCGGTTGAGTCTGGGGTGACGGGGAGTGAACATCCTCTTCCACTCTCAAAACCAGAAGGCGCAGTGGAGGGAAAGGGTGTCAGCACAATAGGCGTTGGTACCCTTCGCCTTCAAGACATCTATCACGTCGTAAAATTTGCAGAAGCCCTGTGGCAAATGAGTTCTGCGGAATTCCGCAACTTGGAGTGGTAAGGATCATGAAAAGAAAAATTCGGATCCGCCCATTTGTAGCACAAAGCTAGGAGACCCATAGCCCCATACATATTTCTGAGTAATGAAAACATCTTAGCTAGATGATGAAAAATTTCGGTCTGATCCGGCGTCCTGGACCCCGGACCTGAATAAATGTTTCTTCAGCTAAGATGTTTCCATTTCTGGGAAGTCCGTATGGATTCCCTTGTAGCTTTGTGCTACAGAAGGGTGGACGACAATTTTTCAATTCTTACAGGAGTTCTGCATAGTAAATATGGGCGCCATACGGCCCAGCCAGGGCCGAAGAGCACGTTTATTTCTGATAGCCCACAGCTACTAGTCTAGATTTAGTACCTTCGCTTCTCTCGACGAAGGGATACATTTATTTTGCCGTATTTCTCTCTTCGCCTTTTCACGTGCCGGTGCATCAGGTTTCTCGCGTTTCTTATGCTCACTACTTGGTCATATGTGTTTCTTCGCTGCTGTTTTTAATGACCTCGCCACGTTTAGTTATAATCGCGTACTGTTGTTTTTTACATTTTTACTACTGCCGTTTGAACTGTAGCACAGGCATATTGGTGGTTATGGGCGACCAGCTACTAAGCATCGAATGTAGCGTTGAGCACCCCGTCTAGCTGCGTGGAGTAGAAGTCCCAGTAAAACACCAAAATTTTTTAAGATAATTGTGAAAATAAGAGCCAGGCCTGCGCGGAACCGCAGAACAGTGACAGCGTGAGCTGGAGGAGCGACCTTCTTAGGGGCCATTTTAAACGCTTGCCGAAACTAGTCCAAGTAGAGGTGATAGCTATCCCCTGCGCCATAACTATTATCATTTCGGCAAGTAGGGAAGTACCCACTACGCAATAATTACTGCGGTATTGTAACGTCCAAATCTGTATAACTGCACATGTTAGAGAGTCTCTTGACGTCGTTTTCTCGAGAACGAACCGAAATCTCGGCCCGGCGTCGACGGCGAGCTGCGGTTTGGGCTTCTCTCAGCACAGCTGTCTATAGTGCCCGACGTTGCCTTGCTGCAGCCGCGCGCGTAGCTCAGCGATTCGCTTCTTCAGCAGCGGTCCGCACTGCGAAGAGGCGCCATCAGGTGTATCGAAGAGCCAAGTCAGGTTGCTGGCACGGCTGCGCACGTCGCCTGCCGCGTGATGCATGGCACGATACGACAAAACTGCTTCAAAAGGTAGCGCTTCGTAATAATGACGGAAATATTGAAGACGATTGTTTCATAATGGTGATGTCGATGATGCCTCTGTAATGGGTTCAGAGCTACAAATCATGCAGCCCTGTATTCTTTCAAATGATTCCTCGAACTCGTTATGCAATCCACTTTCCCCGACGTGTAGTGGCGTATTATTATCCTGCCACGTACGTAACATTATATTTGTTAATGCGATTCCTCGGCAGACGTTATAGCTGTTTAGGTCTTTTAGCGAAGATTTTTCAAGCACAGGCGTCGATCAGTGAAAGAAAGAAAGAAAAAAAAGAGCAGTCGTGGCTCAGTGGTAGAATGCCCGACTGCCACGCAGAGGGTGTGGGTTCGAATCCACGCAGAGGACGTGGTATGAATCCTCCTCGGCCCTGGTTATTTTTTCTAAAATTTGCGCGATAGCGGTTACGGCAACGGCGGCGGCTGCGGCGACGGACTACTACGGCGCAAAAACGACTCTTTTTGTGATCTCATAACAGCTTACGCTGTAACAGGGGAAAGTAGACTACGTTAGACTCGGCTATCCCAACATCATGATATTGATACTGAAAACAAAATTAGGCGGATCTCACCCGTTGTAGTAATCGATGTCATGCGAAGCATTCGGCGAGTAATTTGTGAATGCGGAATTATTTGCGTTCATCCAAATATTTATGAGTATAGACCAACGTCAGTATGCAGACAGAGCACAAATACCATCGCAACTACTGATGCAATACTTATATTTACAATATGTAACGCGCATAAAAGCCGCCGTGAACTAGTGGTAGTGTGCGTGCTTGGCACCTCGTCGCCACGGCTTTGATTCCTACCTCCCTAATAAGTGGGATATTGTTGTTTTGTCTGTGTGTGTCCGCTTGATATGTCTACATCTCACTCGCAACCTACAACAAACGGCGCGTCTTTCTCTAATTTAACCCACACAAAAGTGCGTTCTCGTGAAATCTTGAAAGCCTATTTTGGTTGATCTTTTAACGGTAAGCTGCAATGGTAACAGTCAATCACCTGTGGCGCATACCCGCATAATCCGGGCCGAGCACTTCGGGTATGAGCCACACGTGATCGTGTTATCGTTAACGGTAACGTACGCCATTTTAGAGTTGTCTAGACCAATCATTCATGTTCGTGTTACATTCATACCCTACCATCCCAATCTTGGTTTGTCAAGTGAACGAGAGGACAAGGATGGTGCCGAGACGTAGGCGGATAGATAGATAGATAGATAGATAGATAGATAGATAGATAGATAGATAGATAGATAGATAGATAGATAGATAGATAGATAGATAGATAGATAGATAGATACGGTCAAAGTGGCTTAGGTTCGCCAAGAAATGCTTGGCATTTAATAAAGCTTAGCATTCCTTCCGCTCTTCCTGTTTATTGCCATCCATCGGTGGAAATCGATAGGCTGATCCTGCTACTAACGTGCACTCTAAGGAAAAATTTACGCTTTAGCGCTTAACCTGTCCGCAAGCACTAATCGTGATATGTCTTGCGTACGTTGCTTCATTTATATTCCGCTACCAAGTTGCGAAATATATGCGGGTATCGGCGTGAAAACAGCTGCTGACACGAGATTACTTGCATAGCCTTAAATGAAGGAAGTATATGCAAAGTTGAAGAAAGTCATTTTTGATGGGTAGGTAAGCATCGAAGAGAGCTAACATTTTTTGGAGACAGAGCTCCGCTCGAACCCCTGACGGACGATGGTAGAAAGGGGAATATAGTCAGCGTACAATATCCCAGCGAACCCTGCCACCCGTATTTCCTTTTATTGAGCTCCTTGGGCATCTTCACGACACCACAACCACACGAATCGGAAGTGATCCTCAAGGTCGCTGAGCCATAAGCATTCACAAGGTATTTCGTATTTTTGATCCTCCTTTACCAACCAGTCCTAACAACGGAGAAAAGAGGACCAACTAATGACAACCAACTATCCCGAACAAAAAGGAATATATGCCGTATGCGCTTGATGCCTTTGCCATCTTCTGTGTTCTTTGTAAGAATTATTTTCTATTAGTCGAACACCTTCCTCGATGGTATCGTTCTTTAGTATCGATGGCTTAATTCCGCCTGTTAGGAACTGCTCAGCGAACATGTTTTAGTTATGTACAGCTCCTAGTTCCTGTTACTGAAGTGTACTTTGAAATGATAAGAAAATGCTATTTTCGTTGTCACTAAATTTCTCTAGCTGTTAGTAAAGAGCATTCATAATTAGAGAGCAAAAGTATCCATTGTTCTACTGGCGTTTGTTGCATCCGTATGCTCGCGTAACAATACTGTAACACATGGACGAGCGTCTATCGTAATAACACTCTTCGTAAATGGAAGTTACATGACAAGCTAATGATGTGGACTAAATAGAATTATTTCGTTCTAAGCGCGAGAACACATTTAATTTGGACCCATTTTGTGGTTTAATAGCTGCGCACATATCGTAAGGCAGGCTTCATTAAAGCCGACTGTACCAATGCGCAGTTCAGCATTTTCGACAGCCTAGTTCATCATGAACCGATACGCAAATTGCCAAAAGAAACGACATACTAAGTGTACAAAAATATGTATAGAGAACAAAAATCCGGGCAGCTACTGGTGCGAAGGCTGAGGATACGGCGTAGCTGGTGGCGTTCCACTCCCCCTCTCTCTCTCCCCCACGGCCTCACTTCCCTTTCTCACTCCTTGCTACACTGTGCTGTACGAGACTACGCTCTCACCCCCTACCCTCTCCTTTCCCCCATCCTCACCCCACCTCCCTTTCCCACCACTCCTCCATACCCCCACTTTCCTTTTCTCACTCCTTGCTGTTACTACTGAGCATGTGCGGCTATGTCCAGGTTATGCCAAATGGTGTGCCAGCCATGGCGTGGTTGGTTGCTAGGCGACGCGAGGCGAGGCAAATAAGTTTTCTGCCCCGACAGACCTTTTACGTCTATCTAGAAAAGCTTCGCTGCTAAAACACAAGCGAACCAGAAAACTGCGAGAAGCGAACAATACGCACGCGCCTTAAGGTTTGTGCAAGAGTTGCCCGAAACATGCAATATACATAGAGTTCGTAATGTGCACTCACCAAATCAAGTTGATGAAATCACTGTCTATGCATAAACGTGAGGTGAGGCTGTCACAGCGCATCATTATTTGGACGGGCATGACCAGCGCCTACAAGTATTTATCGCGATGGAAAAATCGCGTCTATTCGTATTGCTTAAATTGTCTCGCAAATGAATTATTCTTTCTTGAAAGAACAGCTGGCAAACAACTTGCAGGGGCCCTACAGAATCTTCAGGAGTGTCACGGTGCGTGCAACTGCAAGTTATTTGCTTTTTCGCATGGTAAAGAGAGCGTTTGAAGGTCTCTTCTTTGTGTGAAGCGCGAACGTCAGACGGTGGCATGTACAGTCCTGAATTTATAGATGAGAGTGAGCCCTTGGCGCCTTCTGGTTTTGTGTGACCGCTTCTCTCTCTCTCTCTCTCTCTCTCTCTCTCTCTCTCTCACGCACACGCGCACACGCTCACACGCACACACACACACACACACACACACACACACACACACACACACACACACACACACACACACACACACACACACACACACACACACACACACACACACACACACACACACACACAGAGAGAGCGAGAGAGAGAAAATGGAGCAATAACAACTAGTGCAATCCGTTACAAAGCTTTACCTCTCGTCCTCACCGTCATTTATTTCACCCTGTAGGGTATTAAATAAGAAAGGGTAGTGGGAGGGGATACGAGCAGTAAAAACATGTCATGAGAGAAAACAGAAGAAAAGAATAGTCCAAACATACAAACAATAATAAGTCAGCATCTGAAAACACAAGTGCAAAAATTTACACATACGAAGGAATTGAAGCTATGTAGGTGGAGTGTCAATGGTGTTCCTGAGTGAAAGTGAGCTGTCAGCAGCTGTTTAACTTTGTGCGAATCACTCTCTGCGACTACGGCTTCGGGTAATTTATTCCACGATGACAACTAGAAGAAATGCTTCGTTAAATTTAATAGCCCTGCCAAAAAGTAGTTGGTGGCGTCTGGAGCGACGTGAATAGCGAGTGGGAGGAAATAATAAAGAGCCATGCAAGTTAGGAAAATAATAATGTGACCTATGGAACAAACAGAGTCGATAAAGCTTGCATCTGTGTGATTCAGCAAGTCTAGAAACTGCTTTATATAAGTGATGGTTGATGAGTTGTTGCTGTTGGACGTAATAAACCTGGCAGCTCTATTCTGAACGGATTCTAGCAGGTTAATTCTAGCAGGTCTAGTCGGGAGCTCCAAACAAGGGACGCGTATTCAAGCTTAGTGCGGATGAAGGTTATGTCAGATGTTGTACAGACTGCGCGGGGGAGAAGGAGATAGACATAAGTCTATTCTAATGTAACCAACTCTCTATGCTCCGCGATTGTAATCTGCACTTTCTTACGTATGTCCGACATCAGATACCAATCCCTGCATAGAAAAATCAAGGCCGTCACACCCGTCGTACTTATCATCGAAACGCGCTATGACCTCAAGACGCGAAATCTTCAGGAGATCGCAATATGCGGTGAAATGACTCGAAATAACTGCGACGAATTCGGGGCACGGTATACATGCGTGGGACTGGCGGATGCCAGAGGAGCAAAAAAAAAAAAAACGAAAAGGAACGAAGAAAAAAAAAAGGAAAGAAGAAAGAAGAAGCAGAAGGGTAAACAAGCTTCATCCAGCTGCTTTTACAATTAAACAAGGTCGTGCGAGAGGCGGACGAACCTTCCTGCCTGGTACAGGGCGCGGGACGCTTTTAGGTGTTTATTTAATGGCCAGAAAACAAGACTAAAAGAGGGTCAGGTCGGGTGCTAAATGAAAACCCTGGCTGGGGCTCAAGACCGGCCCCTGCTGATTCGGTTTAAGCACATGGGTGCTAGGAATACTTGTTTGCACTGCACGCACTCGGCGGGAAATATTTGCGCCGTGCACGTGATTCGTTTTGGCGCAACTTGTTTTATTGAAGCCGTCAATTTAACGTGTTTGTAGTCTTCTAAAATAAAATACACTGATTTGATTCTCATGTCCGCGTTTATTCCTTGGATTGCACATGTCTGTGTAGTGATATATCACCTTTACACTCTCCCGTATTTACTCCATCTGCCCTCCCTTCTTCCGTCATGAGGTCTATGTCTATCTATAGGAGAAGCGATAAAGTGAAGCGTAGCTCTCTCGACGTTACTTCTCAAGTTTACTTTAACGGCCAACACAATCGTCGTAACTTGACCTCGTGACAGTCCATATTGGGATTTGTCCTTGAACCCCTTAGACTTTCACTCGATGTGTCGTTTTGTCTACGACAGTGTGTCATCGCGCCGCGTGTTGCCTCTTGGTGAGGGCATCTAGTCGACGCAACGCACGTATGCGGTAACTGCTTGGCGCATATAGCACCATATGGCTAGAATTGCGCGGGTGCGATGACTTGCCACCACCATTTGTTTATGTACGCCTGCTTCACACTGACTGCGAGCTTAGCTGCGTACGGCCATCTTATTAACAAACAGAAAACAGTAGAATTATGAATAGTTGAAACACCAATACGAAGACGTCACGCCGCAGAAAATGACGGCCGTCAGCAACGCACCCTGATAGCACAGTCGTGATATGAAACGTATATCGTACATGCGGAGGACCGCGGCCAGCTTCGGGCCTCGGACACCGTCGGTGTACACAATAAATATGGGTTGTCACTTCAGTTTTCGGTGGTATAGCTCTGGCGCTGTGTTCTCGGACGATCGTTTTCGGAGATACTTCCTCTCTCGCGAGATTTCTCGTTTCTAGCCATGAAAGCATTTACAGTTATGAGTGACAGCGTTCTTGGCGCAGCGCCAAGCACGCGGTCTTAGCCCGGCACCAGCTGTCGCCTGTGAGCGTTGACGCCTCTGGGGATTGTCAAACGATATCTGTGAAAGATGGAAGTATCCCCCAAAACAGACGCCCGAGAATACCACTTACGGAATGTCTTTAGGATGACAACTTACTCGAATGACGGCCCACTGGACTAGTAAAGTGTCGGAGGACAATGAGTGTGTTTCTTTGAAGCAATACTAGCAAGCTCCGGTGCATATCCAGTGCAGATGATGAATGTCGATCCACCTTGTAAGTGCGGTAAATTCATTCATCGCGGCTGCCCAGCCACAATGTTCAGCGTACATTGCTGTATGCTACCGCCCCCACCCACTCTCTCCTCATTCTTATTACCAGTTTTATTTTCTCTTCCGTTACTTCTCGTTTCCATTAACTGTGCATGCAAGTTAGCTATCTGGTGATATCCCCTAGTCAATTTCAACGTATGCCACTTCCTTCTCTTTCTCTCAAATCTTATCCAGCTAAGAATGGTGTGCTCTGAACGTTAGTGTGCCCAGCCTCTATTGGAGATGCAATACAATAAATTTTCAGTATGTCCTTCCGAGTAAGCACTTGACTGAACTGTCATCGCACTAGCCCCTTTGGCGCGTTTGACAAGTTAAGTTTGCTGCGTATGCACGGTAAATCTCTGGTTGGAGATGTGCATGGCACAGAAATCAAGACTCGACTTCAGCCTGGCCACCGGGATCTATGCGCTCCATGTGTGATTGTTAGCTGCGTGATCGCGTAGACGTACGTGCCATAATCGTTGTGGTGGAACAAAGTTCGGAAACCGTGTGTACTGTGAGTTACCTAATTAGCTTTCAACATGCACTGGATTCTCACAATCCTTGCATGCAAGGATTGCGAGAATCCAGTGCTCTGTCTGTATGGTTCGCGCGGCTTCCCGTACATTGTCCTTCCGGCTAAAACGAGGTGAACGGCGCAGTCTGGCGATGTCCTGGAGCTGCGCATCCAGGAATTGTCGCCGGAGATGAGCGACGTGGGCAGCAACTACGAAGAGGCGCTCCACCTGCAGCAGCAGCACCAGCAGGTTCTCCAAAAGTTACAGGTACGTTTTGTTCAAGAAACACGTTATGACGCAGACTCAAGATTTTTCACCATAGCTAACCAAACTGTTCGTCGCTGCCCGCAAGGAATCGCGCCACTCTGAGCGGGTATCCGCATTACAGCCCGCTCAACTGTGCGCCACGTACTCCGAGCACAAGGCTCGGGTATACGGCAAGAGCTATCTCTGAGGCATTTTTTAGCCTCACAGGAGGACTGCATCTCAACTCAGTTGGAGCTTTGTGAAAGTGAGTCAAGTAGCACGCTCTTGTGAGCCGGACGTGATAGTCATCTAATCTGTCATTTCGCAACAATTTTCACCTACCTAATTTACTATGAAGACAAGCTGAAAGGGCAAATTTAACCTCACTTTCTTGTCCTTCTGCTGATTCATTAAAACCGAGATTGCTGTGCCCTTGCAACACACAGAGAGGCAGGTCCCAGTGAAGTGATCGACATCTTCTAGCACGGGGCCGGGAAGGTAAAGGGCACAATACATTAAAAACAAAAAGGAGTTTCGGACCAACCGACAGTGAAAAAGCCGTAAATCATTTAAATAAAGCATCGGTAGCCATGTAGTCATACATGCGCCAGGCCCGGCATTTCTGTCCTAAATGGCCTATAATAAATGCTTTGTCCGACTAAAGAAAAAAAAAAACAGTAAGGGTTGTGCCAACGAGTTTCGTTACAGGTGGCACACACTATAAATATCCAAAAAAATTCTGTTAACGAACCACACACTATGAAAATGCAAACCTTTGATGACCGCTTTCTTTTTTTTTTTATTCTCTGTGAACGCAGAACAAGCAAAGCCCTGTCGAGGAGCTGCTGAGCCAAGCGGATGAGCTGATCGCGAACCAAAAGCCTAAAGCACAGGTAACGCCCTGCTCGAAAAGCTGACGTAGCGTTTGCCCTGGGTGTTTTAATATAAGTTAACAATGACCAGGTGGAACCATGCAAAAACGCTCATGCTGTTTCTTCTTGTATTGTGACGCAAGATGTTTTTTTGTGTGTTTGTTTTTTTTTTTGGGGGGGGGCATTTTTTCTTGGATAACTACCTCAATAAAGCTGTTTCACTCACTCACTTGGATAACTACCTATCTCATGTTATTTGCACGGCAAGAAATGTCATAACAAGTAGATGTATGCATATTAACGTTGTGAAAATAATGGAGTGATAATTAGTCTTAACTATAACAGGCATGTATTTTCAAGGACTTAGCGGTTGATCGTGCAGCTAAGTATATTGATGATTTATATTGGTATTACTTCACACCTGGTCAGCTTTATTACGTTAGTGCAATCGTGCAAAGCTGCCCTAAACCGAACCATTCAGAAATTGCCTTTTTTTGGCAAGCCTGTTAAATTAAAACTGAAACATAAAAAAGATGGGATCGAATTAACAAATCCTTTAGTTCTTTAGCGATTCTTATCTTTGATCAGTAATCCGGGCTATTAAGGTGTCCAACATCAGCCTCCGCCAAAATGTTTTCCCTTGAGCAGTTGTAGCGTACAGAGTGTCTGCGAATACATGTCCTGGTACAGGAAACCATAAAACAGGTGCGAGCAATTATTATTTCGTTAAGAGTAAATGCAAAAGTGAAAAGAAAGGTTAAAGCCAAGTGACAAAAAAGAATCCGGCAAAATGCACTAAATACTTTATGAAGTGACTACAGTGCTCCTACATCACTGATATGAATGTTTCTACAGGGCACGAAACTGCAAGAGAAAAACCTCTTTCTCTTCAAAAAATAAAAAAAAAAGGTGGTTGCGGCGGAGTCAAGTTTCTTTTGTCAACCAGGTATCTTTTCCCTGGCATAGGGCCTGGTTAACATTCGCTTCCTACATTTTCGACTGGGACAAAGTAACACTAGAGGATCTTATGATCTGGCCTTCTTTAATAACCAACTATACCAATCACATGCTGTTTTAACCGACTTGACCACAGAACGTTCGCTAAAAAAACATAAGAAACATTGGGATCATGGCCTCGGATATCGTCTTCGCATTGGGCTATAAGAGCACTATTGCGCTCTTAAAGGAAACATGATCACATCGACCGTCCGTGGATATACGATCAACGCTGTAATGTGCGCCCACGTAATCCTAGTTCTCTCTTTATTATTCAATTTCGTTTTCCTTTTTTGCCTACTTCCTGCACTGCAACCTGTAGTTAACCTCTCTGTCTTTTTATTTGTCTTTCTTCTTTGTCCCCTATAGTATACAGAAAGCACGACCTAAATTATTGCCTCATTAGTTTTTTTTTTTTCGTGCCCCGAAGTGCAGATTACAAAATTGCAGCTGATATTGATGGAGGTTTTGGCCGAAATACAAGCAGCTATTGTAAAATCGGACGTCCTTTCCGACGGTTTGTCGGAATAAGTCTGTCGAACTGACCAATAGCAGACATCCAAAAGATGGGCAACGTGAAGCTACGTGCCAGCGAGCACATAAGGAGCTCCGTTTTACGTTCTCGCGAAGCTAAAGCAGAGAGCAGGAAACAATATGAGGGACGGTCACTTTGGAGGAAAAACGTTACGTGACCAAATTAAAAAAAAAAGCTGTCCAACATGCCACAAATAAAAAGAATAAATAGATAATTATAAGATGACCCTCCACAGGTGTACTCAGCTATGGCACACAACCTTGGTCTGGCTTGGAAAAACCTCAACGCACAGTTGGAGCACCGAAGTATTGTGCTGGACACCGCCGTCCAATACCACGCCGCGGCCAAGAAGGTGAGTAGGCGTCGTCGGCGCCAGCGCACGGCGTCCACTACACTTTTCGCGAAAAATATTGACTAACTGTCCGATGCACGTGTGTTCCTTCGCGTGTTTTTCAATTGCGCTGCTAATATGAATGCGAGATGCCTTCGTGTAAGTATTTTTCAAATGCTGCGCTAATATGAATTTAAGATTTCCATTCCAACTCGCCGAGGCATCGCTAACAGTGTCCCATTTTTTTTAGTTGTATTCCTGTAATCCTCATGAGTGTTGAAATAGACGTCTTTTGCAAAATATTACTCAGCTTTTTATGGATTCACTAAGTTTCATTATTCTAACACAATATGTCTCACACTGACACTGGGTTAACCAACGGCGCACACGTGTAGTTACGCCGCTGTGTCTACTTTCTTCCTTGACACCTTTCCCAAGTGAAGCGAAGTTTGTCTTCGGAGGCTTGGGCCTCTGCTGGTCCTTTTGTGTATCCTTTACCACGCAATGTTTTGAAGCAAATCATCCGAATAAGTTAAAAAGTGGACGCAAGCACAAATCCCAAGGAAGCTAATGACATACTTCTTTTTTGTTCTTTTTCTTGCAGCTGTCAGATGAATTGGCTAAGGGTGAGCAAGAATTCTCAGACACGGTGCTGCCCGACCATGTTGCCGCATGTGAAGCTCGCCTGCAGAAGCTGAATGAAGCGCGCAAAGGTATGTAAACGGTTTCTGCCGCTGTTTCTTTGCGCACTCGCCCGCTATGATCCGAGGGTAACCGGAGGTTCCATGCTTGCAGCCATCCTCGAGGCATCTAAGCGGAGCCTCCAGCCATTCCAAAACCTGCTGCAGACGCTCAAGGAGGTGGCCAGCACGGGCGACTCGCGGCCCCTTCAGCCGGCGGCCGCCCTGGCTGCCATAGCGGCCCTCGAGAGCCAGCATGAAAACCTTCAGGACCAGAGGCGCAAACTAGGCTTGCTGTGCGAGGCAAGGAAAGAGGCGCTCGAGAAGAGGCTCAGAGCCTTGCTGCTGAGCAAGGAACTTGACGAGGTAGGCGACTTTCCCACTGACAAGCGTGAAGCGAACACTCGTCTAATTTTAGGTGGAGCGTCAACTGGATCACAGCCCCGAAGATACAGCCTTGGGCGATTCCCCGGCGAGCAGCGAAATCCTTCTCCACGAGCACACGACGAGGATCGCCTCTGCGAACGAGAAATTGCGAGATCGAATGCTCAAGCTGCTGAAGTCGGCCAAGCAAATTCAAGACGCTGAGGTCGAAGCGCGGGCCTTCGACTTGATGGCACGCGTGACAAGCCGCATCGAACGCGACGAGGCCCGGAAGAAGGACCTCAAGGAGGCGGTGGAATTCTTTAACGAAGCTCAGACGGTGAGCTCTCCGTAGCTGAGTATTTTCGTTTTTGTGAGTCGAAACCCGAGTTTGTTTTTTCAGGCCCTGAACAAATTGGACCAGCTCCAAATTCAAGTTTCCCAAGGCCCCGTTCAAGACTTGGCTGCAGCGACCGCGCTTTTGGATGCGTGCGTCGAGAGACCACTTTCTCTGGGTCACGGCATCCTGGCCCGTTTGTCTGTCGGCACCAGTGGCGTTCAAGACAAGGTCATATATGCAACTCGGGAAAGCGTATTCCCTCTGACGTGAACGCCCATTCGCAGGTCGACGAACTTCAATGCCGGCACTTGCAAGTGAGGCAGATGTACGAGCAAAAAGCTGCGGATGTCGTGGAGAGCAGTGAACGCGCAATTAGCTTCTTGACACAGTGCAACAGTGTGAGTAGCGTTGTACATTACATGAATCCAGTGTTGTCGTGTGTACTGAGTAGGAATTTAATGTCGTTTGCGCAGCTGTACAAGTGGTGCATTGAAGTTGTACAGACGTTCCTGGAACGTAACAGCCAGCTTGACACTGGAGCGGCAGCTGCTCACGATTTCTTGCAAAGACACCAGAAAATGCTGAACGAGATGCAAGCCAGAGAGCCACAGATGACCATTTTACTGGCCCAGGATGATTCAAGGTCTAAGGAGCTTCTTCAGCTGTGGCAACATCTACGTAGCCTCTTGGAGCAGCGCATTCGAATTGCTCAGCGATACCTGAGCTGCTGCAAACTGTCTACTCAGGTATCAAGAAATATACATAAAAAAATGTCCAAAAGCCAGGGTAATTCATATTCAACGTTTTGGATCGCTGGCTTTACTAAGCAATAAAAAAAATAACAAAACATAGATGTTTCGTCACCTATGCGGTTGGCATCGTCAGTACGCAAACGGCATCCGATGAAAGAATACATCCTACATATATCTTGCCGTAAACATCCGCTAGTTAGGGGATAGTTAAGGTACCACGATTACTATTGCATGCAGATTGATTGGGATGGATAAACCGTGATTCTACAAGGTTTCTTGGGCTCCATCGTTCTTCCCGTGCCAGCGTCGTCACATTATCAAAATCGAGCACGTGTCCTTTCGTCAGGCAGTGGTCGACTAATTCTGTCTTAGCACGTGTTGCATGTGCGGCTTTGGTGACGCCCCTTGCGCGTTCCTGGAGGCGAGTACGGCGTCGTCGCCCTGACTCGCCGATGTAGCTGGCGTCACAACCCATGCACTTGACCTTGGTAAAATACTACGCTTGTTCATCCGGAATGGGGGGGGGGGGGGGGGGGACACATTTTCCAGTGTGCGCATGGGTTTAAACACAGTTCGAACAAAGGTCGTAAGGCCCTACGCACTGCTTCTGACACACCACGAACAATGCTAAACGTCTATGTTTTGTTATCTTTTATTGTTGAGTAAAGCCAGTGATTCAAAACGTTGAATAGAAATATATATGAAAGCATGTAGACACTCTTAATTTACCTTGATATTGCATCGTTCCAGCTGATGGAAGATTTGAAAACAATAAGCGACGCCGGTCCTGAACGTCAAGCTTCGATCAACGAAAATTTTATGCAGTTCGATCACAACGCAAACAACTTTCTGCACGATGCCCAAAGAGTGAGTGATATTCAAACTACTTCGTGGATTATCACTAACAGAAATATTCTCACATCATTCGTTACAAGATTCAAGACACCTGTTTAGATGTTACAAAGGCAGTGCGCCATATCCAAGAAACATTGGACCAGTGCCACCAGCTGAAGAACAATCCCGGGAGCAATACGGAGCAACTCATCAAAGACGCTCAAAAAGTAAGGGCCACTTCAACGATGTTGTGCCTAAGCCGTTTATCCGGTCCTTCATGATTGAGCAAATACAGGATAACAGCGTTACTGCAGCCTTCTGCAACTAGCTTTAGCTTAAACCTAGGCTCTGTATGCTCCTGCTTTTCTTATGGAGTCATTTCTATGTGTCTCCCTATATTTATGTGGTGATGCCCTAGCACGAGCTCCTTTGTGATTGTATTGCCCATCCTTGCGTAATTGTGGACTACATCATTTCCTGAATACAGACCATGGACTCAGCAGTAAAGATCGAGTCAGAGCTGTACCCGGCCATACCTCGGGAACTGAATCGGGCAGAGACCATCGCGCAGTATCTGGGCAGACATCTCGACACGTTGATGCCTCTTGTCAGGGTACGTGTGAGCCACCCTTTGTCGCAGTACTTGAGCGTCTGCTAAGTACTGCAGTTCCAGGTAACTGTGTTTTGTGACATTTATGTGACAACTGCCGACTGTATTCTGTGCTTTGCGTCAAGCGGACAATGAGAGCGAAAACTGCAGAACATAAAAGAAATGCTGGGATATTGTCACCAGTAGTTATTGGAGGCGAATTTCGAAAATTTGTCTTTGTGAAACACATTCAAGTTTTTCCTGAACTGTGATAATTTAGCAATTATACTGCGGCTGTTTCTCTTTGCGCGTTTCGTCCGTAGATATAACGTCGCGCGTCGCTTCTTTCTCAATCTTCAGGATTGCTCAGCAGTAAACGGTGGGAGGTAGGAGCGGAAAAGAATCGACTGAAAGGGACAGTTTCAGTACAGAAGCCTAGAAACAGTCTCATTTTGCAACAACGGGGAAGGTAACAATGCTCTGTGAAACACACACACACACACACACACACATACACACACACACACACACACACACACACACGCACGCACGCACACACACACACACACCCAATTTAGATAAATCAAAAATATCCAAAGGCTGTTCACGAACTGCCAAATCAATTGAAATTTGATATGGATGAAATATTACCGCTTTCCAAGTCTTCACGAAGCTCACCGTTTACAGTTAAAAAATGCAAACATGATATTCTGTACGTCGATATTGCTACGTGGAAAGACAAAGGAGGAGAAGATATATAGCGAAGCGCCTGAGCGCCCCCTTGTATTTACAAGGGGATGCTCAGGTGCTTCACTATGAAGCAACAACTTAAGCCAGCCTCTTTAAACGACGTCGTCATTATCTTCACTTCAATAGCTGGTTCTCTGTCAGTGGTACCGGTTGTTAGCGCTACCCCCGACGGCAAAAGCGCCGTCCCAGCGTATTCATAGTCAAGGATCCGAAGCAGCGTGGTAAGCCTTGAGCTTACTGATGTGCACTATGTCACTCAACCCCGGGGCAGAGGGTGAGGAAGCATAGCCTTGACTAAAAAATATATAAAAACACTAGAACCATATGGCCACGAACATCGCTAGTGCTGCAGGCCATAAGACCACTATTGTGAATACATGTCCACCGAATGCATGACCGGGGCAATCTTGTAGGTTACAGGCGTCACTTGGCGCAGCACACGGTGGGGACCTTTGTACTTGTAAAGGAGCATCTCCGACAGACAGACATGACGAGGTGACCGCAGGAGGACGAGCTCATCAGGCGAGAATTGTGCGTCGCAGTGGCGGACATCGCAGCGATGTCGTTGTGCGGTTTGCGACGCCGTCAGCGTAGCACGGGTGAGCTGCCGCACATGGTCGGCCACGACGAAGGCGCCGCGTGCGTACTTGCTTGTTGGCTTGTTGAGGTGGCAGCCAGAGGAACAGCGGTGTCAAGAGGATGGGTCGGCTCCCGGCCATAGAATCGATAAAATGGAGAAAATCCGGTTGCAGCGTGACGAAAATTGTACGCGAACGTGACACAAGTCAGAGCAACGTCCCAGTCATGGTGGCCTTTTGAGACGTACATTGACAGCGTTTCGGTAAGGGTTCGGTTCAAGCGTTCCGTCAAACCGTTCGTCCGAGGATGGTAGGAGGTGTTCAGTTTATGTTTAGTGGCGCAGGAGCGCAAGATGTCGATAACTTTGGAGAGAAAGTTAGAGCCATGGTCAGTGGGCATCTGTCGGATAGCGCCACCAAGAAAGGTGATGTCACGCAAGAGAAAATCTGCGACGTCGGTGACACAACTGGTCATAAGAGCACGAGTGATGACATATCGGGTGGCGTAGTCCGTTACGACGGCAATCAGTTTGTTCCCGGAGGATTACTTAGGGAAGGGGCCGAGGAGATAGGAGTAAAGCGGTAGAACGGCTCCACGGGAATGTCTGTCGGCTGGAGATAACCGGTAGGAAGCACCTGAGGAGTTTTTCGATACTTACAATATAATGACGATACACGCGAACGATGATACAATTTTAACTATATAGGTACACAGGGACATGTACGAGTGGCTGAATTACGTAACAACTACTTTGTTCCGATCGTGTTTTTCGTTTACGAGGCTTCCATCCGTGAGGTAAACATCCACGTAAGCGCGCGAGTGACTTAGCAAGAGCCAGTGACGAAGAACAAAACTAATGAAAAATGGAAAAGAACATTACGAAGTGTGGCTCCAGAGAATGTAACGTTTCAGTGATAAGCGCAATCTGGAGTAGTAGTTATTTTATCTTTCATACCTGATATCTACAGGTTTTACGCTATATACATAACCTAAGAATTGTAGGCCCTGGTATTCTTTCCAATTATTTCATATAGTTGTTTTTCTCTTCCGTGAAGCACTCATCTTCTTCATAAGATAACAATTAAAGGTTCCAAGAACTTCGTTTACCTTTCAGACGATCCAGTCGGAGCTGGAAGCGAGGATCGAAGCGACGTCTACACTACAGAGAAAGGAGCACCTTGTCCAACAACTGCGTTCAACTCAGCAGAGTTTTCAGACAAACATCTCGCAGTACCAAGACTTGGTCAAGGCCATGATAAGTTTTTTCGACTACTTCGCACAGGTGAGAGCAGTGTGAATTGCCGCGGAAGCCACGCTTTACTTACAAAGTTGTCTGGCTATTTCAGTTGGAAAAGAAACTTCAAGAAACCCACGACCACGAAGCCGTACTGGCAGATGCTAAACAACGAGCAGAAGCCTTGGCAAAGTTAGTGGACAAGACTGTAAGTACAACTCACATACTTCTTATCACGTTGCGTAATGCCCACCGAGGATTAAAATCCACACTTAGATGCAATCCAAATAAAGAGTGTCTCTCTTTCTCTAGATGCAATCAGGAGAACGCATCATGAACTTACCATTTATACGCACGCTAGGCGTACGTAAGAGCAGTGGTGATGCTCTTCGCTCTCAGAAATGTAGAAGGGAATGTCGGCCGGCGCTGTCAATCTATAAAGTTTTGCGATGTGTTGTTTCCTGTGCGCTTTGGTCTACAGACGTAGTGTGCAAGTCGTATTGTCACAGTAGTAGGTACCTGAGGCCTTACGTTTGGTACATATATAATTATACGGCGATACGAACCAATAATAAATCCTACGATTCGCTGTTTCTTCGATAAACAATGGAATTTGATGGTGCGCACCTCGTAGCCCCTTCTTTTACTAGGGCGTTCCTTTTCTATGAGATTCATGGCTTATTTGTTGTGCCGTTGTCCACAATTTGAGGAACATAGACTGTCTATGACCGAGTCGTTGAGGAAGCTCGACGTTCGTCCTTTAAGTGAAGAGATAATCTTGGAATACCGTTCTCGCCGACCAACGACTCAGAAGGCAATGAAAGCTCTTTTAGACTTCCTGAAAACAACTGGACTTACAGAGCGTCTTTGATACTGGATGACTGTCCTGTAGTTTTTCCATTCCGCCCCTCTCTTTCTCTCCTTTTCTTCTCTCTTCTTCCCTTTGTCCCATCCCTCAGTGTTGGGAAGCCAACCGGTCTTCGGACTGGTTAACATCCCCTGCCTTCCCTTCCTTATCTTCATGGCTTATTTCATACCATAAAATAAGTCAAGCTTTCCTTTTTTTTTTTTTTGTTTAGGGTCAGATTGGTCGCTGCATGAAAACTATGGTGAAACTTCAAGGCTGATTTATTTGGAACACTTAGACACAATCCAGCCGTACGTCTCTGCAGTGTCGGAGTTCCGATTACTTGTCAGAAACCGCTGACATTTTTGTTGTTGTACTCTTACTTCTACAGCACAACTTTCGGGGAACGCGCCGTACTCCGCACGCGCAAACATCTGCTTAGCGAGAATGGAGAAGTTAGGACTCGCTATAACAAGATTTTCCACGCCCGCCGACCTAACTTTCAGGGCACTTTCAAAAAGTATGGCGTCCTGGATGTCGCGATCAGCAAAACTAGATCATCCCGGACATTTTGAGACCAAATACTGCGCAAAATAGTAACGCGGGCAGAAACTAACGGGCCTGAAGGGTTTGAAAGAATGTACATTTAACGGTAGCGGGTTGCTGCAACCTAGACCGCCAAGGATCACAGGTTCGACGCCCTATCCCCCTCCCCTCTTTTTTTTTTTTTGTTCCTCTGCTTCTCCTCTAACCATTTGTTATATTGCTCGAGACTACGGGCCCTGCGACGGTTGGACACCTGAAAGGCTTTCAGTCATTCAGCTGCCGTTTACGACTCACTCCTACACCAGAACAGGAATTGGCCTGCCTGGTGCAGTACATGACCACCTACTCCCACACGATGTCTACTCTTGCCGACGCCGTGGATGTGAAAGAGTTTAAAAATGACTTAACAAGATACTTTGCTGAGCGAGTTGGTTCATAGTCTCAAACAAATTTGGAGCATTAAAAAAACAGAGAGAAAAGGAGACAGGACGGCAGGACGACAGCCCAAAAAGCGCGGGTTCGATACCTGCCGCGGCATTCCAATTTTCCATGGAGGCGAGCACACCAGGAGCCCGTAAGTGTACTGTGCGTTGTCAGTGCACGTTAAAGAACCCCAGACGGTCAAAATTTCCGGAGCCCTCCACTAGGGGTAGAATGGAAAGGAGAGTAGAAAGACTAGAAAGCAGTGAAACTCTCCTCTCTATTCTTTCAGTCCCTTTCTCCTACGTCCACGGACGCTGAGCCTTGCTCCCGACATGGGCTCCAGAAAATAGAATCTAACCGCAACCATCATCATCGCCATGCGGTATTGATGCTTGTTTTGTGGTTCTCTTTCTTTGTGGTTTTGGGCTCTTTCTTTCCGGGCACAGAATTCGCACAAGGTTGCTTAGTAAGACCTTGTAGGTCTAGTCATGTAAGCTGCGAATACATTCATATTCCTTCAACCTACAATACTTGTTTCCGCCCCGCCACGGTGGTCTAGTGGTTATGGCACTCGGCTGCTGATCCGAAGGTCGTGGGATCGAATCCCGGCCGTGGTGGCTGCATTTCGATGGAGCCGAAATGTTGAAGGCCGTGTGCTGTGCGATGTCAGTGCACGTTCAAGAACCCCAGGTGGTCGAAATTTCCGGAGACCTCCACTACGGCGTCTCTCATAATCAGAGCTGGTTTTGGAACGTTAAACCCCACAAATCAAATCAAATACGTGTTTCCAGAACTAACACACACGCGTTTACCGAAAAGCCCTCGTTTGCACCGAATTATTATTTGTGAACCCTAAGCTCTGTGTGTATGCCTGACTGGTTAGAAAGATATGCCATTTGCCTTCATTTGCTAGCCTGGAGTTTTCTGTTTACGCCACGAAATTTTTCGTCCATCGAGAGGTGTACAGCTTCGCTGTAAAATAATTTTGACTATGGATGTTACTTTACCGCGCTTTTAAACACAGCTGTGTTATTAATTTTGCGCTTCTATTATCATAACTGCTAACATTACTTTGCCGGTTCTTCTGATGCCGACACGCACCAGTTTTCTGCTGAAGAATCCATTACCATGGGTCTGGTTATTGGAATGCAAATCTGTACTGCATCTCTTTATTTCACTTATCTTATTCCAGTTCAAGCTACTGTGAACTTTTACTTATGGCTTAAATAATAGTTCGTCAAATTAGAACGCCAATGTCCACATATTCGTCTTTGATATTGTGCTGCAAGTCTACCGTATAACTGTCGAGTCATTATGCTGATTACGTACCAATGTTCTCTCCTTTGATTGATTTGTGGGGTTTAACGTCCCAAAACCAGTTCTGATTATGAGAGACGCCGTAGTGGAGGGCTCCGGAAATTTCGACCACCTGGGGTTCTTTAACGTGCACTGACATCGCACAGCACACGGGCCTCAACATTTCGCCTCCATCGAAATGCAGCCGCCGCGGCCGGGACTCGATCCCGCGACCTTCGGATCTGCAGCCGAGTGCCATAACCACTAGACCACCGTGACGGGGCTGTTCTCTCCTTTGACTTGAGCGGATAAGTTTTATAAATTCAGCGGCCGCGACTGAGTAAGCTGTGAATTCCGCTCTTTGTATGTAAGCGTACTTGCTAGCCTTTCGCAAACTAATTGTTTTTACGCTATGGTTTGACCAGAACTAATTTTATGAGAGTGCGGGCTTCCAAATGAGAATCTTGTCGCTGGAACGGGCACAGAGTGGAGGGTACATATATATATATATATATATATATATATATATATATATATATATATATATATACACTTGGATGTGAAAACATGAGACGTTACGCTGCGTTAGGACTCGTTATTCTAGAGTAACGAAACTGGTAAGGACATAAAAGACAGCAAAAAATGGAGAGAGAGAGAGAGAGAGAGAGAGAGAGAGAGAGAGAGAGAGAGAGAGAGAGAGAGAGAGAGAGAGAGAGAGAGAGAGAGAATCGAAAGCATTATGCACATCCAGTCTGTACGCCGTTGGCTGCTAATACTGGAAGCCAGCGGCAATATTTCTTTAAAGAGTCCACTAAATGTACGGCCCGTTGCACCACACACTGACTGGATAAATCCTGAGGGCGGGCGCGCGGAGACGATCGTAACTCTACTGCAACGAGGTTGCACAACTTCTGTACACAATCAGCGCAAGTTGAAATAGACGGTCCGACTTTTCC
Source organism: Hyalomma asiaticum (assembly GCA_013339685.2). NCBI lineage: Eukaryota > Metazoa > Arthropoda > Arachnida > Ixodida > Ixodidae > Hyalomma > Hyalomma asiaticum. The sequence goes on from CM023481.1 coordinate 318,491,121, forward strand.
AGAAGAAGGTTTCAGCCATTTAATCTCTCCTATCAGCTCCACGTCGCGACGCACATGATACATTTTATTCTTGTGAAAAACGCCGTGTATGCTTGGGTTGCAAGTTTATGTCGTCAACTGGTGGGTCAAGTGTCATTCTTTTCACAGTGCATGCTTCTGAAGATCTGATTTGCTGTGTTCAGTTTCGCTCGTGCTTGGCGTTACTAATTTGACCTTGAGCTGTGCTCTGCTACCTTCTTCCTGGTTAGGTCGTACTATTGGGCAACCACCCTGTAAAAAGGCACTGATACTGTGTTGGAATACAGAATTTGTTTGCTCAAGTGCGGATGCTTATGAGAAGTTACTTCATTTATAGTTTCGTGCTACAGAAGAGTAGATGACAATTTTTCTTTTTTTTTTTATGAACCTTCTTCTACATTGCTCTCTTTCGAAGGACTGATTTGACATACAATAAAGTGGTTTACAGAAAGTACCAAGTATAATTACAGTAATGTATCAACACACTGCCGCATCACTGGCAAGGAAAGTGCGACAAACTTCCCATTGTGAAGATGAGTAAAGCCGAAAATGGCCCGATTAGGTTGCGAAGAACGGAATAAACGCCGCTGAACCTCAGTAGTCTTGCTGATCCCGTTACTCGAAGAAAACAAATTACACCAGAATTCACAAACATTAGACTGCGACTGTCACGTGGCTTTACTCTGCAGGATAAATGTTGCTACGTTGCCTCTGAGTGCACAGGGTTTTCGTTTGAGAACGCCCATTTAAAATGGCCGGCAGCGCGTAGATGAACACATAAAGCGCAATGGAAACCATAAAAAGCCTTTTGTATAACTGTAGGAGTACAGATACGACAGACTTGCTCTTCGGACAACATAATTTTTATGGACGACAGGCCTTTTACAGGAACCATCTTAGGACCATAGCCTAGTGCCAACAAAAGCACTGTGGACCTTTGTGACAGGAACCAACGTATGTGGCCGCTTGCACACACGCAGGCAATGAGCTCTTTCTTGTGTGCGTGTTTTTGCTAAGTATGAACTTCTTTGTAAGCAACCAAGCTCAGTCTGGTTAACATTCTTTACGTTTCTTTGTGATTTCTTTCCCCCTTTTGATTGTTTCCGTTTGTCAAGTGCCACACTGACGACGTTTACGGGGTATCGGCGACCACGTTGTGACAATGGCTCAATGAATTGTTCAGGAACCGAGCGAAGCGGCAGTGCTGGACCGCGACAAAATCCATTCATTAGTGGACAACCAGGGCGCTCTGCTGGCGGCCAGTCTGCGCAAGTCGCACCAAGACTCGCAGATGAGCAAGTTCAACGAGGAGCTTCACCTGATCAACCAGCAGGTGCGCGAGCTCACCGATTCTCTCAAGAGGGACTCCTCCAAGTGCCACGTCGTGGAGTTTCAACAGCGTATACAGGTAACCTGTCAAATGAGGCTCTCATGACGCGCAAGTGTCTTTGTAATGGAACAAGGTCTGCTAAGCCATTGTGCGTGGACATGGAAAAGCAGCGGCTGCTCGTATGCACGGTATTAGATCTCGCATAACATTGCGCATAGCTTTTGACTTCAAGTGCAAAAGCATACTTGAATCATGACAGCGTGCTGCAGTAATGTGTTCGAAAACATTGCCGATTTCTTGGCTCATAGTGAGGGTTTAGAATGCGAACTGGTTCACCACTTATGAGGACGCTCCCTCAACATCCACGGCAAGGACACTGCCAGTCCCCACAGCTGACAGATGTTATGTTAGTATACTAAGTCGATTATCGAAAAAAAAAGTCGTTCTTACTTACCTGTCGCATGTGAGCCTGATACGACATACCGAAAACGGCGAAATAACGTCTGACGGAGCAAGAAGGGAATTCGTTTCTAGACTGAATTCCATCAGCACTGTGCAATATAGTGGAACGCTATTCGTGAAGTAGCTCAAAGCTACTTACAGTTTATCGCTTTTCTCTATTTTTAAATTCGATTTAGCTTATTTTACGTTTTCTTATTTCTCACGGCGAAGCTGTTTATGCGAACTCTGTGCTGCCGTTTTCGAACTTTGCTAAAGAGGGGCCATGCGACCTAGCGGGAGAGGAAAGAGAAAGAACGCGGAGAAAGGGATTCGAGCAGACTGTAGCCAGGGGAGGTAGGATAGTGACTTTACACTATGTTTTTAACATTTCACCCCCGGGCCCCTCTCGGAAGGGGGGGAGGTGGGGGGAGTAGTGTTAATAACATAGCTTATGGCTAATAATTGAAATGTAAGGCTGGTAATAGCGTCGCATTTAAAAAGTCACTTAATGCACGTACTGCGATCATTTTACCGAAAATAAATAATGAATATATATGTTTTTCTCAAATATTCAAGGCCTCACGCAAGTGCCCCCCCCCCCCCCCCTTTCCTAAGGAAAAAAAAATCCTAGTTCCGGGCCTGGATTGGAGTGACCCCCTTTTCCATGTGAGAATGCTGTGAGATGGTGCATATGAGAAGGAGAACAAGGGAGGGGGAGTTGACGTAAGTTGCGCTGTCCAATGCTCGCATAGGAGGGATAGAGTGCGAGGCATGCCAATGAATAGCGGTGTAGGAGACAGAGAGAGGGAGATTATCGTTAAGGAAGTGGAGAAAATAGGGCGAAAAGTGCGAGGTAACTGTCTCTCAGTGAGGACACCTGAACCGAAGCACTCAGGGGATGGGAAAATTAAAGGGACAGAGAGAAGAAAGAAGGGAAGCCCAGCTCATAGCCACACCATGTCCGGAGATGTATGTGAACGGAGGAGAGGGGTGTGAGAGCAGTTCGCGTTAGCGTTGGTTGTATATGCGGAGCATTGGATTAGTGACTCCGCGCACTGCATCCCATTTACACCTATGGGAAGACCACGGGGTAGTGCGTAATTCTGGGGAATGATTTGCCTAGCGCGAGCGTCAGCGAGACGTGGCTCGTGAACGGGCTCTTCGTCGTCGTACGGCTGTCCCCGAGCTACGCGCCAGAGATGTCGAGTTTAAACGGCAGCTCCGGGAGAGCGGCCTCGAAGCACGCTGCTGAGACGCGGAAAAATATCAGAAGCGCCAGCAGGCCGACTGCGAGGTGCGCGCCCGATAAGCCGAAACTCAACGGCGGCGCAAGGAAGGAAATAGTAGAGAGGGAAAGGCAGGGAGGTTAACCAGTGTATGACAACCGGTATGCTACCCTGCACGAGGGGAAGGGGACAGGGGGGGGCGGCGCAAAGTTGCTTTCATTCATGGCACCCGAAAAGGGGGCAGTGAAACTCGCACGCGGAAAAAAAAAGAACGCGAAAAAGCACAGAGGGAAACCGCACGCAAAAGAAAAAAAAATCACTTAGGGAACGCGGGAAAAAAAGCACGCCTGGAGGATGCTCACTACGGGAAACACGCAAAAGTGAATGTTAGGTGGAGAAATGGTGAAACAAAATCTTTGCAATATAGACTGCTTGCGAAGGTTGACTTGCACGGCGTAACACTCTGTGTAGCCAACACAGATTCCCTATTCGACCATATTCGCGGAGTAGAAGGGGCGGTGATCTTTTTCCAGCGATGTTCCGGATAATACGGAACTATGCAAGTGCCTTTCCAGACGCTGCCACGTAGCACGAAAAAAAAAACAATCTATTTTCTTCCTTTTACTTTTCTGCAGTCATTTTATTTAGCACGCAAGATGAATTTGACGAAACAGCTCGTTCGAAATCATGGAGTGTCGGTATTCGTCGCCTTGCGTTGTTTTTCTGCACGTATAGGTAAGGTTGGCTTCCTCGTTGTACACCTCTGCCTTACAGAAAGAGCACGCTTTAAAGGCACGTTTTGACTAAACATTCGGCTGTAACACGAATTTCGGTTTTTAGTGGCATGAGTGCCCAGTGACACTTTTGTTTCTTGCGCAGCACTTCCCGTTCACCTCCGGCCTAAAAACGCGTTATAAAATGTTTCACGAAATGAAAACATAAAAAATAAACTGTATGAAAGAGGGCACGTTAAGAGCTGCATATGATAAGTATCATAACAGAGCATAGGACTTTGATACTAAAGAGGCATTTAATCATCAGAATAATCAATGAAAATAATTAACGATGAGTGCGGGAAGTTGCAAAGCGCAGCGCATTTACGCGCTGTGCGAATGCCACTGAGAGACAATTAAGCAAAAGATAAAAGTCGCCTAGCAATTTCTGAAGTTTGAAGATCATTTAGTCACTTTCAGGCAAGTTTGAGCTGCAGTACTCTTCATTATCGCTTATACAACGTCGATGTTTTGCGTCCTGAAAGCTTCACGCTTAATTCTTTTTTTGTCCTGTAGATGAATGACGCAAAGCACTTTGAGCGCAGAGTGATCAAAGTGCTTGAGTGGGCAAGCAAAGGGCAGCGCTCATGTTTCAAGGATATGCTAAAGTTATTCACGGTTTGTGAGTGTGTCTGATAGACGTGATCAATTGGCGCGTTACTGCTACTTTATGTAAAAACTATGTAATGAAAAAATGTGGCCATTTAAGCAGTACATGCAGCTTAAGGAGTAGGATAAGACAGTGGATGAATTTTTATAATAATAATAATAATAATAATAATAATAATAATAATAATAATAATAATAATAATAATAATAATAATAATAATAATAATAATAATAATATATTATATAATTATTATTATTATTATTATTATTATTATTATTATTATTATTATTATAATAAAACATAAAGACCGCGCACACAGGAAGAATAAATTTTCCCCATCAGCTCATTTGAAGGAAGAATTTTGTCGTTTTCGTACTCTTTGTAAACGCCTATATAAACGGGATCACAGTGTATATATTTCATTTTTAGAAAAAAGCGTGTCTGACAGGCCAGCAGAGTTTTGGAAGTATGTGCGCAAACGGTCGAGCAAAAGTGGCGAGTCCTTCAGGATACTGGATCCAAATGGAGTAGAAGTTCAAGCCGTTGCTGACTGCTTTGCCATGCATTTCTCATCTGTTTATAGGTCACCAGCCTCTGTAGATAGTAACGGTGGACGGATTAAGGCAGTTGGCACAGCTGATGCTGTGTCGCTAGATGAAGGTTCAATTTCAGAATGCATTAAGTGCTTGAAACCATCCTTTTCAGCTGGCCCAGATGGCATCCCCTCCGCCATACTAAAAGCCTATGGCAGTATAATTGTACCAGTATTGACGTCGATATTTAATAAGTGTCTGCATGCTTCAACTTTTCCTAGCATGTGGAAAACTGCTCGTGTTTTCCCAGTATTTAAGTCTGGCTGTAAAAGTGACGTCTCGAACTACCGCCCTATTTCCCTTCTTTGTGCTGCATCAAAAATCTTTGAGCTTGCTCTTCACAAAATATTGTCTTTTGATGTAAAAAATTCATTGATTGCGAATCAGCATGGGTTTCTCACTGGCCGCTCAACTGTCACTAATCTTGCCAGTTTCATGATGCAAGTCTCCACGCCCATATCGCAGAGAGGACAGGTAGACACTATTTACTGTGACCTTAGCAAAGCTTTTGACGTTGTCAGCCATTCGCTGCTTGTGGATAAACTTGCGCACTTTGATGTTGATTATTCAATTGTGAATCTACTACATAGCTATCTTCTGGATAGATCATGTTATGTTGCCGTAAATGGCCAAACATCCTTTTCCTACAAAGCTACTAGTGGGGTTCCTCAAGGGTCCGTACTGGGCCCACTCCTCTTTTTAATTTATGTTAATGATGTTTCTTCTGTCATTCGGAATTCTTCTTTCCTTTTGTATGCCGATGACATAAAGATATTTAAGGAAATTCATTCAGTTCTCGATTGTCGCTTGCTGCAATCGGATTTGTGTTCTTTCTCTGAATGGTGCAGGAGCAATAACCTCTCCCTAAATATTTCAAAAACCAAGGTAATGAGTTTCACTCGAAAAACATCTAGTGTGCCATTTTTATATTCTGTCAATTCTGTGACGTTGTGTAAGGTTTGTGAGATCAGTGATCTAGGTGTTCTTTTTGATAGCACCTTACACTTTTCTGCTCATGCTAAGCGTGTTGCTTTGCGGGGTCTTCGCACCCTAGGCTGTGTTTGCAGAATGTCTAGAGAATTCCGTTCTCCTATGTCCTTCCACAAATTGTACACTGCGATATGTCTTCCTCAACTTGAGTATGCATCTGTGATCTGGAATGGTATTTCTAATTCCAGCAGCAACGCCATTGAGCGAGTCCAGAAAAAGTTCCTGAACATCTATAACCATAGGTTCGCTAGAAATGGCCCTGATTCTTGCATTGGCACTGTTGGATCACTATCACTGCCATCACTACACTGCCGGAGAAAACGCGCTGATCTGTTATTTCTTTTCAAGCTTGTGCATGGTATCATATTCTGCCCTGTACTGCTCAAATGTCTTAATTTCCGAATTCCACGTAAGCTGACCAGAGAGAATAGACCTTTTCAAGTAACCGCCTGCCTCTGTGAACATTCGACCGTTGACAGGATACAACGTCTCTACAATGCTTACTTTTTAGAGCTCGATGTTTTTCACAGCTCCCAATCGTTGTTCTGCTCCGAGCTTTGCACTGTACTAGCATAGTGTCGTACACTGTTGATATTTTTTTTCTTGTTTTGCCTGCGCATAGTTGTATATGGGCAATTTTATAGCGTTTTTTTTTATTCCTGTTATATTATTATGAATTTTGGCCTATCTTGTTTTTTATTAGTTTTTTCTGTAGAGTCTCCTTATTGTATTGTTTCTTGTATTTTTTTTCTCCGTGCGCCAGTACAAAGACCTTACGGTTGTTCCTGGGCACGTTAAATAAACACTTGATTGATTGATTGATTATTATTATTATTATTATTATTATTATTATTATTATTATTATTATTATTATTATTATTATTATTATTATTATTATTATTATTATTATTACTTTGTTGTTGTTGTTGTTGTTGTTGTTTGATATGTCAAACTCATATGTAAAAAAGACAAAGAGAAAGTTAGTGAAGAACGACGTCACAACCTCGAAGACGTAACGGTAAACACCTAGCTTGTTGTGACAGCCACCAGTGGTCTCCTTTTTTGGCTATGTAGAGACGACTAGCGCCACAATTGCCTAAAATTCCTTTCCTATCATTTTGCGCTAATGCTACCAGCGCTAACACAAGTGACGCATTGCTATGGTCACTTACAAAACGGCAAAATGAATGGAAGTGGAATATAACGGTTACATCACCAAAGCCCTGCACACCACTATACCTCAAAGTTATTGAGACGGTATTAACTCTGTTCTTCTGTTGGCAGTCCCTGGAACGACGGATCGAGACGCTCAGCACATCCTCACGTCTACAGACCGACAGCGCGCGGATGGAACTCGAAGAACTCACATCTCGATGGAGAAATTTCCACAAGGAAGCTATGGCAGTGCCCCCACCACAGCCTCAGCCTATCGAAAGGAAGGTGCGTCTCTTTTGTTTGCTTGCTCGCCTTAAAAGGATAAAACGGACGCGTTACAGAAACAAAAAAAAAAAATGGTCGGGAACGTTCTTGGCTAGGTGGTTGAAGGCAGCCACCGAAAAAACAATAAAAGAATTGATTGCGTTTACTTACAGCCAATGTAACTTTGACATTTATGGACATTATAATGTAAAAAAATATATATATTTTGCGAGAACTAAATATAAATTTTTCTTCCTTAATTCTCACGACAGCTTGGGAAATTTGATTCGAATGAGAGTAATGAGGTCTTGGACACTTTCTTAATTGAGGAAATTAAATGAGGGCTTTGCAGTCTTTTTATGTTGTAAGTCCTTTTCAATGCTAAGCTTTCTTTGTCCACTCACCTCCGGTTGACGTTTCTAACGGATGATTCATTACCATAGCGGATATATTTGTGTATACACACTAGAAACGTAAATTTCCGTCGAATGAAAGTCCTAGCGAACAAGCCCATACAAATGCTTACGTGCTGATCAACAGTGTTATGCAAGTAGGCATGCATAACGAATAAAAAGGATGACTGTCAGCTTAAAACCTGAACAAATGATGCAAGGTAACAGGCATCTCTAAAGCACGGCTAACTGTTGGTATATTGTTTGACAGTTTACCTAACTTCTTGTACTTCTACTTCAAGTAGATCGCTTCACGTAAAATTCAACACGCTTATTGTATCTTCATTTCCTTTTTAAATTCTCGATGCAGGAAGTTAAAGAAGTTTGCGGACCATCATTCGTGGTCCCCTTGGATGATGTTGAAGTGCAAGAAGGCGCCAAGTGCAGCCTCGTATGCGTACTTGCTGGGCACCCACCTCCAACGGTAATTATGCAGTGGAATTGACTTTATTGAACGAATTTCGTCATTATATTTGAGAAAAAAAAAATGAAGTTGAGCGCTTTTATATATTTTTGACGAGAATTGCCGAAATTGCGATGAGGTAGCGTTGCAAAAAATTCAATGGAAACTTCAACTGCGAAAATATCATTTTATGTGAACAATAACCACATGTTCGACGAAATTTTCTGGAACATTTTTTATAATCAAAGTTCCTAAATTAATTAATAAAGCGATGTACAGAAGTTGTAAAGAAAGGTCAGGGTCCTTTCTTAAAGTTGTCCTAAGTCAACCCGCGCGAAGGAAGACATTTCAGTGACACAAGAGGCTTCGGCGTAAAAGGAAGCCTTCAAACGTTGGCAGAACAGGTACATAAGTCTGGCTAAGAAGCTAGAGTATTAGCGATTGTAGTAAATTAAATTTATACTAATGGGGCATAACCTACATGGTTTTGCTCAAGCGACGTAAAAAAATTAAGAAAAGAAAAGCAAGCAACGAACTATGAATCCCTTGAAATATCAATGGCTTTTTTTTTTCTGTCTTTCGCTCCACTGACAAAGCAATTTAAAAATGAGGGAAGACGTGAAAAAAAATGTATTGTTGCTTGCCAGACTTATTAAAAAATTATTTATAGAACAAACAAGAGAGAGAAAGAGATTGCGAAAGGCGGGGAAGAAAAAAAAAATAATGAAGACTTCGATGGAGAGGGCGTTAAAGTAGGGTTGAAGATACATATTCTAAAGGCAAAGGTAATGTTCAAAAGCGTGGTGAGGGAAAAATAGCTGACGACTAGCAACCAGACTCTCGAAGCTGTTCTAGAGTATGTATATCAAGGTCATTGACAATTAGGGGAGCACACTGCCGCTAAGGATATTAATAACCGAAGAGTATAGGACTGCAAAAGGGTGAATAGCCGGATTATTTGGTAGATATTCATGACAATAAATGTTCAGCAAACACACACAGGACCCAGGGAGCAAACACGGATGAGCGCACAGTCATGAATGTAAGATTGGCTAGAGCGGATGCGCGATGTAATCCAATATCATGAACGGCAATTCTCCGCTGTCGATCATGAGAAAAGTGTACAAAAATTGTATTTTGTTTATACTAATGCTAGGAGAATAACAAAGAAACTCGAGAAGTTAAGGACCACGCAGCGTCCAATGCAATGGAGAATGATAGGCGCCACAATAGTAGATAGGAAGACGGCATACTGGATGAGAGAGCAAACAGGGGTAGCCAATACTCTCGCTTAAAGTATGTGAAACAGTTTACCTGGGCGGGTCGTGTATTATGGAAACCAGGTAACTGATGGTCGTGAGTACCAAGAAATGACACTAAGCTATGTTGTTATGTGGGGTTTAACGTCCCAAAACCAGCTCTGATTATGAGAGACGCCGTAGTGGAGGTCTCCGGAAATTTTGACCACCTGGGGTTCTTTAACGTGCACTGACATCGCACAGCACACGGGCCTCAACATTTCGCCTCCATCGAAATGCAGCCGCCGCGGCCGGGATTCGATCCCGCGACCTTCTGATCTGCAGCCGAGTGGTCGAAAACCCCAGGTGGTCGAAATTTCCGGAGAGCTCCACTACGGCGTCTCTCATAATCAGAACTGGTTTTGGGACGTTAAACCCCACGAAACGAAACAACAATATATAACGTATTTGAAGCATACACGCCCCGCCACGGAGGTCTAGTGGCTATGGTACTCGGCTGCTGATCCGATGGTCGCGGGATCGAATCCCGGCCGCGGCGGCTGCATTTCCATGGAGGCGAAATGTTGAGACCCGCGTGCTGTGCGATGTCAGTGCACGTTAAAGAACCCCAGGTGGTCGAAATTTCCGGAGCCCTCCACTACGACGTCTCTCATAGTTTTGGGACGTTAAACCCCACATAACAACGAAGCATACATGTTGGAACCACCTCTCGCCGGGTGAATAGAGATCACCGTGAGAGAGGCCTTCGTCCTGTAATGAACATAAATAGGCTAGCGACGATGATTATATAAGCATGGTCTGTTGTGGATTTTGTCGATTGGATCAGCATATGAGTACACTTATGACAACTTTGAAAGAATTTATTCTTCTTGTTATTGTTGTCTATTCATGACGTCAGTGTACAACGTTTCCGCACATTTACTCTTTCACGATTACCGTCTATGGAAAACTTGCATCGTTCACGGATCCATCGCTGTTCCATTGCCGCGGAACGCATTATTCTGCGTCAAAGTCAGTTCTTGCTCGTGGGATGCGCAAACGAAAGCTTATTAGTTTGTGTGTTTGTTAAACAATCTGAAATTTTGAGCCAGTTGGTGATGCATGCTGAACTACAGCGCAAGCAAATACGGAGGGTGAAAGGGAAAATTAGCATCCACCCGGTTTGTAGCCCAAAGCTACAAGGAAATCCATGTGGGTTTCCCAGAAACGAAACCTTTCTGGCTGACTAAAAATTCCTCCTGGTGCGGGCTTCGAACCCGCGAGCAACGCTTGTCCGGGGCGCTCGCTCTGCCAATTAATCTAGCGCGAAGGCGAATCCATCAACAACTCCAACCACATGAGCATGAATATGACAAATGAGTTCTCTGGAAACCCCCAAAGTGGAGTAACGTTTATGAAAGGGAAAATTAGCATCGATCCGCTTGTAGCGCAAGGCTAAAAAGAAATCCATACGGATTCTTTGGAAACCCGCAAGGTGGAGTAACGTTTATGCAAGGGAAATCAGCATCCACCTGTTCGTACCACAAGGCTAGACGAAAATCCATACAGATTTCCGTATGTTTTCATATGGTTTCCGTATAGATTTCTTACAAGAAAATCCAAACAGAAAGCCATACGGATTTTCGCATGGATTTTCTGGTAGCCTTGTGCTACAAACGGGTGAATGCTAATTTTCCGTAGGACTCATATGCCTAAGATGGAGGGTGTTCATCTATCTTGTTGTAGTCTCTGTCTTTGTTTGCGCTGTATTCATCATGTTTGTCAAAGTTTTCCTGCTGTTTTGCAATGTGTGGCTAGGGTTTGTTGTTATATTAGCCCACATGATCGTAGTCGCTGTCTTTTATTTTTTTTTATACTGTATGGAACTTCTTATGCTTCGTTAGGAAAGAAAACTCGTCCATCAAACCTATGTTCTACAACGAAGTACTTGGCAGTGCTTCTTCCTTTCTCTTGCTTCCTCTTAGTGACACCTAGACCCATGGTGCAGAATAACCTTCTTAGAACACTTTCCTCCCGCTTCCCTCTATCTTTTCATCCTCAACCCCTTACCCCTAGGGTATGGTAGGAAACCGGACACGCGTTTGCTTGTCCTTACTTTCCTTCCTTCGTAAATGGTCATCACGTGTCGTCATGATCGACAGCAGCAAGAGCGACGTCACGGCCAACTTTACCTACAAGTTTCCTAATTGTACGACCACATATACTGCCCTGACTTATTCGATGCTGTTTCCAGTTCAGTTAGGTGTCGGCTCACTTACAGTGATTGTTGTAATTATCTGTTATACAGTAAGACTTACCCTGCATTGCTATAAGGTGCAGGCTATTGGTACTCGAAAGAAAGTCGATAGAAATAATTCACATGAAAATGCATTTGTTTCAGTACATAGACAAAATACAACCTGTTATATATAAACAAAAAGGCTTTATGTTGACATATATAGTCACACCAAGAATACAACTTCATGAAACCGGGGCGGCTGCAACTTCATGAAAAGTCGCGGCGGCTGCATTTCGACTGAGGCGAAATGTTGAGGCCCGTGTGCTGTGCGATGTCAGTACACGTTAAAAAACCCCACGTGATCGAAATTCCCGGATCTCTCCACTACGGCGTCTCTCACAATCATAGCGTGGTTTTGGGATGTAAAACCGCAATAATCAATCAGCTTCATAAAAAAGTTTTGCCCTTGTGAAAGTGAAAGAGGTTGATAGTGCTTAATGCAGTTACATACGTGAAATGCTACGTTAAAAGGTACCTATTATTGATTGAGCATGGAAAGCAGATCGTTATTCTTATATCATCTTAAACATAGGAAATTACTGATGAAGAAATGGTAGCCTAAAGCATGGTGGAAGGCTATGTTTTAATGTACACATCATAATATCTCAGTACATCAAATTTTCCTTTTGGATGTCGTAACTTTAGGTGCACAGTTGACGCGATCTGAAAATTAATAGGCTTTGAATTTCAGTATATCCGATTGTAGTATTCCTGAAACATTTTCTCGTGGATATTGATTTTTTATTACTGCACTTGAAGGGTGCGTCTCATCATCTCCCATCCGCTTTTCATTCAGGGTAGCACATCAGACATGCGCTCCGTCTACCCTCTACAGTTTCCATTCAGGTAATTTTTTTTTTTTACAAGTGACGTTATCTTACCTATTGTTAGAGTCAGGTGGGAATGTTTTTTTCTTTCCTATGGTGAATTATAATGTTCTTTAAAAAATTACAGTGGTTACCTTTTGTCTCTATTCTTAACGACATGTGTCCATTTAATTTTTTCACATTCTTTTCTTGCGTGATTCCCGCTCACTGGAAATAAAGGTATTGTCGGTATAATTCTTGCTGTCGGTATCTCCTCTGTCCCAGGTTCAGTGGTACAAGGATGGTGTGTCCATTCGCGGCAACTCGGACTACGTCACGACAAGCCAGCCACTCGAGGATGGTACGACAGAACAGAAGCTGACCATAGAGGAAACCCTCGCCGATGACTCGGCAAAGTTTTGCTGCAAGGCGATTAACGCTGCTGGTCTGGCCGAAACATCGTGCCGACTCAGCGTCCGAGGTATGGCGCTTTTATCGTGGTGCATCTCGCTATTGCTGTTAACGAGCTCTTGTTGACACCATATTTTTCTAGCGAATAAAAAAACAGGATGAGTTTACACACAAGAGTACAGGACAAACGCTAGCGTTTGTCCTGTAGTCATTAATGAGCATTAATGTACGCATTAATCGGCTCTTGTTCTATACCGGAACATGTTTGCCATGGTAGAGTTCGCTGTAGAGCCGCTTTCAGTACTAACTACTCGCACTTCCCGAAGGCCATGGTATAGACGCGCTGACCAACCGAGGACATAGCCGGTAGTGAGTGCCGCCATTCGAAGTTAATGGACGAGACTCTGGCGTCAACTCTTCACCGTGGGCTCGCGGATGCTTCAAAATTTTGGCTTTCTAGTGCACACGAACTTGCTTGGAAGAAATCACATGGCCTAGCGTTGCAGATCTCATGAGTGGTACGAAGGAAACAAACCAACAGAAGTGTGCCCTCGTTTTGACGAGGGACCAACGACGCGTGTTTTATTTGGCTTTCAACTGATTTTTAATGAGACGAAACATTACGCTTATAAACACACACACACACACACACACACACACACACACACACACACACACACACACACACACACACACACACACACACACACACACACGCGCGCGCTTGTTGCAAGGGCCACGTCACCGTTACACCACCTCAACAAAAAGTGGATTTTGCGGAATCGCAGTAGAGTGTCCTGAGACAAAAATATTGCACACCCCACCTACCAGAATTATTTTTCAGATTAGCTTATTTCTGTGCTGAATATTCTTTAAAAGAATAGGCAGCGCACTTTGCAATTAAGGTCAAGAAACCCACCATTTCTCTTGCCGACGTTGTTACAATGTAAAACTGAATGTTCATGTTGAAGGTTGAAGGAGCGCACAAAAAACTAAGTACACAATTGAGGAAACGAACAGACTGGACTACCGCTGACTCGCATCTGGTTTATTCTAGAAAAGGACACAGCCTAATATACAGATGAACCGGTAGATCATGTGTAACAATTAATCCCAATACTAGAACTGTTAGCTATATTCCTCAAAAAGGGACATTTCACAATTGCTGAGCGTTTCCGATGGTTGACTGATGCATATGTGTCTACGTTTATTGATATGGAATGCCTCTGGTGACTTCTCTTATCAGTTTATCCTAATGGAGTGATGGTGTTGTTTCTTTGAACAGTAGCGCGCAGCCACAATCTGAGCAACGCCCTTTAATGTGTGAATAAATGTTGCTCTTTGGTGACCTTTTACGTTCTGACTATACCTCGTGTTAATACACTGGCCTGTTTGGCCTGCCATGTGGAAAAATCTCATGCCTCTCAAGTGTACTGTTTGCTTCCGCGATGTGGAAAATTATAAGTAGGCCAAAATGACCTGTGTATTAAAGGAGTACTGACACAATTTTTGGCGGCTCAAAATATACATTTTTTTTCCTTTTCTAGTCAAGTATTGTTAACGCCCTCCGCACACGGAAGCTAGGAAGCACGTACAAAACATTTTAGTTTGATTTTAAAGTTTTCGTCGAACAGCACACCAAGCCAGCCCCAGCGCGATGGACACTACGATGACGTAGGAGCACAGTCTCTTAAAAATCGCTGAAATCGCAGTCAGAGTCGCTGGACGACCGTGAAATTGTCGTTGTTTGCCTGCCCCACGTGTAATTGACCGCAGACGACAGAGTTGCAGCGACGCTATCACGAATTGCTGTTCCTACGAATTGCTCACACGTCACTAGGAAACCGTCCCCTCGAAATCGAAACCGAAAGTGGGCTTTTAAGCGAGTCGTATTAAAAATATATTCATTGCGTTGCGAGACACCATGATACTCTATTCGTTGTTCTCCCCGCCAGTGCTTTCACTTACACCAACAATACGAGAATGTCAAAAATTCGTGTCAGTACTCCTTTAAGCCGAGAGACAAAACGTCACAAAAGAACAACATTCATTCACACATTAGAGGACATTGCTCAGTCTGTGACTGCATGCTGGTGTTTAAAAATTAAAAAGAAAAAAAAAAACACTGCAACAATATCACACCATAAGGATCAACTGGCAATAGAAATCACAGAGGCGTTTTATATCAATAAACGTAAACGGATATGTATCAGTCAACCATCGGAAACGCTCACAAATTGCGAAATATCATTTCTTGGGGAAAATCATTAACAGTTGGGATTAATTGTTACGCGTGGCGAAATCACGATGTGAAACTTGCCGCTGTCACTAAAGCAAAAAGTATTTAATCACTGCATTCTCCCGGTACTAACGTACGGTGCAGAAACGTGGAGAATAACGAAAAAAAACTCGAGATGAAATTAAGGAGCATGCAACGGGCAATGGGAATAAAAATAACAGCTGTAACGCAAAGGGATAAAAAACGCGCGGAACGGATCAAAGAACAGACTGGAGTAGCTGATACGCTTGTATTAATTAAAAGAAAAAGGTGAGCCTGGGCAGGACATGTCATGCGGAGGGCATATAACAGATGGACAGTAAGAGCGACGGAATGGATGGCAAGAGAAGGTGGTGGTGGTATACCGGTTCATCTGTATGCTAGCCTGTGTTCTATTGAACAATAAACTAGCTGCAAGTCAGTGGTAGTCCTTTATGTCTGTTTGCTTCCTTGTGTCCCTCCCTGCTTGTGCGCTACTCCAAACTTCAACATGAGTTGCTACGATGATCTCTAAGTCGACAGTTTGCGCGTCTAGCCGTTTCGCTTACATATAGGCCGACGACATAACAATATATCAAGTTCTCGTCGCATCTTAGAAAGTTGTTCTTCATGGATTTTTACGCACTGTTGGAGGGCCAAGGAAGTCTTGATTGATTGAATTGTGGGGTTTTACTTCCCAAGACCACCTGATTATGAGAGACGCCGTAGTGGAGGTCTTCGGAAATTTCGACCACCTGGGGTTCTTTAACGTGCACTGACATCGCACAGCACACGGGCCTCAACATTTCGCCTCCATCGAAATGCAGCCGCCGCGGCCGGGATTCGATCCCGCGACCTTCGGATCGGCAGCCGAGTGCCATAGCTACTAGACAACCGTGGCGGGGCGGCGACGTAAACCTTAACAACTGCACTGTTGCGTGGCCTTCAGTTTCAGAAAAGTCGTGGTGATTGAATAGGCTGCTACTCACGCAAATAGACGTCTATCAGGGGCGCGATCGGAGATCTTTGTTCTGAGCACACGTTGGCTCGCTACGCCACGTAGTAGGTGCGCGGCTCTCGTTGCATGCGCTGCGGATTTGGCGTGACTTAGTGCGGCGCAGGATTCCAGGATTGGTTACTCTGCTTTGTTTGAGCGGCTACTGTTTTATGACAGGGTGACCCACAACACATGCGTGATCAGAAGGGCGAGAGCGACCAATGGACAATAGGTTAACATCCCAAAAATTCACAAGCGCGCTTTTTGTTGTCTTTTGTTAGGCAATATACTCCAAAATAAAATGTTTTTCGTCTCCAAATGAATAGGACTGTTTTACGAAAAGGAAGAATTTTTTTCCCTGAGTTTAAACGCGCGACGTGCAGACGAAATGTGGTCATGCAAAAACACACTGCCATTCCCCGCTGCTTACGAGGTGTAAGCATGTCCCCGGCCAATGAGATGCAGCGAAAAGCGAACAAAACCGCCCGCGTTCACTAAATACGATCTCCGATCTCGCCCTAGCACTAATGCGGTCGACGTTTAATATCAAATGCCTTTCACAACTCTCTACATAAGACTTAACAAAACACGTTGTGGGGCTAGTCAATCAAACATATGTCCTGTGTGTTTAACTGTGCTGTCCACGTCTAAAGTAGCGCTAAACATTTGATGCTACATAAGACACTTACTGTGCTACCCCTATTTTGTGTCTTCGTGGTTATGAGAAGCCAGTCAATGTATTTTGGTCCATATTTAAAGAAAATTTTCTTTAAATATGGACCGACAGAAACCGTTCTAGTGCAATGTATTAATACATTGCACTAGAACGGTTTCTTAAAAGGTATGCCATTCAATCATGATTAACATTAGCGAAGGCGGCCAGGTAATGACAAGAGCAACTTCTATAGAGGTCAAGTACGCAAAACCTTTCCTTCTGAAGTGCTCTCAGTCAAAAAGCTAACTAGCTTAATTTTCATCGTGTCAAGTTGGGCCAGTTGATTTAGATTTATCTTTAAAATATTGGCAGCGCTACATAAGAAAAGTACAAAAGGGGAAGAAAAACAAAGGTGGTCTAATGACCGAAGGCAACCAACCATGGTGTAGGAGGGTATAGGAATCGTACCCGGGCTCCCGAGGTGCCAAGCAAGCACCTTACCACGCATCCACAGCGTCTCTCCCCACACACTACATATTGTAAATATACGTATTGCACCAGCACTTGTGATGAACGTCCAACAATAGCCGTGGTGTCTGTCTAACGTCAGTTGCGATTATAGTGCATGTTGACCGCTTTTATCGCTTACTAATCGACACTACTATCCCTCAGCATTCTTTGTCGTGTTTTCCTCGACCCCGTAGCAGTTCTCCAACGAAGTACGCTTATGATATTCAAACCAGCGCACAGTCGGTTGCATTCCTCTTCGAGAAAACACACTTCTGTGCAGTGACCTGAGCGCCGATGTGACACCGTACCACGAGCCGTCCTTTAGTCGCCGCGATGCTGTGGACGTACCTGCTATGCTCGTGTTACGCACACAACTACTCAGTTTGCGCAAAGACGTTTATCCCTACTCGTAACTCTTGGCTCAGTGCCAAACAAATCGGCATGAGCAATTTCCTGGCTGTATGCTTCGCATGACATAAATTTCCACAATGCGTGGGATCTGCAAGGTTATTTTTCTTTTTCTTTCATTAACTGATTTGCTATTGTTTGACAGACAAATATGACGGGCTGTATGGCGGGTATGGGATGCCATTTTTAAAATTGAGGTGATTATTTTATAGTGCTTGCATGGGACGATATGATGATTACATTCGTGAACTGAATTTGGCGCTTTGTCACTCAGTGGTTCGTCATCACCGGAATGTACGCGCCATCACCAGGGCACCGAGCCGCAAACGATGAGCGAGAATGGATAATATTGAATGGACTTTTATATGATACCAGCAATTTTTGGCAGTGAATACAATACAATACGATAGTAATTATTGATGGGGCTTTACGTGCCAAGATCATCTACGTTTATGAGGCACGCCCCGTGATGGAGGGCTCCGGAGTAATTTGAGCAGCTGGAGTACTTTAACGTTCACATAAATCTAAGTACACGAGTGCTTTACTTTTTTTTTATTGCGTTTCGCCTTTACCGATATGCGGTCGCCGTGGCCGGAATTCGACCCCGCGACCTGGGGCTTTGCAAGCCAACATCCTAGCCGCTTAACTACCACGGTGAACAATACAATACATTACAATACAATACAATACAATGTAATATAGTATAATACAATACAATGCATCATCTTTTTCAACCATCTCTTCATCAATATAGCTTATAAGCAACTGTAAAATGACAAAGTGAGAGTCAGAAGTAGCACTTTATAACGACGGAATAAATTAGGCCATTTTGCTGTACCATCATTTTCTTAACGCTGATCCTATTAGACAAGCGGTGTGAAGAAAAAGGAATGGCTCGCTGGGGTTCGTTAAAGCCTAGGGAAAGTAGGGATTTTCTTTCCTCTCCCGCGGCAGTGACGAATACATTACTATATTGGAAGGTCACTCGCATATAATAAAAAGTTAATAAAATCCGGAAAATCCTCCGGAAAATCTCAGAGTAGCACATAGCAGGCGATGGTGGAAGCTTTCAGCACCAATAAATAAGGGGAAAGAAGGTGCGACCGAATTCGCAAAATTTCTTCTTAGTAAGTAGTTCTTTCCCATTGTCTGGAAAGCATTCCTAATGTGCCCGGCATCAGGATTGGATGAAATGTTCGTTACGAATATTTTGGCGTAAGGAGTTTTTGTGAATACGGGCTCTGGTCGGTGATGGTTAACTGCTGATAAACAACATCGTATGGCAATTTTGAATAAAACCGTGATCAGCCAGACATTCGTTGAGAACATTACAAAAAAAATTTAATAAAACTCGCGAAAATAAAACTGCGATCTCTCACAACATGCTATACTACGGTTTCGGCGAGTGAATAAAAGAAATCATTTCTTGCACTAAGTTTTGTCCACTCCGGGGGAGGGAGTCTCCCCATTCCCCACTCCCCCTTCTCAGACTAGAATCATCCCCATTATTGCGCCAAAATTATTGCGCTGTTGCAAAATGCCACTTTTGGCTTCTGCCTTGACTTGTTAGAAGTCACCAAGCTATATTGTATTGTATTGTAATCCTATTCGTGCCATTGATCCAATGCCTGTAATCGCATGTGTCCAAGATAAAGCTAACTAATAAAACACTGCCCAAGCACTCCGCACAGATGGTTAACCAGCGAAGCTGAAATGTGCGTTCCCGGTGTTTAGCAGTAGGTGAACCCCGACGGTGTATTGAAGCCTTTCTAAATTATTGGTTATACATGCTTGCGTGCGTTAATGAGGTTACGCGCACGTTTGGCTTGGGTTTACCACAGTGACGCTACTCTACCCGCAACCCCGCCACCTCGGCCCGCCATTGTCGCTTGCGCTCGATCTTTCGAGTTAGCTGGGCGTCGTGGTTAGCAGCATCAGCCCGCCATTGGCTCTTGCGTTCCGCTTCGCGATTTCATTCATTCATTCATAATACCTCAAACGTCCCACATGGGACATTACATGAGGGGTGGGCGAACGAAAAAACTGGCGGGTCAGGCTTTGAATTGAGCAATGTCGTTGATGAGGGCGATATCGGATGGAAGGGCATTCCATTCTCCGGCAGTATGCAGGAAAAATGAACGTTGGTAGGGGTCGTATGTGCACGTGGTAGATACACAGCATTTTGGTGCGAGTGGCGAGAGGAACGATGTGCAGGAATGATGATTTGGTTTCCTGGAGGCAGCGAATGGAAAAACCTAAAAAGTAATATTAGACGATTTAGCGCGGCTTGGAAGGCTGCCGGATTCTCGTTACGCAGTTGCTGCTTGCGCTTGGCAATCCGGGCCACCCGGGTCGGGGCTGCGGACTGCAGCGTCGGCCCGGCGAACACGTATTTTCTTGCGCTTCTGCTGTCGGTGCTGTTCTTCGAAAGTTGGCTGCTGTTCGGGAGTTCGTGAGATCCGTGGCCTTTGTGGAAGTTGTAAGTTGAAACTGCTGCGCGCGGGCTCGGCGGCACGGCTGCGACGTGATGAACGACGCCACTGACGGCGCACGGGAAAACACGGTAGGCGTCGGCAGCAGCTGTACGCGTCCCACTATGGCCTGCTGCACTGCTCCTCTCTACCGCGCTTCCGCTGTGCTGTGCGACTCTACACTGACGACGCGCGCCCTTGTGTGCGACGTAGTGAACGACGTAACTGACCGCGCAGTCAGTGGAGAAGTTTCTCGAAACAAGGCGACAAACGAATTTTCGTTTCGCCTAGACATATACAGCTTTCGCTGTAAGGATGCTGCAGATCCCACGCACTGCAGGAATCGGTGTCATGTGAAGCAGCCAACAAGGAAATTGCCTATGACGAATTGTTTGGCATTGAGTCCAACTGTTGCGAGTAGAATCAAGGTTTTTGTGGAAAACGCATGCATTCACTCATAAGTATGATTAACGTGGGCTAAACAGGATCGTCGACAGCATCCTGGCGACTGAATGGTACCTCATGGTACGATGTAACGTTGGAAGTCACGTTAGTCCAAAGCACAGACATGTTCTGTCGAAGAAAAATGCATTAAACGGTGCGTTGATGTGCTACCATAAGCGTCGTTCGTTCAAGTATTCCTATGGTTAGAGCAAAGTTGCATTGAAGCATACCGAACGATAGCAGGACATATGTATTGCTGTCATAGTGTTTCGATGAACAAATCGCAAGGTACGATTTAAAACAGGGAATGTCGCGGGAGCCAACGTTTCGACAAGCGGACTTGTCTTCGTCAGGGCGGCAACTGCCTTCTCCAGCGTTCGTTTATGTACGCCTTTGCACACTCTCCCCCGTCCTCAGAAAGAGAGGAGGAGAAGAGCAGCACGTGCGAACACACAAGCACAAAAGAAAAAAAAAAGGGGGGGGGGTGCAGGGGTATTTGGGTGTTAGCGTGACTAATATAAATGGCCAGAGCGAGAGCTTCCAAAGAATCCGATCCTTGTACATATCTTGCAAATGCATTGTGTGCACAGGGCTAGAAAGCAGGATGAAAAAAGGAACACACGCTCGGAACAGAAGTTACTCCTATAGCATGTGTCCCCCCCTCCACCCCGCACCACCTGCCCCGCACCAACAATGCATTTCACGGAAAGCTTGGGGCTACAAAAAGTAACTACACTGTTTAACATCCTTGTTCTCCTGGAACTGGATGGGGGCTCCGCTTGTCGAAACGTTGGCTCCCGCGACATTCCCTGTTTTAAATCGTACCTTGCGATTTGTTCATCGATTCAAGCATCCATCTTCCCCTGAGCTTCTCTTCTAGTTTGTCATAGTGTTTATCACATATTAGAAGCGGTATTCAAGTTATACAAACACCGTCGTTACTAATGCTGGTGCAATAGGTTTATTTACCATATATACCGAGTGGGAGAAGCAGCCCCTCTTGGTAGCGTGCTCGCTTGGCACCTCGAGCGCCCGTGTTCGACGCTACCCTGTAGCTTGGTATGTTGCTTGTGTGTCTGTGTGCTTGTTGTGTCTACATTTCAACCACAACCTGCGACAAACAGTGTTCCTTTCTTGTCTTAAGAGTGGAACTCTTTGAGCCAGCCGTCGTGTGTCAACAGAAGCGTGGGCCGATCCTGGAGGCTGCGCACCTGGGTGACGTGCAGGAAACTTGAGACGCCTCTCAAAGTTTCGGGTTCGATCCCCGCAGTCACAAAGTTCCATATGACTATTTACCTGCGTCCCGGCGATTCGTATGTCTATTTTAGTCGGCCGACGTGCGTTCTATAAGATTCAGAAACGTGTGGCGCATAACCGCGTACCGTGGGCCGAGCGCTACTGGTATGAACCACAAGTGATTGCAGTGTCGTTAATCATGACGTAGATGACGAGTATATCACTTTAGCGATATAAAGACCAGTTATTCATGTTCGTCATATATTGATACCCTACCTCCATCGGGGTACACCGGGTGAACGAGGCGCCCAGGAGAGCACCGAAACATAGATAGATAGATAGATAGATAGATAGATAGATAGATAGATAGATAGATAGATAGATAGATAGATAGATAGATAG
The DNA here is from genome assembly GCA_013339685.2 of Hyalomma asiaticum. NCBI lineage: Eukaryota > Metazoa > Arthropoda > Arachnida > Ixodida > Ixodidae > Hyalomma > Hyalomma asiaticum. Next base: position 318,513,510 of record CM023481.1, read on the forward strand.
ATAGATAGATAGATAGATAGATAGATAGATAGATGCGGTCAAAGTGAGTAAAGTTCGCCAAGAAATCTTCGCATTTAAAACAAACGTCAAGCGATGTGTGAAGACTTGAAAGCGGAATAAAAAATTAAAAAAAAAGACGCAGGGAAGTTGGCACTCACTGGCAAGACCTGAATGGCGAATCTCTTTTTGGTGAGCATTGACGCACACATAGTTTACATAATGCATAGCCTTCATTGTCATCTAGAGCATGTGAGTTGCCTCGACTCCACGACAGTCGGGTACGACTGATCTCGCTACTGGCCATATAGCAAACGGTGTCGGCTACATCGTCGTCTCATCGCAGCATTGCGTCGAGACGACGATGCAGACGTCGTCGTTCTCGATCTATAAAACGCCGAGCCTCTCGGAGCGCGGCCTCTTCCTCGGCCGTGCAAACTATTGCTGAGAATATAGGTTCTCATGCTTCTTTCGGTGTTTCGGGCGGAACTGCATAACTCCACCTTGCAAGTCGAGAAACACAAGACATGAGGAAAAAAGGAAGCCAATTTCACGCTTCTCTCTTTCCAACGTCATCTGTTTTACCATCACTTCGCAAAACGCATTTCACTAACTCTCCTGCAGTTAGCAGCGTCACCACGCACTTCCGCCATGCACAGTTAGAAACGTCACCCTATGATCCGCTCTCGAGAGTGATGTTAAGCAAGAAAATCGAGGCTCGATTTCCTTTTCTCGCTAAAACAATTCGATCTTGGTTCACAGAGCAACCACGTGAGAGCGCCCTGGAGGAAGTGTTCATCGAAGCTCTGGAGGAACACACTTCTCAGACAGTCGGCGGGGTGCTGACGGAGCCAACGTTCGTGCAGCCGCTTCCCGCCATTGCCCAGTTGCGGCCGGGCGAAGAGCTGCGTCTCGAGTGCACCGTCCAGGGAAGGCCCGAGCCACGCGTCTCGTGGTCCAAGGACCTGCTTCCAGTGCGCGACGCCGCCAAGGTACGTGCGCGGGCGACCGCATTCTACGCCACCTACTGTGCTCGTTTCCTTTTCCGCGCAGCCCACCCAGGAGCAAGGAAGAGCACGGCTGGTGCTCGCTGGCGCAACTGAGAACGACTCTGGCACATACACTGCCGTCGCCAAAAACAAGGCCGGGGAGACGGCCTGCTCCTGCCAAGTGAAAGTGGCCGAGTGAGCACTCGCCGAGGTGCCGTTCGCGCGCACTCGGTTTCTTTCTTTTTCTGCTACGCTTACGAGATGCCTGCTTTACCCTCCGCGAGGTCCCGAGTATAGACGCTTACGTAATGCCGCAGGGACGCACCACCGCCAGAGCCTCCGCGAGTGCTGAAGGCCCTGGAGGACCTGGAAGTCAAGCCCGGACCGGATCTCGTCACGTTGGAATGCGTCATTGTCGGACGGCCCGAACCAGAGGTGTCCACCATCGGTTCCACTTTTCATTTCATTTCTTTTTCTGTGCCATCCATCTTCTTGCAGTGAGCCTTGAGCTCTTGTTTCCAAACAAGAAAAAAAAAAGAACAACGAAGGTATGGGCCAACCAGCGCCTCTTGGCAATCGTGCCTTGCAGTGTGCACCATTTATTCACGAGAATCCGCTGACGAGCATTCAGTCGCCCTCTGGTTCTTGAAAGTGTCACTGATTATACAGAAATCGCACCTCAGTGTTCGTTAATAGCTCGCGCATGGTAATGGCTTGCGGTAATGGCTTGCGCATGCAGTGTGGAAGGAGCGTATTTGCATATGCCTAAGGATATGCACTGCATTTGCCTGAGGAGTGACATTACATATGCAGTACACGAAGAGCGCTGAATGCACTAAAGGTTTGTAGAGGTTATTATCCCAGAAAGTGCAGTATCCTTGAGTCAGGTATACCGGTAATATGAAACAAGAAGGGAACGCAGAGAGACACATTAAATTAAGCGGCACAAACACAAGTAGTCCATCACTATGCTACTAACGATGTTTTTTATTGCGATAGCAATTATATTCACATTCCTCCAAAGTAATAGCAACTTAACCTTCTGGTAAAACTGTGCACTTGCATTGAAGTGCGATGAGAGTGTGGGATTAGTTCAGTGCGCATATATTTCGCCGATTGCGCGGTGTTATTCTTTTTTGCAACTTTATTGGCACTCTAGTAAAAGCTTACATGTACTTCTCTTCACTCAGCCTGCAGCCGTAAGCGCTACAGTACTCAAGGTGTTGAGGCGATGTCGTTGGCATCCATCCATTTGAAAGAACAGAGCTAGAGAAACACAAACACAGAGGGCAAGAACGAGGACGAGTGCTTTCCTTTTTCTTGCCCTCTGTGTTTGCGTTTCTGCAACTCTCCTCGTTCAAATGGCTAAAGTACGGGTTCATGGATATAAACGTTGCTATGTAGGCGTATATTGGCACGAATTAAGTGCCAATGTGCACTTAACACAAAAGAATCGCACAATTACGAGCATTCATTAGTTCACAAGGCGACTCAAATAAACTATCCTCTGAATTTTACAATAAAAAATTGTTATTAGTTTTTAGGTTAGTAGGAAAACAGAGTGACCAGACAATAGCTCCAGGAAAAGTGTTATAAATCCGGCTCAGTGTTTTTCTGGTGTGAGGCAGATTTACACACGTATATCAGGCTGGTAGCATAGACATGTGGATGCGTTTGTCATTAATAAATGTATCGGCTGAGCTGTCTTTACGTGTAAACGGAGTCTTAATTACGAAAGCACGTGGATATGCTGGAATAGATACCTGCTGCTACAAGTGCGCTTAGACAAAAGTAAGTTTCCTAAAACAGAGGTTTTTGAATATGGTGGATATGTATTGCCCAATGACACAATAGGGTAGAACAAGTGGCAACGTAAAAATGCGATGCAGAGAGTCCATCGAATAAGGAAAGATTGACCACTATGAGCTTCCTTCTACACTGAGATGATGAAATCCAGTTGTAATTACAGAACCCTGTCTGTGAACATAGATGCTGCAGTGCGCACTTCTTTGAATGTGGAATGTTGGAACACTGCATCCGCGCTTTCAGTGAAATATGTTATTCATACGTTCATGTGGCGGATATATAGATGATATCTGTTTTAAGGTACGTATCTAAATTGAACGTTACGTTACCACAAATCCTTAAGTGAGACTGAATGACGTAGCTGTGTGTTTAGCAGATGAATACATAGGTTGCCAAATATGCTTATTCTTTTTAAAGTCAAAAGCAACGAAAGTTGCTTGACAGACGTTAATTGTTAACTTGTTCTTCATAAGTCACGGCGGAACCCAGTCAGTTTCTCGCTGATAATATAAGGACAATACTTTTGTAAGGACCATTACTCTACCTGTCAGGCACTATCGCCATTGTGTTCTTATAGAATTTCATTCTAACAGGCTAAATTTGATGAAGGTGCACAGTTTCCCAGACAATGGTTACCGTCGCCCTTTTACCTTGAATTTTGGAGACATATTCCCACATATTTGATGCTTTTCGTTTAGCTACGTTCACTCTAAGTAATTATTCAACCACATAGCATTGGACTGCCAGACGTCCGCTCATAAATGCATAGGATGCGTAACATGGCGTGCCGCATTAAATCTGCATGTGCACTATACCACCCTTAGTTTTGTTAACATCTGTCCTGCTTTCGGACCTGGAGCAAAATAACCGGTGCACATAGATGGCTTCCTATAATGGTGAAAATGGGTTTTCTGTGGAAAACCTATCGCGTTTATAGTGGTTCCCTGGTAAGTGCTCAATTTTATACCTCTGCATCTCTGCCATGCTTCTCGAACCTTTTTCGCATACGCTTCGATCCCGTTATACGAGATGAGCTACAGGAAGTCCGAAAACCCGGCGTCGCCTCAGATGGTAAAACAATGCCATGTGATCTCAGGAAGTCTACAAGCGCATCATAGCATGGCTAGACATCTATAACACGCAATTAATGATTGTCAGATTGATCACTATGTTAATTTATAATTTTAAATATTAAGTATAATTGAGGCTAATCAAATGGCGTGGATAACGTGTCGCGCACACCCGTACTTAGCGGTGGCCATCTAGGTCACGTGTGACGCTTACCCCAGCCCGGTAAATGCGAGCATGCGCCACACGTGACTTTGCATGGAGCGAAAGGCTGCCGTACATAACGCGATTGATTGATTTGCGGGGTTTAACGTCCCAAAACCAGCTCTGATTATGAGAGACGCCGTAGTGGAGGGCTCCGCGTCTCTCATAATCGGAGCTGCATGGGTTCTTGCATATGTCGTTGAGAATATCGACCTAAATGTCAACACGTATGATTTCTTATTGAGGCTCATTGACTGTTGCGCACATCTTGCCCCAAAATATGTGTTGAAAACAGTATTACTTAGGACCGTTTCACGGTGAGAGCCGCCTCCCTGTTGCGCACTTCCGGTGACCGCACCGCCGGCGAATGCCTCTCTCCCAGTCACCGGCGGTGCGCTCACCGGAAGTGCGGAATGGGTAGAGGCGGCTGTCACCGCTTAACGGCCCTTAGTGCATTACCAAACGTGCAGCACGATTTCGCGTTCAAGTGCTACAGAGGTTCAATACAGGCCGTTAATTTTTATTTTTTTCATCCGAAGTATACGCACCACGTTTGGTGTAGCTGTAATTAAGATGGCACGAACGGAAGAATAGCTCTCGTCGACATGAACGGATACAATACTGACATCTCAGATCATTTCCTTTCGCTCTAAAATTTTTAAATGCGAAGCATTTCTAGACGAACTGACACTATCTCTCTAGCCGGGCCTACGACTCGATGCTCTCCTGGCCGTCTCGTTCATCCTATATGAACCACAATTTTGGATGGTAGGGTGCGAGTCTGTGACGAACATGAATGGTCGATCTTTACATCACTAACAGGATATACTTGTCATGTACGTCCCGATCAACGGTACAGCAATCACGTGTGGCTCATACCCGTAGTGCTCGGCCTGTGGTATTCCGGTATGCGCCAAAGGCGTTTGAATCTTATGCAGCCCACGTCAATCCCCGGCCAGCGAAGATGGCGTTTAGCATGTCACTAGCACTGATTTAAAAACGACAAAGGCATACCGTTTGTCGTAGCATGGGACAGAAGTTCAGACATATTGCACGGATTTTTTTTTCTATACCTGCGGGCTTTATATGAGAGGATTGATGGAGTTTTGGGGTTTCACGTCCCAAAACCAGCTGCGATTATGAGAGACGCCGTAGCGGAGGGCTCCGGAAATCTCGACCACTTGGGGTTCCTTAACGTGCACTGACATCGGCACAGTACACGGACCTCAACATTTCGCCTTTATCTAAATGCAACCGCTGTGGCCGGGATTCGATACCGCTACCTTCGTATCTGCAGCCGAGTACTACAGCCACTAGACCACCATGGCAGGGCTTATTAGAGGCGGGTGACAATGATGAGTAATGCGATCACGTTATTTGTAAAGATAATGATTCATGTTTCAGATATCAAATATTCTTTCCTATACAAATTCATATTTTTCACCGTGTTTCTAGAGCAGGGCGCGCCAAACAAGCGTGTCTAAGATATCTTTCAGTCGTAAACGAAGGTAATGACGTGAAAGAGAGATATACGAAATTTGGTGCGCAAGAAAAACTATTTTTGGGACTACTCCTGATCAGCAGATCATTATCTGTAGTTATTTGGTTTCTGAAATTGTAACGCTTATTTCGAAGATAAAATGTATTAAAGCAAATTTTGGATCTTAAAGCTACACACTGAAACGGCAAAGGGAGCAGTGATGGAAGCAGGTGTGCTTTGGAATAATTTTGACCGCTTCACTTGTTTTACGCTCTTGCACTGCGCCTCATATGTGAAAGTGTCCGCAGCGACTACGAACATCATGCTCAAATACCACAGCTACTGAGCCACCGCAGTAGGCGAAGTGAGGAATGAGGGCGTGTTAAGAAACAAGGAAAAACACTCCCATAAGATGACTGCTTTAAGTTTGACACGCGGAGTTGGAAGGAATGAATTTGAAGAAACTGGGTCAGACGCGCGTGATTACGCCCATCGGGGCGACGATGTTGCTTACGTCAGTAAACGGTGGGCTATCAGCGCAACGGTTCCGCCAGGGTCGCGCGGCTCAGTCATCCACTGCGAGGAACGCAGACCTGGCTGCTTGCCGCGTGGTGACGTAAACGGTTTCGTAGCCTCCAGGGGTGCGACCACGGTGCGATTCAGCCTTACAGTTTGGCTTTACGCGCTGTGAGAGCCGGAATTCTTTAAGGAAATAAAAAGCGAATTCGTAGAGCCACAGTTACGCGGTTAACCGCATTTATTTTTTCAGATCCAAACGCCTTTGCCTTAGCCAAGAGCTTACGCTTATTTTCCTACTGAGATGAGCTGGCCCTACCTACTGATCGATTTAGGATAATTAATATCATCGTTAATAAACGACTAATCACCACGTCATAGAATATGGCAGAGGCCACGTACCACCACCGATCCCGTCATGGTTGCCATAACTGACGACATGTATCTAAAGGGACAGCTCTTTTGTTTCAGAGCAACTGCATTAAAGTATTAGTTCTTGCGTCCTTGCGGATACACTCGGTATATTTTTATGTGGTTGTTGTGTTATCCACAGACACTTTTGCCTCTCAGAGAATGTTCACAGGCTCTCAGCTGTGAAACAGCCAAGGTTTTTGAACACTATGGTGCCAACGAATTCTGTGTACTAATATGACGGGAAAGATATCAAAGCTTCATCCGACCACTGTTAAAATAACTGCAGTGTCATTCTCTTGATTGGTTTATGCCGTTTCTTCGTTTCTAATGGAGGATGACACATAGCTGCCAATCAGAGTAACTCAACTATGTGGCTGCATTAAGACAGTCATCACTGAAGAATCGATTATGTATCTTTTGAAATATTGCGTGTTGAGCTCGGCGGTGTTCGAATATTTGCTGCTGTACGATTGCAGTTGGCGTGGAAATAGAAGCCCGTTGATTCAGGCAAGCAGAAAAAATAATTGAACGACTGAGATAACGTTAGATGCACTGAAGCGTAAGAAAGAAAGCCTGCAATGTCAGTTGACTTATAGTTTGATGCCGTAAGGAGAAAGACTTCCTTCTTTTCTTGCTCCCCTTTCGAATTCGTATGTCACTGTGGTATAAACCACTATGGCCCCATGTACGCCACTGTGGCCCTGGAAACACAATGAATAAGAGGGATGAAACACGCCCATGGGGCTACGCAATACGTGTTACTTCACCACCACGTGGCCATTAGGTAATGTAAGTGTCTGGAGAGTGAAGCTTATGTCATTTTCATTATTCGCGCAGGTAATTTGGTACCACAACACACAGCCCATCAAGGAGTCTGAGCGGGTGCGACTGTTGTTCCGGGGAGACAAGTGCTCTCTTCTACTCAACGGCATCAGCACCCAGAACGCTGGCACATACCGCTGTTCGGCGGTCAACCCTATGGGTAGCTGTTACACGGAGTGCAAACTGCGTGTAGCGCTCTCTGCTCCCGTGTTTCTGGAGCCTCTGAGAGACGTGACCACGGACGAAGGCAGCCGTGTGGTGCTCACTGCCAAGTTATGGGCGCCAGAGCCACCCTTCGTTCACTGGTTCAAGGATGGCAGGGAACTTCTGCCCAGCCCCGATTTCCAGGTATGAACGAAGTCACTCTTGTCGCTTTCGCGACACATTGATAAGTCCGATCGCATTTAACTCATTTTCGCGCATCACGCAGATCAGCCACGACCCGGATGGAACCGTGAAACTACTGATCCCCAAGGTCGCGGGAAGTAACAGCGGCCACTACGAAGTGGAGGCCAGCAACCCTGGAGGACGTACGCGCACAGGCTGCCGGATGCATGTCAACGAACCTGAGGTAGCCGCTCCGTTTGACTAAGCTCCCGAGCAAGGTGCAAACCACAGGTGTTTTTTATCTGTGCAGAAGGCGGTCCAGGCAGCAACCGCCCAGCTTGCTGTGTCGAGAACATCGAAGCAGACCGTGTCCGTCTCCAAGAGTGGTTCGGAACTGCGGCTCGCCCGTTCGCTGCCATCCGAGCTAGTGGTGCAGAGTGGAACCAAAGTGTGCCTAAGCGTGGCCAGTGCACAGCCGCCTGGTGGCCAGTTAACTGCCTCATGGTTTAGGTCGGGTCAACCTATCACTGACTCACCGGACTTCCGGCTCACCAAGTCATTGGAGAACGTGGCCGGAACGTCACTGGCCGTGTTCAGTCTAACCATTTCCGAAGCCTTCCCTGAGGACTCTGGTGACCTTGAAGTGCGCGTGCAAAGCCCTAATGGCGTTGTGACCGCGAACACCAAGCTAATTGTGCTTGACGAAGACGACGACGGAACTGACAACGTGCAAAGACGTGACGAGGGCATCCAGCAAGCCAGTGAGGTCAAAGTGTACGAGACGAAGATGCCTCGACCGGGACCAGCGGACTCCACCGGTTTGGCTCTGTCGGGAGACCTGCAAATGCGCGTGACTGAAGTGACACACGTGAACGAGATGCCGCCGGAAGTGTCCGAAGAGACAACCACCAAAATAGTGGACCACGCAGGTGCCAAAGACAAAGTCACAGAAGAAGTGACCCGCCGAGTGACAAAGAGAGTCACTGAGATTACCAAGACCCAAACTAAAGAGGTGAGGGGTCCCTTGGTCTACAAATGGGAGTTTCGCAAGTAGCAGGCCTACCTGACGCCGTGCGGCGTCCCCTTCTACTTTCCTCCCCATATTTGCTCGGCTCAAGGCTGGCATGGAGACTGTCCCGAAGGCACCTTTCTTGTTCGTGCTTTCTGGTGGTGCTCTCCGTTGTGTTATCTGTCTGTATGGCTGCCGCTCGGAACTGAGCGCTCTCCTTCCTTACCCTTGGCCGCCCGTCCTTAAGTGTTTGGTGTAGCATGCTCGTCACAGTGCCTTGACCAAAATCAAGAGAAAATAATTTTCACAGTTGTAACGGTGACGTGAAATAAAGCAATGCTTTGTGTCGAATATGTGTTGCATGTTGTCTCCTTCCCAACCGAAACCAAACGTGAGCCTTGCACACAAGTGGCTGTCGCTTCCTTGCGCCGCACGTAGATGGGCCTGCTGCTTGCGGCACCAATGTACTACGTAAGCCTATGCACAAACTTGCCAGTCGCGAGCGCCTTTCTATGCTGCTGTTCGGGCGACAGTGGCTGCTTTGATGAATGAAGCTTTGCATGGACGCGACGGGGTCCCGTTTCCGTTGCAGCTGAGCACCTGTCGGGCCAGCCGCACGGCGGGGCCCTTGGGGCGTGTCGAGCCTATTCCGGTGGCCCCGGAGCCCAAATTCGACATCCTGGAGCCCAAGTACGATGCCCCTCTGCTGAGCAGCAGGCCCATCCGCGCGCCTCCACCACCGCCGGCGCAGCCGGTGCAGCCGGAACAGAGCCGGCCGTCGCTGTTCGAGCCGCTCTCGGTGCGCACCAGCTTCTGCCTTGAGACGGGCCAATTCCAGAGTCCGCGATCCATCATTCGTACCAAGACGGCCAGCCCCGTGTGGAGTCCCAAGAAGAAAGCAGTGGTGATCGCCGAGAACCCGGCAACGGGTCAGCGCGTGTCGGCGCCCGTCTTCCTGCAGGTGAGTAGTGTCAAACACGCAACCACACGTGCCAGCGTCCCGGCGCTTGCAGGGTCCCGAGGACGTATTCGCGGTGCCAGGGCAGCCGGCGACGCTTCGCGCGCTCGTCACGGGCTGCCCGGCTCCGCGGCTGCGCTGGTTCAAGGACGGCCAACCTGTGCACGGGCCCGACCACGTGGTGGGTCAGCCGTCCGGGCCGGCCCCTTGGACCGCCTGGCTCAGCATCCCCGAGGCGTTCCCCGAGGACTCGGGCGTCTACGTGTGCACGGCGTCCAACCTGGTGGGCAACACGAGCGCCTGCTGCAGGCTCACCGTCTTCGGTCAGTTGCTGTCAAGGGCGGCCTATTCCGGGAGCGCCGGGCGCGTCCCGATCCGCGGTCCGACGAAAAAAGGCTTTGACGGCCACGCGACCGGAAACGTGGTGTGGACCTCGCGGCGCGATGACACCGTGGCCGGATAATGCGACTAATCGCCAATACCGTCACAGTGACGCCGAAAATACGCGCCTTAGTAAACACCGGTCGAAACCCTAGAAATGTTGGCCAGAAAGTGCGGCCGCCCCCAGAAATGCGCTTCCAAAAATGGCGGCGGCGTAAGCTTACACCGGGGCAAAAATAGGCGGGAAGGGGGCGCTCTCCGCGTCATTTCCTGTCAGGGGCGCATGCGTCGGGGAACGGGAACGTCCCGCTAGCTAATTCGGGACCAGTGTCTGGAGATGCCTCTCCGGGCTTGACGCTCTCTAGACTCCGACTCGAAACGGTAAGTCCACATCGTGGACCACTTTAAAGTCTCCCTGGGACCGGCCCGAGGCGACGTCAAAAACTGCTGGCCTCGCCTCGCGCGCAGTTCGTAGTGCTCGTGTGCGTCTGTCTTTGACTGTGGTGCTCATTCCTCTCCCACCACTGCTTGCCTTCCAGAAACCGGGATGGTCGTGCAGCCGGCCCACACGTAAGTACCCGTCCTTTGGAATCTTTTGCGCGCTGCGACGCTCGCCGTGCTTTCGCACCCCAGGTCGCCCTCGGTAGCCTCCCGGGTGCGACCTGCGGCGCAAAAAAAAATCACTGCGAGTCGGCGCACCCCGGCGCCTTCGGCCGGCATCTCGAAATAGAACCGCCGCTCGGCACCAGCTGGGCTCGCATGCACCTCACCGATGTGCGAAATGCAGCAGGCTACGACGTGATAGCGAAGTGCTCTCTGCTTATGTGATCCAACTCGAAACCATTCGTTCCTAATTCAACTTTGAAGCCACACTTTGTCCCAACGTCCCGTAATATTGCGAAATTCCAGCTGGTGCAGTGGCCTCCCCTCTTTTGGGACAGGTGCGCATATTTGCTATGCGGTGTAAGTAGCCAAAGTGACGACACTGGGAGTCACAATAATAGGCATCATTGGTATTTCCACTTGCCACTACAACGGAGTCGTACGTGCTTTATGAATGCGACACGGGGGCACGAAAAAATTTGCGGTGCCTCATTATGCGCAATTGTACGAGCTCGTGCTTGATGGGGTGTCAGGGGAGTGGTCATGCCAGAGCTATTCTTTTCCGCTTTCGAGCCGGTGCCAACACTGCCTAGGGTGCCGCGTGCGGTTAGCTCCATACGAGACGGCTGTCCGACTTGCGCGCTAAAAAAAGCCGAATTGCGCAGCTCCACAGTAGTCTTGCTGTTTTGGTCTGGCTGCGTCATTCCTTGACATCGCCTCCAGCTAGCTCAGCACAGACGACAGGTTCCCGACGGGTTCGCCATCTTGTCTCTGCAGACCCAGTTGACACGAGCAAATAAAAACATCTTTTTTTATTACGACTTCCAGCAATAACAAACACGCGCAGGGAGAAATATTTAGGTCGGAATACAATTTGACGGCGTGTTTAATTTTCTTCAACGTTCCTGGACAGCGTGTCAACGTGTGGCCTGTGTGGCTCTTAGAATATTTTCTTCATAAGCTGTACTTGGGTAAAGGAAAAGGGGGGGGGGAGGGGGGTGAAGTCCCGCAACATAAAATGGCCGAGATGGAATAAGACTGCAATTAATGGCTAATTATTGTGTGCGTGCGTGGCCGGTTCGCGGTTGACAAAAACCAAAATCTGGTGTCCTGATGTGATCTTTCATGAATGCGTAGCTTATTCGCATGGATATTTGTAATTGACTCAATGTTGACCGCATTGATTTTCTACATAACGCGAACAGATGCAGGTTCACGTAGCTTTTCACAATTAAGAAACGTTCCTCGCTTCTAGTTCCGACAGCGACTACAATGACGCAGGTGACCAACTCCAGAATACACGGCAAATAATTAACTCATGCATCGAGCATTTACGGCTACCTCAGTGCTCATCAACCCACTAAAAAAACGCTTTATGTCTGCCATTTTCATATTGTATTTGTGTTTGCGAAACAAAGTTGCTTTCGGCAAGTGCTTTGATGCGGCTTGCGTGAATAACAGACAAGCATATTGTATACCCGTCATATGCGGATGTGCTTCTCTAATTGAGGTGTAATATTTCTTTACTTTCTGTTATTTATTCAAGTCGGACTGCATTCAAGGTGCAGCACTTGAGCACACAAATGCAGTGTGTCCAGAATTGCACTTGCTGTCCTACCTTGAAGTGGAGAATGTTTACATAGATCTACCATTATCCACAGATCGAAGAGGATTTTTATGGCTAAATTCTAATTATTCAGCATTAACCCACCACCTATGTTATTTCGTGCCATTGCATGGACCTTTTAGACTATAGTACGCAATAAAGCAAAGATATTTCACCAGATTCCTGAAAAAAAAAAAGCGCTAGGCTTAATATTCTACCGCTATGCAAGGTGTCTGACGAAATATATGCTCATAAGTGCTTTACATTCATTTTGCCTTACTGCCGTATAACCCGGGTCTATGGTATTTGCCATTAATGTTTTATTTATTTTTATTGCTATTTCACTATATTTCAGCTATTAAGTTTTTATATTACGATTCCCCATAAAATTTAGCTATATCCCTGAAACACGCGTACCTTGCGAATAGCTTCCTCAAAAACAGAAGATGCCGAAAAATAAAGGAAAGAACACCGCGAACTATTTTTGAAATGTTACCTTGGAGTCAGCATGACCATGCGCTCATGCCCAAAGGCTCTATATATAAGCTCCTGTATATAGCAAGCGTTCTGTCAGCGATGTACATTAAAAATATATAGCAGCTCTATACTTGTCAGTGCCGCGCGGTATAGGTAAAAGGCATGGATTATGTTGTAGGTGTCGGCAGGGGCCACTCTTAGCGGGTAGAAGAGATGGATATATTTTGAGGCCCTGCGATGCAAACAATGTTGTTTTGCACTTGCGCCTACCGGTTCTGACATGCATCGAGGGAATTTGCGTAAAGTTTTTGCCCTTCTTCTGGCGTTCTCTTTACTTACCCTGAACGTGTAGAACATCGTCTTAGCTTTTACGCGATGCAATCAAAACCAGCATTCGGTCGCAATTTAGTGTCGTAATTTGAATATCCTGCGTTACACTTGCCACAGCTATTTGGCCACTTGTACATTCAAGGCTCGAAAGCTATAGTTGCTTGTTCGCTGTTTTTGGCAGCTAATTGGCGAGGTTTGTAGCATACAATTTGACGGTAACCAGCATGCTTGTTCATCTATCTATACCGTTCATAAATAAATAAATAAATAAATAAATAAATAAATAAATAAATAACTTAGCGGATTATTTGTCCATCACTTTTCTTCCTGTAACATTTATCGATCGTCCTTTTATTATTACAATATGGCTCTTCTGCAGCGTCAATATTGGCGCTGACAATAACCTATGAAGACGGAACCATAAAGTGAATAGTTCATGCCCCATATGACGTGGTCTTAAGCCATTATTTTACACGATAAGGACGTAATGATTCATGGCTTATTCATTAAAGCTTTCCGTAAGCTTTATTAAACCTGCGTTAGTCGAAAGTGCATGCAGCTTTGACAGCAACCTGGCGTAGGATATCTCAGTGACGTGACTGCCCCCTTTTGGGACAGAAGCTAGGTCCTTTCAAGTGCGTGAGAGGTGCGTTATTGTTTACTGCGTGCACGGAACTTCTAGTTATTTTATCCTCGGTGCAAGGCAATGCGAACACTGTGAAAGAACATCAGTTCGTGACAGTTCTTTTGTTTACGTTATCATTGCGGTATACCGATATGTCCGATGTCATCGGAGTGCACAGTGTTATCATTTGTTTGCCATCGCAAGAGGCCTTTTCTTTTCTTTCTTTTTTTTAATGGAGGTTACTGGCGTTTCCGTCTGCCATAAGGTTTGGAGCCAGTTTGCTTCTAGAAAAACGAGGAGCGACAAGAGGCTGGTTAAATTAATCAGCGAATTAATTGAATTACTAAGGATTCTTCCCTCGTGGGCTTAACCCTTTCTCAAAAACTGAGGCGGTGTGCAACTCCGGCGCCCGAAGTTGACGATTAGGATTCGCAAGCCTTTGACAAGCAAGATGTCTCTAGCCTTTTCAGGCACCCTTGTACTGGGCCCATGTAACGTAAAGCTTTTCCAACTATTATATTTCAAGTTTATTCTTTCAAGGATCTGTGGCTGTTCGAAATTGTTCCGCGACGAGCCCTCTGCGCTTCTGTGTCACGTCATGTAAAGAAATCCGCGAAACCGTGCGCCCGAAAATATTATGGGTAGACTGCTTATACATTATTAGTTTATACAAAATCGAATAAATTATTTCCGATCGTACATAATTGTCTCCATGAACCTTTCGCCATTGGTCAGAAACGTTCTGCCCGCGCAAACATTGCCTGCACATCACGTGACGTCACCAAACCACAAGAACTCGCCACGTCCAATCGGCGTTTACATACTAAGCAGGGTATTAATATTCCGAACAATACGGAAACTGTTTCGGAAATCCCACGGTGTCCCTCTCATATATGCCTGCCCACTGATATTTCCAACACTTGCGATTCGTAGCTGCCGGACTAGAATTATTTCCCTATACAATAACCTCGCGTGTGTGATAGCATAATACTGTCGATCCGGTTTGGCGGGTGTGTATACGGCATCGCTGTAACAACCCTTATTTCCCTAAAAAACGTTTCATATATTTAACGCTCTCTTGCAAGCAGACCGCCATGATCTTTCAGGCCATCGCAAGGTAAGAAAATGGTAGCGTACCGAACGGACACGCAGCGCAACTCTGCCCCCCCCCCCCCCCCCCCCCGGTGTTATGATTTCGCTCTGCGAGCTTGGCCTAATTAACTGTCTTCACTTGTGCGCGCTCGTGGACTCAGGTGAAGTGGGAAGACAAGAAAATCATGTAGGAGCAGACAACGCTACCCGTACTTGAACAAAAAAGCGAGCTCCTACGTAAGCAACAAAAGTGTTTTATCGTGCGCCTTAGCAAACGTTGCGGGTCCCCGCGCGTGCTTGCGTCAGCGGTGACATAATCTGACACTAGGTTGAAATATATGTTGAAATACAAAGAGAACGGAATGCAAGCAAGAACAGAAGTTCAGGGCATGATGGAGGCTTGGAGTGATGAATAGATCGTTTAAAGCGGAGCGGTGAAAAACAGCGACTGTGGCTAAAGCGAACGTTTCGACAAGTAGACTTGTCTTCGCCCGGGCCCTGACGGAAACAAGTCCACTTGTCGAAACGTTGGCTGCAGCGACATTTGCTGTCTTTTGTCATTTTAAACGATCTATTCATCAAATAACGCGAAATGTGTTTACTTTATCGCACCTTTGGCCACTAAGTGAAGATAGCTTCCGCATTCTCAAAAGCACAAGGCAGGGATATGCCACCTCGAACGGGAAAAATGGCGAAAGTTAGAGGTATACAAGAACAGCAAGCCCGTACGAAAAAGCGTTTGACTCGGAAGAGATACCAGCAGTTCTGGAGCTGCTGCGCCGTCAAGGAATACTTGAAGCGTTCATAGACGCCATATCCGACATTTGTTCAGCAATAATGGCGACGAATTAGCAAACGTAGGGCTTATGATGAACATTCAGGAAAAAAGGTATACTGCTAGGTGGCCTGGCGAAAGGACGAACGTTCGCGATTGAATACCATGCACTTGAACCTGTACAAGAGTACATATATGTGGGCCAATTACTGGCAGTGGAGTCTACTTATGTTAAAAACTTCATCGAAGAATAAGGATGGGTTGGTGCACATATGGTAGTCAATCTTAACTCATGAGTGGCGACTTAACATTATTCGCAGAGCGGGAAGTGTATAACTACTGCATTTTGCCAGTAATAGTATGCGAGGAGAACGTCGGCAGTAAGAAAAAAACTCGAGTGGAAGTTAAGAACCACACAACAGGCGATGGAAGGAAAATTGACAGGCGTAATAATAAAATGACTCTGAGACGGTTTTAGTGATTTTGTACAAATGCTTTGCACCGGTAGCTCAAGTACTTCTGATCATTAGCAGATCAACATCAGTGTTCTGCGTTAAGTGTGTAATTTACTACAAGGTTTCAGATATGCGCATTGTTGAATACCGACGCGACTAAACTTAAGGGGCCTTTAACCGCACCTGCCCATGGGTAGTGCAATGGGCACACAACGAGTGATGTGATTGGCTCTCCCCGACTGACGTCATGAGCACCGAAGAGCCGGCTACCTGTATCGTCGCGCCACCTGGTGGCGCACACTCGGGTCTCGGCGCACCGAGGACGCACTATACTAACGTAGCATTCTAGCCACCCTATAGCACTACTTGGGCCCGCGGGCTTCAGTAGAGACATGACACCGCGATGTCTCTACTGAGGCTTTGTCACAGTGGCTGCCGTTTGAGGCGCAGCCGTCGCTCGCCAGCACCCCGCAGGTAGGCGAGTTGAGTGAGAACTTCAGTAGTAAGGAGGAAGGCGGCGCAAACAAACCCATGGCTGCCTTGGTGCAAGGTGCTTCGCTTGATTTCTGGCGTGAATGATATGCTAATTGCGTAGCCTAATCAGTGACAAAAGGTCAAAAACCCTTTCAGGCACTCTTTAAAGGACGGGAAGGCAGCAGAGCGGATGGGATAACACGCAAGGGTAGCCAGTATCCTGACCGATGTTAAAGCAAGGGGGGAGGAGCACGTGGGCAGGCCACGTTGTGAGAAGATCCATCAGATCTGAGAAGACCTGATGGAATAGATACTAAGAGAGGGGAAGCCACGGCAATGGACGACGGTGCGGTGACGAAAGGTGCGACTGCGGTGACGTATTAAAAAGTTTGCAGAGATAAAACGTAATCATTTCGCGCGGGACAGGATGGTGATCGTTTGGAGGGGCATTCGTCCTGCAGTGGACATGAGGTATAATGACGGTGATGATGATGACAATGTCAACGAGGCCGTGCAGAGAGTAACGTGAAACAATTGAGAAGAGTCGTATTGCCAAAAGTACGAAATATTATAGAAAAATCGGAGCTTTAAGACGGGCGGCACATAGGGAAGAACCACAAACGCACACATTGCCCCGGTCGACACAGTTCCCTTGTGTCTCATCTAAAGAAGTGATTTTTCTGTGATAGCAAGCCGACTATCCCGTCAGTCAATCCTTGCTAATGTCAAATGTCTTGTTCAAAACTTCTTGCAGCATAATGTCTACAAGACCATGCTTGTAAGTCATGTGCGCAGCTGTTTCACCTGTGTACTCAAATCTACTACACCACCACGATATTATGGTGCGCATTTTGCCGACGCTCGAGATGTCGATGAACGGGCGCCGCGTTGCAATTTGGACCCTGCGGAGTAGGTCCCTACAATTAACTCGTGTTCTTCTTAACGCTGAACGATGCGTGCACTTGGTTTACTTGCATGTTACCGCGCAAAAGCTACAATAAAGTTTTCAAGTTTAACGTCCGCATGAAAGCTACTAAACTACTATACGTATAGAGGTATGGTGGTGGATATCTGGGAATTAGTGCCATCTATGGATTCCTTAACATGGACATATAACGTGGCTTTTATTCGGCTTTAAGATTTCGCTATTTTATCATGCGGCCTCTGGCCGGAAATCGACCCTGCAACCTCGTGTACAGATCGCCACAGCCGCTGAGTGAGCCACGTAGCTGGCGGCGTCGGAGTAGCGCTTTGTCAACGTGGTACACTTTGCCGTCATTGGCATTGTTCCTTTAACTCAAATATGAACAAGAGCACAGCAGCTGACAGGATTCGCCTTGGCATGAACGCGTTTTTGCCAGGAGCTAACGAATCACTTCACGTCGCCGCCGGTGTTATCAGGAGTTACAGATCTTTAGCTGAAGGATTTCACAGACAGCTGAAGTGCGGCACGTTGGCAGTTGAATGGTGTCGGAAGAAATCAGCGTTATACGGGCTATGCCGCCGCAAGAGGAGGAGAAAGTGGCGGAAGGGAACGAAATACGAGCGTGCCATTTGGCACTACCACGGCATTTTCAAGATAGCAACATTGAGTAAGCGGGAAGGAAGGATCGTCGCTATGAGCTTCCCTCACCACGGAAATAATGAAATCGAGTTTAATTTAGACAACTGTGTGCCAGCGAGCATAACCGTAGCACACTTCCTAGAAAGCGGAATGTTGGGACACTTTCGGAGACTTTGCGCTGTGAGGAAAAGCCACCGTGCACATGGAGGAAGTGTGGAAATCAACTTGGCGCAGCAAACCTTACGTCCGCTTCCCTTCGGCGAGTGCGCCCTCACCGACGGCCTGGTGAACTACGCATTTCTTTTCCCATTATGAATGATATCCTATAAACGCACCCAGAGCAGGGACTTCGCAATTTTCATTGGTCAGATCCTGGAAGCCCTGCGTCATGCACCACTCATGTGGCGGAAGGTTTTGTCGACTTCAGCACTTTTACGCATACGTACCTGTCGTCAATGATAATAAAACCGTAATTAAAAATAAAAATTAGGCGAATAAAGAACTACAATCTTATCAGCGATGACTAATTAGATACAACCGAGGGACCACTGCGCTTTATTCCCGAAATTTACGCTACTTGGTTCTCGTGATATGCTGCTATATTTAAGCCACCTTGCTAGGCTACAATCATTAGTTACCAGTGATAGCAGAAAAGAGTACGATTCCCTAAGTGAAATCGTCACCGAACTCCGTTTAAAAGATTAAAAAAAATATATCGTATATTCCTCTGATGAGCCTGCATGTTGAATAATATTCACTATAGAACCGCACAATATACAACTCCAAGGAACTCGCAACGCTCCCATTGGCATGTAAAATCCCAACCAGCACGTGGCTTCCTAGAAGGTGCGCAACAGCTTCGACTACCTAATGAAAAGCACAACAACAACAACAACAACAACCGAACAAGGAGGAGAAAAAGCAGGCACAGTAACAGACAATTTGGAAAACATTGAATGGAGACCAAAAATAACCTTGGGAGACACAATTGAGTACCTGCAAGTAGGAGAAATGCGCAGTTATGCCGTCTACCATTCCCACTATTTCCCTAAGAGAAAAAAAAAATGTGTTAATGTGCTTGTGGGAGTTGATAAAACGTAAATCATGTGAGAGAGAAGAAAAAGATATGTTGTAGCATAGACTAGATGGGAGCTTGGTTGGCCAATTTTCGCCGCGGGATACACAATTTAGTGCTGACTTGCTCTTGTCACTGTTGGTCTGAGTATTCTAAAAACTGTTTACTTCTTCAGCCGTATGAAGAATTTTCTTTTGTTTTAAAAACCGCTAAGATTATACGATTTGTCTAGAATCGTCATAAGACTTAATTAAAAATACATTAAAAAGCTGACACTTGAGCTGTGTCAGTAATCTCCCTTTACAAAATACCACGAAACCGCCCACTCTTACTGCAAGGAAGAGCTTCAAGAAAAAATATAAACAAGAAAGACAGGCCGTGACACCACCTCGAAGTTCCCGCAGCAGTTCTTTGTAAAGTCTTAGACCTTCGCGTCATCTTCTCGGGCCTTGTTTAATTTTTATCGGTAATGAACCACAGTGCAGTCCAAAAGAGCCACAGAATGAACTTAGAAATTTTAGCGAGCCTTTTTTTGAAGCACAACGCCAAAATGCGAAAAAGGAGTTTGCACTGACTGACGTGACACCAAGAGAGAGAGAGAGAAAGATGGAGAGAGTATTAACTTTGTGCAGAACGGACGTGCAGGCTGCGGGGTTTGGCACGAAATTTAAAAACTTGGTCCATAATTTTCTCTAGAGAAACTGAATCAATTTAGACTGGGAAAAAAAATCCTTAAAGATGTCTACTTCCGTTCATGTCGCGGCTTTTATGTACCAAGTTATTTGAAGATTTAAGTAACCTGCACATAAAAGCCGCGACATGAGCGGAGGTAGGCTTCTCAAGAAACTTGTCAATCTAAACTGATTCAGTTTCTCTCTTTTGTGTTCCGCCAAGGAGGAAGGAAAAGGCTAGGAGAAGCAGGGAGATTAACCATTGTATGTACCAGCTTGCTACCCTGCGCTGTGGAAAGGAGTAAATGGAAAGAAAGTCATTAGATATATAGAGAGATAGAGACAGAAGGTGCGAAATAAACTAAGAAGACACACACGCACCATTCATCCCGACGTGAACATTTGCAGTGTACCGATCAATGTCTTGCTGAATAGCTATTGGCCAAATGTTGGCTATTCACCAAATTGGCTATTCACCAAATGTCCTAATTCAATTAATTAATTAGTCAGACCGCGTACAAATACTTGAATCTGGCCTGACATACCGAAGTGAAAACATTGACCAGAAAATAAACTGCCGAAGTTTTTTTTTTCTTTTTTTCAGTAGACCAGGCTCCAGACAATACAAAGTTATAAGCGAGAACTTTTTTTCATAGATATTCAAGAAACACTTTAATTTCTTAACTATGCATCTTGAACGTTACATTTTGCACACAGAGACCGCATTTCCGACACCTACAAACTTCTAACGAAGTAAATAAAGCAAACGTTTTAACATGAACGCAATGACTTATGCGTTTGTAGGCTAGTAAGCAGTTACGTTTCTCCTGAAACGTCTCTCGATGGGATGTTACGGGGATGCAGGAAATTCGAAAGGACAACCAATATAAAACAAGCTGCTGCTCGGAGCTATTAGTTGTCCAGGAAACTACTTTGAAGGTTCATTTAACTGAGAAAAAGGAAGCATATATCCAGAATGATGCCAACTTAAAACCGTTAGCTAGTCCAAGCGGGAAAGATGCCCTTTCAGGATGCACAGATTTCGTCATATATCCATGAGCTCATGGCACAAGAGCCTTTGGAATACCGATAATCATTGATTGATTGATTGATTGATTGATTGATTGATTGATTGATTGATTGATTGATTGATTGATTGGGTTTATTGCCACAAACGAAACAGTGACGATGATGGCCCTTCTTTAGGATGCACCCAGCACATCAAGATTTTCGCGTTTTGCTCCTGGTGGAGTGCGGTCGTCACAGCTATAAATTGAATCAGAGATTGACCACTAATCATCAGAAAGTCACGCCTGACTTTTCTGAAAAATACGGTGGCCCGCGGTGACGCGAAGCATTCACCACACGTTTCACCAATCGTGAAAAACGAAAAACAAGAAAAACGGATACTCAGAAAGAGGGATCACGGATTTTTTTTTTTTTAGCTGCCACATTTGTGGTGGCCGCAGTCAGAACCTTAGCGATCAGCATTATTCAGAGCAAGTCTTGCGTCACTTACTGAACGACCTGCCAGATCTCGCTCCCCAACAGCATAGAAATGCATTGTGGTTTCACTTTTTTTTTTTTTTTTTGAAGGTCTTACATTGCAATTCCTGCGACAATCTGATTGGGGCTGTAACGGAAAGGTTCGAGCAAACCTACGGGCAGAGCGGTGGCCTATCAACGGGGAAATTAGTTTCCATCTTTCGTATCCCTCTTCCTTAGCGTCGTGGGCAAACTTCGGAAGCGTTAAGGCATATAATTAGACAAATTTTTAAAGTTTCTTCAAACACAGAAGTGATGGCGCATATTGTCACCGTCCCACTTCTTTCGGTGTGCTATAAATAGTGGTTGTTTAGCTGCTTAACGTACATAAAAATGGAGAAATAAATTGCAAAAAGAACGTTGTCACAAAGACGCGCGATTTTAACAAAAATATGTCGCATTTGCATGATTAGAAGAGGCTATTTTTATTTTCCTTCAGGACGCCTCCAGTCTACAACCATGTCACATAAAGTACATTAGGGCCGTTTATGTCGAGCATCCAGTTAACGACTGACTGATGCAGTTAATGACTGACAGGTCGCACCCTTCACGTGCAACCTAAATCTTGCGTTGGACAGCGGTCCTCAAATCACCGGTGACGTGTTCACTTCTGTTGTTTAACGCCGGAGTTATCCTTTTTAACCACTATAAAGCCACGGTCTGGTTGCTCTTGCACATTCTTATCCATCCTTGTTTAGTGAGAAACATTGTTCTTGGTTCCGTGGACTAGTGTCCATCCCAGTCCCTCGGGCCACCACAGGGCCCGATGGTTTATCTTTATTTTAATAAATGTAGTAGCTTTTATGAATAATAATAATAATAATAATAATAATAATAATAATAATAATAATAATAATAATAATAATAATAATAATAATAATAATAATAATTTCCAGCATTTCGCGTCCCAAAACCCCGATATGATTGTGACAGACGCCGTATTGGAGGGCTCCGGAAACATTTCGCCTCCATCGAAATGCAGCCGGCGCGGCCGAGATTCTATCCCGTGACTTTCTCATCACATCCTAGTGCGATAAGCACTAGATCACCGTAGCGAGGCTGCTTTTCTCGGCCCCTATTCACAAAAATAACTTACGACAAAAAGTTCGTAGGAGAAAATGTCAGCCAGTGCCGATGCTGGACATATCATTAGATAAGCCGATTGACCAATGGCAAAAAAAAAAAAAAAACGCTTACGAAGGGAAGTCTTGTGAATTCTGCGCCTGAACTGAAGGAAGCTATGCGTTCTACTATTACAGCTACAACGCGCTGAAAAAAAAAACATATCCCTGCCCCTTTAAAGAATTCCAGCACGTTCGACGATTGCTTTGCACAGAGAATTAAGAAGCCTTGTAAAATGAGTGATGCGGAGACCCCTACGCGATAGTTCGCCTTTTCGCCTTGTTGTTCTTTCTTGCTCGGTTTGTTCCTTTATTTCTTGAAGGTAAAAGCACGGAAAAATACGTTTTTTTTTCTGTGGCTATTTACCATTATAGAACATTATTTTATAGCCCATTCCGCAGACGTAACCGATACGGTACGCGCGAGCTGCTGCAAGCAAATTCGCTCCTTGCCTGCCTGCAGCGTGGCTCCCATGAATGCATGCCCTTGAGTATTCTGAGGACGCTGTGCTAAAAGAGGACAGCTTGTCGGGTGAGGAGGCGGAAATGAAGAGGAGGATTAGCAGAGGGTCAGAATCAAGGCGATGGTAGAAGGGCGCGTTCCTGAGGGCCCTCCTTTGTTTATTCTTCTTTTTCGTCGTCTTCGCGCGAGTGGATGACTCATCGGCTGCTCAAAGCCTTACCGAAATTGTGGTTGGACGTAAGATTTATGCCTTCGTCACGTGGTCTTGACACGACTTTGAGAGAGAAGGTCGGCTTATGCAATGTCGGCTGCACGGAACGTGCAGTTGGTAACATTTCCTTCGCTCATTTTTTCTCTTTTTTTTTCTTTTTGTAAAAAATAAAGACTGTATTGGCTTAATCTGAAGTAAATTTGAGCACACACACACAAAAAAGAAAAAAAATTGGACACGAGACAAAGCGACGAACGAGCGCCTTGCTTTCCCGTGTCCCGTCTTAATTGCGCTCAAATTCATTTTGGCAAATGAACCAACTCGCCCAGCAAAGTATTTTGTTACGGCATTGCCTCAAGATTCCCGCTGAAATCTGGGACGAGAAAGGGAAAATACGCACCTATAGCACCGATATTGCGACCGGGTGAAGCAAGCACGTACCCGCACACCCACTCGCGACCGCAGCTGCCCCCTTTCGACTGAGAGAGGGCAGCGACAGCGGCCACAGCCTTTTTTTACTTTCGTGCAGCGCCCAGCGCACTCCGCTCTCGCTCGACGGAAAGGCAATACGTCCTGAAAGGCACACGTCGACGCGTGCCTCCGCTCCAGCTACACCGGCGGCCCGTTCGGAATATGCGAGGGCGCGGCGGCGTCTGTTTTTGGCCCGGCGCTCCAGATACGTGTTTTCCGGTGGTGGGGCTGGCATGCGACTCAGAACAGCAAAACCTCGAGCCCGGGCCCCGGGCTATACTTGTGGCGGCCGCCGGCTGGAGCATCGCCACGGCAAGCGGCGGTCGCTGCTGAGGCGCTACAGCGTTGCATAACGGTCCGCTAGCGCTTACTGCGCAACTGGCACCGAGTAAACTGAAACGTTATTACAGTACAACCATGACGTCCCGCATAGCATAAGCGCTGATGGAAGGTGCCTCAGCACTTAGGTACAACGCAGGTTTATGTGCACCTTCTAACAGCGGTTAGCCCACGGTTCAGTGATGGCCTATGCAGACCGATAATTAAATATTCTGTTGATGGATAATATGACCCGACCGTGTGAGAAGAACTTGAGCATACACTGAAAAGTGTTGCGAATATTCATGTCGAAATATCAATAAAATACCGTCTGGGGAAATTATTTTAACCTTCAGGTTTAACTTCCCGAGAATTCTTCCAAATTCTAATCTTCAATCCTTCTCGTAATGAACTAGGATGCAAGTATGTGTCATATTCACCCCGGATCTGATGCCAGTGGCATGCGGAAAGTGAAAGGCAGGAAGCTTAATGTTACAAAGGTTGAGATATAGACCCATGGGCTGCGACTATATGCTACTCCATGTTTATGAAAAGCACTGGGAGAGCGCCAGAGAGAGGATTGGACGATGAAAGTGGTACGGTGATGACGATAGCTTTCCTTTTACTAATTGATCCCGTGCGACCCTGACCGTTCATGTTTCACGGCACACACACCTCAGAGGAATAGGTCTTAGGCTAATGGGGTATAGCCAGGAGATCGTGTGTGGCATGCACGATTTCCACAGCTGTTACGCGGAGAGTGGTTAAATTACATCCTTGCTGGCAGCTTTCGACAAAACTGACGCTAACGTAACATGGGCCGTTTTGTGTCGACAGGCGAGGAAGAAAGCACGTGAAATGTATTTCGTATACCGCGAAATAACATCTCGGGCACAGCGTGAGTACGGCACGCCAGAACACTGTGCTGCATCTTGAATTGGGTGTTTATGAATATCAGGAAATATTACTTTGAAAAGCAGGGAGTATGAACCACGACTGAGCTACGAAAATAATTTTTTACCATATAAAATATACGAAAAGTGTTTTTCGACGTGCATGAACATCCCGCTTCTGCCATAACAGTGTCCTTTTCAAGTGTCTCCGAACCTCACGAAGTTCAGTAGTCCTATTAACGCAAAAACTTACGTTTGGTTCATTGGACGTACTTGTCTCCATAGTGTTCTGCGAACGCATGATATTTAACACGCTTTAAAAATCTGTTACGTGTCCCTGGTGTACCATAAGTGTAGCACGGAAGTCTCTTTCTATTTGCGATGGCCAAATGTGACAGTTCCAAAATTATTACATCAAGTGTGTTCACAAACGAAATGCTAGGATGCAAAGCATCTGGCTCTGCCACCGCCGCCCACCCGTCTCGTTAGACCGGAAACATCGTATGTTCAATACTCAGGGATATAGGTCAAAAGGTATTTAGATGATGAATGTAAGAACGAAGCGTTATTCAATGCCACATTGAAACACATCACTAGCTTTAACCAGACAATCAATAAGGCGTGCTAACGTGCAATTTCTAGGTGGGGAACGATTTGTCACTTTGGCACTGCAGTCCGAGACCTGTGATTGTTTAAGATGTGCGCGGTAGGCACGCGCATCTCAGACTGGGTGGGTTACGCATCGGGGGCTGGAATCTGATATGTCCGGTGTTCAAGTCGAGGCGTTTTCGGAAAACCAGCGTCGTTGTCGTGGCATAAACGACAAAGAAAGAATCGCGGGGGAGACGTGGTGGGCAGTGACTCACGCCCGGCACTGCAACAGTATGAGTGACGACGAACACTTTTGTCAGCGTGAGTCACGCCTCGTTGGTGTTCTTCTGTCACCATAGTTTCCTACCTCCTCGTTTTATTTTCTTCGGGAGCGTCCACTTCGAGCGTATTCCTCAGGCAGCATTCCAAAAACTGCGGGATGTGTGGCGCTGCTAGCAATCCGTGTTACTATAAGTAAAGGTTGCGGCATCATTTCGTCTTGAGGCGAGTCTTAAGTTGCGCTGCAAGTGGCGTCGCGCGTCAGACAAGCGCAGTCAACGAGGCGATGTGGACCGCCGGTGACAGCGACGGGCAGGAGTGTGAAATGTGTGGCACTGCTTCATCGCTTGGGATACGCGAGTGTTTGTTCAAGCGCATGGTGCACGCGCACAGCCGTGTGTTAGTCGACAGATAGTATACACCTGACGAGTTCGGTTAAAGGTTAGGACAGCACAGGCTCCCATGACGCCTTTGAGACGATAGGATCAATAATTTAAGCAGCTTTAGAGGATCAGCGGTACAAAGCTTTAAATAATGGCGAACGCACTTTTTTAGAACAGAAAGTTATGTATTAGTTATTTTTAGATTTTATTTACTTCCCAGTGGCATTTTGGTGAAATTCGGGACATGCCCAGGTAGACGTGCTCCCATGAGGTTCATGTTGACCCAGTGTCAATGTCGCCGCTGATACGTGTCACACAATGTGGTGAATCACCCTGCTACATGATTCCACTTCTATAGCGAACACACACACACACACACACACTTCGAAGATTCTATGAGTATATAGCTCACATGACTCATTACTGTAAAGTCACATGGAATGTTGCACGCTTTGCGGAGTTTTGTGTCCCTGGCTCAGACTTTAGTGAGCAGCGACAATCAAAATGACATAACAGTTCAGAAGCAGGTGACGACGCCGTCTCATGCGTACGCGCTCCCTCTGCACACTTTCTGCAGGTGGGGGCCTCCGAACGCCAGCCCGCCCACGTTCGAGCCAATAACACAGGGCGGCGGGCTGCTGTACGAAGGATCCGATGCCAAGTTCCAGGTCAAAGTACACGGGAACCCACCTCCCGAGGTGGTGTTCACGCGGCGTGGCATGCCGCTGCGCAACGACCCGAGGCGCCAGGTGACTTACGACCCGACGACAGGCATCTGCTGCCTGCACATCCGCAACCTGACAGCCGAGGATGACGGCGACTACAATTGCTCGGCCGTCAATTGTGCGGGCGAGGCCTCGCTTACTCTTACCATCCGCGGTGAGTGCGCAGCCCCATAGCTTCTTCAACCGCGCACACTCATTCCATTGCACGCTACTTAACCATGAACGAGACGCAATGGTGACCCAAGAAAATGTTCTGGCTGCCGCATGCTTCTGCTGCCGCTCTCATAGAATGTGCGGATAGCTGCTGAAGAATGGATGGCATCGAGGTGAAAGTGCCCGACATTTCAATGAGGTACAAAAGTAGCTTAAGCTTGGGGGATGGTGCAAGTGCAAACTACCGAAGGCGCATCAAGTGTGTATGGTAGTCCCTTTGATAACGGCCGAAGAAAGCAAAGCCAACTAAAGCACTTTATTCATGCTAATACATAAGCCTATTTAAATGAGAGGAAATGCGGAGATGACTATCCATCCGTAAATGTTAATACGCTGGCTAAGCTTAGTTAAGTATGTGGATGAGTAATTGAAGATGTTTTTGAAGCGCTTGTTTCTCTCCATTGCAGCGGCAGCAGCAGCTGTTATGCGTGGTCAGATGCAACAGATGACGACAGTTCAAAGGACACAAGTCATCGACTCGAGGACACAAGTGCAAGATGGCGTCTCGCCAATTCACTACTTTGCTGGTCACGACCAGGTAAGGCTGTCTTGTTAGAATGAGGCCAACTAGAACAACAATATAATAAAACGTACAAATAATATTTTGTTTGAGACAAATGAGGCTATAAAATAGGCGCTTTATGAAAAAGAATTTAGGAGAGAGTATAAAACATGTAACGACTACAAGAAGGCCTAGTAAATGTATTAGGCACTATAGACATATTTAAGAAGGTGTATGCCCCAGTTCTCTGCTTTGGTGGTATTGCTGTATCAGGTGTCATAGGAATGTCATAGCATTCACGCCCGATCTCGGGATAACCGCAGGGATGCCCGAAAAGCAAGGTAAACGAAGTAAAAGGGCGCAAACTAGCGAGGTAGTGAGCGTAGTGTTGACAATTCCGTTCGCGCCAGCTACATCTTCCGGATAACAGTCAGCAGCGAGAATTAGCACTTGACATCAGAAGTACATACAATATGAATTACTGTTGCGCGTAATATCTGATTAATTTATTTAGTGCTGTTGAATGTATGCTTACTGATTATTATATTTAGTGCTGTTGAATTCGTGCTTAATAACTATTAATGTTCCTCGTCCAATCCGAAGATCCTGATCTAAATGCCATCGTTGTAAACACGCATATTAATTCGATGTTGTTTTGTGAAGGTTGAACAATACTGAGCACCAAGCCGACTAAACCAAAAGTATAATGTGTTAGAGAAGCGTAATTGTGCGCGTGAGCATGTGATATTTTTAGGGCTTGCGCACGATCATGCAGATGCCGGTAGCTCATGACAGGTGTGTGGTTTTTTTCGTACTCCAGTCTTTCAGAGTGGACACATTCGAGTACAGGCTCTTACGCGAAGTGGAGTTCCGGCAGTTCCTCATTGGACGCGAGCAGGCGCCTCAGCCGGCAATTCCAGGCGTGCCAATTTCTGCACCTCAGATTCAGGCACGGCCTCGTAACTCCAAGCTTCTGGAAGGATCTGATGCTACGTTCACAGTGAAGATCGCCTCCAATCCTCCAGCACAGGTAACGAAACTGAAGCACCTGTTTCCTGTTCCCCACTGATATATATGTCCTTTGTCGAAAACGCAGGTTTACTGGTTCCGAAATGGCGAGCGCCTTCAAGCATCACAGAGGGTGATCATGGAGCAGCAAGGCACCACGTACATCCTCCGCGTCCACATGGCTCTCCTTGAGGACGCCGGCTACTACACAGTCCTCGCTGTAAATTCACAAGGCTGCGTTGCCTGCTCTGCGCACTTGGTTATTGAATCCATGCCTAAGGCGTAAGTGACTGCTCTTTGGCACAAACTATTTCCTTCGATATTCAGCTACATGAATTGTGCTTGATGAACAGGGGCTACATATTTGCATTTAATGTACGTGCCTTCTGTCGTTCGCAGCGAGGAGCCAAGGCAGGCAGACTCATCCAGTTTCGTCATGACAGAAACATCCCGAACGCTCAAGCCCAGCTTCACTAAAATACCCCAGGACCAGGAGGTCACCGAAGGCAAGATGGTGCGCTTCGACTTGCGTGTATCGGGAAGACCGTTCCCGGACATCACGTGGCTGCGGAACGGAGTGCCCGTCAACGATGACGCTACGCACAAGCTCCTGGTTAACGAAGGAGGACAGCACGCACTTATGATCACGGCGGCATCGCGGGAGGACGCCGGCACATGGACATGCATCGCAAACAACAAGAGCGGCGAGTGCCGCTTCGAAGTACACCTTGTGGTCATCGAAAAGGAGCAGGTGGTGGCACCAAAATTCGTCGAGCGCTTTCAGTCACTCAACGTGCGCGAAGGCGAGTCCGTGACACTGCACTGCCGTGCCGTGGGTACGCCGACACCGCGTATTACGTGGCAGAAGGATGGCCGACAAGTGCACTCGCAGCCGCCGAACCTCATCATTGGTGAGTTTATCCTCTAGGGCGGTGTCACAGACGACCGCAGTCCTATACGCGGCTACAACCCATCACTGCCCACCACCGTCATGTCTATTGCATGAAGCTTACTTTTTGTCATGCAGAGACACAAGAAGGAAGCTCCGCAATGTACCTGAACCGTGCCACCGTCTCAGATTCGGCGTGGTACCAGTGTACTGCGCAAAACCAAGCTGGTTCGACGGCCACAAGGGCGCGACTGCATGTGTTAGGTAGGTATTTTATTGAAATTGTAGCTCTTAATCGACAGGATTGGACAGGAACGTTTTGCTACTTGTGTGACAATCGACATGAATCCAATAAAGAATAAAATAATCGCGCCACGCTCTTTCTTGCTCCTTGCAGCTGAACCGAAGAAGCACACCGAGCCATGGTCGCTTCACCTTCCCAAGCCAACTAAAGTTATATCGCCCGAGTAAGTACAAAGACAGGTGTACGAAACTCGAAGAATAAAAGTGTTGAAGCTCTCATTAACTTACTATTCGTTGTGATCATCTACAGGAAGTCGCCACCACGCGAGACCATCTGGCTGCGTCACGTGGAGCGCGCCTATCAGCCAGTGCGGGGACCGGAGGACGAGAGGGCGCCCCAGAAGCCGGCCTTCACTACACATTTGCAGGACCTTGTCCTGCACGAAGGCGAGCGCGGCCACCTCGACGCCAGGTTGATCCCCATCGGCGATGAAACCATGATCATCGAGTGGTTTTGCAACGGACGCCCTATTGAAGCGAGTGAGTGCGCAGCAGTCACGTGTTCTTGAAGTCGTTGGTATACATCATGAGCCATCGCGTAAATCTTCCGAGTTGACAGGGCGTCTGAACGGTTGCCACGTGACTCATTAAGGGTCTTTCGAAAGACGTCTTCATAAAAGAGCGTTAATTTTCAACGCGGATTATCTCGAGCTTTTATATCTGTTCGAACATCTCTGAACTTTCTTTGGGAGGTTATGTTTTCTCAGCTTATAGTAAATGTTTACTTTTTATTCCAGGCTCTCGTGTAATGACCACGTACCGCTTTGGATATGTGGCGTTGACACTTCTGCATGTGTATCCTGAGGATTCTGGAGTATATGTCTGCCGGGCAACCAACGAAGCCGGAGAGGCAACGACCACGGCC
Source organism: Hyalomma asiaticum (assembly GCA_013339685.2). Lineage (NCBI taxonomy): Eukaryota > Metazoa > Arthropoda > Arachnida > Ixodida > Ixodidae > Hyalomma > Hyalomma asiaticum. The sequence goes on from CM023481.1 coordinate 318,544,008, forward strand.
ACACTGCGTTGCACAGGTAAGTGCAGGTTGCCCGTGGCTCGATATGAATTTCGCATGATGGTGTTCAGCAATACTTGCCCGCAATGCAGTCAACTTACCCTTATCTTTCCAACCTTTTACTCTCCTCCTAAAGCTCGGCCAGCAATCGAACGCAAAGCTATCCAGGAAGACAGCATTAGAGCCATTCAGGAACTGGAAGACGCCGAGAAATACTCCCGTCAGCTCTCCATCGACGAGACCGCGACCCTTACGAAACCTGTATTCATCAGACCGCTGAGCAACAAGGACAATCTCCTTGAAGGTAACGCGGACCGTTTGTTATTGTAGCATGAATGATAGTGACAAGATGATTGGGTTTTTATTCAAAATTTTAAACCGACAGAAAGAATTATTTCAAACAGTGTAACCGTATGTCGCCTCCATTGAGGAGTGATTAATGTACGGGGTTATTTCTTTCTGTTCAAGGTTCGAATTGCCACTTCGAAGCCCAGTTGACTCCCGTAAACGATCCCACTATGAAGGTGGAATGGTTCCTCAATGGCCAACCGCTGACCACAGGTATTTATTATGCTACCGAATTTCTATATAGAACGAGGCCGCATGCATGCAACTTCACGTACGAATCGCAAAGAAATTTACCCTTTCACTGGAATAACGCCATGATTACTTTGGTAACCATAATGCATTTTGTACATTTCCAGGATCGCGCATCAACAGCACTTTCAGCTTTGGCTACGTCGCCCTGAACATCATGTCACTCCGTTATGAGGATTCCGGGGTGTACATGTGCAGGGCCACAAACGCCAAGGGAGAGGCTGTCTCTACAGCGACTTTGAGGGTGAAAGGTGAGAGACAACTTGCTTCTTTGTGCAGCGATGTTATGATCATAGGTGGGGTCTTTGTAACTTTCTACTTTCTAGCTAGTCATGGCTGCACGCTCGTTTCAAGGCAGGGTTGAATCTTAATTTGAGTTTTGCCCGGAAAAGTGTTAAGGGTACGAATCGTACTCTTCCTATTTTGCTACTGTTCTTTTTTTCTTCTGTAGCTTACCTATTGCTCCCACTTTGCCCTCCCTAGCTGTTGCGTAGCCAACCGAGCACGAGTTTACTTAACCTCCCGAAGAATCCGCTCTGAGTTAGTGGTGAATTTCATCAAGTGTGCAAAGTATGTGCAGCGTAAAGTAAATAGATAAACAAACGTTTCTTTTCTCGTCTGCAATCTCTTTGTCGCCGCGTACACTTTGTATCATCCAAGAATTGGTTAACTGCCTGCCTATGCCTTTCGTTCTTGTCTCTTTCTCTCAGTTTCTAGCCGTCTAGTTTTCTAAACATGAACAAATTTGTTACAGCCGTGAAAAGTTACAAAAAAAGAATGGCAGAACAGTCTAATATGTTTCCGCCGCACTTGCATGTCCGTGAACTTCAACCAGACAAGAACCTTTAAAAAACATCGCAAATTTTCACTCCGCGTACGGTTTATGTTTCCACAACATGCTAACGAAAGTGGTAAACCACAGACACATAGAAACGAAGAACTCTGATGTTAACTGTTGTTGTTTCTTTGTTTTCTTTTTTTTTTTTCAGCACAAGGCCTCGTAACGGGAGACCTGGGCATTCCGGAGCAAGAGGCTTACATACGAAAGACACAGGAGCTGGAAGCATATCAGATGGCCCAGCACGCGCCAAAGGAAATCATTTTCGAACCTGTTTCAACTATGAAGCCCAACTTTAAGACAGGACTAAGGGATCAGCTGAACGTCAAGGAGAACAGCACAGTGCACTTCGAAGCTCGCCTTGAGCCAACGGGAGACTCGTCGATGCGCGTCGAATGGTTCAAAGACGGACGTCCACTAGAAGCTAGTAAGTGTAAAACTTTCACACAAATATTCAGTCTCAAGTCAGGGGTTTCATAAGCGGCAGCCGCTGCCCGTTCACAGTCCCCATTTGGTGATGACCTGAGTACTGCACGCTTTTCCGTTCCAAGCGTTGCGGGCTGGCGCTTTGTTCTGGTATGACTTTGATCTAAATGGTTGCATGTCCTTGCATCTCTTCATCAGGCTCTCGAACTACGACTTTCTTCAACTTCGGATACGTATCCCTCACAATTCGCGGAGTTGAGGCCCGCGATTCTGGAGTGTACACCTGTCAAGCGACAAACTCCATTGGCTCAGCCACGACACAGGGCCGCCTCGTATGCGTGTGTAAGTAGCTCTACATTGAGCACAGTGGTGCGTCAATTTTTGATGTCATATTTTTTCATCAAATATCACAAACCTTTGTTGCAGCTCAAGCGTCAATTGTAAAGGAGACTCAGCACCCTGGTGGCCTCCAGAAGATCCAACACTTGGAAGATTCGTCGCACTATCAACGATCCGAATTCGAAGAGGTAAATTTCACTCGAGTGCCTTTCCGACAAAGCTGACATTGCGTCGCCCCTTTCAATTTAGGTCTCCATAAAGGAGAAGCCAAAGTTCACACAACCGCTTCAAGGACCCAATGCTATAAAGGAAGGCCAGAGCGTCCACTTCGAGACTCGCTTGGAACCGATGGGCGATCCCAACATGAAGGTTGAATGGTAAGTGCTTTCCCCAACGTTACCTTCACTAAATACGAGAATCCGATGCAATGGCATTTATTCCCAATATTTCGAGAAGACATCTTTGGAAAAATGGCGCTTAGAAGACGCTACTGTTGCATGTGAGATCATGTGGCAGCTCATTGAAGGTCAGTTTTTATGACAGTACAGAAAGGTTAAAAAAATATGCGGGGCTGTGAACTTTCGCCACTGACAGCAGACCTTCTTCTAAACAGTCAACAAGTGATGCATGAAAAAATTGACGTAGATGAAGAATCCATCATAAAGAGTAACTGTGCCACACGTGTACAAGATGGTCTCACTCCTTCGGACTGATGAGGGGTCATAGCGTTTACTCCCATTGTAGCATGCCTTGTCTCTAATGCTCGGCTAAGTTTGGTGGAAACGGTCGCGCAGGCGTAAAAATTACAAAATGTCACGTGTGCTTTGAGCAGCTGTGGCAGTAGACGCCAGTTAAATATAGTGGTTCTTCAATAAAAAAATTACGTCTGTGCTTGAGTGAAAAACTAAGCGAACAAACATTGCGAAACTCGCACTACGGAACAATGACAAAGCGCGCATTATAGTATGTACTGCAGTGCTACGCGTTTGTTCTACACTCTTCTGTTGGGAAAACTTTAGAAATGAAAAGAAAACAAGAAACTTTTTCCATATTTTCATTTTAAAATGTGGTATTTTTATGAAATCACATCGTATAATCAGGGCGTGATCGGACATGGTTATTGAGCACCATAATGAAGCATCTTTCAAAGAACTAAATAACAAGAAACATTCGCGAGTAAGAAAAGACAAATGCGCTTTCTAGTGAGACATGCTCGTGGTCGCTTATTCCAGTGCGATTGCACAGGTACTTGTGCCTGCGTATAGCATTGTGAATAGACAGTGTGGCCATTTTGTTCCACCTTCTGTTTCTGTTGTGAACGTTCTTCATTGTACCACATGAAATGTCTCCTATTAGGATCATACGTACCAAACAGCAGACGCTTATGAAGTATGTTTCAATAGGTTCCACAATGGTCGTCCCCTGGCTACTGGACATCGCTTCAAGACGTACTTTGACTTCGGATACGTCGCTTTGGACATTTTGTACACATTCCCCGAAGACAGTGGCACCTTCGAAGTCCGGGCCACAAATAAACTTGGAACTGATATACTGAAGAAGGAGATTCACGTACAAGGTAAGCTAATGCTGTCGGTTACAAAGTACGTGAGTTTTTTACTTTGTTTGGAGTGTTCCCACGCCGTTTTCTCTCGCTTATTTTTGTAGTATCGCATGTATGCGAACTAAGTGCCGTCTGTTATTCGCCTTTTCTAGTGAAAGCTGCAGTTGACACAAGTGCCATTCATGAAATGGGGCTTGAGAAAATTGAGTACCTTGAGGGGTCTGGCGTCGACCACAGCGGCTACCACATCGAAGAAGTAACAAGGACTAAGCCGTACTTTAAGGTGCGTACTCGTAGGAAAATTGGAGTTGCGAAATTGTGCGGCGGGGTCACAGTGCTTCTATACGTAATCATCACTGGCCATGGACTTGAGATGCTCGAAAGGCTTTTGTGATCCGGTGTTTCACGCATAATTCGCACACACACACACACAAAAGAGACATTTTGCTCGGAAGTGTTCTTTATCGTTAGCGGTGGACGTCCTCACTAATAATACGTCCCGCATCACAACTTGCGTGAATTATCACTAAAACAAGATTGTAGCGTGAGCTGTTCTTGTGACAAGGGGCTTGTTCTCTCGCATTCCCAAAAATCTCGCAAAAAATAAAATGAGCTTCAAAATCTGGTACCGGACGTGCTATTGACAACGGCGGATGGTCAATGGCAAGGAGCGGTTGCGAACTAGAAGCTTCGTGAATACAGCCTTTAAAGCGGAAGCGCAAACCGTTCTTGTTCCTGTCTCTGTCACGCAGGTTCCCCTCAAAGATCCCAAGGGACCACTGAAAGAGGGAGAATCCATTGTAATGGAGTGCGCCATTGAGCCTGTTCAGGACCCTACCATGAAGGTGGAATGGTTTTTCAACGGTCGCCCGCTCCCAACTGGTAATTATCTATAAATTCCAAGGCCCTTGCAGCATCAACTTATTTGTCTACGAATAGGAGGAGATCATGTGAAAATTGACGAGCTCTATCTTTGTTTGCTTACAGGTCATAGGTTCATTACGAAGTATGACTTTGGCAGGGCATTCCTTCAGATCTTAAACCTGGTTTCAGAAGATACCGGACAGTACACTCTGCGAGCGACCAATCATCTTGGATCAGCGCATTCAACTTCATGCATCAAAGTTATCGGTAAGACTGGCAGATTGTGCTGTTTTGAGTTGAATGTGACATAACGGCGATAACGTTCGAGAAAGTGTAAAAGTTTTTTGACAGATCAGAACCAGAAAATTCTAAAGAAATGTTCTGTTCTTCTTAACTTAGCACCCATGCACTGTGCCAAACTTAATGACCCTATGCTACAAAGTTAACTGGAATTACCACTCAATTTATACGTTCCACACAAAAAGGCCAAACAACCACTCAGTCTTTGTCTTTGTCCTCGTCTGCATATAGGAGCTAGCTTTACCCAATGCTTTCGTCAAGCACAATGGGCATATATGATGAGTAAAGGGCTCTGAGGGCTTTGTTTTTCTTTTGACAGGCAAGTCCGGTGTAATCACTGAGTCGCAGTACCCAGAAGGCTGGGAAAAGATCCAGCACCTGGAAGACCACTCGCGCTACAGCCGCCAAGAGCACGAGGAAAGCATTATCACCCAGAAACCCACATTCATCCGACCGCTGCATAATGTGGAAACCGTAGAAGGCGCCAACGTACACCTAGAGTGCCGGCTGCAGCCTGTTGGCGATCCCACCATGCGTGTTGAGTGGTTCAGAAACAGCGTGCCTATCAAAGTCGGTAAGTATCCTTGTTTATTCTACATCTGCCATAAAAAAAAGCCATAAAAGAATGCTGGTATGAATGACTGAGCTGTCGTCTCTTGCTTCACAGGACATCGATTCAGACCTGCGCACGAGTTCGACTACGTTGCCTTGGACATCCTCAGCTTCTATCCAGAGGATTCGGGTATCTACACCTGCAAGGCTACCAGCTCACTCGGTGAAAACGTCACGTCCTGCAACGTGAACTGCTTCGGTTGGTATCTCAATTGCTAGGCTCTCCTGTCGCACCGAACGCCGATCAAATACCTCATTTTAACAAAGACCTGTCCCCTAGTATATCACGATAACATCGCTTCATTTTTACTTCACTGTGTAAAATCTGCTTAGACGTGTTCCTAGGTGCCTACACCGCACTGTTCAATTAGTTATGGAATATGTAAAAAGTTCAGTTTGGTTCGGTGGCTTATGTGTCGCTCTAAGTACTCCCTAAGAGTTATGTAAAGCGAAACCTTTCTAATGAACACAGCGAACGATGGCGCTTGAAAGGGGTGCTCGATGCTTAGCAGTTGATATGATCATGACAAGAGTGCGTTAACTCGTCTGAATTTCATTAGTCTCTAGTAAAAATAAGAAATACAGCTTGAGGCCAGTGAGGCAATCAGAATGTGGGTTGAAATTCAGGCAGGAATTTGTTTGGCAGAAGTTTACGCGCCTATAGGCACAAAATGAGTCGGAATAAACTAGAAAATATTTTTATCGCAATTGTTGCAAATTTATTTTATAGAAATTATGGAGTCATTTCCAGCAGAAAAATACAAGAATTCTTTTCCTGTGTAGAACTGTGTTCACGAGTGACTATACGTGTATGTTAGAGGGGTGGTTCATTCATACCACTTTTTCATTAATTGTTTCAGCCAAATCGCAACTCATTTTGGAGTCCCAACACCCTGAAGGTCTGCAGAAGATACAGCAGCTTGAAGACCAGTCCCGTTACCGTCGCGAGATCATCGAGGAGACGACGGTGAAAACTAAGCCCAGTTTTACGTCCAATATGACGGCTCTGAGTCTTCGCGAAGGACAGAATGCCCACCTGGAGTGCCGGCTTGAGCCCGTGAACGATGCTGACCTCAGGGTTGAGTGGTTCCACAACGGCGTCTCGCTTCCTATTGGTGAGTTGCACATTAATAAAGAAAAATCGCGAATGTAGAACGCGTTGCAAATGCAACACATATTTTCTTTCGTACTCCAGGCCATCGGTATCGTCCTTTCCATGACTTTGGCTACGTCGCGCTCAATATCCTGTCACTTGTGCCAGAGGATTCGGGAACTTACACCGTACGTGCCACTAATTCCCTAGGAAAGGCTGAACTATCCACTACTATTCTCGTCGAAGGTGGGTACATTATTGTTAAAAATAATTCTATTTACATGACGTTCTATAGTTGTAGACACTTATAGAGAAACTGTGCCCATACACATGGCGTAAATATATTGCAGGAAAGTCATCTGTTGACACAGACACCCAGCATCCTGAAGGACTGCAGAAGATTCAGGCCCTCGAAGGCCACCAGTACGTATGCGCAAGATAGTTTAAACGTTCATCTTTCTGACGCAGAAATAACTGTACAACCTGAAACATGCATAAGAAAAGTTGCACGAGATAACGGTGGCGTGTTTGCACATACGCAGCTACGAGAGAGACACTGGTGACCTCGACCAGTCTGTTACGACAGCACCCGTATTTACGTCGGCTCCCAAGTCCATCGTGGTTCAAGAGGGACAGAAAGCACATCTTGAGTGCCGCTTGATTCCAGTCGGAGATACCAAGCTCAAGGTTGAATGGTTCAAGAATGGCCAACCGGTTCCGGCTGGATCCCGTTTCGTCGAGATGTGCAACTTCGGCTTCGTGTCTCTGGACATCCTTAGCACGTATGCTGAAGACTCCGGCACCTACACCTGCAAAGCCACGAATCAGTTGGGAGAAGCTGTCGTATCGGCCCAGCTCAAGTGCCACGGTATGCGTTTGATGGTGTTATTGTAAACTTTAGCTCTACATTTGAGAGCTTGCGTGATTAAAACACATTTTTTCTTTGCAGCTGAAAAGTCACTAATACTGGACACGCAAAACCAGGAAGCTTATGAAAAGATCCAGCAGCTCGAAGACTACGGCCGGCAAGTAAGGCCCGCCTACGTAGAAGAAATTACCACGCAAGCGCCTGTGTTTACGCAAGCTATGAAGAACCTGAATCTCAATGAAAACCAGAGTGCTCACTTCGAGTGCAAGCTTATACCAGTGGGCGACCCGAACCTCAAGGTTGAATGGTTCCACAACGGACTTCCCTTGCAGAAAGGTATCTCCTGTGTTTTCACAAACAAATGTAGAACGCATCCTTAACCATGCATATTTATTTCAGCTAATCGAGTCAACACCATTCACGACTTTGGATTCGTCGCTCTTGACTTGAGTTACGTCAAGGCACAAGACTCGGGCACTTACACTTGCAAGGCAACCAACTCTCTGGGGTCTGCTGTGTGTTCAGCCACGCTCAACGTCCAAGGTAATAATGTCATTCCAGTGTTTTGGCGTATGCCATGCACTAACGGCTGTCTCTATCTTCTTAGATTCTAAATCTCTGGTGTTCGACACTCACCACCCCGAGGGGCTTCAGAAGATTCGACAGCTCGAAGAACTAGGACGCTACAAGGAAGAAGTAACACAAGAAGTACGGTGCCCTGGTCCACCGATGTTTGTCACACAACTGCAGGGTCCGAGCCGTCTTACAGAAGGTGAAAGCGCCCACCTGGAGTGTCGCATTGCGCCATATCCTGATTCTACCATGAAGGTTCAGTGGTTCCACAATGGCGTCGAGCTACAGTCTGGTACGTGGTACAGTCTTGAGAAAACTATCTTATTTCGCCCGAAGTGCTCTATACTTACTACCATCGTTTATCGACGACAGGTCACCGTTACCGAACGATGTATGACTTCGGTTTCTGCGCGTTGGACATCCTGTCCGCAAATGCTGAACATTCTGGCGAATACGTAGTCCAGGCCACAAACGAACTCGGCACGGCAAGGTCTACGGCGCGCATTCATGTCGATGGTAAGTCGCTAGAGCTGCTCTCCTGTGGTTTTGGACGCTACAAATAACCCACTTTCTTGCAGCCAAAGGCGGCGTTATCCTGGAAAGTCAGCAACCAGACTCCCTGCCAAAGATAAAACAACTGGAGGAGTCGTGTGGCTACATCAGACCAACGCAGGAGGAAGTTGTCATTAAGGAGAAGCCTAATTTTGTTCGTGGTCTTTACAACTTGGATACACTGCACGAAGGCCAGAGCGCTCACCTTGAGGCTACACTGACGCCAATCAACGACGCGAACATGAAGATTCAGTGGTTCCACAACGGCGTCGAAATTCCTCTCGGTAAATATACAGCTGCAGCTCCAAAGAATAGAGCCTCTTCATTGAGGATTGCCAACATTTGTTGGCAGTAACAAGTGTATGCGAGCGACTTACATTTTGTTTTGCGTTCCCGAAACAGGCCATAGATTCAAGACGGTGTCTGACTTCGGATATGTGGCCCTCAACATCCTATACGCATACCCAGAGGATTCCGGTACATACATGTGCAAGGCGACCAACAAACTCGGCGAGGCCGTCACTACATGTTCCATTAACGTTCTTGGTAAGTTTACCAGAATACATGCTTTCCAGGATCGCAGTTCTTAACGTATATTACGTTTGAACAGGAAAATCTGCCATTGTGACTGATACGTACCATGAGAAAGGCCTGGAGAAAATCAGGCAGCTTGAGGAGTACCAGGCTCCCGAGAAGCCCGAGCAAGTCATTCAGCTGCAGCGACCGGTGTTCACAGTACCTCTGAACTCAGTGGAAGGCCTCGTTGAAGGACAGAGCGCTCACATGGAATGTCGACTTGAGCCTATTAATGACGCTGATCTCAAAGTTCAGTGGTACGTCAATGGCGTTGAAATCCAGCCAGGTAAGCACCTAGAGCAATGCACATTTACAGGGATTCAGTGGGTCTGCAAGCTTGTTCTAGTGGGAAAATCTAAAGCATTTATTCTTCATTTCGCGTAGGACATCGGTTCAGAACAACGCATGACTTTGGATACGTGGCTCTTGACATACTGTATGTGTATGCTGAAGACAGTGGAACGTACATGTGCAAGGCAACCAACTCTCTCGGCGAAGCAGTTACAACATGCAATCTTCGGGCCTTGCGTGAGTGAAAAAAAAATTATTTCCTTTGAGCGAAACTGCAAATATCTTTAATATCTTATTTTCATTTTATCGAACTACAAAAGACGTTACTTCCCGTAGTCTGAAAAGAACGTATTGTTCATTAACTTGGTATTTAATACCTATCACATTATTCTTCTAGCCAAGCAAAAGATCTTCTATGATACGCATCACCCGGAGGGTCTTGAGAAAATACGAGAGCTGGAGGCACAAGTCAAGTACCAGTCAGCCGAAATTCAAGAGAAACCCGTATCGAAGCCTGTATTTATCACTGAACTGAGGGGAACGCAGGAGATCTCAGAAGGCGAAAGCGCCCATTTGGAGTGTCGGGTTAGTATATCGAAGCTTTACTCGATGTTCTAGGAAATTCACGATGACGTTCTAACCTACTTCAGGTGGAACCAGCCCACGATGCCAAGTTGAAGATTGAGGTTCTTCACAATGGAAGGCCCCTTACAGCTGGTAATGAACTTAGTGTTTATAAATTAACTAACATTTAAAAGAAAATGTGTGGTGGCTAAACGCTCCCAACGTTCCACAGCCACCCGAGTTCACATCACAAGCGACTTCGGCTATGTGGCAATAGACCTGAGCAACGCCATTCCTGAAGATTCCGGCACTTACACGGTGCGTGCCACTAACGACCTCGGAAGAGCTGAAACAACGGCCACGCTGCGTGTTCTGCCTAAATCCAGCATAATCTCCGACACCCACCACCCAGAAGGTAATAACTGTCCAAGACCCTGCATGATTTTATGAAACGTGAACCAACTCGGTGTCTGCTATGCTTTTTGGACAGGACTTGCTAAGATCAGAGAAATGGAAGATGAGTCTCGTTTCAAGCGTGAAGTCATTCAGGAGCCAGTCACCTTCCAGAGGCCTGTATTCACGGTTCCTCTGCAAAACCTGGAGAACCTCGTAGAAGACCAGAGGAACGTACATCTGGAGTGCAGACTGATCCCTGTCGGAGATCCTACTCTCCATGTCCAGTGGTTCTTCAATGACACACCACTAATGGAAGGTTGGCATATATTTCATGCTTTCTTTCTCGTTTTCTTAAGTTGTTTCAATGCAAGTTTGTCTGGTTATCCTTACATACCACCGCAACAATATCTACCTATCAATGACACTTAACCTATATGGCACCCTCTTAGGCCTATTTTTGCATGCTGAATATTTTTTATTTATTTCAGGCACAAGATTCCACCCTGTCCACGACTTTGGCTACGTTGCTCTTGACCTGGACTACGTGCGTCCAGAAGACACAGGCGTCTTTTCATGCAAAGCCACCAATTCTTTGGGCCAGGCGGTGACCACGTGTATGCTCAAGGTTAAACGTAAGTTTGCTTGGCTATAAAACTCTTTACAACCTGTCAGGTTTACCTTCCCTTAGTTCATGACTGTGTCCTTCACAAAGCTTTTTTTCCACATCTCGCTATTTTCAGCCAAGGCCTCCATTCTGCTGGACACCCTGCAACCCCAGGGTTATGAGAAGATTCGCGAGCTTGAAGATTTGAAGGGTCAGAAGCCTCCGGAGAAACCAGAAACAGTGTACGAAAAGCCTGTCTTTACCACCCCATTGGTTGGTCCTGGAGAGATAAACGAGGGACAACCTGCACGTCTAGAGTGCCGCTGCGTGCCCGTGGGAGACCCCGATCTGAAGTTCTTCTGGTATGTCAACGGCATCGAGCTTCCCAAAGGTAAAGTTTGTTTTATCTCACACCCACCTAACACGATAGCTCAAACTAGCTCTGAAGAATTTCGTTTCGCTCGCCCAGCTCTGAACTATACGGGTAATAAGCACGTCAAGTAACTTTATGGATTGGGGCCCTATATACACTGTAACGAAAATAACCTGAGTATATTGCACGTCCCCTTAATAGACACCGCAGATATGTATCATTACGTATGCAACTACTTGGTCCACCGTTTCTTGTTGATCTGCTGTGCGGGCAACACTGTACTTTGGCTGTGCGATCCGTATCTTCTCGCCATAGTGCCGTCGCAATGGCGAATGTTATGTATGACAGTAAGGGCGACGGAGCTGCCCCATTTCTGTTGGTCGCAATTTTGAAACAGCCAACAGTCAGTGCAAACAGGGCATACGGCAGAAATGCTGAAACAGCCAAATGAAAGTAGGCAAAAATACAACCTGCCGTCGGTGGGATACGAGCCCACATCTTCGCTATTCATGTGCGATGCTCTTACCATTGGCCTACCGCGGCGCTACTTTCCGGCCTACTTTCTTGGATATTAATATGTATGTGCCTGAACTGAACCCGGGAGTGTTACCAGCGCCACCACTCACGCCCGTGGCAATGGATGTGGATTATCCTGCTTACCTCTGGCGCCACGTAGTACGTGAGCGTCTCAGGTAGAGGTGACTGACCGCTAAACCCTGCTATGCTACTTGAAGGCGTCAAAGCTGTCGGAGTCGAGGTTCTTGCTATCTATTTCTTGCAGTCACAGTCAGAGTCAGCAGACAGTACAGACCAAGAAAAGCAAAGATGATATTACTTAGTGTTACCTAACCTAAATATATAGTATTCATAAAGAATAGACATGAAAGCGGGCGAACCAATTGTCTGAAGGTCGAATACGAACCCACGTCTTTGCAACAACTTGTGACAATCTCTTCTCCAGCTATTTTCCTTATTACATGCTGCCATAGCATGAAAATGTGCTTCTTGTGATTACGCGTATTTAATTTTGCTTCCAGGTTCGAGGCTTATCCCCAACAACGACTTCGGATTTGTGACACTCGACATCATGTCAGGAATAGCCGAAGACTCTGGAGTCTATATGTGCAAAGCCGTCAACAAAGCTGGTGAAGCCGTCACCTCAACTGCCCTTCGAGTGAAAGGTCGGTTGAAGCATCGTTACTGTGGTCTTTTATCTCTCTGCATGCTAAGAATGCGAAAGAAGAACGAAGCTCTAAGGCACATTGACGGTGACTGTGGCATGCATAGGAATATGCCTTATATGAGGCGCGAGATTTTTGTCGCACACTTTAATAAAAAACAAAAAAAAACATCAAGGACCGACCAATACGATGTAGCTTAACCAATTTTGCAATTTATTGCCGTGTAGTAAGATAGTAAGAACCATCTGCACATCATTTATTGTGGTAAATGTAAACGCCCACGTTAACAGACTAATAACTTCACAGTAAAAACTGAGAACAATACAAAGTTGTAATTGGTTCACAGTATTTTACAGGCATTGTTTGGTGACTGATAACACACTATTTGGTTACTACTGTGAAAATAACGTCTGAAATTTATAACTCCCCATCTACATATTGGCTGCTGTTAAGACTGAAGCGCAATACATTTAGTCTCCTAGCCTGTTCCTGATCTTAACGTGTTCACAAGAAAACATGTTTTCTTTGCAGGTCGTGCTGGAGTGCTGCTTGACTCCCACCACCCGGAGGCGTACAGGCAGACACAGAAGTTTGAGTATGACTCGAGCCGTATTCCAGAAACCTGGTCAGACGAGAAGCCCAAAGTGGCGCCAGTGTTTGTGCAACATTTGAACAACATCGAGGGCGCTGTGGAAGGTCACTATCTTCGCATCGAGGGCCGCATCGAACCTACCAACGATGACAAGCTCAAAGTCAAATGGTTCAAGAACGGCAAGCCTTTGGTCATGGGTAAGCGCTTTCTTTTCTTTTGTATCCTTGGTCATTGTAAACTGACCAATGCGTGTTCCAAGCAAAAGTATCACTGCGACGCATTAAATATCTCGATCTCTGTTCTCCGTCTGCTTCCAGGCACAAGAATCAAGCCTACGGATGATTTTGGCTTAGTTTCCTTGGATATATCAAGCGCGAGACCAGACGATTCTGGCATTTACACCTGCAAAGCCACGAACGATGTGGGCGAAGCGATCTCAACGTGCACAATCAAGGTGGAAGGTGAGTTATGCCGGAAGTTTTAGGCCCCACATAGCCAAGCTTGGGGTGAATGTCGATACAATGCGTTTTCACGTTCAATTTACGCCGCAGGCCGCGAAAGCATCATCTTGGCATCCCAGCATCCTGACTCGCTGCCCAAGATTCGCCAGCTTGAAGAGTACGTGCCACCGGAGAAGTACGTGCCCGAGCCAGAATATGAAGGACCGGTGTTCGTCACGCACCTCAACAACTTGGAGATCCGCGAAGGTGCAACGGCTCATTTCGAGTGCCGCGTGGAGCCATCCAAGGACCCCACGCTCAAAGTGGAGTTCCTCAAGAACAACAAACCAGTTCCTGCTGGTGAGCTCCTGTCTGCGCCATTGCGACAGATGTTTATTCAGTAATAACGCTGATTGACATTGACACAGATACGTAAATGTACCAGTTCATTTTAAACATGGGCACATTTTGGGTAAGGAACCCTTGATGCAATAGTAGGCAGGAACCATCCGAGAGAGGATAGCGGTACACTATGAAACGCGTCCTAAAGTCAGTCATTTCAGGCATTTGCTTTTGCTCATATAGAGGGTGTTTTACCTAACTTGCGCCACCTTCTCAAAAAATTCACGTGTGCGTTACGGGGATGTAACCGAATAAGTGTTATTCACTGTCATCGTGACCACCTCATACTATTTTTTTAAAGTGACCAATGAATTAGCTAACCTTTAAACGCTTGCTTTAAACGGAATATATTCAATGGTAAAGTTATAAATATCTTATTTAGCGCCCAAATAATGTACTTCACGTCATTAAGTGTAATTGTTATAATTATTTTGAGCATCTAGATAAGTGCGCGAGATTTCAAAAAGCAACGTGGCAAGGCGCCTGCGTGCAGTGACGTTTTCACCCTAAGACGTGCTAAGAACGAACCATTGATGACGGACGCATGCAGATCGTGCTGAATAGGTAACAAGAGAAATTGATAAGGGGTGGCCACACTCTTCATCCTTCGACCAGTCCATAGCTGCGGTCTACATGAATCATCGATGGTTCGTAGCACGATGGACTTGGGAGCGCTAGTCACGTGATACTTCATTCAAATCTCGCGCACTTTGTTAGAAGCCCTGAAAAATTAAAACCATTGTACTTATTATTAGGTAAATGCATTATTTTACATTAATTAACGTGCTTTACAACTTCACCGTTGGACATATTGCGTTTAAAGCAACCGTGTAAAAGCTATCTAATTAATTACTATGACTTAAATACCAGGGATTACCTTAAAAATAGTCTTAATTGGTCAAGACGATAGTGAATAGCCCTAAGTTGGTTGCATCCCCGTAACGCGCGCGTGTAGAGAGAGAGAGAAAATGCTTTATTGATATCCTGTGAGTTCCAGGGATGGGCTGTAAGTCTCGCGCATGTGGAATTTTTTTTTAAAGAATGGTGCGAGTTAGCTGAAACACAGTGTAAGTGCTGCCACTGTCTAAGGCACCATGAGGATAGCTATAACAAAAACAAAAGCATTCAGCTGTGCTCATTTCTCAGTCATACAGGCGCCCTCGAAACACGAGAAATGCTACCGCGTGGCACTCTGACCTTTGCAACGGACAAATTGCTGAGGCTTGTTCGCATTGCATCCAGGTTCCAAGTACAACTTCAACAACGACTTCGGTTTTGTCACTCTGGATGTCGGAAATGCATTTCCCGAGGACTCCGGAATCTACACGTGCCGAGCTCGCAACTCGAAAGGCGAGGCAGTCACCACCGGGTCTCTCAAAGTACAAGGTAAACGCCTTTGGAGGCACACAAATTCGAAGCTACCTTGCGCGTTGCTAATTGGCGATTCGGGATCCAGCAGATACACAGCTTCACACTGTCCTGAATATTCTTCCAGGCAAAAGTGGCGTACAGTCCGATACTCTTCATCCAATGGGCGCACAAGGATTGTCCAAGGTCCAGGAGCTAGAGACTGCATACATGACCAGATATCAGGTACTTTTGAATCAATGAAGACGCTCTGTTACTATGATGTCACTCTTCACAACCGTTATAGAAGTTCTTGTCGGTTTTACCTACTGTGCTAATGAGGAAAATTGCTGCGTAACGTACGGCGCCATTTGCTACACATGTTCACACGGCCTATTCCAGCCTCCCGTCGAGGAAGCCGAGAAGGTGTACCCGCGGCCAGTGTTTGTGGTGCCGCTTGAGCCAAACTTCTCCATTCAAGAAGGTAGCCCGGTCACCCTTGAATGCAAGGTGGAACCAGCTACCGATCCGAAGCTCAAGGTGGAGTGGTTCCTCAACGGAAAACCGCTTGCGCCAGGTAAGGCTTTTGATATCGAAACAAATTCACAAATGTCATTGTTCACAAGTGCTGCAGCGATATGTCGAAGGTTATATAGTTGGCTCCAACCTTCGCTCAATAACAATTTTTATTATATTTTTAGTATACTTCTTTTAAATTTAGAAGCCTGTACCCTAGGAGAAGCAATAACAGCCTGGAGGCTATTCCTGGTGAAAGAAGCGCTGCGCACATCGCGTTTTGTTGGTTGAAATGTCTCCCTGCATATTCTACCAAAAAAAGTCATTCCTTTATATTTTCCTAAGCTTCTTGGAAAGTAACGGCATCATGCAGTAGTTGGTGATTTTTTCTGTAACTCTTGTCTCTTTTGGCTAGCACGGAAGTACATACTAATGCGCCCTCTGCGATATCACATGGTTCGCTGCGGTGATCTTCGAAAATATTTGAGCAGTGAAAGCACCTTCAGTGAAAAAATACGACTGCTCAAAGGCGGTCTCTCTTCCTGTCTTCATGGGTTCGCCTACAAGATTTTGTGTTTATGCTACATATAGCGGTTTCGAGTGAAGGCCTTCAGATATTAATTGTCCCTCTTTATTGCCCCATAGCGACTACTGTTTGCTTTGCTCTTAACAGTCGCGCACAAATTCAGAACACTACCAAGATATCTTTAGCGATGACTTATTAGAGACATTAGTGAAGTGGTTTGTGAAATTCGAACTTTTTTTTTTTTCATCTATATGCCACGTCGTTTGTAGTATACCAGTTTGATGCCAGGTTCAAATGGCTTGTATTCACTGAAGTGTCAGAAATACTATTCACATGTTGAAACCCCTCAGAAGCAGTGGAAAACAAACAATCGCCGTGTAACTGTTTCAGGATCCAGGTACACGGTGACGCACGACTTCGGCTTCGTTGTACTCGCTCTTACCGACTTCTGGGGACGAGACGCTGGCATTTACACCTGCCGTGCGAGCAACGACGCAGGCGAAGCCTTTACTACAACCACGATTACATGCCTTTGTAAGTACACGATTAATATTTTCTTTTCAGTGCCACTTTTTTTTTCATCCGATATTAGATACATGCACGAATCAATTTATTAGTTAACGCTAGGAATGCATTCAGGTAAAAAATATAAGGAGGGAAAAAGGGAAGTACCTCACTTTGACGTATAAAAACAAAAATTGGCTTGACGGATAGAAGCGCGATTTGGAGGTCACAATTAAAGTAGCGAATTAGAGAGAAGTAGGGACATACTGGCATGCTTGCAGAGATTAATTTTCACATGATGTATTGGTTCGTCAAAATTTTTGATAATTATCTATCCGGAGCTTTGTGCTTCGGGAAACTATGGCACCTTCATAAAAGAATATCAGTTACTGAGTGATGGTCTAGCGGAAGCGTCCTTTCTTACCGTCGCGGTTGTACAGCCCGCAAGGGCGTCCAGGAGGACACGCTGCACCCAGAAGGTCGCAAGGGACTCGAGTCCATCCAGCAGCTGGAAGAGTCGCTGACGCGTGTGCCCGAAGTGGTCCAAGAGGACGCCGCGGGCCAGCCGCCCGTATTTACATCACAGTTCGTCAATCTCAAGGACCTCAACGAAGGCGAGATCGCTCACTTCGAGGCAACACTGACACCAGTCGGCGACCAGACCATGCAGGTCGAATGGTTCTTCCGCGGCAAGCCGCTCAAAGCAGGTGCGTCTTTCATGAAACTTTCCTACTGTGCCTGTGGTTGTCACTCTCTTATTTCAAAATACAAAGTGCCCTTGCATAAAATGTGCTTTCGAGAGAAGGAACATGACATTTGTGCACACTACGCCGCAGGGCACCGCATCCGGACGGTGCATGCGTTCGGCATGGTGGTGCTCGAGATCTTGGGCACCGTGCTGGAGGACTCTGGCCGTTACACGTGCCGCGCCACCAACAAGTGGGGCAAAGCCGAAGTCACCGTCGACCTCGAGTGTACCGACAAGACCAAGGGACAGCGGCCGCAGTTTACCACGCAGCTGCAGAACCTCATGGATCTCAAGGTATTCGACTGCAGATGAGCTGGAAAGACAACACGCTCGAAAAGTTTAGTCATCGATATCATGAGGCAGATGAAACAAGAAATAAATACTGCATGACTGCTTGCCATTTTCGCGCAGGAGTAGCAT
This sequence comes from Hyalomma asiaticum, assembly GCA_013339685.2. NCBI lineage: Eukaryota > Metazoa > Arthropoda > Arachnida > Ixodida > Ixodidae > Hyalomma > Hyalomma asiaticum. The sequence continues at coordinate 318,562,108 of CM023481.1, forward strand.
GGAGCGCGCGCTAATTTTGCGCATTCTAGGACAGATGATAAGTGATATCAATGTTGGCTCCCTGTTCAGCTTCACTGCGTTTTTATCCGTCTGACTATACGTCTAAATGTGTGCACTCGCAGGAAGGAAACAGTGCTCACCTGGAATGCCATCTTGTGCCAGTTGGCGACCCAGACATGAAGGTCGAGTGGTACAAGAATTCACAGCCACTTCGCGACAGTAAGTGTGCTTGACTTAAGCTTGTGCAATGCATAAAACGGTGTCCCTTTATTTCGATAAAGATTTTAAAAAGAACAGAAGAGAAGAGACGCAGCGCAATTCAGTAACTACAATCAACGGTAACATCAGGCGCTCATTTCTTTCGTCGGCTTACTACGAAAGGCCTGGAGGATATAAAAAATTCGTGGCAAAAGTTTACTTGCTCATCTTTAGCCTTCTATGTAAGATGCTACAGCTATTCTTGCTCTGGATGATCATGTCATTACTCAAGTGGTGCGAAATAAAAAAGGGAGCTTTTTACGTCTCCCCCCCCCCCCCCCAACAACAATAAAAAAACGTAAAAGCACGATTTGTTCAGCTTTCTTAATTAGGCGATCTTATTTTTCAGACTTTCTTCATTTCGGGCTCAAATTTTTCAGTACTCGTGTAAACTTTAAAGTGCTTGCCAGTCAGCTGCTTAAGTAAACGTCATGTCTTTCTTTTTTTAAAGGTTCGCGCATCAAGACACTCAGCGATTTCGGCTACGTGGTCATGGACATCTCCTTCGTGCATGCCGAAGATTCTGGCGACTACGTCTGCGTGGCTACCAACAAATATGGCTCCGATGCGACCAAGTGCACCATTCAGTGCGCAGGTAGGCATTTCATATCAATTAAATTTGCTTGCAGGACGTCACAATGGTTGCATTGTGTAAAACATGACAGAATTCGGTCACTATTGCTTTACTTCTAGAAAATAATGGCGCCCTTCAGCACTAGTTGTGCATAAAATTCTTCCTTTATGAGTTATAATCTCTTCTTTTATCTGCTATTCAGGCTCCGGAAAGATATTCAGGGACTCTCTGCAGCCCCAGTCTCTCGACAGGATTGCCGAGCTGGAAGGTGCTTCGTCTCAAACCAGGTAATGCCAGCCGTACAAATTTTTCCAGTAATCTTTTGATTCAATTAGCAATAGAATCATAGATCACACTGCGTTGCAGTGTGATCCTTTATCCACACGTATCGACGCAATGCGATCCACACCCATACGGACCAATCACCCTGTATCGAATGAAAGTCGCATAACGTTTCTAGCATTACGATCGTTTAGCTGTAAAAGGACCATAAAACGATGTCACCGTCACATGTCTTATTGCAGGACTTCTGCTGTTATGGAGGCCACCAGGCTCCAGCCGCCCAAGTTCTTGTCGCAGCTGAACAGCATCGTCGGTCTGAATGAAGGACAGAGCGCCCACTTCGAGTGCCAGCTTGTGCCAGTCAACGATCCCGACCTAACGGTCGAGTGGTACTTCAACGGTCAGCTTCTGCGCTCCGGTATGTATTACAGAACACTCAGTCAATGGAATGAGATAGCGATATTGCATGCAATCCACCCTCATAACTAATTTAAGAATGTCACAGAAACTGTCAAACATAGAACTGGAAGTGAAGTGCTATTTCGCAGGTGGTCTAGCACGAACATGGTTGAAATTGCTGAAAGTTGTTCTGGCGTCCCAGCCTACATGACACGTGATAACAGCTGCTGTGGTCCGTAAAAGTCAACTGAGACGTAAAGACACCGACAGCCGAGATGGACATCAGACTGCGCACATGCCTAGAGAATAAAGTTAGGCGTCGTAATAAAGGCGCTAGCGGTGTACACAGGGAAATCGCTTACCATTTTGACAATTCACTCATTCAACTTTTTTTTTCTTCTTCTTTTGCTAGTCGAGATAAATTCAAATAACGAACGTTGGTTGGCGCATGACCGCAGCTTCGATTACATGAGGATTGTGCACAATGATGTGAGCAACGTCATATCTTGTTTCCATACCATTTTATTTTTCACCATTATACACTTTAGAAATAGTGTACATCTCTACGCTTCTGTAATTATTAAAATTGATCAGGAACATTTGCTAACGGGGTTGATTCTTGTGTAGGTCATCGTTTCCGAACGTTCCACGATTTCGGTATTGTGATCCTGGATATCCTCTACTGCTACGGCGAGGACTCGGGTGAATGGGTCTGCAAAGCAACCAACAAGCTTGGCTCAGACGTGACACGTGCCACCCTTCAGTGCAAGTGTAAGTATACTAGTATTGCTTTGTCATGCAGTCGTGCCTTAGAGGTGCATTATTTTTGAAGGAATGTGTATAACTTGCGCTCGATAAACGAACGTCTAGACTACAATGAAACAAGCGAATGCTTCTGAAATGAGCTACGGCGACTTGTTATTGTACGCAGAAATCAATGTGAACATTTTCTTGCTGTACAAGCACTATAGGAAGGTACGAACATTACGCGAAATGCTTCAGGTACATATAAAACGTGGTCAGGTATTTCTAACAATGCTTAGCTAGGGTGTTCTATATTACGCCAAGATTGTAGTGTATAATTAGACCGGAAACGAGTGTTCAGTGAACTTTAATAAGACGTGATTTTTTTTTCAGCCAAGAGCTCCCTGATCCTGACTCCCCAACTTCCACCTGAAATGGCATCGGGAACGCAGAGCATCATCGCTCTGGAAGAAAGCTTGTACCGCACGTCGGCGGTTGTGGAGCCAGAGGGTCCTTCTGAAGCACCTCGCTTCACTGTACCGCTGACTAACGTCGAAGACTTGAGGTACTGAACTCGCCAAAGAACCTATTCATCTTACGAGTGTTTACACTGCTTCTGATCAGAAGGAATTATTGTAGCAACGTTTGTGGCTTGTAGGCTACTCTAACAATACATGGCCAGAAAAAGAATTGCTTTTCCGGGCAACCATAGCACCAAAGCTGACTCGCTTTGTAGCGTCTAAGGAAAAGAAGTTAAAATTAGCAACCTTAGCAAGCAGATGTTGTTGAGGCATTCAGTTGTTTTATAAAATTGTTGAAGATAGAAATATCTTAAATAGTAAACTGATCTATTCAGAGCTCTCTAACTGGCCAACAAAAAGAACGATATCAGAATCAATTAAACTGCTTATAACGATTAATACAAAGCAGACAAAAAAGAATATTTATTCTTCCTCCATTTCTAAATACGCCGCTGCCAAATTTGTCAATTTTGCATGCTTTAAGAGACGTGGCTCATAGGGCTGCGATATCTGTTTTAGATGCAGAATTGGGAATTAGTAAACTTTGTGATTTTATTATTTTTTAATTTACCGCTTTTCTGCAATCGGCGTAATCACTTAGGGCCAAAATCAAGGTCCCGGTTACTACACTCAATGTAATTTAACTTTCACTTTTAAACGTAACAAGTTTCATTCAAATCAGTCCGGAGGCTGTCACATGTTCCAGCGTTTTACATGAGTTTGAATAGCCGGCATCGTAGTCGACCTCGACGTAAAGCTTCCTCTTAAAATCACCACCTTTGCACACTTCATTCAAAACAGGGAAGGAGACAATGCCCACCTGGAAGCCCGTCTGACGCCGACAGATGACCCAGACTTGACCGTGGAATGGTTCAAGAACAACATGCCGTTGATGTCGGGTGAGCACTCCGGTCATTTTTTTTTTTTTGTTCCCCTCTAACTGCGCTAGCAGCATAAGAAGAAAACTCGTGAACTTTCTGTGCGGTTGCGCGTCTTACGAAAAAGCGCAAATTTGTTTGAGGTATTATCCCGGTGTTTCTTTCATGCGCTGTTTTGTGACTTTTATTAATAAGTTGCCGAATAATTCCTTAATCGGGCGTATACAGTTGCATTTCCATAGATGAAGGGTTGGTGATTAATTAAGAGGCCCCACGTCTTACTGGCAAAAATGCAAATATTCGTCTTAGCTCTTAACGCAAAATAATACCATCGATATTAATCCACAACCCAATAGTGGATCGGAATTCGACTCAGTACACACATGCATAAAATGCTGCTTATTGCGCAACAAATGTCTCTTTTACTGCCGGATTTACACGATACTTAGATGTGGCGCAGAGAGTAACGCCTTTCATAATAAAGGTTACAGCGCGAAACTAGCACGATGGTGACGAGCAAGAGACGGTACAAGCGCTGCCCAGTGTCTTGTTAGTCGTCCTCGTGCTAGCTGCACGTTATAAATATTAGTGCGGGTTACGAACTAGACTTACCCAGCCCCTTTGTTAGGTTACGAGTGCGACCCCTTTTTCGTTTTACATTGCACCAGGAACGAGAATCCGGACCATCAATGACTTCGGCTTTGTGGTACTCGAGATGAGCCCCGTGTACCCAGAAGACTCTGGTGTCTACTCCTGCCGAGCTCGAAACCGCTTCGGAGAGGCCGTCACCAGCTGCACTCTCAAGTGCCAAGGTACAATAGATTATGAAACCAATATCTCTGTAGCTGTAGGGGGAAGGTCGGTGCAATGAGAGAAATTTTTTTTAAAAATGTGTTGATGGTCACTTTTGCAGGAAAGCGTAGCATCATTCTGGAAACACAGCTGCCAGAATCGATGACCCCGGGTATTGAGAAGATTGCCAAGTTTGAGGAAGTTTCTTCAGCTAGGATTGGCGAGACCTGGACAGACAAAGATGTGTCTCAGCCGCCCAAGTTCGTAACGACACCACAGGATCTGACGCTGACGGAGAACTCCTTGGCGCATTTCGAGTGCAGGTACGCAGATGTTCTGCGAAGCTGGAGCTTACTTTTCTGCGACTGCATCGTTACTTCGAGCAAACTAAGTTAAATGTCGGTGACAGTGTCAGCTTACGTGCCGTAGTATTTCGCATATCCGATGAATGGAGCGACTAGGTCGCATTTCCAGAGCCAGCCTATCAGCGCGCCCTGCAAGCGATATCATGGTGACATCTCCAGCTCAGAATACCACCTCAAGTCGTGTTGATAGAGAGAGCGGTCACAGCCAATTGACGGCTCATGGATTCCCGTGACGACGGAAACACTATTGCATAATATTTTTGATCCAATAACAATGTCCTTTTTCTCTTGTCTTTCACTGTAAGAGTAACGAGCTAGTCACTCTACTACGCTAGGGCGTCGTATCCTGATGCACTGCAAGTAATTATTAGCCAGTGAAGGCATCGTAGTATTTGGCAGAGCAAGCATGCGCCTTTCTGGACGTGGTGCTGTTAATTCCACCAAATTTAACTAATAGGTGCACATTCTCGCTTCTCATCAAATATGACAGATTAATGCTACGTAATGCTACGCTGCGACCATACTAGGCGCTAAATAATAATTTTGTTCTCTCGCAGGCTGACACCTGTCGGCGACCCTACACTGAGAGTGGACTGGTACCACAATGGCAAGCCTCTTGTCACCGGTGAGTAAATGACGCGAAATGTAGGGGAGGAGGGGAAATGTAACGTGTTTCTCCACACACCTTTCAGGCTCTCGAGTGAAGACGATCAGCGATTTCGGCTACGTCATCCTGGAAGTGGCTGGCGTCTACCCACGAGACTCTGGCGTGTACACGTGCAGAGCCGTCAACAAGGTTGGCGAAGCGTCGGTGTCCTGCAAGCTCACCGTCAAGGGTACGTCAAGGCCACAGAATGGATTGAGTCGCAGAAGGGCTCACCTGATCTTAAAGGATATATTCTCTACAAAATGATGTCACTGTTTTCACGTTAAAGATACCAGTTTATCAAAATTACTTTCGAGTGCTTCGTTATGGGGTCTCTTGCAGACAAAAAGTTACTTTGAGACCCTAAACCTCATGATTCACTCAGTCAGTGATGGCTCTGCCAAATATGTCGAGTTGTTATGTTATTTATAAAGCGATTAAGCATTGCAGTAGCGCTACACTGATACACCATAAGCGATGCCACGTTGCATGGGAAACATAATTTTGGATCTACTCTGTGCAGGCAAGCAGTCTATTGTAATGGAACCACAGCTACCCCAGGAGTTCCGTTCCGGCTACGAGAGCATTCAGAAGCTGGAAGAATCCATGTACCGCACCGAAGAGAAGATCTTCGACGACGACAAGAAGGAGCCACCAAAGTTCATCACACAGATCGAGTCTCTCCTCGACAAGGTGAGAGTTGAGAAAGCGAGGTGACCTCTGCTCGTAGCGTATTGATTCCTAATGTAATACCGTTCTTTTCTTTCTTTCTTTTTTTTTGTTTCTATACAAAAAGGTGGAGGGTGACAGTGCCCACTTTGAATGCAAGCTTATCCCGGTTGGAGACCCGAATATGAAAGTCGAATGGTTCCTCAACGGACGGCCGCTGGTCACTGGTACGCTACACATTCCAAGCATTTTACGCATAGAGTGCTTTGTTTTTTCCTTGCACAACTCTTCTATTTGCCTCTAACCAATATCGTAACATTAATTGCGCAGGCACACGTGTTCACACCATCGATGACTTCGGCTTCGTGGTGCTCGATATCGACTGGTTGTTCCCTCGAGATTCTGGAGAGTACATGTGCCGCGCCACGAACCGTTGGGGATCGGACACGACCAAAGCAACACTCAAAATCAAAGGTATGCATAAAATCTGAAGTTCCTAGGCCCTACTTGATTGTTTCTCGTCTGCTTATACTATCCCTTAAAATATCTATAATCCAAGCTTAATATTCCAGTCTAAAACCGTGTTATGCTGCCTGCTTTTCAGCCAAGAAAGACATCATCATGGACAGCCAGCTGCCGCAGGGAATGAACGTTGACAAACTTCGTGACTTGGAATACCCAGCACCTCAGGAAGAAAGTATTCAGGAGCAGGAACCTGTGAAGCCCAGGTACTGGGGCGGATCCTGAGTCTCTGTATGACAAACTTTAAATATCTGAAATACGAAGGTCGCATAAATAAGACATTTAGCTTGCGAGTAGCACCAAGCTGATTATGGAGAGAAATAGAATGAAAGACACGTTCTGTCCTTGATATTTCTGTATTTGTGTAGCTATGCCTATCCCCTAGTAGATATACCGGCAGATAAGGACCTAACCTGTTACATAAAATTATCTACTCTGCCTAGGTTCATCACCCAGATACAGCCTCAACAGAACCTTAATGAAGGTGACTCGGCTCATTTCGAATGTCGCTTGGAGCCCATCAACGATCCGAAGTTGAGGGTGGAGTGGTACCACAACGGACAGCCCCTAAGATCAGGTACCGAATCTTGAGGCATAACGAGGGATATAACATAATCATGCAGTTCGTGTGGCGAATTATATTATTGCAACAGATTAACTTCAGTAACTAGAAGATATCCGTTCACGTTTGCTCTCATATTTTCGTATTTCTTCAGGACACCGCTTCAAAACTACACACGACTTCGGCTTTGTTGCGTTGGACGTGTTGTATGTCTACCCCGAGGACTCTGGAACGTACGTTGCTCGGGCCGTAAATGAAGTAGGCGAAGACCAAACCCAGGCCACCCTCAGGTGCATAGCGAAGCCTACACTGGACTACAGGTGAGAGCAACGCAACGATCATCTTGAGAAGTAACTTCGTGTAGTGTATTTTAAACACGTAGATATCAGTGGCCACATCTAATTTTCTATTTATGGCGCTACATTTTTTTTTTACTTTGTCTTCAGAACCCAACTGCCAAAGGACATGAAGGACGGTGTCAAGAAGATCGCTGAAATGGAAGCTTCCTGGCAGCGGTAAGCTTTTCCCCCCAGACTCACAGAGTAGCGCACTAACGTTATTTAGTGTTAAACATAAAAAATATCCAAAGGTGCTTTTTATTAGAATTCATTGTCTCATTTCTTGATTAGATCAGTTTCCCTCTTATGGATGATGGATGAACAAACTTTATTAAGTTTCTTTCTGATGCCAAAAATAAAATCATGCGAAAGGCTTCCTTGAACCTCAACATGACATATTTTGTTTCGAATGCAGCACTGAAACCCAGGAGGAAGTAGAAGAGGAACCAAAAGCCCCGATGTTTATAATGAAGCCAGAACCTCAAGTGGTTGTTGAAGGCGAATGGGCTAAATTCCAATGCCGGGTCATAGGTCATCCTAAGCCAAGGCTCATCTGGGTCTTGAATGGCCACACGGTCATTTCTGTAAGCAATTCAACAATATTTTGGCATATTCTTTCCGCTTGAGTAGTAAATCCTATTTAATCGAGTTACGTTTGAATAGGGTTCGAGGTACAAGTTGACATACGACGGTATTTACCACCTGGACATCCCCAAGACTAGACAGTACGACCAAGGAAAAGTAGAAGTAAGTACCTCTGGTTCCGTAAAACCAAAATTTTGACCTTTTTTTATTGAACTCTTTCTTCACAATGTTTGTCTTTTTTTTCTTTTTTTTTGCAGGTTTTCGCAAGAAACTTCTGCGGTGAAGCCTACTGCTTTACGACATTGGAAGTTCGGCCTAAATTTGATGACTACAGAGCAGTGCTCAAGCATTCTCCAAAGCGTGAGTAAAATTTTCTTGCCATATAATGTGCGCATGCTGAAAACTCGGTACAAGCTCACGTAGGAACAGGCAACTTGCAAGATAATAAAGAATAGCGCTCGTCCTGTTTTGCCGTTGGACCAACAACTCCAACGTACTATTCTTCTGATAATAAAGAACACTGCATGACTAGCGGTTTATTGGTTCTGCAGCATGGTACGACCAAGACGTGAAGTCGTATCAGAGGTACCGACATGAGACTGAACTGGAACGAGTGTTCGAGGAAAAACTCACCCCTGGAGGTACCCGCATCGACGTGTGGAAGACCGAACAAGGCCAACAAGGTACGGAGTAACTAAAATCTTGCTGATGAGAATACTTTGACGATGGTATCCTGCTCTTACTGGATCTTCCTACATTTGAAGCCAGTCAAGTTTTGAAGAGCGCTGTGCGATGATGTCGGGTATGTGTTTACGTTTCAGGCGAACACCAAAAGATCAAGAAGAGAATAGAGGAAGAAGAACTTGAAAAGCTGAAGCCAAAAGTGGAGCGCTTCAAGACGGACTCTATTTACGTAAGCAGAATTTGATATCTGTGTCTGTTAGCGACAGAGAAAACAGGGAGTAAAAACAAGGAGAAAATTTTAAGCTCTAGCTATGATGTTAGCAGCTTGCGTTACCATATCGCGAGCGCCTGAGGCCTTTAGGTGTGTATACGTAATGTTAACGCTGTCTCCCGGCCTTCTCCCTACTTTTGTAGTACGACGCACGCACGGGCGAGAAGAAGGTAGAGACGGGCTCCCAGGCGCAATACATGGCCAAGTACTTCGAGACCGAGGCCGAGAAACAGCAGCGGGGTGCTAGCGGCATCGCGCCCGAGTCAGTGGTGCAGGGCCGCGAGGTGCACACGACCACGCAGCGCCAGACGCAGAAGGAGCAGCAGGGAGACCTCGAGATCACTCGCAAGAAGACGCTGACCGAGACGCTCGAGCAGGAACACAAAGGCGTCACCAAAGAGCAGCGTGTACAGGGGCCCGCGGTGAGTGCATTTTCCTTCATGCTCCGCACTACGAATCTAGAGACGCCACGTCGCTGACTTAAATGCTAGAAAAGAAGACACTTGGATTTTTTTTCCCGAACCGCTTCTAACGTATGTTTGCTTTGGTCATTATGAAGCACTAGAATGCTTTAGGACTGTAGTGGCGATGTATTCGAAGTCGTGACGAATGTTTTTGCTCGGGGTCTAGTAGAATAGTCAAAAGTTATACGCTACTTTGGAAATATCTCGATCTAGTTTGAGGTACTACGGCGTCCGTCATAACGGCTGATCAAAGAAAAATATATGCATTCGACGTTTGCTGCGAAGTTTCTTTAACTGAGTTGTGATTTCTTTGATTACATCTCTAACCTGCCCAGATGGCTGCGAAAGACGTTGAAGGGAGCTGTACATTTTGTTAGCACTTTGTTATTATTCAACATGCAAATAAAGCTCATATGCTTCTTTATTCCACCACCACCGACGGAACCATTCGCTCGGTGTTGCTCACGGTGCGCAAAACATAGGCGCAGAATTTCATACCTTAATCTATGGAACTTAAGCGTTTTAAACGCTCTTCGAGATTGCTTTTTTTTTTTTCATTTTGCCTATGCTCACATGGCGTGCAGCTGGAGAACTGGCAGCTGATAATCGCGAACTGTGCTAACTAATCCAGGTATGATAGAGAGAAAGCGAAAGCATAAGAATTTCTCTTACTGGAAAAGTGCCTATAGTGTCAATTTGTCACTCATAGTGCCTCATCGAGAAGTGTCTTTTTATGCCTTTATCCTCATATATATCCTGTCTCCACCTTCACTGATAATGACAGCTGCTCAAAACTAATACACAGTCTCGCACCCCACCTACTGTGTGTCCTCCGGACGTTAAATCTCTAAGTATTTGAATATTGTTCATATAAAGTGCCTATAGCACACTAATGTGTACAATACATTTTCAGATCGCTTTCTTTTTTTTCTTTGGCAGCTTCCTTTGCACTACCGCCGTATAGAATATATTATTCCCGCTATCTATGTATTCTATTGCCGTTTTAAACAAATCAATACAAAAGGAACATCTCTTAAAAGTGAATGATGAAACAGCCTACTGCAGCGAGCAGAACCACCGAAAGATCACATTCAAAATACAGCGTTAAAGGTGCTGTGCTAGCTCATACAACACTCACATTGCCGTCGAAAAAAAAAGAGTTGCGATCAGCGGGTCACGCGGTGGAAACCTCTCGAAACGTAGTGAGCCAGGACGCTGCGCAAGACCTACTCGCGACAGGACGCGTTAAAGTCAAGATGGATGAGCTCCAAGAGCCGTTATAAATAGCACCTATGTGCGTTCGAATGGAAGAGGGACCCTCCGTTCTGTTTTCTGTCTGCAGCAAGAGTCGAAGCCTCCTGTATTCACCAAGAAGCTGCAGCCATGCCGCGTGGAGGAGGGCCACGGAGCCAAATTCCAGTGCACGTTCACCGGCCAGCCGACGCCTAAGGTCACCTGGTTCCGCGAGAACTTCCCCATAACACCATCGCAAGATTTCCAGGTGAACATGCGCCATCTGTTACACGCCTTCTCTTCCCTTTAATAAGCACCTGACATTGCAATGACGACGCATAAACATGCGCATTTTCAGGCATAGCAGACGTCGTTTGCAATAAAATACGACTGTGCAGGTTATAGGACGAGAAATGGAATCATTTGTAGAAGTTATTCTCCACGAAGAGCGGTGCGGGAGTTACTTTAAATGCGACTGGTAAAGTGGTAGAGCTGGGCTTACAGACGAGGGATTAAGTAGACTTCTAATGATACAAAGAAATAAAAGAACGCAAACAGTACAAAATGGCAAGTAACGGTTTAGACATACTTCAGTGCATGTGCGTAGGCCCCACAAGGTAATCAACATTTTCTTTTTACACTGAATTCCTGCAGAAAGCCGACAAAGCACACCACTCGCGCGCAACAAATTTGCCTGTTGCTCCTCGTAATTGGTCTTAGGGATTTAAGATATAAACGCACCTCTGATTACAAAATGTTTCTTGCACTTCTTTTCCCTCATCCAGATCGTGACTACAGATAGCACATCGACGCTGATCATCCGCGAAGTTTACGTCGAAGATTCTGGTGTCTTCTCGGTCAAGGCCGAAAACCGCGGAGGCTCAGCCAAATCATCTGCTAACTTGGTTGTTGAAGGTGCGTTTCCCGCATATCGTTGCTCATTCCTCTCCATCTGTTGTAAAAATCATCTCGTCACTTACGAGCGTTGATAGTCTCCACATTTTGGAGACTACCAACGCTCATCAAACGTTGCCTTCAAGGCAACCTCAAGGCAGGTTAGGTACAAACCAGTTCGATATTGCAAACTTAGTGCGTTAATAATGCTGTAAAACGGTAATACACCCTGCATGAAGGAAGGAAAAACTAGAGAGGGAAAGGCAGGGAGGTTAACCAGTGTAGGACAACCGGTATGCTACCCTGCACGAGGGGAAGGGGACGGGGGAGATTGAAAGGTGAAAGGTGAACCCTGCATGAATGAAACTGCTTATGTGTAAGAGTTGCTGTGCTGGATTTGATCACGACGCAGATCTTGAGCGCAGCTAGTTCCATTAACAAGAACTGAACGCCAGCTGATGAATGAGGCGAATAATCCCATATTGCCCATATGAAAACAACTCGAAGGGACCACATTATGTCCCTGTATCTGCTTGCATTGCGCCGAGTACTAATTTTAGCGGCGCCGCCGGCGTTTCCACAGAGCGGCGAGAGCAACGCAGCGGACCCGTGCCGCCCAATTTCACCAAGACTATCCAGGACGTTTCGTCCAAGGCTGGCAAGTTGGTCCGCCTCGACGCCAAGGTCTCGGGATCCAAGCCTGTGGACGTCTATTGGCTGAAGGTGAAATACCTAAGCAGTGTGACATTCCCTCGGAGCTATATCGTGCGTGAATTTTCCACGATTATTAGTATGCAATTTGCACCGAAGCAAGCACTATTTCTATAAAAGACTTAAACGCGCTTGTCGCTGCATTATTCAGCGCATTCGCTTAGAAAGATCAGGGAAGACGATAATCAGAAGAACAAAAACATATAAATATGCTTGTTTTAATCGCTAGCTCGTTTGCCCAATTACTATGAGCCCAGTGTTCTATAGGCAAACGGGGTGGCACCTATACATGGTACGTCATGTCATGAAAGAGTTCGAACCATGAACATCAGCACATTTCATTCCTTGCTCTTAGTTTTGACAGTGGAACGCTGCATAGTTGCCAGCGTGTACTTGAGCTCTGCTAGACTTTTTTTTTACATTGTTATACGAGGTCTAGATGGCGTCGTCTCTGGCCAATAACAGTTCCTCTACGTATGTGCAACAAGACGAAATCCTACATAAAAAGGGAAAGCACGACCACGCAAATATTTGTTTCTCCAGTAGCACTTCCAGTTGGGCAAACTCTCATGACGTCAAGGCGCACTATTCACGAATCTGTCAAACTGGCAACTTTCACAAGTCGTAAACACGAGGACAATAAAAACTGGACAGTTGCGGTCGTTTCAGTAAAAATAAATAAAAAAAGAATATTTACGGCCACCATGCTGACAGCGTTTACGAAATGAACGTCCGCATGATGCCTAAAGTGTGGCCGCTGCATTGTCGTGGTCCGCAGAACGGCAAGAAGGTGACACCCGACGTGTCTCACAAGATCGTGGAGGAGGACGACCTGTACACGCTGCTCATTTTGGAGGCCCAGGCGGACTCCGACTCCGGAAGCTACGAGTGTGTCGCCATCAACTCGGCTGGAGAAGCGCGCTGCCAGGCTCACGTGGTGATCGAAGGTCAGTGCGCGCAGCCACAAATAGCGCCCGTTTTTGTGACTGCTCTACCGCAGCCAAGAAAAGCAGCGCCTTGCTATAACTCGGCCGGTCCGACTCGGTTTCACCGCTTCCCTAACGTCTGCGCAGGCGCCAAGCCCAAGACGCCGCCCACGAGCCCAAAGGAGGCGCCTGGAGACCAGAAGCCACCCACGGTGACAGAGCCGCTCAAGCCACTAGCCGTCAAGGAAGGCCAGAGCGCTGTCTTCCGCTGCAGGATACCAGCCGTCCCTGGTAAGTGAATGCTGCATTTTGTTTTCTGCTTTGCCCTTTTCACTAAAAGCCTCGTGACTTGTAGCCTAAAAGGCTCGATAGGTCTCCGAAAGTACGCATACAATTTCCTGTATGCTTTCATGGCCATCCACAGATGTCCTAAAGCTTTGAACGTTTTCTCCACTATTGCCTTCGGCCTTTTCGGAAACAACCAATCATGGAGCTTTCAGAGCCACCAACTGAACGAAACAAATAGGCTTGCTCACAGTTCACCTGCTTCTATTAAAATCTTATGAATTTTCCCTCAGCTAAAGAGAAACTCCACAGGTATGCACACCGTAAGTACATACCTGTGCATACCGTAAGCAGCCTGTACGCACACTGTCTAAATCAATACTTGAAAGGCTATTAGGCACTCAGGTATTAGAGTTACTGCGTGAAAATAGGTTTAAGATGTCCCTCCAGGGCCCTTTAAGGCTAAGTTCACGCAGTAATTGCAGCAAATCGGAAGCTCATTTTGAAATCAGTGCAAAGCGAAGTTATCACGAAGCGTTTATTTAAATGCCGTAAAACTGCTCTTTTTCTGCGCGCACAACGCCTTTTGTAACATATCAATAATGTGCCAAGCGGGCGGTTCAGCAGGACGCTGGAAACCTAGGTACAGTTGGTCAGTCGTGTAGAAAACGCAATACTGCGCAGTCTTGAAGACGTACCCACTTCAATGGGCAAGAAAGAATACTGCCTAGCATCCGCACCATAACTCGGAAGTGAAGGCACAGAAAGTTTCGTTTTAATAATGTCATTATGAACTTGGAGGCGCATATTTGTTATACTCAGGATATTCATGTTCCTACCGTCTCTCGTTTTACTGCTTATTTCTGTAGACGACACCTGTGCAGGTAGTTCAGGTTGGGCTACATATAAGCCATTTATATACATGAGCAACACTCATGCTGCTGCTCGTGAGTGTTTCTCATGAGCCTACGATAGGCCCCGCCAAGTCTCCCCGGCAAAGAACTTAACTGCTTTGGCAAGTCATCAGAAGAGGGTTAGCTCAAAGGTATTCTCGAACATTGCGGTGCGTGAGAAGCAGCGAGATACAGCTAGTCACGAATGTCGCAATTGAGATGTATTGGCATTCACGTAGGAACGACAGCATTTGACTGGCCTCTCGTGCTGTCGACGAATTAGAGGTAGACTTCAAGAGTAGAGCAAAACACTCGTGTTCCAGCTCATATAAGTGACATCTGCACAGAGTAGAGAACTATTAAGTGAAATACAGGGATCTAAACCAAGTTGAGATTGGGTTGGTTATGGTGCACTTTGGAAGGCGGCAGAATTTCTGAACAGAACGAGTGCATGAAATTGTCCAGAATAACGAAGCGCTACTCGGCTTACTATGCAAGATGGCCAAATAGTATGATATGCCGTCATTGACGCACACCGAGAAACCATCTTCGTGCATGGCATTATCTTAAATCCCGACGTGCTTGTCCATTGCAGGAGCCCAGGTAAAATGGTTCCGAGGCGACCAGCAAGTCAAGCAGTCCCGGTACTTCCGCATGTCCCAAGAGAACAACTTGTTCACACTCAAGATCTCTGAAGCGTTCCCCGAAGACGAAGGCGTCTACAAGTGTGTCGCCACAAATCCAGCAGGCACCGTTTCTACCAGCGCCAACCTTAAAGTTATCGGTACGGCCCATATTCACTTCCGTAAAGCCGTAGAGAAGTAGGGCTTAGCTATAATAAATATTTTCTAAAGGATACCAATGTTGAAGACTAGTTTTATATTTCAGTGCCCCCCTTGCAAAACGCTCTGCAGGGGGCTTGGTTACAATAAGGGATGTCGAGTCAGGCAACCTAAACGAAGCAAATATCTGGGCTCTTCGGTATTTCGATATTAATGTTCTAGTAGATCCAAAGAGCAGCGTCGATCAAACCAAAAACGATAAATCACCGCAGACAGTCCCTTCATTTGTATATTGCAGGCTGCTGACAACTTCTTCGGAATGTTCGACAACCTATCTATCTATCTATCTATCTATCTATCTATCTATCTATCTATCTATCTATCTATCTATCTATCTATCTATCTATCTATCTATCTATCTATCTGTTACAGTCTCATAAAGAAGATGCGTACCATAATATTGACCCATTAGCCTGTTCAACTAGCATGCAATCCAGTGCAAGAAGGTCATCTGTGGGTCTGCCACAAGCCTAGTAAAGATACGCATTTACAAGAAAGTAGTTGAAGTATGTCTAAAACGAGTAAGCACCTTCTTCCCCTTTGCAATGCAGTTCCTGAGCTGAACGAGGTGCCGCCTACTGTCACTCCTCTGGCCGACTTGACTGTGCCTGAAGGCTCACCTGCCCGTTTCGTCACATCCCTGGGAGGTGTGCCGCCACCTAAGGTCATCTGGGTCCGCGAGGGCCACATCATCAAGCAGTCCCGTGATTTCCAGGTTAGATGCCAACATATGCCTTATGTTTCCGGACTTAAGCCAATAGCGATCGTTTAGTTTATTCGAAGTTTCGCTTCGAAACTTCGAAAGAACTAAACGTGCACTCAAGTGAGGCTGTGCACAAAACGTTGACTGCGACAGTTTCACGAAGCACTGTCAGTTCTTATGCAGTAAGGGCATAAATACTAGAACTTATGCGCGTATACTCAAGCAATAAAGAAACGTAGATTTTTTTCTCAAGGACGCTACCACAGCGCAAATTTCTTCACACGGTACTGCCGAGAGTGGTACCTGTGCTCGCCTTTTTTTTTTTTTCATGTCCCATGAACAAACGCGTTGCAATAGCTTCCATATGCAGCAGCTCTTCGCCTCACACTGGGGTCCAGACTTCCATTTAATAGACAACCATAATTCAAATTCCGGGTTCCTGGAAAGGACAAACGCTCGAACCTTTCGTAAGCTCTTTCTCAAGACTTGCGTGTTTTCTGACCGAAGCCCAGCTTTCAGCGAAGAATAATAAGTACACCCTTACATGCGCTCCAGTAAACGGGTTATTGATTCAAGACGCACTACCGGTAATCGATCGAACACAGACATGCGTTTGGGCGCTTCGAATGCTTCGAATACGAAATCCCTCTAAATATAATGTGCATACACATGTAGCACGAAAACTAAGTTTCGTTAACGCAATTGCTGTTGGACACTCTCCCTTCTGAGACTCGAAAATAATGAACTGCAAAGCAGTCATTACCGCCGACTTGCTGCCGTAGAATGTTTTAGACGACAAGTGCAAGGAATAACTTGCACTTGTCGATGTGTGCTGTTCAGTCTAACGTTTTGTGTCAGACGAACATGATGCATGGTCGAAACGAAATAATCACTGGTGCGAGGTTGAAAGAAAGTAAACGAGCTACATTGACGTTTCGGCGCCGTTATGTTTTCCTTGTAAGGTGGTGCTTACTATGCGCTCCTTTTTCTGTGTGAACAAGGCAACCGTAGGGGCCCGCCAAACAACGTCAGTATAGATTATTAATGCGAAAGCATTATGTGCCTCGTGAAGTGGAAAGTAGTGTATCCGGCGTTAACTCCCCATGGTTAACAAAACCCTGGTCGCTAAGTGATAACGTCAAGTTTCAGTGTCACTTGTATACCGACCTGGCCCACTCCCAAAAACTTGACATTACCCAATCCGAAAATTGAGTTGGCCCACGTTCAAAATCTATCTGGCCTACTCCCAACATTGACATTGACCCACTTTCGAAATTGACTTTCCCAAATTCAAGTACATGACCAAGCATAACCTTAAGTTGCAACGTTCCACGCTGCTTTGGCACTCAGTGCACGTACGGGGAGGGAAGTGTCTGTGTAACATTCTCGTCGTATACTATTCGTTCAACCACAGGCAAGTGATTGTTTTACTTCGACTGCAATCTATACACATCTTTCTGGCGCAGACAACACATGTATTTTTTTTTTCGGCTTATTAGTAGATTACTCAGTGTAGATAGCGCCGTAAACAGAAGAAATGAATTGTCATTGCGATTGTGATCAAATACAATTTCTAAATTACCGGCTTAATACAGCGAAAATCTCTCGAAAGCTGAGATTGATATTCTCTTATAACTATAGGTAGCTCAAATTCCTGGTTCCCAAAGGCCTGCTCGACCAAGCGTACAAGATAAACCATCCGAGCGTTCCAAATTTATTTACTGGCATTGCAAAACCCAGCAAAATAGCTGTAGTCGCGTGCAGTTTGCGTAGACCAACTCGCACGGCGGTGGTTTTGATTACTAATAATTAGTTAAACAACCACAGCGCGGTGTCTATCCGCTGTGCGCTTGTATACGTCGCTTCTTCCTGTTTTGTCCTTATCCCATTTTGCGCCACCGTCTTATATTTTAACTATGCACCAACTAGCCCAGCAACAAATTTTAGTGTCTATCCGAAGCGTGATATGTGTGTCGCTGCTAAGTTTCGTTTGCACGCAGTTGGTATTCGAAAAAGGTCAGTGGCTCACGTGCCTCTATTGTTTGATTGCAGATGAACCAAGACCAAGGCTCCGCATCTCTGGTCATCAGGCACACGTATCCCGAAGACGAAGGCGTCTACGTTTGTCGTGCCACCAACGCTTCGGGCCAAGCCGAGACCTCTGCCCGGCTTACCGTGCAACGTAAGGCCAAAAAGTAGAGGTCGCGCCCTGGCCTACTTGCTCGCTGCGGCTTAAAGCGCTCCGTTGTTTCGGAAAGCTGTGCATTTAAGCTGCTAAAACCGAGAGAGAGAGGGAAAGAGAGAGAACAAAAGAAGTTTGGCTCCTCACTTTCGCGTTCTCTAACTGAAGATAAAAACTAGCATTTCCCCCTGCGTCCTCGCGTCGACGCTCAGACTTTATTTATGAGATATTTATTTATTTCTAAAGAGTCTTTTTTATATATTTTCTGTTTTTTGCTACTTACTTTCTCCCTAATTTCGAGAGCATGAAACTTCTAACCGGAGTCTGTTATTTACGTATCATTCGCTTCCGGTTGTTCGCTACCCCTGCTTTGGTTGAGAGCGTTTTGTAAACTGAACAAAAAAAATAATAATTCATACGTATAGTAAACGTTTCGTTTCACCCTTTTTGTACGATGCAATCGGTACATTCACGCCTAACAAGTTTACTCGTTTCATTAACCTATCTGTACCTAACAGAAGGGTGAAGTTTTGTACATTACTGACATTTCTATATCTACTCGAAACGAAGGTCCTTTTATTTTATTTCATTTCTTTCCGCAACAACTGTTGCAATGCTGCACATCTGGAGTCCGGCGATTATTGGCTGAACGGAAATGACGGGCGAAATGCACGTACCACGCCGTCATTAGCAACTGTAGAGCTACTAGATGTGCATTTGTGAGGAGCCTTACGATTTGTTGTATATTGGGGCTATTAACACTTTCGCTTAGTGCGTCCATTCGAAACCGATTGGCCACCATCGCGAGTTCCACGATTAGCGTAAGCCGCGATATAATCGGCACCGACGGACAGCCGCAGGAAGGTAGGTTAGGTTAGGCGATATTAACACGATTAACCACTCAGCAAGTACGAGGCTCTACACTGCCAGCCACGTGGAGATGTGATAACGCTTTAGCTGCTTCTTATAGAACTCTCTCGGTCGCTCTTCGTTTACGTTTTGTTCTGTTCTTCGCGAGTCGCCACACTAGTCACGGTCAGCAGTCACGGCAGCAGTGGACGCCGTTGCGCACTCCGACTGTCCGCGCAACCCGGCTGTATAGCTCATAGGCACATAGGCCAGCGATAGGCGGCCCACGCGCTCCGTCCTAGACAACCATGTGGCCGAAACCTGTAGCGATTGCTTGTGGAAAAGAAAACTTCAATAAAACCAAGTTATGCAAACATGTTGTGTCTGATTTAGGCTTGCTCTCTCAGACTCACACTTTGTCGGAACTTCGACATTTGCATGCTTTTTTTCTCTTTTATTCTGATAATTATTGCTCTCGACTAATTTCTATTCTGGCGTTGATTTGCAACTCAATAACCTCTTAATCAGACTCAATCGCAAAATCTTTTACTTTTACTTTTTTTTTCTTTTCTGCGAAGCATGCAAAGACCGAAAGAACATAAAAGCATTGGCGGCCTAAAAGTGTGAGGGAGATAGGCCTACATCTGACACAGATGTGCTGCTCTCACAGCTCGGCGAAAACAAAAGAAACAAAAAAAAATGACACCCTGTGCCCGATAAAGTCCTCTCTGTTAGCTGCTCAATCTGGTCAGGAGGTCTCCTCCGCATCCTATAAAGGCCGTCCCAGCCTGAGTCTTGCACGCTTTTAGGCCCCCACCCAGCCGCGCCTCGTTTCTGCTCGGTGCTCGCTGCAAAAGCAAAACCCTGCATGGCTGGCGCACGCGCTCGCCACCGCGCTGCGGCTCGAAAAGCAAAAAAGGCACGAGAAGAGGATGCTGGAAGAACACGGCGGCGCGGTGCACGGTGCAGAAACGGGGCGCGGCAACATGCCTCGGTTCGCTCATGCGCCGTCCCCGAAAACGACGAAGCACCGAGCCTTCCGACTACGAAGGATCACGTAAGCACATATCTAATAGTAGAGAGCTCGCACGAACAAAATACCCTGCACGCTGCACGTACACGAAGGGGGACGACCGGGGGCAAAGGTTGATTAGCAGTTGGAAGGCGGATGTTGTCGACCAGGTCTTTCTCACTTTTCTTGTCCAGAAGACCTTTTGCGGGTGAACTTGTTGGACACTACAGAAAAGAGCATACATACGCTATATATTTGTTCCTCCCCAAGTGCAGATACACGGGTTCAAAGAGAAGTTTGAAGAGAAATTCAGCAACGAATCGGTAATGGCTGGAGGATAAGGTGGCTAGTGCACCGAATGTCTGACCTCTGCTACCGGGTCTCACAGCCATAGCCGAGTCGGACCCACGGTACTTGCGCAGGCATACAGTAATGTGCGAAATAAGCAGATGTATAAGTAGAGACCGCAGAAGCACTCACAGATAGTGGGTGTCGCATGGTACAGCAGTTTTCGTAAAACAGGCGGATGAGTTGCTTTGAATGGCCTCCGGACCAACGCCGTGCTTCACGAGTGATAGCGGCTTTGGTCATCCTACCGAAAGCTGTAGAAAGTCAGACTCTGTACCACTGAAATTCTAGTTAAACTGTATATTAAATAATGAAAGAGAAGATGACAAAGTAAATCCAGTGTGACTAACCAGATCACACCTGAGACAAGCAACCAAGATTAAACATAGACCATGAAGACGTTGAGGTGACTTCCGTAAAAATTTGTCCAGATATGATGTGTCGTCGACGTGCCAATTCACCACCTTATTACAGGACTGCTGTCGATCATGGTCATGCAGCCGGACAAGTGACCTTGCGTCTATCACCTCATGCAACATGGAGATGACGTGTTCATCCCGTCGGAAGATGCACGTCGCCGCGTTAAGCAAGTTTCTTGCAACTGCTATCCATTTCCAACACCGAAGAATTTTGCACTACAGGAGGTCAACGCTCACTGAAAAAAAAAACATCATAATAGCTCTTGGAAGAGTACACATAACACCGACCAGCCAACTAGGAATTGGAACAAAATATTTATGACATGGCAGCAAGACGATAGCAAGCAAGTATAAATATGCAAGTGCGAAGGTCGCAGATGGAATCTCGGCCTCCGCGGCTGCATTTCGATGGAGGCGAAATGTTGATGCCCGTGTACTGTACGATTTCAGTGCACGTTGAAGAACCCCAGGTGGTCCAAATTTCTGGGGCCATCCACTACGGCGTCTCTTATAATTATATTGTGGTTTTGGGACGTAAAGCCCCACAAATAATTAAGTCAATCTGGTGCGAAGCCAAGGAGCGCCTGTACTGTAACATGCATACAGCAAACTTAAACGGGTACCACATATGTAGCCGGCGAAGCTAGAGGGAAAAAATACAAAAAAACACACATTGTCGCCCTTGGTCTACAGTATGAAGAAAATACAGCTCTACGGTTCCTGTGAGGGAAAAAAAACTTACCTATTGAATCAGTTCGCCACGTGCCAAAACGTATCCCATTATCCGAAGACAGTCCTTCCTAGATGGCTAGTCGTAGAGCTTCGGAGGGTTTTCGAGTGGCTACTGATAGCTGCTGTACAACTCCGCCTAGTGATAACTGCTGTACAACATGTCCAAGTGAACAGCTGCCTGAAGCATACAGTCACGATACGTAGAAGCTAAGGATTAGGCTTCCTATGAACCACTTGGAAGAATTCTAGCAGACAAGCATGGACATCTGAGAACTGCTGCTGCGAAGATGCTGGAAGCGGTTGGGCCTGTAGTTGGATACGAATAAGGGAAGGACAATTTTGCGGCTGCCTGTTCTGAGAGGTAGTGACCGAAGTAAAGATGTCAAGTTCAGCTGCCGACTACACCCTGAGTAACGATTACATTTGACATTCACCTGCGACCATTGCATACTACATTATGCGATTGTCAAAAGAGGAGCTTCACGACTGTCCCCGGACCTGTACCCGGTACGGTCTCACTTATACCTACCGCTTTGAGTCCTAAGCATTAATAAGATGCCGGCAGGAAAGAAATATGAGGCAAGAATTGAAAGTTCATCCGAAGTGTCAGTGAGAAAGCGGTGTTGTCAAGGAAGGAGACGCACATTACCCAACTGGCAACATTGAGAGACAGACACGTCCTCGAATGCACAGCTTAGGTGTTGCGATCGATGGCGTTACCATATTTCGCAGACAACTGTGATCAGTGCTTGTAAGAACACGAAGCCTGACAACGTTACACCGAGCTAGGAGTTAATCACGCTGAGGCACCACCTCCCCTCTTCCCTGCCCCTGCCGCTCCGCACGGTGCGGAAGCTGCTCCGCCAACAATTCCCTACACTGCTTCAGCTGCAGAACGGCATAAATAAACTTTCTGTAGTCTTATGCAGTCCATATTTGACTTCGCGAGCGCAGCCGAGCATCCAGAGCACATACTTAACTCGAATAATAAGGTAAAATTGACATGATAACTTGTCAAGTTTTAGAAATGAATTTCAGAAACGCCTTTGTTTTTAAAGGAGCACCGCGATTTTGCGCAGCAGTTTAGTGGATATGCCCTAATCATGCAGAAACGACACTTAGTAGAAAACCTGAGACGTACGTCCATTCCTGTCCTCCCTCCGGGTCCGTTAGTTCAGCCCTTCTTTTTATGCCCTCAAGACAACTGAGGAAAAAATTACCACTTTCAATAACATAGAGGACTCATGTGCAGAAACAGTGCTTAATATCTCGCACTAGTAAAATACCACACAAAATAATAAAATAAAAGAGCCTATAGAACCATACGTGGAAATGGTGAGATGGTGACAGAGCAAACGGTGTTCAGCAATAGGGCGCCGAACCAGAAACCGCTTTGCAAACGTGGTAATGGTCGCAGACAAAATTTAAGGTTGTAAAAAAATATGAAAAGCCTTTGTGCTTTTGTTTTATCAACAGTGACAAATAATTTGACTCAGTTCACCGCTTCAAACTACAGGCACATCTCAGGGAAATGAAAATACTAGAACAACTCATAATTCTACTTGCGAAAAGCGCTTGTTAGGGCGGCTGTTGATAAAGCAGATCGGCTTAAGTTAAAGAGACACCAAGCAACGTTGTAGTACGCCTCCATATATATTTAATTTATACATAGCATATGCGCGCGCAAAGTGTTTGATATGGACAACAAGGACAGAGGGTTAAAAAAATGGAGAAACAAAGGTAATATGCAGACGGCATGTATATAACACTTTATTAGTAGCATAGTAAGAAGGTAAAAGGCAAAAAAAAAAAACGTGACGACTGGTTTTTGTCTAAAAAGAACAAGACTTAAGTTTGTGGCAACAGGTAAATGCACAACGATGTTACAAGACGTTCTAGATTATGGCATCGCGGTTTTTTTTTTCTTAATTTGTAAGTGACAAAGGTCGCACCTCTACAGAAGAAAAAAAAACGGTCAAGAAACATATTCGGAAAGACAGAGACTGGCCGACTGCCAAAGTTTTCGAAAGAGATAGTTGTTAGTCTCAAAACTAAGGCTCGCCAGGCTAATTTCCTACCTTTTCCTTGGATGCGGGTCGTTGAACTTGAGAAAAAAAAAATTTCAGATAAAGCTAGATTCTTTTGAAATAAGGTGCTCGCTAAGAGTTCTGAAAATCCTGTAGACTGCAAAACGCACTGATATTTCAGCCTTAAAATATATATTTATTCCAAATTTTCATTCGAAGGAAACGTCATGAAGTTAAAGCTTTCGTAGTTTGGTCATACCGTGTTGCTTCAATGGAGCAAGTGTTATCGCTAGCCAAAATGGAACGTAAGACAAAGCGAGGCCAGCTGTGCCCAAGGCGGTTGAATGGTATTTCGGAGGTCACATCCAATCAATGGCACTTTAGAAAAAAATAATTCTACATAAAGCACGCACTGTGGGAATCGGTGTCATACGAAGCAGTCAGCGAGGAAGTTGCCTTTCGGGGATCATGTGGCATTGAGCGAAGTGTTACGAATAGGATGAACGCCTTTGTGCAAAGTGCATGAGTATAGGTGTATGCCTAACATTCATGGGCTATAACCAGGAAACTCTGCAGCACCATGCTGACCGAGTTGTAAGTCATAGCCAGGTAGAGTTGGCACAGATGGTAGTGCACAGACCAACGCCTGTTTCCTCGAAGAGAAATGCACGCTACGCCGCGGTGATATGCGCATTATGAGTGTCGTTCGTTTAACGCTACATACGGGATCGAGCAAATATGGACAAAAGCATGCCGAGTGCTAGCAGAACATATGCATCCTTTATTACATTGCTAAGAAGCGCAAGTGACGTTACACAAGCACCATAATCACAACTACTGGTACATTAGGCTTGCTTACAACACTGCGTGAGAGCAGCCGCCGTAGACTAGTGGTAAAGTGCTTGCTCGGCACCTCGGTGGCCTGGATTCGATACCCACCTAACCCTTGGTAGATTACCTTCGGAGGTTACGGCGCGTTCGTGTGTGTCTGCGTGTTATGTCTGCATCACATTCCGGACTACGACACGCGGTATGGTTTTGCCGTTTTTAAGTCCGGTCTGATGATATTGCAACGAGGCTATGCAGTGGGGAAGGAAGCAGACACAAGTGACGAAGACGACGCTTGCTGATTGTCTCGCGCTCAGGGTCCATCTTGTATGCCCACCTTCGGCCCATTGTACATATCCTGTCAATATATTGTCAAGCGTCTTCTCTCCCGTAATAATATGTTAGATCTCCATTTTACTTGGGTCGAGATTGCTGTGGGCTGTACAGAATTCAAACACGTGTAGCGCATACCCGAGTACCACGGGCCCAGAACTACGGGTATAAGCCACACGTGATTGCGGTATCGTTAATCGTGACACACAAGACGATTATACCATGACGGAGATCTAAAGGTCAATCTATAACATTCGTCATACGTGGATCCCCTTAAATCCAAATTGTGGTATATACCAGGTAAACGAGCCGACCAAGGGAGCACAGAGACGTAGGCGGATAGATAGATAGATAGATAGATAGATAGATAGATAGATAGATAGATAGATAGATAGATAGATAGATAGATAGATAGATAGATAGATAGATAGATAGATAGATAGATAGATAGATAGATAGATAGATAGATAGATAGATAGATAGATAGATAGATAGATAGATAGATAGATAGATAGATAGATACGTTCAAACTTATTCAAGTTCCCCAAGAAATGCTTCGCATTTAAAACTGCAACATAAAAATCCACGCAAGATACAAGGTCAGGGAAGATGGACATTTAAAGTACTGAAAAAGCCGTGGAACATGGAACACCGCTGCAGCCAACGCTCAGACAAGGCCACTTGTCAGAGTAGTGGCTCAAGCGATATTTTCCTGTTCAACAGCATAAAAATGAATGTCTTTGCGCTTGCATGAAAATAAACGTCATATGGACGACGGCAAAGTAGCTTTGTGTCGAGCCATCATACCAACCACACGGACTAACTTCCATAAAACCGATTCAATGTGAGCAATCTAATACATACTTTGTGCGAACACAAACCCAAGTATTTTCACACAGCTTACTGCTTCAATTGTTTCGCGTGCATAAGAAATGGTGATGAGCCTAGACATTATCTGCTTAAATTTCGGCCTGAAAATCATGACGTTTGTATTTTGTATGTATTAAACTGTAGAATGTTTACTGCCGACCTCTTGGATAGTTTTTATAGCAGCGTTGGCTATATTCTGAAGGTTGCCGGGCCTGGGTGGCGAAAAAAAAAGTGTGCTAGTATCGTGAGCATACAACGTATATTTCGCGTCTCTATAAATATTTGCTATATATGTAGTTCGCGAAAGGTACCGTTCGTGTGCACTATTTAAAAAAAACGGTCCAAGAATACCGCCTTGAGGAACGTATGCGTTGCCCCACTTAGTTGGAATAGCAAATGCAGTATTGTTCCAGTTATTTTTTTTATCAAATGTGCCGTTTTGCGCGTTGGAACGCAAAAGTAACTGGCAGCACACGCATGCATTTGATCGCACACGTTGGGGATGAATATCTCGAAACGTTTCTCACCCAGAAAGTTCGTTTAAAGTGGGTACACATTGTAAACATACGGGATACACTTACTAAATTGCGACATTTTCTGTAATCAACTAATTTATGTGTTATTTCGTGGTTTTGTTAATTTATCAAGTATATATCGCTGTTGTTAAGTGCGCCGCTTGAACCAGTCGACCTCAAGCACTACATGTGTTATCTCTCACAGGTGGTTTAAAGATTCTGTACTGTCCAAAGGACGTCCGGTGCATAGTATGCTTACTCAGGATATTCTAAAATGCTTTGTAAATGCGAACAGCTCATGGGTAGAAACGCATCGCAAGGAAGAGTTTATTTATTTATTTATTTATTTATTTATTTATTTATTTATTTATTTATTTATTTATTTATTCATTCATTTATTTATTTATTTATTCGAAAGTTACAAGGTACTTTCGCGCACATAGACGCACGAAAGAGAAATAAACTCACAATGGGTGATCAAAATATAGCAAACGGCAGGAGGGAAAAAACGGCGATATTTATGTTTAATTGTGACGGTGAAAAATGCAACAGTAAGACAGTTTAAGTTAAGACCTGTTGGGCAAACTTGTGTCCAACAAAACAAAGCACTCGCAATACAACGACAGCGGTGAGCATGGTCGTCGGTCGTCGAAAAACTGGTCTACAGATCTAACGTCTCGGCTGTTTTTTTTTTTGTTGTTGTTTTTTTTTTTTACATGAGCCACGGTACATTCTAGCAGAATCGCAGGCGGTCTCGTGCTTCCTAGAACGTACGTCAGCGCTCGCGTCGTGCATGTAATCTGGTCAGAACAGTCTAAAACATCGGCATTGTTCCAATATATTTAGGCGCGGCTCGCGCTCGGCGATAACATGTGCAACAGTGTTACTAGGTGGAATTCGGTTACATCGAAAAATATCCGTGCGTGTCAATATACTCGAAGCACCTACGAGTCGTCAAGCACACAAATGCCGTGATGGTATGAACAATATCCCACTTCGTCGCGTGCTTTTTCAGCCTAAATAAACGAAGACGAAATAACTGGAAGAAAAGAGAAAAACAGCAATATTTCGGAGCACATATCAATCGCCAAGCGATAAAACACCAAGATGGCATGATGATGAGTTATACCGACACAGAACCCCACATCGGTTGTAAATAGAGGGGAGCAGCGAAAACATTGACACTGATGGAGTGCTGAGCTTGCGCTGCCAGAAATTGAGGGCCAGAAGCAGATGTGCAATGAACGTCTTTCGATAGGAAACTTATATCCTCTTGCTAAAAAGAAATACAGCTTCCCTTTCGTGCTCCGACCTTTGCTGTGAACAACGGCAGGGACTGAACGGCTTGATCAGCGTATACTAGTGAGTATGGACGCGTCTGCAGTGATTTTACGCGCAAACGTTGAAGACCCGTCCGTAAAATACGCGAGATTAAGTCCAAGGCCACGAGGGTAGCGAGCGCCGGAGGAGGAGGATGGCGCCTGAAGCTGCAGAGGAGGAGAGAGAAAGTATGTAGACGCGAGGGATGAGAGTCACGGAGGAGGGTAGGCGGAGGCGCGCTCCACATTTGGCAGATGGCGGTCTAGAGGCCGAACGAGAATCTAGGAAAAGCAACGCAAACGGCGGCAGGCCGAGAGCGAGTCGAACGACCATGCAGTCGCCTTGATGTGTCGGGCACAAGCTGAGCAAGAGTAAAAAAAAAATATATAAAGGCATGAGATAGGCATGTTCAGGATAATGCCAAGGAACGTGCTAGTCCCAAAAACCGCAAAACGTGCACACATTTAAAGTGTCTCTAAAGCATTCTATTCTAGATGCATTGCGAAACAAAAAAACAATGAATGAATGAATGAATGAATGAATGAATGAATGAATGAATGAATGAATGAATGAATGAATGAATGAAATAGCACACATACACATGCGCATAACCCGCTTTTACGAAGTACAACGTCGCTGCAATTTTTTTTTTTTTTAGTTCCAACTAAAAGTTCTACGTAATGAGTTCTCAAGCAACTTGGTCCCAAGGAAATCGTTTCGTGCAAGAAGAAGCTCCGAAGAACACGGTCATTCCTCCTTCTCTTCCCCACGTTTCCCGGTCACCCACGCCGCATTTATACGGCAGCGAGTATAGAAAACAAGGGCATATGTATAAAAAGAATTCACGTTATACGCATTTACAATGTGCAGTAGAGCTCACCTCGTCCGTACCAATAAATAACGCGTGACTCGGTCTTGCTCAGGGGCAGTCTCCTGCCTACTGCTGGATTGAGCCGTTTCCTCTTATTTTTTAGATCATGCCAACTGTCTTAGCCAACAGAAGTGAAAACAGAGCAACAACCTTTGTCCGCAGGGCAACAGCACTACGGCTGACTCATTTTTCTTTCAGGGCAGTGCTTGCCTTGAGATCAAGAAACTTATCTATTTCAGGACCTTCACTGCTCAGTGAGGATATGTTCGTACAGGAAGGAGATGCAATCTGATCAACACTGCTTCAGATATTTGGCAGCCAAAGTAGCGTCGCCGGCTGTCAAATTACGCATTTCTAGCGTGCGCTGTGTACGGGCTTCTGCGAATAGTAATATTTTGGTTCGAAGCAAATATATAGTCTTCGGGGTCGAATAACTTCACACCAATAGCTTTAATAATAAACACGTGTCTGAAGAACGAAACTCACCCGTATGAATCTGTCGTTTGTAAGAAAAAATACGGGCCGCCATCCCGCCCTGCAAACGTGAATGTCTAGAGTAGTTGTATCAAACACCACAAATGCTGATTATGCGGTTTGCACTTCAAACGAGGGCTTCGAATGACGTCAAACGGCCCTTTAGAAAGCAGCTGCAATCTAATTTTTACAAGAAACGCTTTGGAAGGTGTTCCCATTGTTTACAGGTGCTTTATCAACCGTCATGCGGATTTTATGCTTGTTTTGTGGTTTTCTTTCTTTGTGGCTTTGGGCTCTTTCTTTTCGGTAACAAAAGTGGATCAAGGTTTCTTAGCAAGATCTTCTTGGTCTGCGAATATATATTCTTTCAATCCACAATACTAATTTCCACGACTAACGCATGGGCTTTTATCGAAAAGCCCGCGTTTGCGCAGAATTATTATTCGTGATTACCGCTGTATGACTGATTGCAAAGAGAGGTATACCGTTTGTCTTCAATTGTTAACCTGGCGTTTCTTTTTTTTTTTTTTTTTGTTTACGCCACAAAATTTTCCGACCACCGAGAGATACACAACTTCGCTGTAAAAAAAGTTTGTGTGTGCTTGCGTCATAGAAAGTCATACCAGGGCATAATTGCATAACATTTCTTTTTAGATTGTTATCCAATAAAAAATTTTACACGTACACTAGCTACTCTACATGCAATAAAACAAGTCGCTCTCTTCTACATAAACAACGAGCAACGACATACACAGGCACCTCTACCTTCAGTAAGATGTGCTCCTTTGACTAGCCAATAATGCGCAATAGAAGAATAGTAAAAGCATGCTTGTGCGAATACAACTATTTTCGTTCAAAGCAGACGCAGTGAATCATAATTGGTATCGAATACTTTTGAAGCGAATTTCAATATAGTAATAGTAAGTAAATTATTAGCGGTAAAAATATGGTACGTCTTAGAATTCGTTGCGCCTGTAGTCGATATGGTAACGCACCTCTTTCACTACGATGTGTAGCTTCACTGCGGAAGCTGCATTCTTGAAAAAAAATGGTTTCACGGCATAAAGGTATAACTTGCAGTGAAACCACCTTTTCAGGCGGTTTGCATCGGATTTCAGGCGGTTTCCATGCGGAAAAATTTGTCTATTCGTTGGTGTCGAACACCTTGAAATTTCGGAAGCATTAGATTCATGTATTCAAGCATTAGATTACAGTATTCAAATGCTGCAATATTCATTCGAATTGTTCGAATTTTCGCACGAGCTTAGCTGTGTGTGCTTTTTGCACTCGAACAAATAAGGGCATGCAGATCGAGTGCATGTGTTGTAAGCTGTCTTAGCGACTTAGTGAATACAAAACCGGAAAATGTACATTGACGGTTCGCAGAACCTCATAAGGGATCCGTGGAATGCACATTGAGAAGCCATGTTCTACATAACTACCTAGGTCAATACAGAGGAATTACTTGCGCAGGTGGGCATAAGAAACTCTAGAGCAATCCAGTTAGGAATTAAAATAATTGCTCTCCCCTCATTAATATGAAATACCAGTATTACAAGTGCTGTGAATTATTTCCTGAATAGAAAACTGTACGCTACGTAAACACATTAGAAAATGGAACGAACACATTTTAGCAAGGTCATGCAAGCCTATATAACTCGAGCATTGGTAGTTTTTTGGTGTCTATTGGAAAATGGAAATACTTCAGGAGCCCAGTAAAATTTATTGCCTACCTACCTATTGGAAAAATGGCTAAATTTTTTTTCCACGGTGTGGGGCCAATGAACTGCTCTACTGGGGTATAAAAAACAATTTGTTATTCTTGATTATTCTGGAGACGTTACCAAGATTTAACGCCCTTGGGCGCTTATACCCCAGAAACCATAGACACAAAATTTCAAGTTTCATTGCAATATTTAGAAAGTGTGATTCATAAATGCTTATTTACTGAGAAGAAAGCCTGCTAAGTAAGTGGATCACAAAATTGGACATCACAGATAAAAGAGAAAGTAAGCTTTGTTCTCAAGATACCCTACCTACCTTTAGTATAGTCATTGCGAAATGCCAACACTATATTGACCTCCAGTAAAATGGCATGACAATGCTAATCTTCACAATAATAAATTATAAAAGTTGTGTGACTGTGTGCAATATGTTTTATGTATAGAGAAGCACTAACTCTTGTAAACGTAAAAGGCATTTCCTCTAAAAAAATAAATAAAGAACCCTTCCCACAAAAGCCTAAAGATATAAAGAAAAATGGTAGCATAACTACATCATTTCCAAGAACGTAAATACAACTTCAAATATTTCAGTCAAACCTCTTCAATGGGTTCTCGAAATCCAGAAATGAGCATGCAGAAATTTGAAGTAACAAACACGTGGCACAACCCACAAAACCCTGCGGTAATCATTGTGTTAAGCGTATAAAGCTCGATAAAGAAATTGAGATTCGGAAACCAGAAAGCACCCCGACATTACGCGCACTTGTCCCTTTGTTCTCCTGTGCATACATTTTCTATACATGACTCATAGTGTGACAATTGGGCAGAAGAGGCGATCCCATGCCATTCGCAGTAATACGGTGCAGTGTAAAAGGGGGGAGGTTATGCAAAGGCTCACGGGAAACATTCAAACGTCAAAAAAAAAAAAAAAGAGAGACCACGGCTCAACACAACTGCAAAATAATCCAAAGGCCTGACCGCATTCGAATGCGTTGCTACATTTTATCGTGCTTTGTGAGAGCATTCTCTGTCGGTAAAACTACTATAATTAGTCACGCAAACGTGAAAGCGGCCCCAGAGATACGCAACTACACAATGGTCATTACGCTCACTGCTGCTTTTTTTTTTTCCTGCCATGGCCGTCGAGAAAACAAGCGAGCCAGCAAGATGTCATTTGCGTACTAACTGATCAAAAACATCATCTCACAGAAAATTTTGTCGCCACTCATGGTCAACAGCAGCATGATTCGGGCACATCACAAAAGCTTGGAATGGCATAGCCGAGTTGTTCGCGTTCTTTTTTGCAGGAAAAACGACGGAGCAGCAACCAGTGCGCGCCATGGGTCCCCAGGGCATGGCCCCGCAGATCACGAAGCAGCCTGAGTCGCGTTCTGCCAAGCCAGGCCATAAGGTGGATTTCAAGGCAACTGCTACTGGTTCGCCAGCGGTGAGTTAGAGCGCCCAAATGATAAAGAGTACATTTTTTTTAACGAGTTAGTTTGCTCATTGGCTTGAAAATCGGATAGATGTGATTGTCCAGTTGCGGTTTCCTGCACAAAGTCTAGGATCCAATGGCGGTGTTGAAAATATATATCCGCTTCTAGAAGTCTGGCAGCCTGTTTGGACTGCCCACCGCAGACGGCATAGACGAGCCGTTTGTAGATTAGTGCAAGTCTATATAGGAGATTACACGCATTGGCGCGGGGCTGGACAAGCAGTTCGAAGAGGTGTGTGATGAAGCCCATCTGCGCATGTATTGACGTTGCAACAGCTGCGCTCACACTAACACGTCGAAGAGGCAACTCTTCTAGGCGACCATTTCCAGCAGTGCCTCCCCTCATAGATTTCGTGTTTTAGATGAATGCGCAAGGGATGTCACTACTCTTCTGTATTAAAGGTCTCGCAAATGGGTGAACATCGCATGTGAGCATTCAACAACGACGAGAAAGACTGCGCAATCCTATTGCAGAGTTATTTACTGAGCACCAGTGGCGTAGCCAGAATTTTATTTCGAGGGGAAGGGTACGACCTGCAATTATGCGCGTTCGTGGTGTGATACAACAGCAAAAATTTTGCGTTTTGTGTATGTGCTTTCTAACCACTCCCCTTTATAATGCCGTGCGGTCTGGTGGTAAAAGTAATGAATAAATTAAGTTATTCAGTGAAAATTACATAGATGTCCTGAAGCTTATTCTTTCGCCAAAGCACGGACTACTAGCCAGGAATCCAAGACCTGTTTTTCTTCTTTTTTTTAATTTAACACTTTGTTCCAACACCCACCCGCGATAATAGCACTTAAAGAAGTGACCTTCTACTGGCGGACAGCGCCATTAAAAATGATTGTGCATGCATCAAATTATATAAGCAAATTTAAATGTCAGTAAGAAGACGCTTCCTCTTTTACTTGATGTGTCTGAGAATGTCAGTGCTTTGTCTGTGTGTGTGTGCTATGAAATGACTGTTATTTCCGCCTCCATTCGTCGCAGCCTGATATTACGTGGTACAAAGATGGTAGACCCGTGAGCTCAACCATCGGAGACATCGTGGTAAGCACGACGCCCGTTTCGCAAGAAGAGGTCACGACCACGCTCACCATCAGTAACGTGACTGTCGAAGATGCGGGGAAATACGTGTGCGTCGCTACGAACTGCTGGGGCCGAGCCGAAAGCATTCAGGTCACCTTAGAGGTCAAAGGTAAGCGACTCACCTGCCTTCGTAATCGGTGTCATTGCAAAATAAAGCGGGTGGATCACGGAGGAAGTATAAGGGGGCGTGGGTGGGCCAGTATTCACAATTATGTCGCATTGCAGTCATTCAGGTTTCTTGTAAGGACCTGCAAGTTTGTTTTTTCACTACTCGACACCTGACCTCCTATCTGCTATTTTTCTTATGGACCCGTTGCTATATGGTGTACACGAAAAATGTCAGTGACAAATGCATGTGTCTGTGCGTTTTGTTTGTTGGCCCACAACAAACCTCTAGAAGACAGAGTTCGTGCCAAAGATGAGCATACGACCTACAGCAGCGTGCGCCGACCACTATAAATTTAACTGGCGCCGCCGTGAGAGCGCGATGCGTGATAGCGTGCTGCCGAGGGTAGGTGGGCTGTCGTGCGAAGCGCAGTTTGTGCAATGCACATTGAACAAAGGTCTCTTTCAAAGGTACAGGCGCGCTGAACAGAACGCCTACACAACAGACCGTGCATAAAATATATTCAGGCTTCTTCTTACGATCATCCGTTTCGGTGAGTGAGGCCACCTCTTGAGAAGCCGATTCCCATTAGATGTAAGTCTGAACCTGTTACGCCGTCAGTGTTGCCGGATGCTTTGCCGCGGCTTTGTGCTTGGGAGTTTAAACGCAGCACCTTTGAGCACCGTTTATTCTGGTGTCACTATAGATCGATGTACAGCAAGAGTATAGTGCAAATCATTCCATAACATCTACGTGCTGTTCTCTGCAGGAGGCAAGGAGCCACCACGATTCATCGAACAACTTGAGCCTGTGGCGGCCACAGACGGCTCTCCTGCGATCCTACGGTGTACCGTTGTCGGCAGTCAGCCAATACATGTATGATGATTTACCATAGCTACCTTTGTTTTAAATGCACGCACTTCAGGTGCCCTGTGCTTCAAACATATGCCTCAGAAAAACAGTGTTTTTGGCCCCAACGTACGCACCAGTTAGGTAAATCGCGCAAAACTGGGCCCTAATTCGCACAAGCTTCTTACAATGAAAATTGCGAGCTGTAGACTGAACATCTCTTCTGAAACAACGCGGAGGCGCTTTGAGAGTCTGTTGGAGCTGCCCCAACAACCTGTTCCGCATTTTCCTTTGTACAGATCAAATGGTTTCAAAACAGACGCGAAGTCAAGGATACGAAGGACTTTCAGATGCACTACGATCCTCAGACGGGCCTAGTCTCGCTCACCATTCCGGAGATTTACCCGGACGACCAAGGCCTGTACACGTGCCGAGCATTCAACGAGTACGGCCAAGACGAGACGTCTGCGGCTGTCACTGTTGTCGGTGAGTCATCAAGGCGAAGGAAACATGTTCTGCCATGTGAAAGTGGGCCACTATGCGCTAAAAATAGCTCGCGTTGGCGATTTTTCCCCTTCTTGAAGAGGTAAAAAGTGTAGATGAAGATGTGGGCTCAAATGAAAACGTGTTCATCTTAGCAAGCGCAGCGGAACAAACACAAGAGAAAAAGACACGTAGACAGGACGGGTGCTAGCGCCCGTCCTGTCTACGTGTCTTTTTCTCTTGTGTTTGTTCCGCTGTGCTTGCTAAGATGCACAAATTCTACACTCGCCAACTAGCCCAAGTTTCTGCGTCAAGTGAAAACGTTACGAATGTTTGCTTCCGACTCAGATACCGAATCGGTTGTGTGCGAGCTGCCTGGATTGAATGCGAGGTGTTGTGCTTGTTGCTTTCAAATTTTCAAGAACTTCAATTAAGTTGAGAAAATTTGCTGAGTGATACGGTAAGGTTCGGTCTTGTCGATATTCACTGGTTTTCTGAAAGAAATGTCAACTTTCTTTCATTTTTTTTTTCAAGCGTCCAATGAAAATATTATAAGAGCAACAGAATAAGACAGTACAAGGGCTGCGCATCGAACACGCGTACATTGTCACGCCTCGTTTACCTCTATTATTGAAGTCTGTCCGACTTGTCCGTTATTGGTGGGCGGTACGTTTTATTAGTTTGCACGTTCCCATAACTTTTAACTGTCCGCCTAATCACGCTTTACAGCTTGCCCTTTGAAACCACGTGGAGGACTGCAGCGGCCAATATGTAGAGACTGCCTATACGCCTGGTGCACCGCCTATAGAGGCGCCACTGATGGCCACCTAGCGGGCGCCGCCGACAGTACTCTCGGGAGGCCGAGCAGACGACAACGCTTTTTGCAGCGCTGGGAGGCATGGGCATGGCCGAGGAACGCGGCTGCGATTTCCCCTTCGTTCGCGTGCCGGACACCTACTGTTGCGGTGACAGTTGCAGGAAAGAATCGGGCCTCTGTGAAAGTGGGCACGCGCGTGCCGTTAACACAATTTAGGACAAACCAGTCCGCATATAATTGTCAGGTGCATCCCGCCGACCACCGTGAAAAAGTCCAGTTGCGAAGTGGAGCTCGTGCGAAGTAGCCGCCTTGTATTTCCTTCTTTTTTTTAAATTGCACCGTTGCCACATTGCCGTCTCTGTACCTTAATATCTGTACCTTAATAATAAACACACATAATTTGAGCAGAGTGGTAATTCAAACAATGAAGCAAACAATACGTGATGCTGGCGTGCGTTATGTAGCGATCTTGATAGCACTGATTACATACGTGACATAATCGCATAATAATTGACATAAAAGTCACCTTATGAAGCGCAACTGAGAGATTGTTAATGAACCTGCGTACACTCCTCATGGATATCGCCAAACTTGCCAGCGGATAAAACCATTTAGCGCCGCGTTCGTCGAACTACCCTACCTGCTGCAGCCGTCAAAACTTGCAATTTTCTGAGCGACCTTCTTGAAAGCGCACAAAGCTGCGTGAGAATTTTTGTGTTTTGGATGCTGAGTAAAGAGAAGGCGCATGATATATTGAAAAGCGGCGAAGGGTTGGTCAAGTTAATTGGGAGCGACAGCAAGGCTGGGGCTCGCTCTATCGTCAAGATGTATGTAGAAACATGTAAACACTAAACAGCTACTGAATTTCTTCGTCACTTTACGGAGATTTCGTCATATATGCGTCTTCTGTGGGCCTGCAGTGCACCACATTGTTTTAGAGCTTTATGTGCCTATGCAAGTATTGCCATTATCATGGTCGTTTGCGGTCCAGCATCTTCCCATTATTCCGTATATGAAATGCTCAGCACGCACCAAAGCTATATTTAGTCTTGTGTTGGTTTCAAACTTTCTTCATGCTCTTTCGTCCG
This sequence comes from Hyalomma asiaticum, assembly GCA_013339685.2. NCBI lineage: Eukaryota > Metazoa > Arthropoda > Arachnida > Ixodida > Ixodidae > Hyalomma > Hyalomma asiaticum. Next base: position 318,598,581 of record CM023481.1, read on the forward strand.
TGTGTTCTGCGTGCTTCTACTTTTCAAGATGGTGTATGAACATGCCCGAACTGCCACTGTTGTAACATAAATTTTTTTCTTCTAGTAACAGTGGTGGGGCACGCGCATACCGAGCACACATGAGTTTCTTGTCTTATTAGAGCTGGTGTAACTCGTAAAATAGGGCAAGACTTCTGTGTGAGCACTTTAAACGTACAAGCAGGCTTTTGTTTACACTCCTCCCCCTTAAAACTTAGCCAGGTGGGTAGCCCCCCTCCATTTTCGTTAACGCCATGGGTAACACCCCTCCCACCCTGCGAAATCAAAATTCTGGTTAAACGCCTACGTACAGGAAGAGGTCGTGTTTGGATGGCTTTTGTTATTCGACATCCCTTGAAGCTTCGGCCACCCCACACATGCAAAGAAAGTTGCTTATTTCGCTGCGACAACGCGAGCTAAACGGCGAACGCGAACAAAGTCGTAGGAAGCTACGGCGCACGGCTGCCTACTCTCCCGCGAATACTTAGCAGGGTCGCCACCAGTAGCGCTTCCGTCGGCTTGCACGAGGCGTATACGCCTGGTGCACCGCCTATAGAGGCGCCACTGATGGCCACCTAGCGGGCGCCGCCGACAGTACTCTCGGGAGGCCGAGCAGACGACAACGCTTTTTGCAGCGCTGGGAGGCATGGGCATGGCCGAGGAACGCGGCTGCGATTTCCCCTTCGTTCGCGTGCCGGACACCTACTGTTGCGGTGACAGTTGCAGGAAAGAATCGGGCCTCTGTGAAAGTGGGCACGCGCGTGCCGTTAACACAATTTAGGACAAACCAGTCCGCATATAATTGTCAGGTGCATCCCGCCGACCACCGTGAAAAAGTCCAGTTGCGAAGTGGAGCTCGTGCGAAGTAGCCGCCTTGTATTTCCTTCTTTTTTTTAAATTGCACCGTTGCCACATTGCCGTCTCTGTACCTTAATATCTGTACCTTAATAATAAACACACATAATTTGAGCAGAGTGGTAATTCAAACAATGAAGCAAACAATACATGATGCTGGCGTACGTTATGTAGCGATCTTGATAGCACTGATTACATACGTGACATAATCGCATAATAATTGACATAAAAGTCACCTTATGAAGCGCAACTGAGAGATTGTTAATGAACCTGCGTACACTCCTCATGGATATCGCCAAACTTGCCAGCGGATAAAACCATTTAGCGCCGCGTTCGTCGAACTACCCTACCTGCTGCAGCCGTCAAAACTTGCAATTTTCTGAGCGACCTTCTTGAAAGCGCACAAAGCTGCGTGAGAATTTTTGTGTTTTGGATGCTGAGTAAAGAGAAGGCGCATGATATATTGAAAAGCGGCGAAGGGTTGGTCAAGTTAATTGGGAGCGACAGCAAGGCTGGGGTTCGCTCTATCGTCAAGATGTATGTAGAAACATGTAAACACTAAACAGCTACTGAATTTCTTCGTCACTTTACGGAGATTTCGTCATATATGCGTCTTCTGTGGGCCTGCAGTGCACCACATTGTTTTAGAGCTTTATGTGCCTATGCAAGTATTTCCATTATCATGGTGGTTTGCGGTCCAGCATCTTCCCATTATTCTGTATATGAAATGCTCAGCACGCACCAAAGCTATATTTAGTCTGGTGTTGGTTTCAAACTTTCTTCATGCTCTTTCGTCCGTGTGTTCTGCGTGCTTCTACTTTTCAAGATGGTGTATGAACATGCCCGAACTGCCACTGTTGTAACAATTTTTTTCTTCTAGTAACAGTGGTGGGGCACACGCATACCGAGCACACATGAGTTTCTTGTCTTATTAGAGCTGGTGTAACTCGTAAAATAGGGCAAGACTTCTGTGTGAGCACTTTAAACGTACAAGCAGGCTTTTGTTTACACTCCTCCCCCTTAAAACTTAGCCAGGTGGGTAGCCCCCCTCCATTTTCGTTAACGCCATGGGTAACACCCCTCCCACCCTGCGAAATCAAAATTCTGGTTAAACGCCTACGTACAGGAAGAGGCCGTGTTTGGATGGCTTTTGTTATTCGACATCCCTTGAAGCTTCGGCCACCCCACACATGCAAAGAAAGTTGCTTATTTCGCTGCGACAACGCGAACTAAACGGCGAACACGAACAAAGTCGTAGGAAGCTACGGCGCACGGCTGCCTACTCTCCCGCGAATACTTAGCAGGGTCGCCACCAGTAGCGCTTCCGTCGGCTTGCACGAGGCGTATACCCTTCACCACGACTCTTAACATAAACGTACGTGAGCAGAATGTAAAACGAATCATGCTGCACCCGTTCATTATTGCAATATATATATCACGTGTTTCTTTTTAGCGGTTTCATCGCATCGAAAACTCGCGAAGAAATATGAAGTATTTTTTCGCAGTCATAACAAAGTAATAATAATCCTAAGGTCCTAAATACGTAATACTGAATAATTACTTGAGAAATTCTCGAGTTTTACGTACCGAAGCCACGCTATGGTGAGGCACGCCGTGGTTGGCAGACTGCGCATTAATTCTCGCCGCGTCGGATTCTTCAACGTGCTCCTTCAACGCAGGAGAAGCACGCAGGTGTTACTTACAATGTTATCTTACCTAAATGAGTCGCCGTAACCGGCAGTCGCGCCCACGTCCCCTAGAGTAGCAGGGCAACACCTGAGCCGCTCAGCTACGACGGCGGGTACTGTATAACACTGGACTGAACAAGAGAACAAACTCAATGGACTGGACAGCTGTGAGAACTGCTTCCTTTCTTCCTAACGGACGTTTGAGCCAAGCAAAACTCGAAAACACAGCGGGAGGAGCGTGTACACTCATACTTGCAAGTTCGCGCTATACGGCGTCAGCAGAGTCAACTTTCGTGCGGACACAAGAGGTTCATTGCTTGGAATAAGGCTTTTCTTTTAACATTTCGTGCTTTTCTCTGCTTCGTAGATGTGGAATTCTTCGGAGGAACGTCAGACGTGTCAGTGCAGCCGCGGTTCGTACAGCCGCTCAGGCCAATGGCTTACCCCGAAGGAGAGCCTGCGAGGTTGAGCGTGGAAGTTCACGCCGTGCCCAACCCAGATTTTTACTGGTAAGACTGTACGCCCCCTCCCCGCTCACGAGCATACCCGATTTGTGCATGTATGATACGTACAAGCGGTCGTTTTCCAGGTTCTTTGAGGGAAAGATATTGAAGTCATCCAGGGATTTCCTCGTGACATCCGAAGGCCTCAAAAGCTCTCTTGTCATTGCTGAATTATTCCCCGAAGATGCTGGGCCTTACGAGTGCAGAGCTCAGAACACTGCGGGCCGAGCAACAACGTCCGCCAATCTTCGTGTTATTCGTAAGCCTTTCTTTCTTTCTTCTTTCTTTCTTTCTTTCTTTCTTTCTTTCTTTCTTTCTTTCTTTCTTTCTTGAGTGGGTGCGATGGCCACAGGCGTGTATTTTTTTAAAACCAAAACTTTGAAATCCACGTAACAAAAAGTTCGTAATCACTGGTTCCAATCGGTTTTCCTTCGTAATCAGCTTTCCTTCGCGGACTCACGTTAAACAATGGTTATAAATGCGTGCTTACAGCTGCATTTGATCTAATTTTCTTCTTGCTATATTACTAAGCGGAATTTATTCGCCGTATACACGGGCTTTTCTTCGCTAGCTTACTACAGCTTTTGTTGTTGTTGTTATTATTGTTACGGCAAACAGAAGAACAGTCGCTGCCAACGTCACCACTAAGCAAAGCGGGGCCTGGAGCTGAGCCCACAGAAGTAAGACCTGCCTCGCCACCCGAGAGCCTCACACAACTAAAGCCACCATTCTTCACGAGGAACTTGGTCTCGCAAACCGTTGTTGAAGGATCGCCGGTTACCTTTGTCGGAGAAGTCACATCGTTCCCTGAGGTTGTTTCATTTACTTGGTACCTGAATGGGAAAGCTATTAAGGTGAGCGACAACTAACAATATACCTTCTTTTCCGACATCTTGTTCTTTTGCGTTTTACCCTTTGCCTGAGTGCGACATTCTAACACAAACAAACGTGCACTGCGTCTACTTTCTTCTTGTAATACAGTCTTCTAGAGACTTTCAAATATATAACGAGGGAAACAGGACGACTCTCAAGATAGCCGAAGTGTTTCCCGATGACGCGGGAACTTTCTCGGTGACAGCGGAAAACCCTGTTGGCATCGCAACTTCTAAGGCCAAGCTGACTGTGGAAGGTAATGGCAGCAAAAAAAAAAAAAAAAAAACACTGGGGAAAAAAGAAGAGACCACTTAAAGTGAGAGGTGCGCTGATTTCTCACTGCAGAAGAAGCCGTTGAAGGCGAGGCTGTTGAAGCTCCTAGGTTCTTGACTGAGCTTACACCGGTGACGGTGATGGACGGTGGTGAAGCTAAGCTCTCTGTATACGTAAGTACTCACTTCTATACCCGAAGCACGTTCTTTGACGACAATATAACACAAAAATTATCGAATGATTCTTTTTCTGCTAGGTGACCGGAAAGCCACAGCCGCGTGTCACCTGGATGCATAACGATAGAGAAGTGAAAGAGAACTCGGATGTCTGGACGACGCAGAGGACAGATGGATACTGCGAATTGTTCATTTCCGAAGCGTTTCCAGAGGACATGGGAGAGTACATCTGCAAAGCAGTTAATATAGCTGGAACTGCCGTAACACGGACGCACATCAATGTGGAATGTAAGAAATCCATTACCTTTCCCGTAATAATTAATCTTTACCTTCTCAAATACACGAGAATATAGGAACCGTACTGCTCGGCACCGGCACTGCATCAAATTTGAATATGTTAGTTGCATTCAAATTGGTAGTTAAAAACTGACGAGTCTACTGAGCAGAAGATTTCTACTTTTAGAAATCATGAAAATGCTGAAATTCGCAAAATTTACGAAGCTGATGCATCACGTACACTATAAATTCATTCAGCTTAAGGACAAAAAATATATTCTGCGATATGAACTTATTGAGACATCGACGGTGGAAAAAAGTTGCGTGCTATATAATGCTCTGAAACATATGTCATTAAGTTGAGGTAATCCTTTTTTAAAACACTCGTAAGCATCGGAACAATTTCACGCGAACTGCCATGGAGACTAATATTTATAAAACTTGTCCACTCGATATATACGGTTTACAGAAGTGGTGTGTCTGTCGTTCTTTTTTTTTCTTTTGTATAGAATATAAGGTCCGTAAGCTCTGTGCTTCGCTTTTTCTTTACTTTCTGTTTTGAGACAATTTTTGTAAAGGTAATGAACCCGTAAACAAAAATGTGGCTTCCCACTGTTCGTGCTATTGACTTCGCTCTCATAAACGCAACATATTTTACGTGCATTCCAAGATGAAAATTGAAGTTGACTACAGTGTTTCTGCGTGCATTATAGCAGGGTAAAATGAAGCTGACTGCCTCACTGATCGTTTCTACTTTGTGTGGTGCTGAACGATTCCCACTTTTTGTTTTCTTTTTCTGAGGAAAATGGTCCTTTAACAGCTCTTCAAGGTCAAGTGCAAGAAAATTCGTGTCAGCGAAAAAGGCCTGTACCTACATAATTTGAGCGAGGGTAGATACCGAGAATACGCGAGGAGCCTCAACTACCAGCACCGTAAATTGAAAGCGAAATTCCGTTGCTGACGGCCCCTGACGCATTCTTCTGACAAAAAAAGTATCGATCGGAAGGACATGATCGTCCTGTAAAGTGTGAAGACTTCGTTTAATGGGAAGCCGGACTTCGAAGTGTTGTGGAAGACAATACGCCTACAAAGCGCCGAGCGGCGAGCCCCCCGAGCTGCCGTTTATTCCATCCGAATAAACCAAGAATCCACGTTCCACGCGCTCCCGATCACTCGTTCGTCTTCTTTGGTGCCCGCTTATTGACATGTCCTATATTTTTTATATATAGCAAATGCACTCATGCGCCATCCCATTTTATTTTTCCTTGTCATCATTTCCTGGCTATTTTTTGAAATAAAAAGGGTCAGTTCGTTTAGACAATGCGACGTGTATGAACTGAGGGTTCGCTGGTTTCTACACTTGCAGCGTACGAGTACGTCCCGGACTCTGAAGTGGCGTCGGCAACTTACGACACTCCTGGGACTGCACACACCCAAGACCACACTCAGGAAGAATCTTACGACACGCTGGACACAATGCCCAGCGTTTCTGAGATGGACGAGTCCGACATGGAGAGGATACCGGACCTACCAAGGGACGACGGCAGGCCACCCAGGATGCCGGGCGTACGTGTGTTTTTCTGCGTTCGCGGTTGTTGCGAACCCGTCAATGCACAACAATTTCAAACAATATAATAAAGCGGACAGGTCAGACTGTAGTAATTCAACTTTGTACGCTCCCTCCCCCGTCCCTCTCATTTGTAACAGGACAAGCACAAGCCTCGAAAATCCCATCATAAGCGAAGGAAAAAGAAGGTGTCTCGCGGTTCCACAAGCGTGCCGAAGGAAGTCATTCCCGTGTGTTACGAACCGGTACAACCCTGGGAGCCCGGACGAAGGAAAACGTCGGACCCTGGCTCGGCTCCTGTTGTGGTTGTTCCTCTGGAGGATGTCATTGTACCATTGGGCCAGCCGGCAACGTGAGTTGCAGCTTAAATCAGTAACGTACAACTTCAACAAAGACTTGTAATATTACCCCCCCCCCCTCCTTCCCATTCCCGGAAGGACCTCGATCGAGAGCGCCAATACATTTC